>OX453015.1:17386235-18586235 GCA_949699075.1 Asteroscopus sphinx
AAGGCCCACGATGTTAATTTACAACTTCCACACGGACAGGGTCACAAGCACGGCTAGGAATGAATAATTTAGTAAAATAACAACTTTTGTGTCACATTCGATTTTATTTAAGATTTGCACGGATGTGTAATATTTCTCCATGAAGCTACTTGGTCTTTTACTTCTTTCGAAGGCCTCTTTGCGAGAAAAATCCTCAATTAAAATCAATCGCACTATTACATCCCTGAAAATGTTTGGTTTTGTTAAAACCTATTAAATATCACAATAATACTGTCAAACGCGGTTTGACACGTAAACACTGAAAAAATTACTCAGTACTATCAGAATTTCGCTTTCAATTACTACTAAAATAAAATAATAAAAAAGATGTCACTATCCAAAAGAGACCTCTTGAGCAGTCGCATAATTTGAGGTTACATTAACGACAATTGTACAGTTTACTGTCTAATTCAACATTGTTTATATAAAAACAATCAGAAATATATCAAATAGGTTAGGTAAGGTTAGAACTGTGAGCGAGCGAAGTGAGTGGTGCCGCGGTAGCTGCTAGCGAGTACTAGAAACAAATTACAGTTATTAGTTGTTATATTCATTAGTCACAAAATTTGTTTTATTTTATTATATCGAATGGTATTTATAATGGCTTTATTATAAAAGCTCAAAGTTACAAATGCACTATTCGAAGGCTATACGTGGGACACTCAGAAAGTTTTGCGAAACTAAAAAAAATTGTTCTATACGTACATATATTTTTATCAAATCTTTTCAAAGTACTTTCCACCAGCCTCTATACAAAGATTCATGCGCCTAAACCAGTTTTCAAAACACTTTTTCCAGTCCGCCGCAGACACCTCGTTTACAGCCTGCTCGAACGCAGCCAGCGCATCTTCCGGCGACGAAAATTGTATCCCTTTGAGCAGATTTTTTATTTTTGGGAATAAAAAGAAGTCACACGGTGCTAGATCAGGGCTGTAAGGAGGGTGACCCAGGAGTTTGACTGGCGTGCTGTCCAGGAAGTCCCTCGTTTTGAGTGCGGTGTGCGCAGGTGCATTGTCGTGGTGGAGCAGTAGCCCGCGGAGCCCTGTGTTTGGTCGCTTGTTGCTTATAACAGAGAAAACTTCTGGCAAACATTTGGTAGTATACCATTCGGCATTAATGCTTCTTTGATCCCGTAAGGGAATTGATACCAAGTGGCCAGTCAAATTAAAAAAGCTAGCGATCAAAATCTTACCCCCGCTTCTAGATCGCTTCACTTTGGTAGGCGTTGGCTCATTTTGAAACACCCAAACAGTCGACTGGCGCTTGGTTTCTGGGTCGTATTGATAAATCCAGGACTCATTACCTGTAACGATGTCGTAAACACGCCGAGACGAGCCTGCTTCAAATTTGTTAAGCATATCACGGCACCATTCCACCCGGGCCTGCTTCTGAGCATCGGTGAGGTTGTGCGGCACCCAGCGTGATACTATCCTCCTCACGCGAAGATGGCTGTGTAGAATCTCGTGAACGCTTCCCGATCCAATCTTCAATATGTGTTGAATCTCCTGATATGTAATTCGCCTATTGCCTTGGATTAAATTTTTCACTGCTAGCACGTTTTCTTCGGTAACAGCCGTCAAAGGGCGACCGCTTCTTTCGTCATCCCCCAAAGTTGGTCGACCGCGCTTGAATTCGTTATACCAACGATACACGGTTGCCTTGGAAGGGCCTTCATCCATGAATGCCATTTGAAGTCTATCGTACGATTCATCCGGTTTCAGGCGACACTTGAAATCGTATAAAATCATAGCTCTAAAATGTTCCCGGCGCAGATCCATATTTCAGTGAGACACAATACTTTGAATTAACTCGCAAAAAATGTGGAGGGAAATTTTGAAATTGGAACTTACTTATTTTTACTTATAAATAATCATATTTTCGAAAAACATTATAACTGGCCAGTCTCCCATATATAAAAACTTTTTTTCGCAATACTTTCTGAGGGGCCTGGTACATATATAAAATTAATTTATTTAAAAAATGATTAGTGGTGATTAGATTTTTTTTTTTTTTTTGTCCTTTAAATTTAAGTTATTTTTGAGTAGGTTATTTTCTTTTGAATAACGTTTTATTTACGTACTAATTAGCTGTTATAGTTTGCAATAATATTTGTTTTTGTTCCATGCTGTGTTCACTTTTAAATGTTAAGTAGGTCCAATAATATTTATACCTAGACGTAGTACCTAGTATGTTAATGTAACATTTTGTGTAATATTGCTGGGTAAAATAAATAATATAATACTACTACTAAATTAATTATTTTATTATTTAATATTTATTTACTATATAAACGGACAATTACCTCTTTTAAAATATCCGCTTTACGAAATAATAACTCCATATTCAACACCAAATAAATACATAAAGATATTTTTAAAGATATAATTATCTTAATTCTGAAAGTACAGAGCACCCGTCTTACTTTCAAAATTAAGATAATTTTGAAAGACTCCCTCCCTACTTGTAATACTTACTATTATTATTAGTATATTAATTACTTTATTATTAAATAATATTAAAAGAAATAAGAAGCTAAAATCCTTATAATTAATACTAAGTATTACATAAAAATAATATCGATAAAATAATATTTTATCGATATTATATTGTGTTGAATCTAAATCTGTCTCGTCTCTAACCCTACAAAGTTTGAAGTTTCTATGACATAATGACATTGTCAGGGCCAACCGGATCGCTGTACCCCGCTTCCTCATACCTCAGCTAGTGGCAGAATTGTTTGTACGCATTAAATTCAACAATATCCGTCTAGGGGCTGTGTTGTCGCTGTTCACACACTAAATATTTTTTTAACCTAATTACATGTGCAGAACTAGTAATTATATTTTATCCGTAGATAATTTAATAAAAAGACATGCCATGATTGTTTACTAAATAAGACAAGTGAGAAAAAACAGACCGTACGCTACATCGATCCAGCATGCAAGGCGGGCAACTAAATAAATAAAAAAATTAATTAACAAAAACAAAAAACCCGACTGCGTGTAAAAATAACAGAAAAGATATAAACAAGACTTATCAACACGCAGGCGGAGGCTACCTGTGAACTATTATGTAATTCATGACCTAAAACATACGTAGCCTCCGCCTGCGTGTTGATAAGTCTTGTTTATATCTTTTCTGTTATTTTTACACGCAGTCGGGTTTTTTGTTTTTGTTAATTAATTTTTTTTAGTTTTGTCATGTTTTATTTATCATACTATTAATGTTTTTTTTGAATAGTCAAATTCATTTTTAACGTTGAATATTTTGTTATTTTTTAGCATTTTTCATTCCAAATTACATTTAAACATATAAGTTGTATATATTTTTGTAAAGCATTTATAAAACCCTTTATTTTGATACCCCACTCGATAGTTTTTGACGGAAAAAAATTTTTTTTGAAGAGGTAATATAGCGCCAAAAAGCGACCATTTTAATTTTTTAAATTTTGATGTACCCAGTGTCACTCTCAGAATTAAGACGAATCTAACGACACCTCTCAATCTCAAATCCATCAAGCCGTTTAGGCCACAGAGCGTGCCAAAGAAATATACATACATACATACATACATACATACATACATACACTCGAAAAACATAACCCTCCTTCTGGCGCAGTCGGGTAATAAAATTGAAATTGAACTGTAGGACGTTTTAGCATTCCAAATCTCTACTAAAACTAGTTTGCTCCTACGGCCATTATTTTCTTCTTAAAATTTACTGGATTTAAGTACACGAAGATTGCATTAGCACAAATTAATATTCATACACTTTATTTTATCTATTTTGACTTTTCACATAAAAACCTTGTTTATCGCCAAGGTTTTTTTCGTCTGACGACCCATGTTTATTAGTGGTGTGAACCGGAGGCAATTTCAGCCTCCGGAGATTATGCGGAGATTTTATTGAATCACCGGAGATTATCCGGATAATCTCCGGTTATTCAAAGTACTCCAACGGATAAAATTAATATCCAATCTATGCACGATTTGCCCTACTAGAGATAGGAATTTGACATAAGCTCCATACAAAATATGTCAAATTTCTATCTCCAGTAGGGTAAATCGTGGATAGATTGCATATTAATTTTGGCCGTACATCTATATTTAAAGGAAGAAAAAACAAGCAAAAAAAAATTGGCACATTTGGTTGCGTTCTGCAACAAATCAAATAACCGGTAGTTTAGTGAAATCACCGATTAGTCTCCGGTACTCACTCTTACCGGTGATTATCCGGTTTTTGGTTCATACCACTAATGTTTATTAGGAAAAGTTGTTCAGTTGTAAAATCCACCTTGAAAAGTTGACGTTGAATTGCACCCTGTGTAACAAATTAATATAGGTAAATGACTATTTTCACTTTTGCTCCATAGTTTTTTATCTAAGTACTTACATATTCACAGCAATCAAAATAATTACTAGTTTCTATAATAACTCTTACATACCAGGTAATTCGAATAACGATTAATTTGTATTATTTCCCGTCTTCTCATTGGTCATTAAATTTCATTACTGAAGGACAGTTAGTTATAAGTATAAGTTAGGCTTCTGTTTTCACATATAATATTTATAATATGAATATCGATCGTAATGCACTGGAGGTAGATCCTTGTCCCATTTACCTAGTTACAGTTCTCATGAACCCATGAACCTTTAATGGCTTAAGCTGAAGGCTGTAATTGTTATTGATTTTTAAAGAATGCCTATTTTTATATCATTGTTATCTTCCCTAACAGTCTACGCGTGGTTGTTATACCCGTACTTTTGCACGGTTTCTTTTGAAAGGTCTATCTACAGCAGGGGGATGTAAAGTCAACCTTCAGCGGTAACACTTGAATTACAAAAACTGCCCTTACCGCTTACGAAATAAAGACTCTGTCAATACCAGACAGTTATCACTGGTCGACTGATACGTATAGAAAACCAATAAAAGTATTAGGTGATTCGATCTTCAGCTTTTAAAACTCATTTCAAGCAGTCTTGTAAAGAAGATTTTACGGTTTGCATGGAAAAGAAATGAAGTGGGACTATATGATGAATTTCCAAGTACCTAGGAATTGGAAATTTCAACCAGTGTTGCCGTTTTAAATATAGCTGACACATCCTTTAGGGTCAAGTTTACAAAAAATAACAGATCATTAATTTGTAAATAATCGTTTAACAGTAAAAAAAAATGTGAAATAACGGTTTTTACTACAAGAAATCATAATAACATATTATTCATATGTATATTATTAAGAACGGTGTGAATACCTGTAAGTTACGTAATGGTGACGTATTTACACTGCATTGAAGTCTTATGTTTCGAATTGTGAATATGTCGTTGGTGTGCCTTAAATAAATAAATAATTTTAAAATGTATTTATGTTATGTTTTATCTTTTATCACCATTTTCTCTCATCTAAAAAGTTTCCTATAAGCAATATGTAGAACATGCCTTTTGTTCGAACAGTAAACGTCTTTCACTTGCCTCATAAACCTGCCTGAAACAATACGATGAAATGGAAGTTCTTTATCACAAGATATTATTGCTTTCTGAATGTTAAGACTGCAAGAAAATTGTACCTATAGCTCAAATACTTAGGTTATAGGCTTCGAAAGTATAGTAAAAAGTTTGAAGAATTTCGAATTTTTCGTGGTACGGTTATCACGGCCTAAATAGGTCCTAAATATGTACAATCTAAATAGATTGTAGTTATGGCTTTCAACTCGTAAAAACATCGTTAAGTCCACTGCTGAAAATGCTTTTTAGGGTTCCGTACCCAAAGGGTGCTAACGGGAGCCTATTACTCTCGCTACGTTGTCCGTCCGTCCGTCCGTCCGTCCGTCCGTCCGTCTATCTGTCACAGGGCTGTATCTTTGTGACGGTAATAGATAACTAGTTAAAATTTTCACAGAATATGTGTTACTATGGTATCCATCACGAAAAATACAAAAAATTAAAAAAGTATAAAACTAAAGGGGGTCCCCATACAAGAAACCTCGAAAAACATGCATTTTTTCCAACGTTTTTGTTCCTGCTCTATCTTCAAAACGGTAATACATACCAGCGTCAAACTTTGTCTGATTATAGTGCATACTATGTAGTTTAGCAAAAAATACTAAAAAAATAGCAAATGTAGACATATGTGATGGTACCTACGTAAGAAAGAGATGTAAAAAATCACATTTCGTGTACGATCGTTAACGTCTTTTGATAAACTCTCGTAAATTAAATCGGTTTCTATGGGGTATCAGATCGATAGGTGGTACGGAACCCTTACTGCGTGAGTCCAACTCACACTTGGCCGGTTTTTAATAAACCGCTGCAATAAAGTAATTTAAGGAAATAGTTCTGCCGTAATCCGAAAATACCTGTACACACAAATAAACATTTTGATTTGATTTGTTACAACCAGAATAAGAGAAATAGTTAAGTTAATTACCTAACACAACACATAAGATCACGCCTGTATTTCCCCGAAGGGGTAGGCAGAGGTGTATAGTACACCCACATTTCGCCAGTTATGTTATAGTCCCATGTAATAGGGGGCGAGCCTATTGCCACTGACCGGGCACAAATCCAGACTCCGGGCTGCTACTGAGAATTTCCTAATGAAAAAACCCAATAACACTAATAACGAAAACAACAATAACGTTAATTACCTAATATTGCTAATATCAAGACATTTCAAACATACTGCACATCACAGTACAGCTGCAATACTGTGTCATTATTAGCAAACATCTGTATCTTGTAACCAATTTTTCAACACCTATGTGCTATGCTTTTCCGGAAAACTCACAAATACAAGCTTGAAAATGTTCTAAAATAAAACTAAAAAGAATCCACAAACGCAAATTGTTGTCGCGGAAGACGTTTGCTCTGCCAAATGTACAGTGACCTACAGTATATTTTTCATCCTGTCCAATGGAGAGGAAGCGCGATTATTCGAGTAATGATTCGACATTGAAACTGGCTCGCTCCTGTACTAACTGACCAACGTTGGTGTTTGACGTTTATATGTTGTACGGTCAACAAACAAAGGCGGTTTATATTCCGGAATTTTGATATTTATTATTGTATAGTAACTAACCTACTTAATTTAATAAAATACTTAGGGTCGGTCTTTCAATAGCCAGTTAACTTTTAACTGAGGAATAAGTTTGACCTTTTGACAGTTGTAGTATAGAAAATTTGTCAAGACGTCACATTTATTCCTCAGTTAAAAGTTATCAGACTATTAAAATACCGGCCCTAAACTAAATAAAATGTTAAATGCCTAACATATTTGAAAGCATTCATTCATAAATATTTTTCGAATCTTCTTGCATATCGTTTGCTTTTGATGCTGCCAGTACTGTACTAATTGAGCGTCATCATGACACGTAGTTGATTCAATGAATATGTTTTCTTGTGGTGGCAATAAGAAAAATGTCACGTAGTAACCATTCTGTTATGTTGACACGTAAATTATAGGTCATTTTCGTGTCAGCCTGAAAAATGCGGAACATGTGCCCGCCGTGCCTTCCCCATAATCTGTAACTGGAAATGGATATTGGTAACTGCCCCCTAGCCAAGTTGACAATCTAAAATCGTCCATGCTATAGAAAACAATCAAAATGTATGGGAATGACATATCTGATTGGATTGAATTTTTGAATTTGAATGATTGTCAAGTTGGCTAGGGGAACTGATCTACTTATTAGGTAAGCTCATTGAAAACCTAATAAAGATAATAGAAATGGCAAAGGCGTGTGCCTTACTGTACGTGTCGCCGCGTTCACGTGTCTTTTAGGACACCAGTGTGGTAATTGTGTAATGCATTGACATTGACATTAGCTTTCATTTTGAAATGATAACAATATTCATTGCGTGGTACATAGTTGCCGATAAGACGAATTGTCAAAACACACGGAGCAATGAACATTGAAATTCTATTGATTGCGATGGCGAGCGAGTTACGCAATTCGGCAGCAGTGCGCGAACCGTTTGCTTGATCATCAGTGCTGTTTTGAACGCAGAGTCACTAAACTTGTATTTTGCAGCATATCTAAAAGCGGAATTTTTTCAGGCTTAATTTATTTAGCATTGCATGTTAGGAACATGGTGGACGTGATTGCGTATTTATGTGTTGGTGGCGGAAAACCAGCGACATGCGTTCCCGTAGTAAAAGACAGTAGATAACATTTCTATTGCTTTATTATTAAGATTTCTATGGGTAAGCTAGTTAAACTAATTGGTGATCGTAATATGAATATAATTGCCCCATTAGTACGTAGAGGTACAGCCCTCCTAGCCAAGATGACAATCTACAATCGTCAACGCTAATAGAAAACAATCAAAATGTATGGGAATAACATATCTCAACGAAAAATACATTCGTTGAGATATGTCATTCCCATAGTCATTGTGTTGTCATTCATTGTCTAGTACCCATAGCACAAGCTCTGCTTAGTTTGGGACTAGATGGTGCTATGAAAAAATGTGTAAAAATGTCCCGAAGATATTTATTTTTTATTTTATACATTTTAATTGTTTTTTTCGGCCAGAATTAATATCCAATCTATCCACGATTTACACTACTAGAGATAGAAATTTGACATATTTTGTATGGAGCTTATGTCAAATTCCTATCTCTAGTAGGGTAAATCGTGGATAGATTGGATATTAATTTTGGCCGGATAGCGTTGACGATTGTAGATTGTCAACTTGGCTAGGGGGGCAGGTATAATATATACAACATGTTATTGAAATTACTTGAAACCTGAAACTAGTTTGTTCAGAATCGAGAGCACGTGACAGATGAATACGTAGGTAAACAAAACACGTCATATTATTATTATTTGGAAATAGCCGTGGAAGGGCGGGACGGGGCGAGTAGAGCGCATCGATTAGAATAAGTATGAATAAATTATGAAAATAAATAATTACTTATTACATAAATATTCTTATTCTTTATTGTACACCAGAAAAATACAGTATTAACTTACACATAGAGATATCAATTTAATACAAAAAAATATTGTTGAGGTGTCCGAGGTTTTGAGTTATTTAAACAACAATAGCATGTTTTATAGTTTTACTGTAGTTAAAATCTATTCGACATTTCATTTGAGGAAGCCACACGACATTAATTCACAAGCGTAGTTCGACTACGTCATAGCATGGATTACAAATGTCTATTAAAGGCGTATGTTCAGCAGTATACAACATTATTCTTAGACCTCTTAAGGGGTCATTATGAACAACTTTTACGATAGGACCAACACTGAAAAAAATATTGTGATTTCAGGGTTGGTCCTATTGTAAATGTTGTTCATAATGATCAGTACAAAGACCCCTTAAGAGGTTTAATATAAACTAAGAATAAGGTTGTATAAAAAATACTGATTAATCTGATTATGAACTCTGCAAATGTAGGTATTTTTGATGGATAAAACACCTACCATGCAGTTTATAGGTATCAAGGAAACTCATAAAACATGTTTAGCCGTGGAAGGGCGGGACGGGGCGAGTAGAGCGCATCGATTAGAATAAGTATGAATAAATTATGAAAATAAATAATTACTTATTACATAAATATTCTTATTCTTTATTGTACACCAGAAAAATACAGTATTAACTTACACATAGAGATATCAATTTAATACAAAAAAATATTGTTGAGGTGTCCGAGGTTTTGAGTTATTTAAACAACAATAGCATGTTTTATAGTTTTACTGTAGTTAAAATCTATTCGACATTTCATTTGAGGAAGCCACACGACATTAATTCACAAGCGTAGTTCGACTACGTCATAGCATGGATTACAAATGTCTATTAAAGGCGTATGTTCAGCAGTATACAACATTATTCTTAGACCTCTTAAGGGGTCATTATGAACAACTTTTACGATAGGACCAACACTGAAAAAAATATTGTGATTTCAGGGTTGGTCCTATTGTAAATGTTGTTCATAATGATCAGTACAAAGACCCCTTAAGAGGTTTAATATAAACTAAGAATAAGGTTGTATAAAAAATACTGATTAATCTGATTATGAACTCTGCAAATGTAGGTATGTTTGATGGATAAAACACCTACCATGCAGTTTATAGGTATCAAGGAAACTCATAAAACATGTTTATTATCCTAAGTAGGTCAGTACCAACGAATGCAGAAACAGTCATGAAACTACGTTTCAATCACAAGAGTCTATGAACTGTGGCTGTGGCCTTCAGGCATGCGACGCAATTCCAGATCCATACAATATTAAATTCATGCATTATACAATGCAACTATTTAGAAAAAAGCGTTATCTATAGCAGGATGTAGCTTATCTATAATTGCATACGCACACCAATTACTTATGTTATATTTGTACTAGTTTTTCCGTAAGATGCATAGGTGATTTCAACAGAACATTGAACGAATATGAAACAAAATACCGGTTTTCAACTTCCAATCTCCCATCGTGTAAACATAACAGTCATCATTATCATAATTTCAACCGAAAGACGTTCACTGCTGAACATAGGCCTCCCCCGAGCATGTTGGGGATATGCCATAATCGCCACGCTTGGCAGGCGATCGCAGTTGGTTGGTTAAATACTCAGAGAATGCTGCTGCCCATTCTCTGGTGAATCCCTTAGTCGTACGACACCCATGAGAAGAGATAGGGTGGTGCAATTCTTTATATCCGGCACTGTAGTGTACTAAACACATCATCAACTAAACCTATCGCAGTCCACTGCTGGACATAGGCCTCTCCCAAGTTGCACCACAACAATCGGTCCTCTACTTTCCGCATTCAGTCCACCCCAGCTACCTTCTTCAGGTCATCGGTACACCAGGCTGGGGTGCCCTATACGCTGGGTTTGCCAATTCAACGGTCTCCACTCAAGGACTCATCTACTCCATCGGCCGTCGGTCCTTTGACAGACATGGCCAGCCCACTGCACTGTCACTTCAGCTTGCTGATTCTACAAGCTGTGTAAAAACATAACAGCACAGAGTAAGGTACACACTAGTACACAGTTATGTGATGTGTATGAACATAATATTGGTATTACGCGGTCGGCTGCTGGATTTGCCTCTCCCAGGTCTCTATGGCATCGGGAAAGCAAGATGTAGATTAAAGAGCCGCAAAAGCTTTCTAAAGGTAACACACCCATTAACAGGCAGCAGCCCTAATAAGGCATGAGAGGAACTGTGGCAACAAAGACACCCTCCCCCTGCTGACTACATTGGGCCTGCAGAAGAGCTCCCAGCAGGCCACCAACTACCATGGCCCATCTGGAAAACCTTGAATCGACTCCGAAGCCAGATGGGCCGCTGCAGGTCAAATTTAGTTAGATGGGGATACACAGACGAGTCACAATGTGACTGTGGAGTCAACCCACAGACGATGCCTCACCTCTTAACTTGCTCACTGTGCAATTCCACCTGCACAATCAAAGACCTATGCGAGGCTACTGAGAGTGCTGTAGACGTGGCTACATTTTGCTCCAAAATTATATAATAAACTCGAATCATCGACACGAAGAAGAAGAAGTAACACCACAACACTATGTCCTTGCCTTTGAATCTAGTTTAATCTAGAAACAGATAGCACCTAATATCCACAGAAATAGATAGAGTGGAAAAGTGGGCAGGGCGCGCGTGCCAACACTGCACCATAGTGCAGGGCATTTCAAAGCTCTTCTCAGTACGCCTTATGACGTTTCTGTAAATACTGTAACAAAAACCCGCAAAAATGCCTTATTGTGCTGTTTCTAACTGCAGAAACAAAAGCTAAAGTACATTTGATTTAATTTTTTTTTTTTTTAAATGACTTCGATATGGGAGGCGTAGTTTGTTCGGAAGTTGCCACGCATGAATCGCAAATAAAATTGTGATTACAACCATTCTATCTATCTATTTCTGTGTTCCAGTTATTTTATTCAGTTGTTAGTCCATCAGGATGAGGGCTTCCTTTGCTGCGTTCGTGGTCTCCACTCAAGGATTTTCCTGCTTGAGTTATCCTTACGAAACGATAAATGCCAAAGATTTATGTAGGTACATAAGCTTTCCTACTGTAATAATAATGTTTATATGTGTGTACAAAAAAGTATAATAATAAAGACTAAAAAGAATTTTGTTTGAATGTAACTTTATTGCATTTTCACAAAGAAACAAAAAAAAATTAATCAAGCTTTTATCGCCATTCTACAATAAAACTGCTAGACTAGAAGAGCTGTCGTGTTGTTTCACTCGTGACTATTTCTGAACGCCATAAAATACACGTTTCCAGATATTAATAACTAGTCTGCTGCAGTTTTATGATTTTTTTTTGCTTTTTACTAACAATAAAGTTTGCAGTAGTTCTCCATACATTATAACGTTATTATTACAATTAATACGATTTAATATGTAGGTGTAGATATCTAAGGGAAACGCAGAACAAATCAAGTTTCCTAACTTATGAGGTTACACCGAATGCAATTCAAGAAATGATGGAAGTAACATCAGAATGATTGATGGTATATGTATATTATAACCACAGCGGGAGCCTCCTAAATTTTATCCAATAAGAGTAGCCTTTTTACGTTTACAAACATTTAATATTGATAAGTACTGGTACAATGTGTCATTTGTATGCCGATTATGGTAAATGTGCCGTCCTGTGACATCTGTATCTACCACATTTAAGCAAATAAAAAAAATGAAATTGAAATTGAGAAACTATTTACTCTGTTCCAGTCAGTAATTTCCAGGGTATTTTTGTAACACATTATTAAAAGACTAACTTCGAATAGTTTCCACTCCAGTAATGAAACTAAACTAATATAATTTTTCTCAAGTTCAGATCCAACTAACAGTGGACAGTACTCGTGCACTACAAAACAAAGCACGGGGCGCAGAACAAAGTTACTGTCTAGCCCTTGAAACAAACTGCGAAACGTAATATCGAGAGACGTCATTCCAACCTTACCCTTTTAAAGTTCAGGGGTGACCTTACTGGAATACACTCTCGATAAATGTGTATAGATGTACCTTCATCTACATTCGTGTTTCTATTTTAGCTGTTTTCTCCCACGCATCACGGACGAATAATTCGTCCCACGTATGTTGCATTTAGTACAAGCCTCCACGAGTGATGATATTTAATTGATCGTCAGGCGCACCTTGGGCAGTCAGCCCCGCTACCAACCTGCTGACTGGCTAATCTTTTCCCCATGGCATGAGCTATTATCATTATGAAGCTCCTATCGACACGATGGAATTAGAAGTATTAAATTTTCTATAGTTCATAAAGTCTAAACTGGTCTGGAGTGTAGACCACGTTCTGGAAGACGCAGCGTGGATAGGCCTCCGACAAGGTGGACCGACGACCTGGTGAAGGTCGCGGGAATCCGCTGTATGCGGAAACCGCAGGACCGGTTTTCGTGGCGATGCTTGGGGGAGGCCTATGTCCAGCAGTGGACGTCTTTCAGCTGAAATGATGATGATAAAGTCTAAGGGCCTGTTTCACTACCGCCTGATAGGCACTATTTTCCAGATACATTAAAAAATAGAACGAGACTCGTATGAAATTATCTGCCAGATGAGTTAACCGCAACTAATCAGGAGGTAGTGGAAACAGGTCCTAAGTATTTTGTTAAGAATGTGCCCTTCGTCTCTCCCCGTGAGGGTATATCATTTTTTAATTCGTCTGGGGGGTCCTTGGGTCTTATTGTAGTAGTTATTGGGGGGCTCATTTTCAACAGTGAAGATCATTTTAATTATAGGTACTTGTACTGAGTCTGTGTCTAATTGCCTCGTTGGTCTAGTGGTTGCAAGCGCGACTGCTGTGCGTGGGGTCCTGGGTTCGATTCCCAGGTCGGGCAAAGTGTTATTGGGTTTTTTCATTAGGAAATTCTCAGTAGCAGCCCGGAGTCTGGATTTGTGCCCGGTTAATGGCAATAGGCTCGCCCCCTATTACGTGGGACGTTAACATAACTGGCGAAATGTGGGTGTGCTATACACCTCTGCCTACCCCTTCGGGGAAATACAGGCGTGATGTTATGTTATGTTATGTTACTGTGTCTGTATAGATGGAATTAAATCACGAGTTTTTAATGTGATAATAACGAACATTTTATCATCTCACACAATGAATTGCATCTATATTGGGCCGAATTTGAGTCTTTCGCCTTCATTATCCGAAAATAAAATGAGGAAAACAGTAGGTACAGAAAGTATAAATAGCATTTTGAATGCTGAACATTTTCTTAGATCGTTGGCATTGAATCAAGTGTCGATCGATTGATATTTGTGCATCAATCGGCTTATGCTTTTACATTTAAATGAAATTGGATTTGAAAGCCGCATCTATAAGGTTACAGATGTTTCTTTTTTGCAATAAAATTATCCTCTTGCAGGTCTGCTCGAAGTGGCTGTATTTTCCTAAACATAGTTATTTTTTGTAGCTGCCTGTGTGCATAGATAAATAAATACAATCGACATGTATGTTATTGCCGTGTTTCGAACATTTATTGATTTGTGGTTCTGAACTGCATAGAGCATTGGTTTACCGTCATAATTATAAACAGCTTGAATCACCCATTGTGACCTGTGGAACCTGCATCTATTCTACATTTAAAATCCTCACGTTTCCTCACAGGTTAGAGCCTATTTACTGGTAAAGACAATTTGTCATCGACTTATAATATAGAATATTTCCGACAGAAGATCATTATTCTTCTAGCCATTTCCCAACTATGTTTAGTCGGCTTCCAGTCTAACTAGATGCAGCTGAATATCAATTATCACTATTTTACACGGAGCGACTGCCATCAGACCCCCATAGGCCGCAACCCAGTTACTGGGCAATACTGACATCTGACGTCCTAAGATTAAACCAGTTGTCGGATTTTCAGTCTTCTGACTACAGATAACGACTGCCATAGATATTCGTATGACAACCAGCTCCCCGATTCAGAAACATACGATAAGCAGCTGTCGACAGATTCGGTTTGTTATCTCTTTTTCTCTCGTTGCGTGAATCATCAGACGAAACGAGATAACAAACCGAATCAGTCGACAACTGGGGCCTTACTCCCGACTGTTTCGAGCTCTGAACCAAATCGAGCTAATGTCAATTCCTAAAGAATAAATAAAAAAATATTTTTGGGACATTTTTACACAGCACCATCTAGTTCCAAACTAAGCAGAGCTTGTGCTAGGGGTAGACAATGGTTTTTTTTTTTTTTTTTAAATACATATTTTTAATACATAAGAAACACCCAGACCAACACAAATATTTATAATAAAACAAAGTTTAACCGGATTAAATCGCGTATATTATTTAAATTGGTTTTCCTGACGTTTCGAAAGCTTTGCAGCATTTCGTGGTCGCAGGTAGACTAAGATGACAAGCGTCTTTACAGATATTTCTAAAAATATATTTTAATCTACCGTACAATATTATTAATTCAAATCATTTCGATGCACGCAGTAATCACTCACAATATCATTATCTTTTACAGTGTTGCATGGTGTTTGGGACTTGATTATTTTTAGGACTGGGTTCCAAACAGGTGGTAGCTGCCAACCATCTTCTCTATTAAAATTAGGATGTTTTTTAATTTCAATAGCCTCACGGAGCATTCTAGGTACATATCGGTTTTCCTTCGCCAGAACTTGTGGTTTATCAAATCGAAGAAAATGGTTGGGTTTGTGTAGGGCATGTTTGTAGAGCGTCTGTTCTTGACGTCAGCTATATTATAATAATATGTTCTTAATATACGCGATTTAATCCGGTTAAACTTTGTTTTATTATAATGTGTAGTGTCGTCGCGAAAAACTAAGAAATTATTACTTTTAGAATATTTATGTAGGTATAGGTCATCATCAACTTAGCCTATCGCAGTCCACTGCTGGACATAGGCCTCTCCCAAGCTGCACCACAATACTCGGTCCTCTGCCTACCGCATCCAGTCTCCCTAGCTACCTTCTTCAGGTCGTCCACCTAGCTGGGGGGAGCATGAAGGTATAGCATAGCATATAGCATAACATATAGGTTGTATAGAGCGAAACGCGACGTCTATGCATATAAAAACATTCTACAATTACCTATACAATCTGAAAACAAAGAATTATCAACACATACCTAATGTAAATAAAGATTTATTTGTATTAACTTTTAGCCTTAATTTAATTGCCTTAAAATATCTATTTTAGAGATAAGTATCTGACTCTACTTAATTACGACAACATTTTAATTTTAAGCAAGAGATTTTAAGGAATAAAAGTATTTGGACGAAACGCAGAACACAATACAACATTATTTTTTAATTCACCGTTCCGTCCATACGAAACGACCTACGACTCCAAATAACAAAACATTCATGTCTTGCATTTTGTATTTCCTTCCTACTGATTATATTTTTGCATGTAGAAAAAATAATGTCGTAGAGTGAATTTACAATGATTATATCATATTCATTTAACTTCCGCATAATAACTTTAACTCAATTATAATTAACTATTAAACTCGTCCTTTCAGCCTTACGTTTTCAGGATCTTGTGAAGGTTCGAATTTTCAGGGTAACATCATAATCGGTTCAAGACTATCAAGACTTCAATCAATCAGCTTTAATTTAAAACTATTTTAAAGTAAAGCTGCTTTATTTTATCAGTCATCGGAGACTAAAGATTTCTAAAATATCTGAATTAATGTTTTCAGCAGATATTATCTCATAACGTACTTCAAAAGATGCAATGGTCGCTCATATAAAACTCAACAAGAACCTAACACCCAATCGTTTACCAACTCTCTTCAGACAAAACGCAGACAATTTACATAACTAGAAAAGCCGTATCGAAACTGCTATAGCACACCCAACAACACTCAATTCTCAATCTTAAACCGGTTTTGCACCTAAAGCATAAGGTTCATTTTCCTTTGTCACAGTTCGTGCAGCAAAGGTAGAATAAAGTGGGGCAGCCATCGGGACATTGTGACGACTCGACCTTGCGGACCACGTGCTAACTCCGTGTCAGCGCACTCGGCCACATATCAAACTGTACATTTCCAGTATAAGCTGACCTCACATTGTGTAGACTTTCCGTACAATGCGAGATCAGTTTATACTGGAAATTTACAGCTTGATGTGTACTACACTAATTCGCGAGTGCTGAATCAAGCACATCAATTTCGTACTACACTAATTCGCGAGTGCTGAGTCAGGCACATCACTAGCTTGTTACTGTAAATACTTTGTTTGTTAGTAGGTAAAATAAAATCATTTGGGGAAATCACTGCATGGAAAGATTTTCGACGTCTCCCTGCTAGATGGAACGATGACGTGAAGTAGGTACAGCTACCTACTTCACGTCAACCAACTTGATTCGGAAGGTGTTAAAAATAAATAAAATCGATGACAAAAGAGTTATTGTGAGGGGGTATTTTCTCGGTCGAAACAGACGTTGTACTGTAGTTGAAATGGCGTTAGTATGTTATGACGTCAGTGGCTAGTTAGTGCTGTCTGTGTGTACTAGTAAACAATTTTTAAAAACTTATCAGTCTTGTAACTTAAGTATTATTAAAAATATTACTTTTTATTTTTGATTGTTGTTTACCTTTTTTAAAGATTAAATGAAAAATTGACAAATACCCTATTATGTAAATACAGGAGCTCATTTTTAAATATTTTTAGAGCATCATTTATTATGTAGAGCTTGTTCGTTAGGTACGAGTTGATTACCGTTATATCTGTTTTTGTAACCTCTTCATTGAGATGACTTTTTGACTGCAGATAAGCAATTGATTTGGTAAATACTCGTATCTTTTTCTTTTGAATATAACAACAATATGAAATGGTAAACTATGGACACGTTTTACAAATACGTACAGTCAATATAAAACATCTTATAGCATAAATACTGTAAGAAAAAGAAGGATAAGGTCTTTAAAAAAATAAAAAATAAATCTTAGGTTTTCGCGATACTACACATTAAAATAAAACAAAGTTTAACCGGATTAAATCGCGTATATTATTTAAATTGATTTTAAATTGGTTTTAGATTAAAATATATTTTTTAGAAATATCTGTAAAGACGCTTGTCATCTTACGGCCAAAATTAATATCCAATCTATCCACGACTTAGGGACTTTAGACTTAGACGAGTAGGGCAAATCGTGGATAGATCGGATATTAATTTTGGCCGTTAGTCTACCTGCGACCACGAAATGCTGCAAAGCTTTCGAAACGTCAGGAAAACCAATTTAAATAATATACGCGATATAATCCGGTTAAACTTTGTTTTATTATAAAAATGAATGTTAGTAAATATTCGGAATCAAAAATTTGAAACACTAACGTTCAAAATTTCGTGTGCTTGATTGTTTTTTTATTTTTTTAAAGTTTGTGTATATCAAAATTCGATGAATTTAAAACACCAAAGTTCATAATTTCGAGTGCTTGATTGTTTTCAAGCGAGTAAGAATATTTAAATTAATTTTGACTTTTAATATGTATCTTATTCATGCAAAACTATTGGTGTAGATTAAAATTCGATGAAATAATAAATCAATTTCAGTAAAACGATGGAGTTGTCTACATGAGTTTACATGAAATGACATACGAGATATTTATTTTGCATGACGTTATTTTTCCCACTGACGTCCTAAGTAAAGTTTTGACCTTATTCAGTGCGTGTATATTTTTCTTTTTTCGAACAAAAAATTATAGTTGTGTCTAAAATGTAAAGTTGAAGAAATAACTGATTAGTACGTGGGACACTCAGAAAGTTTTGCGAAACTAAAAAAAATTGTTCTATACGTACATATATTTTTATCAAATCTTTTCAAAGTACTTTCCACCAGCCTCTATACAAAGATTCATGCGCCTAAACCAGTTTTCAAAACACTTTTTCCAGTCCGCCGCAGACACCTCGTTTACAGCCTGCTCGAACGCAGCCAGCGCATCTTCCGGCGACGAAAATTGTATCCCTTTGAGCTGATTTTTTATTTTTGGGAATAAAAAGAAGTCACACGGTGCTAGATCAGGGCTGTAAGGAGTGTGACCCAGGAGTTTGACTGGCGTGCTGTCCAGGAAGTCCCTCGTTTTGAGTGCGGTGTGCGCAGGTGCATTGTCGTGGTGGAGCAGTAGCCCGCGGAGCCCTGTGTTTGGTCGCTTGTTGCTTATAACAGAGAAAACTTCTGGCAAACATTTGGTAGTATACCATTCGGCATTAATGCTTCTTTGATCCCGTAAGGGAATTGATACCAAGTGGCCAGTCAAATTAAAAAAGCTAGCGATCAAAATCTTACCCCCGCTTCTAGATCGCTTCACTTTGGTAGGCGTTGGCTCATTTTGAAACACCCAAACAGTCGACTGGCGCTTGGTTTCTGGGTCGTATTGATAAATCCAGGACTCATCACCTGTAACGATGTCGTAAACACGCCGAGACGAGCCTGCTTCAAATTTGTTAAGCATATCACGGCACCATTCCACCCGGGCCTGCTTCTGAGCATCGGTGAGGTTGTGCGGCACCCAGCGTGATACTATCCTCCTCACGCGAAGATGGCTGTGTAGAATCTCGTGAACTCTTCCCGATCCAATCTTCAATATGTGTTGAATCTCCTGATATGTAATTCGCCTATTGTCTTGGATTAAATTTTTCACTGCTAGCACGTTTTCTTCGGTAACAGCCGTCAAAGGGCGACCGCTTCTTTCGTCATCCCCCAAAGTTGGTCGACCGCGCTTGAATTCGTTATACCAACGATACACGGTTGCCTTGGAAGGGCCTTCATCCATGAATGCCATTTGAAGTCTATCGTACGATTCATCCGGTTTCAGGCGACACTTGAAATCGTATAAAATCATAGCTCTAAAATGTTCCCGGCGCAGATCCATATTTCAGTGAGACACAATACTTTGAATTAACTCGCAAAAAATGTGGAGGGAAATTTTGAAATTGGAACTTACTTATTTTTACTTATAAATAATCATATTTCCGAAAAACATTATAACTGGCCAGTCTCCCATATATAAAAACTTTTTTTCGCAATACTTTCTGAGGGGCCTGGTATATAATAAAATCCTTTGAAATAACTGACATTCATTATTTTTTGTATAACTATAGATTATGCACTGCATTCAGACCAAGTTTGATGCTTGTTTTAAGATAGAGCAACAAACAACGTTGAAGTTATGCATTTCTTTCGTGGTTTCTTGTATGGGGTCGCTTTAGATTAATTTATTTCTTGTGTTTGCTTTGGTAGAGGCCATAGTAACAAATGTTTTGTGAAATTCCCAACTGGCTACCTATTACGGTAAAAAAATACAGCCCTGTGACAGGGTCGTAGGATTTGTAATAAGCAAAGAAGGTAATTAAGGCCCCGTAGACACTCTTTGGGTACGAAACCCTAAAAAAATAAATATTATTTTTAATCTGTACCCAGATAAATAAAATGTTTTTGTAAAGATTAATAATTTTTTTCTGATTCAATTGAGTAAATATTTTGTTAACCTCTATGATAAGCTTAACTCAATATTTTATCAACTTATAAGGTTATCTAAAATAATAAAACAAATAGGTAGGAAGCGTACATTACTTATCAGAGTTATTAGATATCTCTATTTACTACTACTAATAGTATGCAAGGGAAATAATAGAAAGAAAGAAAATAAAAGAAAGAAAAGTTATTTATTTGCGTCCTGAGTGACGCACAAAATTACCATAAATGCAAAAAAAAAACATAACAAATACAAGTACAAAGAATCAAGAAATGTGATAAGAAATGCGTCACATCGCCCACTAAATTGCTGTGCCACATGCACGGAGCAAGCCACAGGGGTTGGGAATAGTACTTTGTGGTCAACCCCTTTTTATTTGTTTTATGTTTCTTTTGTAGCAAATAGCTTATTTTGAATGTCCTTTTCAAGGGACAGAAGGGGTAGATGCCTGTTCATGCGTTAAAAACTGTAAAAATGCAAGAGGAAATACAGTAAGTACCTACTTATGCAATAAATTGGGAAGTAAAAATTCGTTCACTAGCAGAATTTAAACCTGCGACCTCTGGTTCACCACATCAGTGTAATGTTGTTTCATTCCACAATTTAAATCTTTAGATTTCTCCCCGCTTTCGTTAATGCGTTAAAATAATAGAATAATTCGTTTTTTTCCAATAGCTTTTATATTTCTTATGTCATGAATATTTTTTATCATGAATTCTTTTTTTTACTTTATACTGTAAGTAAATATGTAATACGATTTTAAATAGTTTATTAGAACCATAGACCAATAAACTAGAACAAAAGTTACATCAACGTAACCAGCTTCGCGAATATGGATGGCTACAAGAGTCGAGGTGCGCATGATCACACGAAATAGAAAGCAACACTAGTAGGTCGATGAACCCTGCGACCGTTCGGTACTCGCCATCTCCCTAGAATTTGCTGCTCGCTGTAGAATGCGTACTGACCGTCTGTAAGTCTAGATGCCATAATACTAATTCCAGCTAAGTCTAGTCAAGCGGAAAAACAAAGAAAGAAAAAAAAAGTTTTATTTTTAAAACGAATTTTGAACTAAGGCTTTTATCAATTTAAAAAACTATTTCTAAATTGGGAATTTGCAAGTTTATCCCATAAACGTCTTTATACTTATATTAGTACTATGGGTGTTCCATCTGGTATATTTTTAGTATAGTTTAAAAACAGAATATGTACTTCTTTCCGAACCATGACTACCACTGACTTTTCGAATTCATGTGTGGATCAGAATTTGATTATCACTTGCTTTAACGGTGGAGGGAAACATCGTGAGGAAACTTGCACACCTGAGAGTGTGATGAGAGATGTGTATTGTGTGTAGTCCGCCAACCCGCACTAGGCCAGCGTGGTCGACTAAGGCCTTTACCTTCTCATTCTGAGAAGAGTTCCGTGCCCAGCAGTGGGACAGTAACGGGCTGCTGATGATGATGATGTCTTCTTTCCGAACAAACTTATTTCATTTACACTTATAGGTACAACGTTCAACGTTAGTTTTGTATAGTCAAAGAATAGCTATACTTATCGTATTATAGTGCAAACCTAAAAGAAGTTTGTTAAGACTCACAAGGAGAATCGATTTGGATAGTTTTTAAACCATGTAACATGTAATATCTAAACAATTATTTTAAATAAGAGATAGAGAATAAGGTTTTTTAAAATAATATTCTCAGATGGTTTTGATGTCATAGCTAATTGGAGTGTTTGAGGTTTGCACTATAAAGAAAATAACGTTGAACGTATCTGAAATGTGTGGTCATATTTGAAGAACTCATTCAGGACATAGCATAGAACAACTTTTACTATTGGGTCAACCCTGAAATCCCGAAAAAAATATCTGTTGATCCCTACATTTTGTCGATTTATGTCAACACAAATGTACGGATAAGCTGTTTTTTTTGCGATTTCAGTGTTGACCTAATATTAAAAGTTGTAAGATGGCACTCACTGAATGAGCACATCAAATATGACCAAGCATTTATGATACACGTTGGATATAAACTATTCCATTTATAAACTTACATAATTTTCTGCGTTTCTTACATTTATTTACGAGGTTTCCTTGAACATTCGCACATATTTCCGAGTTGTTTGTGGATCAAACAAAATAGAAAGTCACAAGGTCGAGCGGATTTAACTCGACTCGTGATCTTGACTTGACTCGCGGAGAGCGCCAGTGCGCCACTCGGAGCTACAAAACAAAAGGGAGAATCCCTATATTTTTTTTTTTTTAAAGTCTCCCTAGGGAGACTCAACTCCTAGGAGTTGTCTTATAGATTATTTATTTATTTGTTCAGTGGTTTAACGTATTATAACACCAATTATTATTATTATTGTTTATTATGTCTTTTTAAAAACTTTCGTTTCTCCAAATTGGGTTCAATTCTACACTTTCGAGCGGGCCTTAGCCAAGCACGAGAGCTGGGGTAGTTATATCTGTGGATAAAAATTTCCTGACGATTCTGCATGTGTTTAGTATGACTGCTTTCTGTAGAATTTTGAATGTGAGTGGATGAATGTCTAAGAGTTTGAGGCTTGTGTGTAGTGTGTGAGGTATGATTCCAGTGGATGACAGAATAATAGGAACGATTTTGACCGTTTTTACCTTCCATTGAGTTCTTAGTTCGGTGGCTAGATCGGTGTATTTGCTGAGTTTCTCAGTGTGTGTGGATGAAAGGTTATGTGTGTTAGGGATGGCTATATCTATCAAATATACTGTTTGGTGTTTCTTGTCATGGAGGGTAATATCTGGTCGGTTATAGTGCACTGTTTTGTCTGTTAGTATGGTTCTGTCCCAATAAAGTTTGTAGTCTGTTGTGTCTAGTACGATCTGCGGGGTGTATTTGTAGTATGCTGTCTTTTCTGGTATGAGTTTGTATTTGAATGCAAGATTTTGGTGGATTATTGCTGCTACTTGATCATGTCGATGTTTATAATCAGTTTGGACTATTGCTCTGCACGCTCCTGTTATATGTTGAATAGTTTCAGGAGAATCTTTGCATTTTCTGCAGGAGTCATTGGATGAATTTGGTAATTTCATAATATGCTTTTTGTAGTTCTTCGTTTCTATCACTTGATTGTTTATTATTATTATTGTGACTTATCTTATAACACCAATGTTAACCTATGTTCAGTAAATAAAGAATTGTATTGTATTGTATTAACTTTTATGCAATCTGTACTTTGAAATCCTTGGAGCTCATGGGACCGATTTTTTTAATGAATATTACAATATTTTTTCGTTTTGGAGCCCGTGGGAAGGAAATCCTGGAGCGCGCGGGAATAAGCCATACATAACAAAAACATTCTAAAGATGTAAACATAAACTCATTAGAGTTTTACCGTACACCAGTATCATCGACTATACAAACAGGTAAACAAAAATGTAGTTAACAAGGTAGGATATTAAATAAGTACAATGTGGGTAGATACCAGATAATATTTAGCTACATTATGAAGGAGCGAACACCGGTGACTGCGCGAGCCGTCTATAAAAACTGGTGAAGGGTGTTTACCCTTCCTAAACCCACCACCACCAGTTTTGGTGGTGGTGGGTTTAGGGTTTCTCCTAATCAATTTTATTTTTATAGGAAAAAATGTCGTGATGTAACCCATTCTTGTTTAGGGGCTACGCTACGCTACGAAACAAAAAGAAAAGAGATATGATCCTACCAACTAGGACAAACAGGGTTCGTTATCGTCACATAACACATAACAGTCATATTTTTATTTTCTTTATTTATTAATTCAAAAGTTTGTTTAAATAAAATATTTAAATAACCCATTTCTCGTACTTACACCATAGAGTTAAAAATTCATAGAACTGTGGAACCTAAAATTTGATCATCTTTCATCATTGGTCCCCGAGTTGTTATAAACAGAAAAACACACGTTACGATTTGTCAACGAATAAGAATGGCATACGTGTTACTTATGTGACGTAACAACACATAGGAATGTATGTATTACAACTTTGTTTTAAAATATAGACCGATAAACAGGGGAATGGAAAATAAATATAACCTAAGAAAGAAATGTAGAGCCGAATGAAAAAGCGATATTAGTGACATCAAAAGATGGAATAAATAATCATCACATCAGCTTATTTCAGTCAACTGCTGGACATAAGCCTCTCCCAAGTTGCGCTACAACTACTACTACTACTACTGCTGCTACTTGGTCCTCTGCCTTCCGCATCCAGTCACCCCCAGCTCCCTTCATAACAATCCGTCCTTCTTCAGGACGTCGTCGGTCCACCTGGCTTGGAGGCTACTCTGCGTTTATCGATTCGCGAATAAAAAAATACCAATTTAATGATGTCTTAAAAATAGTAGTAAGTAGTAGTTTATACATAGCTTGGGGTCCTGGGTTCGATTCCCGGGTCGGACAAAGTGTTATTGGTAATCAGGAGGTAGTGGAAACAGGTCCTAAGTATTTTGTTAAGAATGTGCCCTTCGTCTCTCCCCGTGACGGTATATCATTTTTTAATTCGTCTGGGGGGTCCTTGGGTCTTATTGTAGTAGTTATTGGTGGGCTCATTTTCAACAGTGAAGATCATTTTAATTATAGGTACTTGTACTGTGTCTGTGTCTGATTGCCTCGTTGGTCTAGTGGTTGCAAGCGCGACTGCTGTGCGTGGGGTCCTGGGTTCGATTCCCAGGTCGGGCAAAGTGTTATTGGGTTTTTTCATTAGGAAATTCTCAGTAGCAGCCCGGAGTCTGGATTTGTGCCCGGTCAATGGCAATAGGCTCGCCCCCTATTACATGGGACTATAACATAACTGGCGAAATGTGGGTGTACTATTACACCTCTGCCTACCCCTTCGGGGAAATACAGGCGTGATGTTATGTTATATTAAAAATAGTAATCGTACTACCTACCTATTATTACTCTACATTGGTACAAAAACCGCAATATGCACTTCACATTCTTTCGTGAATAGAAAACCACGTGTATGTATCAGGTTAGTTGCAAAATATTTGGGACACCAGAAATACACAAAATAATTGGGCGATCTACCAAATTCCATTTATTTTTATCGGGCACACCTCTATATATTTCTTTTTTGTTTAGAAAATAAATAATAGAGCTTGATTCTTTTAGAGAAACATATTCTATTGATATTCGGAATTTATTTATAGTGAGGCAACGTTTTTTTTAAACAAGAAAAAATACACAAATAATTTAATGAAAAGGGTGAGTAAAGTACACGTCATTTAAGTTATAAAGAAGCCAACACTACGTTATGAAGTAAATATTGCATTATGTTACATTAGGTACACCTATCTACCTTGCTTGCCTGTAATACCTAGGCTGTATTTCAGCTTGGGACACTGCACATTCGCTATATTTAGTCATTATGTGCATAGCATGCTTGCATGTACCGCAGATGTGGTTGTAGGATGTATGGGATTCATAGTTAGGAAGCTAATAAAAGTGCATTATTCATTGTGATGACGGTAACTCCCTGACCTATCTTTATCTGGCTCACAATAGATATCGCATGTACTAAATAGGTATGTTTTCCTTGTAGGTACGTGTACATAACATAACATAACATCACGCCTGTATTTCCCCGAAGGGGTAGGCAGAGGTGTGTAGTACACCCTCATTTCGCCAGTTATGTTATAGTCCCATGTAATAGGGGGCGAGCCTATTGCCATTGACCGGGCACAAATCCAGACTCCGGGCTGCTACTGAGAATTTCCTAATGAAAAAACCCAATAACACTTTGCCCGACCCGGGAATCAAACCCAGGACCCCATGCTCAGCAGCCGCGCTTGCGACCACTATACCAACGAGGCACGTGTACGTAATGTCATATAATTTATTACCTAGTAATGTGCACGGAGTTATTTAATTTTTTTTTATCATTAGCCATGATTTTATGAAGAATCTAAATAAGATTGATCCTTAAATATTTTTATTGCGAAATTGACTTTAAATGCATTGTTTTAATTGTTAAAAAAATGTTTTTTTTTATATGTAGGTATTAGCTAATTTGGCGGAAAAATTTAAACGTAATTTTTAATGACGTACAAAACCTTTAATGAGCCAACTTTATAAAAATATTTCTTTTCGATGATGTAAAGTCGGCAAGGTGCCATCATTAAAAAAAGTCATTGTATAGCATTTGTATAGGCAAAAAACGCTAGGCAGACGTTGTATGACCGTTAAAATAATTATGCAAGCAAGCCTGTGAGTTGCATGTCGCCGGCGAATAGACGACCAAGCAGCCGCGAACGAGGGCTCCATCGCTAGTGATGTGCGGTTCGAGGTCATTCGACAATCGATATCGATGGAAAAATATTCATTTAGTATGAATATCGATGATTGTCAATTTCTGTTGAAGGCATAGGTACCTAACTAGAGTTTTACTTTTGTATATCTACATTTAAATTATTACCGTTCTAGCCTGTGCCCGCGACTTCACCCGCGTATAATTTGGTTTGTTACAGAAATACGTTATACTTCACTAACTGCCTATTTTCCCGGGATAAAATGTAGCCTATATGTTAATCCGGGCTATGGTCTATTTCAACCAAATCCGTTCAGTCGTTTTGGCGTGATTGAAGGATAAACAAACATCCATACTTTTATATTATTATTAGTAGGATAAGTAGGATTTTAGGTACAGCATGGGTAGGCCCCCCACAAGGTGGATCGACGACCTGGAAGGCCACGGTCCTGAAGGTCGCGGGAATCCGCTGGCTGCGGGAGGCGCAAGACCAGTCGTTGTGGCGATGCTTGGGGTAAGCCCATGTCAGGCAGTGCGCGTTTTTCGCCTGAAATGATAAGGACGTTGAAGTAGGATCGCCATTTGAAGTCAAATAAGCGCAGTGAACATCGTAAGTGACGATTGCTCAATGTTTATAATAGTTTTAAAAGTTATTTGTCAATTATTATATTTTTAGCATATAACGATAGAAAAAGACATTGTTAAAATATTAGCTGTATGATAATTTTATGCAAACAATTAACAACTGAGATAAATGATTCTGAAATTCCAAAATATTCATTGAAATTTGGTTTCGTTGAGTGGTTTAATGAATGAACAGGAAATCCAGTGGATAATTATCCTCACTATTATAAATCAGGATTATGACAGATATTTAAAAAATAAATTAAAAAATAATAACTGTTAATATTCTAAATATTGTCTAAAAAATCCCAATGGTTCCGAAGAAAAACGAATTGAGTAAAAAATATTTTATAATTTTTTTAATGGTTTTCATAAATGTTAATCTACTGACATAGAATCTTCCATATTTATGACAAAAATTACTATGTCAAGACAAAAAAAAAAACTAGAAGAAGACCTGCGTACTACTCCTTATTTACTTAAAACTCTTACTTGTTCACTTATTATGAATATTTTTACGAAAAGTGTTTACTAGTAAGCAACTTTGTAAGAATTAAAAAAATATATATAAGTAAATCTTAGTATGACAGTAGTAATTAAGTACAGAAATGTAGGAAACAGTTTATTCAAACTTCTAAGACTTTTTACTGGTCTATCAGTTCCGAAAAATAAATTCTACATCTAATTGAAGCATCTCCTATCTCGATTTTCTTGACTATTTGTAGTTTGCTATTGCCATTTTATTCAATATTCAGTAAAAAATAAAAACTGCATAATTTCTTATATGAATTTTTCTTTTCTAGTCCCATAACATTTAAATCACTGATTTTATTTAAAAAAAACACTTGTAATCTTCTCATTTCATATCATCTTGACATTTTTATAAAAAAAAATAAAAAAAATCAATCAACCCTGTTATAAATGCGAATGTAACTCTATCTATCTACTTGTTACCTCATCATGACTAAAACACTGCACCGATCGTAATGAAATTTGACAAAAAGGTAGCCTGGAACTTGGAGAAGGACATAATTTACTTTTTGTCCCTAAACACGAAACCCGGGTTCCTGCAGATGACGCGATAATCGAAATCCACGCGGGTAAAGCCGCGGGTGACATCTAGTCGTTTATATTTTTAATTTTGACTATCCAATAGTTTGGTAGATATGCCGAGCCAACACATAAAGATTAGCCGCTAAAGAGTGGACGAGGTTCACGCAAGACCGGAAATAATAGCGTGACAATAGCTGATATAAATAGGATAGAAAGGCCTCCTGGCAATTAAATCATGTTGACCGAGATTTTAAATTAGGCCACCAGGCACCAAATGGTTTACGTAAATTTGCAAATAAAGATAACAGAGGTATATGTTGCACTCGTTGAAAATCCTACTATCATTAATTTTACCTAAAGTCTGTAGTTAGCCTGGAAAAAAAGGCAAGGATGAAAAATACTGTTCCTAAGTTATATTGATGAACTAAATTGTAGTGGTTATTGTGATCAGTTAGTAACAACAATACAATACGTATCAGTTTGAAAGCTCTCATGATTAGATATAAACTCCGTTGTTGGTCGCCAGCCAACTATTGTAGGAAAATTGTTTATAATATGTGACGTTTTAACCCTTTCGATGACTATGCCAATGAGTGACTTCAGTAGTGACTTGACGTATTTTACATAATTTGGTGATTTGTCAAGTCCTAATTTTGAGTCTATAATTTTGGCTTGGTCTATATTAGTATTGTTCCAAGCTTTGAACATGGTTATCGATTGATAGAAAAATAAATAGGTATGTAAGTATAAACATGAATTTATTTCATAAAACGCTTATCATGTCGGCAATATTTATGCTGTGAAATTTCCTGTGTTTTTACGGAGGCGAAATAACAAAATAAAATCCTAAACCTAAATATCTAAATTTTAATCCTTAATTTTGACTTATATATTAATAAATCATATCGATATTATTAAAAAAACCAACACTAGCCCCCCCATACGTTCAAGTTTCAATTGTCTGCAGTGGAAATTTCCACGATAAAACATGTAACCTTCCATTGTGCCGCTCTTACACGGCTTACTTGGTGTATTTGCATCTCTATCGCACCGAATCAACGCAGGCGCTCTGACCTAACCGGCCTGTACTGCTCTAACATATAGATCCAGTCATAAGTCTTTCTCTTTCACTTCAGACAACTTATCGTTCTATTTTACGAATAGCTCTCTGCTATGTATACTTCTCGGTCGTCGGCCAAATGATTTTGTTACCTGTCTTTCTCTAGAGCTTGAATGAAGCAAAATTTGTTTTCTTGATGCAGAGCTACAGCTTCAAATCCAACAAAATACTATAGTTACTACGTCCACGTGCTCGAGAGGTTAACGACTGATACAACAGATAACATTGAATATAAATAAACAATAATTGTGTCATATAAGCATTAATGGGAGCAAAAAAAAGCGTTTCTCTACGTTATTTTACAACTTTGTTGCCAATAAATTTGTTCGTCAAGAGTATTAGCAGGGTTAAGAGTTGTTATCGAATGTAATTAATTTCTAATAAACTGCTTTCTACAATTTCAGACTTACTTCATTGTACCTAATTAATAAGTGTTAGGTAGGTATATTTTAAAATTTGTTACAGGAAAATGTAGAAGCTGCTATTTATGCATGTTTATTTTCAGCTATTTACTTATTTTAGAATAAGTCTGTTAGCATCGCAATGGGGTAATGTGCACATGCCTACCCGGATAATTCGATCTTAACATTTCAGTGGGTACTTAGTTTCATTTTTTTTGGCTTCAATTAAAATAATAATAAAAAAGAATAAATAATTAATTCTAAAAAATGCTAATAGAACGTCATAGACTTATTTTGATATTAAATTATACCAAGGTACTACGCATTACAGTCTGAAAATTCAGAACTTCGAAGCGCATGATCGTTCATGAACTATTTGTATAAATATTTTCAGATATGTTTATAAACGAAACGTCCTTAATGGCCATTCGTTTGGCCTTATATTACTTTGCAGGCAAATAATTTAAACATTGTTATGGAAAGATATCTGATATATAATGTAAGATGTATTTTCGTTATGGAAAAATGTAAGTCGAAGTATGTATTTTATTTTAAAACACAATTGATTGAAATAGAAAATAAAAATAAGTAAAAGTTATCGCACTTGCGCCACGCTCGCGCTGCTCAGCTCATGCGAATCGCTACGTAGCGCGTAGTGGAATTTTCCATGCTTCTTTGGAACGATTGAAGAAACAATTTCTGTATGCTCCCTACATAGGTATAACTTTAAAAAATGCTCGTCAAATGTATCGTAGTCTTTGTTGTCATTGCGTATTGCCAAAATACTCGTGACATTGGCAACGTCACAGGCGTCGTCGAGACGAGCTGTTTTAAAATTACTTGGCCCGGAATCTGACATCAATGTTCCCGTATCCGTAATAATTCGCACGGGGAGAGAATTTGGGTAATATTGTATTAACAAACATTGGTGAAACACCGTTAACACCAACTGAAAAATCGTCTAAATTATGGATGGATTTCGGGAAATTAAATCATCTATAAATTTACAGGCAAGGAGAATTATGGCGTTAACATTTATACGTTGTTATTAATACTTTTTTACAAACCAAATTCTTTTTTTTTCAGTTTCTTTATCAGGGTTGGTATTGGAATTATACCAGGCCCCTCAGAAAGTATTGCGAAAAAAAGTTTTTATATATGGGAGACTGGCCAGTTATAATGTTTTTCGAAAATATGATTATTTATAAGTAAAAATAAGTAAGTTCCAATTTCAAAATTTCCCTCCACATTTTTTGCGAGTTAATTCAAAGTATTGTGTCTCACTGAAATATGGATCTGCGCCGAGAACATTTTAGAGCTATGATTTTATACGATTTCAAGTGTCGCCTGAAACCGGATGAATCGTACGATAGACTTCAAATGGCATTCATGGATGAAGGCCCTTCCAAGGCAACCGTGTATCGTTGGTATAACGAATTCAAGCGCGGTCGACCAACTTTGGGGGATGACGAAAGAAGCGGTCGCCCTTTGACGGCTGTTACCGAAGAAAACGTGCTAGCAGTGAAAAATTTAATCCAAGACAATAGGCGAATTACATATCAGGAGATTCAACACATATTGAAGATTGGATCGGGAATCGTTCACGAGATTCTACACAGCCATCTTCGCGTGAGGAGGATAGTATCACGCTGGGTGCCGCACAACCTCACCGATGCTCAGAAGCAGGCCCGGGTGGAATGGTGCCGTGATATGCTTAACAAATTTGAAGCAGGCTCGTCTCGGCGTGTTTACGACATCGTTACAGGTGATGAGTCCTGGATTTATCAATACGACCCAGAAACCAAGCGCCAGTCGACTGTTTGGGTGTTTCAAAATGAGCCAACGCCTACCAAAGTGAAGCGATCTAGAAGCGGGGGTAAGATTTTGATCGCTAGCTTTTTTAATTTGACTGGCCACTTGGTATCAATTCCCTTACGGGATCAAAGAAGCATTAATGCCGAATGGTATACTACCAAATGTTTGCCAGAAGTTTTCTCTGTTATAAGCAACAAGCGACCAAACACAGGGCTCCGCGGGCTACTGCTCCACCACGACAATGCACCTGCGCACACCGCACTCAAAACGAGGGACTTCCTGGACAGCACGCCAGTCAAACTCCTGGGTCACCCTCCTTACAGCCCTGATCTAGCACCGTGTGACTTCTTTTTATTCCTAAAAATAAAAAATCAGCTCAAAGGGATACAATTTTCGTCGCCGGAAGATGCGCTGGCTGCGTTCGAGCAGGCTGTAAACGAGGTGTCTGCGGCGGACTGGAAAAAGTGTTTTGAAAACTGGTTTAGGCGCATGAATCTTTGTATAGAGGCTGGTGGAAAGTACTTTGACAAGATTTGATAAAAATATATGTACGTATAGAACAATTTTTTTTAGTTTCGCAAAACTTTCTGAGTGTCCCACGTATTTGAGCTCATAAATACACGTCATGACGAAAGTACTCGTACATGCGGTAACTTCATAACTTGGCACTGAATTTGTTTATCCCGATCCCGTTAATATATTATGTGTGTGTAGGTTGCTAGAGTTCATTGCAAGGCATCCGGCTACATTTGTATTACTATAATAGGTAATATTATAGTATATGATATTTGAATAGAAAAACATGGAAAATATCCTACGAAAATTTTAAATTAATAATAATAATATTGTCGCTGCTATCGACTCTACCCTGACTCTACCATGTTATATTCGTGATAACATTTGGAATTAAAGGCTCAGATAAGTCTTAAAAATCTGAGAAAGTAACGTCCAGTCTTGATGATTGATAAATCATTAAAAATATTTTTAATACATTTTAATAAAATAAAATAATTAAGGACGGCTATGCTCTACGTGGCTCTACTCCCGTTAAAAACCGGTAAGTTTATGCGGTAGGTATGGAAATATTTCTAGAGAACATCATTCATCAGTTTATGCTATTGAACGAATTCGATATGCCTAAAGTATCAAGCATCTACCGTTACACATAGATAGGCACAGTAAATACCTAAGTGCAATGATTTGCATATATAGCAAACTTACAATATCGCATACCGCTTTAATTTTACTATAGCGAATATTTTAATTATAGACAAAGTGCTACATTGTTTATGTAGTAATTTTACCTGCTTTAGATTATAATTATTGTGGTTAAATTATAGCATAAATAATAATATTACACTTTCTGATATACAGTAAGCGCCATCTAGTGCTGAGTAGCAAGCTTACAGGAAAATGAAAGACATTGAGGTTTCTACTATTCGATAATAGATGGCTGTATACTCGGTGATAGGTAAAATTTTAAGGCAGGTCGTTGGTTGCTTAATGTCAGGAAATATGACTAGATGGCAGTGTTTATAAAGTTTATAACTTCATGCCTGTTATCCACAAGGATTCGGTAGAGTTGTTTTACGGTAGGCCGGTGGTATGGGAACCCGTAAGTATACAACTACCCCCGACAGATCCCGGCCCGCCACAAGCAGGCGAGTCCCTTCTCCCCGTGCGGCCTAACGTCTTCCGCACCCACCTCGGTGGCGCACACGGAATGCAGTGTTCGCCACCTCACCTCACGGGCCTTTACCAGCTACGCCAGCTGCGCCAACCGTGGCAGCTACGCCAACTGTGCCAGTTACGCCAGTCGCCAACTGTGCCAGCTACGCCAACTGTGCCAGCTCACCAGCATGACGCCAGGCCAGCATTCCAGCTACCCCAACTGAGCCTAGTATAACATTCTGTAGAGCTGCAATGAGAAGCAGTCCTAGCCTAGTTTAACATACTGTAGAGCTGCAATGAGTAGAGGTTCAGTTTAGGAGTTTACCATAATAAATAAAATAAAATTTCTTTATTTCAGGCAAGGCATTATTGTCATACACATACACCCGTATAACAATATTATATAATAACTAGCTTTTACCCGCGGCTCCGCTCGCGTTAAATTCTGCTAACCCACGTCAGTCCAGTCCAGTCCAGTCCATTCCAGTCCAGTCCACTGTCCCACTGTCCCGCTGTCCCGCTGCCCCGCTGCCCCACTGCTCCACTGCCCCGCTGCCCCGCTGCCCCACTGCCCCGCTACTCCACTGCCCCGCTGCCCCGCTTTCCCACTGCCCCACTATCCCACTGCCCCACTGCCCCTCTGCCTCACTGCCCCGCTGCTCCACTACCCTACTGCCCCGCTGCCCCGCTGCCCAGCTACCCCGCTGCCCCACAGCCCCGCTACCTCACTGCCACGCTGCCCGGCTACCCCGCTGCCCCACAGCCCAGCTGCCCCACTGCCCCGCTGCCCCGCTACCCCACTGCCCCGCTGCCCCACTATACCACTGCCCCGCTGCCCCCCACTGCCCCGCTCCGCTACCCCACTGCCCAAATGCCCCGCTAACCCACTGCCCCGCTGCTCCGCTACCCCACTGCCCCGCTGCCCCACTGCCCCGCTGCCCCAATATCCCACTGCCCCGCTACCCCACCGCCCCGCTGCCACACTATCCCACTGCCCCACAGCCTGCCCCGCTGCCCCGCTTCCCAACTGCCCAGCTGCCCCGCTGCCCCACTGCCCCGCTGCCCCGCTGCCCCTCTGCCCCACTGCCCCGCTGCCCCACTGACCCGCTGCCCCACTGCCCCGCTGCCCCACTATCCCGCTGCCCCACTATCCCACTGCCCCGCTGCCCCACTGCCCCGCTGCCCCACTATCCCACTGCCCCTCTGCCCCGCTGCCCGGGTAACCCAATGCCCCGCTGCCCAGCTGCCCCGCTGCCCCGCTACCCCACTGCCCCGCTGCTCCACTATCCCACTGCCCCACTACCTGCCCCACCGCCCCACTTCCCTACAGCCCCGCTGCCCCACTGCCCCAATGCCCCGCTACCCCACTGCCCAGCTGCCCCGCTGCCGCAGTATCCCACTGCCCCACTGCCCCGCTGCTCCACTATCCCACTGCCCCGCTATCCCACTGCCACTCAGCCCCGCCGCCCCACTGCCCCGCAGCCCCACTGCCCCGCTGCCCCACTATCCCGCTGCCCCACTATCCCACTGCCCCACTGCCCCACTACCCCGCTGCCCCGCTGCCCCTCTGCCCCACTGCCCCGCTGCCCCGCTACACCACTGCCCCACTGGCCCACTGCCCCGCTGCCCCACTACCCCACTGCCTCACTGCCCCACTGCACCACTGCCCAACTGCCCCACTGCCCCACAGCCCCACTGTCTCACCGTCCCACCGTCCCACTGCCACTGTCCTACTGTCCCACTGTCCCACTATCCCACTGTCCCACTGTCCCACTGTCCCACTATCTCACTATATCACTATCGTCCCGTCCCATGTCCAATGTCCTGTCCCATGTCCCATCCTATGTCCAGTCCCATGTGCCGTCCCACTGTCCTGTCCCATGTCCCGTCTCATGTCCCGTCCCATTTCCCGTCCCATGTTCCGTCCCCTGTCCCGTCCACTGTCCCGTCCCCAGTCCCGTCCCCTGTCCCGTCCCCAGTCCCATCCCCATTCCCATCCCCTGTCCACTCCACTCCACTCCATCGTACATTACTATCCGCTCGTGCAAATGCATAGAAGCTTCGATCTGTCGGATGAGTACGCAACCCACGAATTAATTTTTTTCTTTTTTTCTTTCTTTCTTTCTTTCTCAAAACCCATACCAGTTTTTAAGTCAGATCATCAGCTTTCAAACAAAAAAAAAAACATCAAAATCGGTCCAGTAGTTTTAGCGTGATGCTGGAACAAACAAACAAACAAACAAACAAACAAACAGACGTTTACAATTTTATAATAGTTAAGATAATTACTTACAATAAGAAAATTAGTACATATTAGAGATTGTATTTAAAAAAAAAATCAGCTCTTAGCTTTTGTCTGAAAAAAACTTGGTGGCAGTTTTATAAAGCACTAGCTTTTGACCGCGGCTTCGCTCGCGTGAATTTCCGAAATCTAATGACCTGCATTTTGATTAGGAGTGTATGGTAGATATATGACGCTGATGCTCGTCAACATTAAATATAATTCTCCTGCTAATAAAAACAATAAGTTTTAGTAAAAATCTGTTTTAGTGACTGCCTCGTTGGTCTAGTGGTTGCAAGCGCGACTGCTGAGAGTGGGGTCCTGGGTTCGATTCCCGGGTCGGGCAAAGTGTTATTGGGTTTTTTCATTAGTCAATTCTCAGTAGCAGCCCGGAGTCTGGATATGTGCCCGGTCAATGGCGATAGGCTCGCCCCCTATTACATGGGACTATAACATAACTGGCGAAATGTGGGTGTACTATTACACCTCTGCTTACATACAGGCGTGATGTTATGTTATGTTGTTGTTAGTGAACCTATTTAACTATTTAGCTATGCGCAGCGCCTAAATGTGACATTATAAATTGCATAAAGAATGAAATAAAAACTTTTTAACAAAAAATAAAACCGACTTCAAAAACCTTAACTAAAAAGTAAAAAATAATCCTTGTATGTATTTCAAAATCTTAACATAAACCAAAATTTTGAAGGTGGCGCGTGACTGTCCCTTTGCGTCATGTAAATATAATGTACTGTCGAGCGCTTATCTATAGTAAATAAAAAACAGTTTATGCGAACATACATGAAAAACACGCGCCGCCTTCAAAATTTTGGTTTATGTTAAGATTTTGAAATACATACAAGGATTATTTTTTACTTTTTAGTTAAGGTTTTTGAAGTCGGTTTTATTTTTTGTTAAAAAGTTTTTATTTCATACTTTTTAGTTGATAATTCACAGAAAAACGAAACTATTAGTAGATCATCTAGGTAAGCAAAGCTAAATTAAACTGATTTATTGAAGCTGGTTAAAAAACTACTCGACCTAAGTCAATAAAATTTATATGGGACCACCGCGCGGACTTCCTCTACCAAATAAAAAAACAACCACGCAAATCGGCCCAGAAATCTCGGAGTAACCGGTGTAAATAAATGAAAAAAAAAAAACAAAAAAAAAAAACCCGCCGAATACATAACCTCCTCCTTTTTTTGAAGTCGGTTAAAAAATCACACGGGGATTTGAAACTGTGACTTCTGGTTTTCTTGGTGGTTTTGGTGGGTTTTTCTTTCCACAATTACCTTTAAGTTTATGTTTTGATAGGTTTTAACATCGAAATACAATTATTAAAATTATTGTCTAAATCGAAATCTAAAGATATTAGGTATGCGGAGTCCGTATGCGTTAATGCGTTTATTTATTTATTTAAAGTACAGCCATATCACATATATTAAAAAAAAAAAAAAACCCGCGCAATACATAACCTCCTCCTTTTTTTGAAGTCGGTTAAAAATAATCACTACCTACAAATAATTAAACAGTATCTTGTCTGATGTAGGTACATGACAATAACGTAACGCGTTAATTAATGAGACAATAATTATAATAAAATAAGTTTAGGCGGATTACATCGCGTACATACATTTTATTAATTAAAATCGTTTCGATCCACGCAGTCACTCACAATTTCATTATTTTTTACAGTGTTGCGGGCTGTTTGGGTCATGATTATTTTTAGAACTGGGTTACAAACAGGTGGTAGTTGCCAACCATCTTAACGTGTTTGAAACTTGTTTTATTATAATGTGTAGTGATCGCGAAAACCTATGAAATTATAATGTGACAATGTTCCAATAATCATAATGAGATATTAAACACACATTTAGATGTGGGAACTTATAGTAATTGTAAGCGACTTGGTCACCCCCTCATTGGCATCGGTATCAATTACATCTGCATTAGATTTACAACCGTTCCGAGTCTCCGTTTGATTTCCCCAGACAACAATTAGGTCATCAATCCAATAAGCACGTGTCCTGTCAACAGCTCCTTTACTCCGTATTGTTAGGAGGGAAATTATTCTTAACAACTTTCTTGTGTTAAATTATGTATTGTAGGAAAATTCAATGTATGTGGATTTACAACGTGTTATTGAATTAACTCAAAACCTGCAACTTGTTTGAACAGAATCGAAAGTACAATCCATTACACTACTTTTTAACATAGGTTAATTAATACCAAAAAAATATTTTCATACCATGTCGAGTCTAAAAGTTTCATACGACTTTCATACGGCGCTGAGCGCAACTAAGGCGAGCGAGACCTAGTAAAAAAGTGTGATGGAAACTTTTGGGTAACATTTGTTTCCTAAAACGATTAAAACTTTATGTTAAGAGGTTATTCACCTCCTGACACAGTAGCTTTTTAGTAGTAGTTTTAAAAATCAATGTTTTTGTTTTCGCGTGTAGTGAGATTAAAATATTTTTTGTTTCTTTCTTTCATTGTTATTTTATATTAGCCTATGCCTGCTCCCGTGGATTTTTCCTGGATGAAAAGTATTCTATAATTTAATTCAGGACATGGTCTATCTGTGTTTCAAATTTCATCCAAATCGTTAGGTAGATACCTACAGCAGTTTTTGCGTGATGCTCGAACAAACAAACTGATAATTAAAGTTTTATAATACCTTGTTAAGATACAGAAAAACCGAAACACCCAAAAAAGATTTTCATCACACCTTTTTATTTTTTCTAAAAACACCAATTCAGAGTAATTCCTGTAAGTTTCTCTGTAGGTAGCGGAGAAAGTGAAGAATACCGTGCAGGGCAAGGATATGTGCATGGAAACTCATCGAGCCAATCTTCCTGGGCGGGCCTAAAGGACCTATTCGCTAACAGTTGATAATTGGTTCAACAATTGATTGATTGTAAGTAATTTACTTGTTTGGTTTTTAACCATCTTAAAACAAATTTAAAAATTGTTAAACTGCACGGTGTTTATGAAAACTAATTACAGAAAATCGATTCTCCTAGCGATTCTGAAACAACTGCTTTCAACATTGCTTTTATTATAAAAACAACGTTTTTTAAATAAAGACCCAACATCAATTATATTAATTACGTAAAGATATAAATTGTGGAAAGTAAAATTCGGTCACGAGTAGGATTCGAACCTGCGACTCCTAAACCAAAATAAACTAAAGCTGACACTGGTATACTGAACCATGAGTCGCAGGTTCGAATCCTGCTCGTGAGCGGATTTTTCTTTCCACAATTTATATTTTTAGATTTCGCTCAGTTTACGTGTCTTGTAAAAAATCTGATGGTGAATAGGTGATACAAAAATGCGATAAGTAAGAATTCTTGATAATTTTAAAAGCGATATTTTCCTGAAAACACGACATTACACATCATCACACAAACAACATGTAAAAAAGCTATTATTTTCAATTTTGTGAATGTATTCTACAGATGGAAAAATTATGTTTTTTGATGCTTATCCGAAAACACATTTTTTCCATGTTTTAAGTATATTGAGTATATTTATTTTTTATCGTGGTGTGATCATTAGGCATGGTCATCAACTCAGCCTATCGCAGTCCACTGCTGCACATAGGCCTCTCCCAAGTTGCGCCACAACACTCGGTCCTCTGCCTTCCGCATCCAGTCCCCCCCAGCCACGTTCTTCAGGTCGTCGGTCCACCTAGCGAGGGGGTGCCCTACGCTGCGTTTGCCGATTCTCAATCGATCAATTCAATTCAATTCGTAGTCATGGTGTTGAGTTTAAATCACACTAAGTATCTTTATTATATAAAAAAAAAACTGTCGATTTCTACATTTCGTTGATTTATGTGAACACAAATGTAGGGATTCAGGGAATCAGCAGATTTTTTCCGCGATTTCAGTCTTGGTCCCATAGTAAAAGTTGTTCATACTGATGAGTACAATGAACCCTTAAAACGTTTTCAGTTATTTCAATAAGTAATAATAAGTTATGTTTATCAAAAGACATCTATCAAGTATATATGCATCTCATTCTTGCGCAGGTACCACCACACATGTCCGTATTTGCCCTATGTTTAGTATTTGTTGTTAAACTACATAGGTACCTAGTATGCACTACAATCACACCATGTTTGACGCTGGTATGTATAACCGTTTTGAAGATAGAGCAGGAACAAAAAAGTAAAAAAAAATGCGTTTTTCGTGGTTTCTTGTATGGGGACCCCATTGATTTTAGATTTTTTTTATTAGTATTTGTCATGATTGTGGCAACACAATTCTGAGAAAATTTCAACTGGCTACCTATTACCGTTTAAAAGATACAGCCCTGTGACAGACAGACAGACGGTCGGACAGACGACGTAGCGCGAGTAATAGGGTCCCGTCATCGTTTTTAGGGAACCCTGGAACGATGTCACATACTAGGATTGTTCTTGTATCGTGCGTGCGTTTACAAACACAAATTTCACATGCACAAACACCAAGGCTAAACAACTATCTGTGGATCACACAAATATTAGTTCTGTCACTGTGCGGGACCTCTGACTTTTCGGATTCATGTGCGGATCAGAATTTGATTATCGCGTGAAGGAAAAACATCGTGAGGAAACCTGCACACCTGAGAGTGCTCCATACAGTTCTCAATGGTGTGTGTAGTCTGTCAACCCGCACTAGGCCAGCGTGGTGGACTAAGGCCTTAACCTTCTCGTACTGAAAAGAGGCCCGTGCCCAGTAGTGGGACAGTAATGGGCTGATTATGTTATGTTATAGGTGTATTAAAAGAGCCTCCACAATTGACGATATTTAATTGATCGTCCGGCGCACCCTGGGTAGTAAGCCGGCCGATCAGCCGCTACCAACCAACTGACTGGCTAATCTTTTTCCCACGGCATGAGCTGTTATAGCTCATGTCGCCACAATAGAAGAAGATATGCGGGAATCGAACCCATGACTCTTAGGGCAGAAGCCGATCGCTCAACCACTGCGCCAATTGTATCGTAAAAAAATCGAGTTTTTTAAAATCCTTAAATAGTTATATACAATATAGAAGATTTCAGCACCAGCCAGGAAGTAGGAGATTAGAAAGATAAAACTTGCACTTTAAAATGCATTAACTATCTATTTTCCATCAGTTTAATGACTGCAATACACAAATGGGCATTTAGTTAACTTTATCATTCCAGTTCTTCTAATTTCGATTGGACTCTTTGTGAATTATCTGCCATTCACCCTCTTGTAATGCCCGTTTAACACGTGTGCGAAAATTGCCGGAAAATTCACTTACAATTCCATTACATTCGTGACTAACATGGTGGGACTGATTGTACGAGTGGTGATGATACGAGTTTGATATTGACGGATTCTTCTGTCGAATTCGATGACTTTCATTGATAAATCAGTAGCGCCCCTGGCGGATATGAAGAAGAACTGCTGATTTGTAAATGAAAGTTGACGAAAACGATGAAATATTCATAAGTGTCAAACTCGTACTAGTACGAGCCTAGGCCCTCATACCTAAGGTATTAGTTTTCGTATTCTACCAATGAATAACGATCCAGCGTTTTGGTTCAGCCAATGATGACGACCTCTGTGGTCTAGTGGTTCGAGTGTCGGACTGCTGATCACGAGGTCGTGGGTTCGATTCCCACAGGACACAAATATTTGTGTGATGAACATGAGTGTTTGTGTTGGTCTGGGTGTTTCTTATGTATTAAAAGTATGTATTTACAAAAAAAAAGTATCTAAGTATTATATCCATTGTCTAGTACCCATAGCACAAGCTCTGCTTAGTTTGGGACTAGTGATGATGTGTAAAATTGTCTCAAAAATATTTTTAAAAAAATGAAAAAAAAATATCGATCGGATTTGTTACAGTTTGGATGACCAATGTAGCAGGATCATAAATGACAACTGACCCATGTATGTAAAGTTCGTTTGGCATTAGCCGCTTTTGTTACTTCTTAGCAGACGCACGAGTATAAGAATTTATTATTTGGGTCTTGGGGGGTCAAACAACTTTGTTGTCCTTCATCATCATCATCTCAGCCGACAAACGTCCACTACTGGACAAAGGCCTCCCCCAAAGGGGGATATGCCATAATCGCCACGCTTGGCAGGCGGGTTGGCGATCGCAGTTGGTTGGTTAAATACTCAGAGAACGCTGCTGCCCATTCTCTGGTGAATCCCTTAGTCGTAATTTTGGTGTCCTTAATTTGCCTTATTTAATGAAAAGTTAGATTTTTCGAAAATTTGTTTTTTCTTTCTACAATCACATTTTTAATTCGTTAATATGTTAACCTATCATTTACAGTAAAGTTCTGGAGTGGCGACCGCGTACTGGAAGGCGCAGCGTGGGTAGGCCCCCCACAAGGTGGACCGACGACCTGGTGAAGGTCGCGGGAATCCGCTGGATGCGGAAGGCACAGGACCGGTCGTTGTGGCGATGCTTGGGGGAGGCCTTTGTCCAGCAGTGGACGTCTTTCGGCTGAAATGATGATGATGATGATGATTATTTACAATGACTGACATAACAGAAATTGTTTTTTGGGTGACACGGAACATCGATATCACCGATAAGGATACTAGAGATTTATTTATTGTATTGTATCTATTGTTGTTTGTATGTCTCATTAGCAAACCCTAGATGAATGTTGATTCAATTTTTTCATCATTTATAATAATCATGTATGTAATAATATGGTTATGTAAGTATGTGTATATAATATAAAGTATTTGTAACAGTTCACACTTACACACACACCCCCCCACACACACCCCACACACTCTTACATAATAATTATTGCTTTATTTGTTTTGGGTATAATAATCATTGGCTGCTTTTGCTGGCTTGGCACGCGCTCATCATCACTTGGGGTTGACACTGAAAATCAACGCTGTGTTGTGACTCACGTTACAACACAGCATCATGCTGAGTGTTGACCTCTTTGCCGCAGCTACGACATGCAAAGTAGGTATGATACATTGATAAAATGATTCAAGAAATGTACCTAATTAAGTATTTTTTTATGTGCACCTACCGCATGTCGTCTTGTTGTGGCAATAAATCATTTTTCATTCTTTCTTTCTTTCTTCTTTCTTTCATATGAATGAAAATACTAAATAGTGGTTTGTCCACTGGGCAACCACATTTTTTCATGGAATTAATTTTCAAAAGTAGTTAATTATAAGATAAACTCAAAATTACACTTTTTTTTTGGCAGGTAAACATGCGATGATGACTTGATTAGAAACGTGTTTATTGTGTGGTATAGAGGGGTCAAGCTGCCTCCGAATGACACAACCCATAGGCCTGCCGCATATTGCATCTAGACCTGTAGCCGAGTGCCAGGCCACGCGTTATTGTCTTTTGTTCGCAAACGCTTCCCGAATGGCACTGGGAGTCGTCATTAATAACTCTCCTAAATGAAGCTTGCCTTTTTGCCGCCCCACATTTACCGTCTAAAGGTCATCACATACTAACCACACAAATAAATTTAAATTTAAATTAAGGCTTTATGTCGTGTGTTGTACAATACATTTTATAATATCAAGATAAATTAGCCAAAGGCTAAAGGCTTGCGGCAAGTGCGTTTGCTGCTGCCGCCATCCTCTCATCCCGCAGACAGCCCACTTTAAGCGAGCAGACCGCGCGCTTCAAACGAGCAAAAAAAATGTATAATATGGGTTTATCTTAAAAATAATAGGGTTTCCTCCCATACAAACTTTCGAGAAGAGTAGGGATTTTACCTCGTCCCTCTTAAGGGTTGATTTTCCAAAAACACTGAAACACGTGTTTCTTTATTTTCAATTGAAAAGACAAATATAATTTTCATTGATAACTTATAAAAACAACTGAAGGATTTTATAACAAGCTTTTATCTCCTATTTTTTTTCAGTTCATTATCATCAACATTTCAGCCGAAAGACGTCCACTGCTGGACATAGGCCTTCCCCAAGCATCGTCACAACGACAAGTCCTGCGTTTTCCGAATCCAACGGATTCCCGCGACCTTCACCAGGTCGTCGGTCCACCTTGTGCAGGGCCTACCCACGCTGCGCCTTCCAGTACGCGCTCGCCACTCCAGAACTTTACGGTCCCATCGGCCATCCGGTCTGCGAGCAATGTGCCCTGCCTACTGCCACTTAAGTTTGGCAATTCTTCTGGCTATGTCGGTTACCTTCATTCTCATGCGAATCTCTTCATTTCTGATTCGATCACGCAGATTCAATGATTGATTGATTTTTCAATTACGCTGAAATAAATACGTCTTTCCTTTTTTTTTTATTGAGACGGTGAATACCAATTTTTATGTATTTAACTTAAAAAATAAAAGATTTTCACTTTTAAGATTTCAAGATTTTTACTGTAATAATTTGTGTTTGTGTTAAATTTATTGTATGCCAATTACGGCGGGTCATAGCAACACAACATAATCATCATCCTCCTGCCCTTATCCCAATTTATTTGGGGTCGGCGCAGCATGTTTTTTTCTTCCATAAATCTCTATCAGCCGTCATCTCTGTGTTTACTTTCTAGCAACACAACATAATGTACCTATTTAATACCTATCTTTATTTTACCTATGTACCACAATATAAATTGAAATTGAAATTTTCACCTCCTTATGGCGTTGAGAGAACGGAGTTGAATTTCTAAAAATACTGAAAGACGGTCTTTATTTTTAACCTAAAAGCCAAATACTATGTTTGCATTTGACTTAAAAAACCAAGGATTTTCATTAAAAAATTACAAATTTCCCATACAAACTTACTTTGCCTGAAAGGTTGATTTTATAGAAACACTGAAATAGATTTATTTCTTTATTTTCAGACAAATGCAAATTTTCATACATCTAATTTTTATACATACCTACCTACTTTAAAAAAAAAAAATGTATTGTAAATATTGTGTTTTTATTTTACTCCCTCAGGTTAGCAGTGAAATTTCATAAAATCCTTTCTTAGCGGATACCTATATGATAAAAGTTATATCTAAAAAACAAAATACGCAAAATTTACTATACTATATAAAATAAAGTCGGGTTAGTTACTTCATTTATAACTCAAGAACGGCGGGACTGATATTAATGAAATTTGACACACAGATAGAAAATAACCCGGATTAACATATAAGCTACTTTTTATCCCGGGAAAATGAAAAATTTCCGAGTGATGCGCCATAAACGACATTCTCGCGGGCGAAGTCGCGGGCACAGGCTAGTAAAAACATAATTTAAAGTTTCTAAATCCCCAGTGGTTTAGGCTGTGTGTTGATGTTAATATGTCAGTCAGTCAGTTTCCAGGGATGATTGTGCTCGTCAATTTGAACAACTTTTATTATGGGACCTGATGAAAATATATGTTTCCAACTTTACTTGGTCTATGGTTTCCAATGGATATATTTTCATACAAAATCAAGATTAGATAGATTTTGTACGAAAATATTGTTTGATCTCATACGTTGCATATATGTTGTGTACGTGCGTGAGACCTTAAACGGCATAAAATCTGTGACATTTGTTTAAAAAATGCATGATATTTCGTCGTCTGTTTCCGCATATTATTGGTTCATTACAAATGCATGGGAATGTCAGAAAACATGTTAGGAAGCAGCTGCGGTGTGAACCGGGCGGGGGACGCCCGGCTCTCCCCTGGGACTCTGAGAGGAGTGGGGTTTAACCGTCTGCACCTGTGTACTAAGGGCATTCGAGTTCCCGGATTTTGAGAGTTTCCAGCAATTCCCGAGAACGCGGGAATTTGTATGTTTTGTTTTACACAAACTGTTGTTTTTTACAAAATAAAACATGAAATTGCGATTAAAATCCTGTTTTAGGTGGAAATGGGATGCTTATCAAAAAGGGTTCTAAAGGACATCGCATAGAACAACTTTTAATATGGAATAGAAAAGTGCAATACCTCTCGACCGAAATGTATGAAAGGACCGATTTTTTTTCATGATTTCAGGGTTGACCCTGTAGTAAAAGTTGTTTGATAGCATTCCTTGAATGAGCTTCCCAAATATGAACACGCATTTCTGATACCATCTCATTCTGAGAAGAGGTCTGTGCCCAGCAGTGGAACAGTAATGGGCTGATGATGATTTCTGATACGCTAGATTTTGGACCCTTCCGGGAGTTAACCTTCGGGTCACCACAATTGTCGCTGGTGTCCTAACGAATTTTAGGCTAAGTATTTATGAAAAAACATATAATTTATTATTATTTTATTTTAGTGATAGCCTAGTGGTTGAACGCTTGCCTTCCATGCAGGAGGGTGGGAGTTCGATCCCGGCCCGCACCTCTGACTTTTCGGATTCATGTGCGGATCAGAATTTGATTATCACTTGCTTTAGCGGTGAAGGCAAACATCGTGAGGAAACCTGCACACCAGAAAGTGCTCCATACAGTTCTCGGTGGTGTGTGTAGTCCACCAACCCGCACTAGGCAAGCGTGGTGGACTAAGGCCTTAACCTTCTCATACTGAGAAGAGGCCCGTGCCCAGCAGTGGGACAGTAATGGGCTGATTATGTTATATTTATTTATTACACTAGTCAACAGTGGTTTTGTTGCCCTTGATTAACAATAGTACCCCCTTGATGTAAGAGTGGTTTCAAATAATTTATGCCAACAATTTACGAAACTATGAATGGTTTTGGAATATTGGCTCTTGTTATTTTAATCTTCATTTTTATGTTACACAAAAAAAAGTAAGTAGGTATAAGAAAGTGATGATTACTTGTTTGTTCTTTGACAAAGACAAAGACATTTATTGCTCAAACTGTGTACATAAATGTAGGTATTTATCAAAGTTTGGTATCAACAGCCTACCCAATCAGGTGTAGCAATAGTAGGTACAAACTATGAAGTCTGACACTACAATAACTTATTTAACCAAAGAATAAGCTTTGGCCAAAGAATAAGCTTTGCCATTCAACGTGGCAACGCTGCCAGTCTTCTGGGCACTTTTCCAGATGACAGCGGTGTGGACGAATACTTTGACGCCTAAGCGCGCCTTTTTATATAATTTTATTTTATACTTGTATTTTATATTTGTGTTGTAAATATTGTACATTTAGATTAATTAAGTCAGTAGTTATTATTTAGTGGTACTTGTTTTACAAGTATAAGAAAGAATATAACAAGTATAATCTTTACAACCGAGAAATCTTACTTATCTACTTGATAGAAAAATTTGTAAACCTGTGCTACACTTCAGAGAAACACCTTTCCAGAGTTTTTCTTTTTTAATTTTTTGGGGACAAGTTCTCTTTAAAGACCAGCAGTAATCTGCCATCATGTGGCGGTCCCATCTGCCCTGATACCTTTTCTCCATCTTTTTTAGGTCCTGGTGGAAACACTCCCTGTTCCTCACCATAATTTCCCAGATTACCAGAAAATCTATCCATGTGACTGTGGAGAAAGTGTAATTTTAAGCTCATATTCGCTCCTAAAATCAGTTCTCGGGCAGTTACACGAAGTGATGGGTGCGGGAGGGGTCATCATCACCATCATAATTTCAGCTGAATGACGTCCACTGCTGGACAAAGGCCTCCCCCGAGCATATTGGAGGGATATGCCATAATCTGTAGATGTATATATATGCGTGCATTCAATCCGCAGAAAGCGAGTTTCGACCAACTACCAAACACTTATTAATAAATCATGTTCTAAAAAGCTGACTTAAACATAATTATTTTAAACATAAATAAATACGCAAAAGTCATTAAAACCAGAGCTAATTCAGTACTTTCATAAATATATTCGCAATTTGTGTACTTAAAAATATAGAAATCTGCAGGGATATCCAGAGCAACAAAAAATAGTACATTATGATACAAGTGAGCTAAGTTGACTATTATACTCGAGGCTGGATTGCAGCGTAATGGAGCTGAGAGTATAATGTCAATGCTCACGCCTGTCATACGATGTTTTTCAACACACTTGCGAGGAAAAAAACATACATTTTAGATCAATATTGAATTTGTGAAAAATGGCGCGCGGATTATGTAATCGCCAATGATATTACAGTAAAATCATTGGTAATCGCACGGTAACATACAGCTATGCGCGCGCAGGTGGGCGAAGGAAACCACCAAACAGCCTATATTAAAAATATCATAAATTGATTTTTTTATTTAAAACACATTTAATATTAATTTGTTGACAAAAATAAATAATTTAATGTAATGAAATGTTTATTTAGCATACAGTTGATTTATTCCCAAAAATGTTTAATTTTGTTCAGGCATAAAAAACTCTTTGCTGTGATTTAAAAATAAACTGTAAAGTAAAAAGCACTAGTGCGATAATATAATGAAAAAACCACGCGTGCGTAATAAGCTACATTATGAACCTAAAACCGGTGCAATACGAGCCACTTTACGAGCAAGTGTGTTGAAAAATATTTTATCTACACTCGTATCGTAAAATTTGAATTATGAACTCGAAAGTAATGTCATAATGACATACTTTACGCACATGCACCTGTAATGAATTTAAAAAGTTTCATTACGATACAGTTTGCTGAACAAAACAATGCGGTAATTTAATTTTTTTTCCATAACCGCACACTTCAGCCCAACTAAGAAGTTTTTAATGCCACTTCGACCTAACCAAGGAGTTTTCAAACTTTTTTTTAGCAGTCGTACAGTTTGGCACCAATGAATACACAAAATTCAGGGTGGCGCCACTTGTCATACATTGAAAATTTTTATCGTTTAAAATCGCGTTTTTGGCAGAACTTTTGACTGTCATATTGCTTTTAATTATATTTAAGTGTTTACAGGCATTTTTTTTGTATGATAAAACAGAGATTGACGGAATCCTGACAAGGATAGAAAATTAGTTCCGATTATAATGTTTTCGCCAGACCATATTTTATTATCTGTGAAGGCGCGCACCAGCGCGCGCGCGCGGCCGCGCGCCTCGGCCTACTGGATTTGGTCACCCTTACTTGTAAATTTATTGTTATTGTTTACGTTATTATTATGGTTTTGTATGTCGAAAGTTTTATTCTGGGCAAAAATATCTGACTACAGCAGTGATACTGAACTGAGGAGAATATGACCCCGCCTGAATTTCTGGATGCAGCAACGTAAATTACGAACAATGTTTTACCAGAGAAATCAAGAAAAACAACGACAATGTTACCAAGATTTTGACTTTGGTATTTTATTTAAAATTGTATGAGTGTAGATAAAATAGTGTATGAAACTGACATAATTAGGTATTAAAACACTCGTGTGATACTATTAAAAACCTCGCCTAATAAACTACTATTATCTACACTCGTATCGTAAAAATCGAACTATGAACTCGAAAGTAATGTTATAATGACATACTTTACGCACATGCACCTGTAATGAATTTAAAAAGTTTCATTACGATACAGTTTGCTGAACAAAACAATGCGGTAATTTCATTTTTTTTCCATAACCGCACACTTCAGCCCAACTAAGGAGTTTTTAATGCCACTTCGACCCAACCAAGGAGTTTTCAAACCTTTTTTTTAGCAGTCGTACAGTTTGGCACCAATGAGTACACAAAATTCAGGGTGGCGCCACTAGTCATACATTGAAAAATTTTATCGTTTAAAATCGCGCATTTGGAAGAAGTTTGGATTGTCATATTGCTTTTAATTATATTTAAGTGTTTACAAGCACATTTTTTGTATGATAAAACAGAGATTGATGGAATCCTGACAAAGATATTAATAGAAAATTAGTTACGATTATAATGTTTTCGCCAGACTATATTTTATTATCTGTGCAGGCGCGCGCTGGGGCGCGTGCGCGGCCGCGCCCCGCTCTACTGGATTTGGTCATCGTTACTTGTAAATTTATTGTAATTGTTTACGTTATTATTATGGTTTTGTATGTCTAAAGTTTTATTCTGGGCAAAAATATCTGACTACAGCAGTGATACTAAACTGAGGAGAATATGACCCCGCCTGAATTTCTGGATGCAGCAACGTAAATGACGAACAATCTTTTACCAGAAAAATCAAGAAAAACTATAACAATGTTACCAAGATTTTGACTTTGGTATTTTATTTAAAATTGTATGAGTTTAGATAAAATAGTGTATGAAACTGACATAACTAGGTATTAAAACACTCGTGTGATACTATTAAAAACCTCGCCTACGGCTCGGTTTTTAAACTCACACTCGTGTTTTAATAACCCCTATTATGCAACAGTTTCATAAACTACTATTTTGTTGAGCTGTGTTAGGTATATTATTTTAGGCTCATTACAAATAAGAAAATTTGGAAATGATTTTGAAGGAGCCGCTGCACTGTAGACCGGGTCACGTTCAGCTCTCCCCGAAACATTGGGAGCATTGAGGATTAACTGTCTGCACCTGTATACCTACTGATTTCATTTTATAGCCGTCTTTAAGATAAAGTTTTGAAACATTTCTACATTGTTGTAATCAATGGCTCTATTATCTTACACCTGCGTTAATTTCTGATAACTTATCGATAATTTAGCAGTTAGATTAATTCACGCAGCTGTATTTTTTCATTTATATAGTTGTTGTGGCCGGCGACGATAGTCTGACTGACAATCATAACAATGAAAAATTTATAAAAAATAAGTGTTTATCTAATAAGCGAATCAGCCAAAATGAAGTTTCCTGTTGCATTTCTATGTTTTCTGACTCTGTGGTGCAGTGTTAATGCGAGATGCCGCATGCGTGGCGATTGCTACCAGGTGAACGGATTTGATAAACCCTGTCCTGTAGACACAGAAGCCCTACCAATAATCTATGGATTATCCGAAGAAGAAGCAAGAGAAGTCGTAGATATTTTTAGCAACAGATGCCCTAATCTCGTCGTCGACGATGAAGGCAATAGATTACCGGATGAAGAAATACGAACATGTTGCACACCAGACCAAATAGTTAAGATGTCGGACAGTTTAACTCTCGCTGAAGGTGTTCTCGGACGTTGCCCAACTTGCTTCAGAAACTTCGCAAGACAAATCTGCGAAATGAACTGTGCTGCAGATCAGTCGCGGTTCTTGGAAGTATACACAGCGATGGGTACAAATGATACTGAATACGTCCATGAAATAGACTATAGAGTCCATGAAGATTTTATGGTGGGCGCCCACGCATCCTGTTCCGGTGTCGTCGTGCCGCAGACTGGTTTGCCAGCTATAAATTTGATGTGTGGTAATGCAGTAGTTTGTGATGCACAGGCTTGGTTTGGATTTACTGGTGACATGTCAGCGAATCCTTTAGCACCGGTGCAGGTAAATTTTTTCATGTGGCCTACTGAAGAAGATTCTATGAACGTGCAGGCTCTACCATGTAATGAAACCTTCGAAGGCGACTTGCCGTGCAGTTGTGTGGACTGTATCCAAACCTGTCCAGTAGGAAATGAACCAGTTCTTCCTGATATTTGTACTGTGTTATCAGTAAATTGCATTGGATTTTCTGTTGGAATAGTTTTCTTTGCAATCAGTGTTACAATATTTATAATTCTCGCATGTATGGAAAAGAAAAGAACAAATGAAAATTCGGAAACCAAAGAAGGTGAATCTGGCGCAAATAAAGTGACTAAAATATTTCAATCAATGTTCGCAAAAATCGGTGGATTCTCTGCAAGTCACCCCGTCATAATAATAATGGTAACATCATGGATTGCTTTTGGTATGTGGTTTGGCTTAATGAGCCTTAATCTAACTTCGAATCCCATAGAACTTTGGTCGGCACCAGATTCTCGTAGTCGTGAGGAGTTAAATTATTTCAATAGCCGATTTGGCCCGTTCTATCGCGCTGCGCAAGTCTTCTTAACATTTGAGTTAGATTCTTTTGAAGCTAATAACGTCACTTATGGTCCTGCTTTCAGAATAGAGGCATTGCAAGAATTGGTTAAACTTGAAGATGCTATTATAGATATAGGTAGACAAAGTGGGGGTGTTACATTAGAAGACGTTTGCTATGCTCCTCTTCGGCCGCGGGGTGATCCCCCAAACATTGACCAGTGCGTAACTATGTCTGCAACCACTTATTTGGGCAGTGATAGAAATGATATAAATAATAACACTTATCTTAATACCATTCAGAACTGTATAAACAATCATTATGCTTTGAACTGCTTAGCATCGTGGGGTGGTGGTGCTGAACCCGAGATTTCATTTGGGGGGTACGAAGGTACCAATATTTTGGGAGCTAATACTCTCCTACTTAATTTTCCTATTACAAATTTCCTTTTGGAAGAGGACTTGCAACCTGTTTTAGAATGGGAAGCAAAATTTATAGAGCTGTTACATGACTATCAGGAAAATTGGAAACCAGATTATATCGTTGTGTCTTTTGGTACGGAAAGGTCTATTGAAGATGAGATTCAACGAGTTTCCGTTGCAGAAGCTGTACCAATTGCAATAAGTTATGTTCTTATGTTTATTTATGTAACATTCTCTTTGGGAAACATAAGGTCGTGTAAAACTTGGTTTGTTGATAGCAAAATAATCGTTGCCGTAGGAAGTATTGTAGTAGTACTCGTGGCTATCTTCTGTTCGATGGGTACAATGGGATATGCTAATATCACTTTAACGTTGCTTGCTATAAATGTTATACCATTCTTTGTTCTTTCAGTAGGTATTGATAACGTTTTCCTTATGGTCAACACGCTTCATGATGTTCAAAGTAATTTGAAAACGTTTGATGACTATAATGAGGATTTCAGTTTTGAGAAAAAGAGAAAATTTGTCTTTGAAAAGATGTTGGGTAGAGTCGGTCCCTCCATGTTTGTATCATCCGTTACGCAAATAACTAGTTTCGCGATTGGTAGTCTTGCGAATTTCCCTGCAGTGGTTACTTTCGCAATATTTGCATCTATCTCTTTAGGCTTCCTTTTCGTTTTTCAAGTAACTACAGTTATTGCTATATTATCTCTTGACTACAAACGAGCCTCTCAAAATAGGTTTGATTTATTTTGTTGTATTCAGAAAAAGATATTGGATGACGAGAATCCTCTTCATTCAGAAATTCCTCACAAAGGTATTACTCAAAGGTTGATGGAGCCATATTCAAAATTTCTACTAGATTGGCGTGTTAAGGTTGTAGTAGCTATTTTATTTATGGGCCTGGTTTCTTCAAGCGTCGTATTAATCCCCCAGCTTGAGATAGGATTAGATCAACAATTAGCATTACCTCCCGATTCTTATGTTTATCACTATCTGCAATCTGTAAATAATTTAATGCGTATTGGACCACCAGTTTATTTTGTTTTAAAGAGCGGTTTAAATTTTACTGATCCTGAACATCAAAACGTAATTTGTGGCGGGCAATTATGTAATGATGACTCTTTAACCACACAAATATTTTTGGCTGCGCAGCATAGCGATATTACGTATATAGCTTCAAGTTCAAACTCTTGGTTGGATGATTTCATAGATTGGACTAATTTATATGGTGGTTGTTGTAAGTACAACACCTCAGATGGTGGATTCTGTCAAAGTACAGATACTTCTCCTGATTGTGCTTATTGTGTAATTGAGAGATCGGATTACGCTAATGGATTCCTAAGACCCCATAGAGAAGCCTTTGAGAGGTATATACCATTCTTCTTGCAGGATGCACCCACTGATATTTGCAATAAAGGTGGCTTAGCCAGTTATTCAAGTGCTGTGAATTATGTCCTTGATGCAGATGGTCATGCAACCGTGCATGATACAAATTTTATGGCTTATCACACATCACTAGCTACCTCTAAAGACTACATAACTGCTGTTGAATATGGATATGAGATTAGTGCGAACATAACCGCTGCAATAAAACGACATACAGGTCTCGATGTAGAAGTATTCCCATATTCAGTGTTCTATGTATATTATGAGCAATATTTGACGATGTGGGCAGATACGTTTGCATCCATCGGGTATTGTCTTATCGGTGCTATGATTTTCAATCTTTTGGCTTCAGGATTCAATATTTTGACTACTTTTGCTGTAATGTTTAATGCAATCTTAGTAGTTGTGAACATGATGGGTGTCATGTACATTTGGAATATTCCTCTTAACGCTGTTTCTTGTGTTAACTTGATAGTTTCGATCGGTATATCTGTGGAATTCTGTAGTCATATTGCTTACGCGTATGCCACAAGCCACAAACGTCATGGAAAAGATAAAATAGAAGACGCCATTCAATCTGTAGGAGCGACGATAATTACTGGTATAACGTTCACCAATATTCCTATCATTGTTCTAGCCTTTTCTTACACAGAATTGATAGAAGTATTTTTCTTTAGAATGTTCTTCAGTTTGGTCATCCTAGGATTTTTACATGGAATGATATTCTTTCCAGTTTTCTTGAGCTATTTGGACAGTTTAAAAAAGAAATGATGTTTTGTAAAAACATCATTTCTTTTTTAAACTAAAATGTACTAAAATTGTTATAACCAGATCTTGAAATATCAATGTAATTTATTATAGGACATAGCGATAAAGGAAACATAAAAAATACCTCTGATTTAAGTTATGAATTGTGTATTACATTTATTGATATGGAATAGATATTATCACCTTAAACATAAGACTAGAATATTAAGTTGTAAATAAATAGAATTAATACTATTTTGTTTTTTTTCTTATATTTACAAAAAAAACATGCGTTTACTTATTAATTAAAAATATTAGGAAGACAACGACTAGATAGATTTAAACATCTTAGGGCCGGTATAGTCTGATAACTTTTAACTGAGGAATAAATGTGACGTCTTGACAGATTTTCTATACTACAACTATCAAAATGTCAAACTTATTCCTCAGTTAAAAGTTAACTGGCTATTGAAAGACCGACCCTTACAATCATTACTTATACTTACCTACCTATATAAATTGAAATACATATTGGTAAGGAAAATCACGCAGTATTTTTTTGATATTTTCTGAGATTTAGATTGATAATAAAATACATTTGAAACAGCTTCAAAACTTATTTGACACAGGTGCAAAAAATTAATTCTTTGAGGCGTGAAGTGGGTGTTTAGATCATCAAGATTTATCAATAAATTAATCATAGGTACACACATCATCCTCCTTGCCTTTTCCCAACTATATTGGGGTCATTTATAGTTTCATATTATGGGGTCGGCTTCCAGTCTAACCAGATGTGGCTGAACATCAGTACATTACAATCATATTGAAGCCAACAAAACCGTTCTCTTCCGTGTATAAACCAGCGCTCACGCACATACATGCTCAAACCGTGTTCACTGCTCTCAGTACACATATCGCCGCATCGTCCAGTAAGCATCGCGAAAACAAATATCTTTCAGGGTGCATGGTGTGTGCGGTGTGCGCGAGCGCTGGTTTGTACACAGACGAGCACGGTTTTGTTGGCTTCACTATTATTGTTCGCATATTATTACCATGTCTGTGTAGGTATATAATTATTATCTATTATTCAACTTACGCATCCAAAACGTGATTTAGATAAGCGATGTAACAAATAGCCAACCGAAGGATTTCAATTTTGGACAACTTCTTGTCCGGTGGCAATGTTGGTAGCAGTCTTCTGAGGGCTGCAAAGGCTGCATTGAATGCTTCGACACGGATCCTCTCTCTGGTTGCGTGGGCTGTTCTGTACTTTAGGGTAGCCCTACGTCGTCTACGTCGTTCTTCTCGGGAGAGACCGGCGCAAGGAGAACCAGTACCGCTCGATAGGTAAGCCTCCTCGGAGATAGCGCAGGGCTCCAAGGTTCTGTCCCTATGAATGAAAATATAGACTGTTTAATGTTTGGATTTGTGCCGGGTCAATGGCAATAGGCTCGCCCCCTATTACATGGGACTTATAACATAACTGGCGAAATGTGGGTGTACTATACACCTCTGCCTACCCCTTCAGGGTAATACAGGCGTGATGTTATGTTATGTTATGTTGTTAATGTTTCTATTACAATATTGTCACTCTTCACACATGAATGTAAAATTCAATCAAGTAAGAGTTGTAGTTTGTAGTCCACTTTTGGACTACAACCTTGTAGTCCCTCAGGAGGATTAAAAGGATGGAAGCAATCATTGTAAAAAAAAAAATGCGAATCTTTCTAAACGTAATAGATAAATCTATTGATTATTTATTTACTCAGAAAATAATTACTAATTAAACTTGAATCATAATTGAAGAAAGTCAGTCTAGTCTAGAATTTAAAAATAAACTTTATCAGTTGAAAATATCAGCTACAGCGGGGTGTTAAGTTTGATGGATGGGTGCATTATCTGTTCTACTTTAAATTCTTGGAACCATTGGCAATGGTATTAAAGGCCGGTACTAAACGGATTGTAGGCAAGTAAATTATAAAAATAAAAGAACTGATAGTTACAGTAAATGTAATAGGACGTTTATAATTATAGATTTGATTTAATGTTGGCCTTGAGAAATGCTTTGTCTGTCGTAGGTAGATAATGTAATGACTGTCCTTATCGATTTATAGGATCAACTTTTCAAGTTCGCTTTCTATAACTTTGTTTCATTGTAACCGGATGGTTTCATTCATTTAATGTTTTCTTTATTTGGGAATCAAACAGATATACAACGTGTAACCGAAAGGGTATATCTATCCAAGGGGTGAGGAGTACATCTGGTATAAAATCTCTATGCAAAATTTCAGCCCAAAATAAATTACTCCCAATCCCAAATTATTGATTTCATAAGTTTATTGAATTCAAATCATAAAAACTGGCCAAGTGCGAGTCAGACTGACGCAGTAACGGTTTCGTACCACCCATCGACCTGATACCCCATAGAAACTGATTTAATTTCCGAGAGTTCGGCTAAAGACCAACGGATCGTGCGCTACGCGCTACGCGATATGTTTGCCCTATTTTTAATATTTTTTGCTAATTTACGTAGTATGCACTATAATCGGACGAAGTTTGTCGCTGGTATGTATTATCATTTTGAAGATAAAGTGGGAACAATAACGTTGAAAATATACATGTATTTCGAGGTTTCTTGTATAGGGACCCCCTTTGGTTTAAGACTTTTTTTATTTTTAGTATTTGTCGTGATAGCAACAGAGAAAATTTCAACTGGCTACCTACTACCGTAAAATGCCCTAACTTTGCCAACAAGCCCTACTTTGCCTAAGGCATTAACTTAATTTGTACACGCACTGACACTTTGTTGGTTTGTTTGTCTTTCAATTACGCTGAAACGGCTAAACGGATTTGGATGAAATTTGGTATACAAATAGAGTATATGCTGGAATAACGCACAAGATACTTTGAATCCCGGGAAGATACACATTTCCCGAGCGAGGCGCGTTAACGACTTTCTGCGAAGCCGCGGGCAAAGCCTTGTAAAAACTAAATCTTAATTCGTTCTTATATTACCTTTTTCTTGGAGCTAGGTTTTCCCTGCCAGTGATGGGCAGCAAAGCCTCTCTTGGCTCCGCTAGCATGCACGACAGGGAGCCATCATCCATGCCACTAGCCGTCTCCAGCCAACTCTTCATGGTGACTCTAAAGTTATGAAAACACGTTCTCTTACTTCTTGATAAAATTTCCATTATCGGTCAAAAGACTCTTGACTAATTTTACCTGGTTTTAGTTTTTATCTACAAAAGATTTAAAAGTTATCTTGTCGTGTTCGTGTTGAAATGTACATATCGAAGGAAAGTTCAATTTTGAACAGTCTATGGATACGCTTTTCACAGACTACAACGTGTAACAGAATAAATAAATTAAATAAACAAATAAATACAATTTCTTTATTTCAGGCAAGGCATCAGTTTAACGTCATACACATACACCCATATCGCATTATTATAATTACCTACAATAAGAAAATTAGAATTACAAATGAATAATGAATTATTATTACTACATTAATTAATCATTGAATTTTTGTAAATAAGGCAATTATTATTATTATTATTTATTTCATTATTTTTAACGCATTTACGCATGCGAAGCGAAATCTAACGATTTCAATCATAGAGGAAATGAATATTTCAATAGTACCTAGTGGAAAGAAAAAATCGCTCAAGCAGGATTCGAACCTGCAACTCCTGGCTCTTGAATATAATCACAGAGTGAGTGAGTTTTGAGTGATATAATCACTTTCAATTTACAATTAATAATGATTTATGAGTTTGAAGAGTTTTTCCAAAAGAGTTGTGTCCTTACGTATGAATATCGATTCTGATAACGTAGCTCACAGGAACAACAGTGTTTTTGTAACATACTGTATAGTATTCATAATATTCTAATTGGGGTATCTAAGGTCTTGCGTTTTATATTCTGCTACACGTTTTATATCGGTGTTTAATTAAATCTGGAAGCAACGCACACAGTTTTCAGATAAAGAAAGAAATGATTTATTTAAGTCCCGCTGCAGGCGAAAAAAAAACATTAATTAAAAAACAATAAAATTAAAAATAACATGCCTGTACAGACCAAAGAAGGCCTCAGCATAATATTATTAGTAAAACTGTGATATGATGCAGCAACACCGAAATGTTGAATATGAAAATGAGTCATCAGAAAAAGTATTTGCGATACACTTTACGACTTATATTCTTAGCTACTACCTACCTAATGTTAGTACTTAGCTAGTAAAATATTTAATTTAAATCAGCCTAAACTTTATTTTCTCCATGATCATCATCATTCATCATTTCAGCCGAAAGACTTCCACTGCTGGACATAGGCCTCACCCAATAGGGGGACCATAATCACCACGCTTTGCAGGCGGGTTGGCGATCGCAGTTGGTTGTTTAAATACTCAGAGAACGCTGCTGCCCATCCTCTGGTGAATTCCTTAGTCGCCTTTTACGACACCCATGAGAAGAGATAAGGGTGGTGCTATTCTTTACGTCCTGCACCACACGGAACACCGATACTTAACTAAAATTAATTAGACCGCTTCTAATACTAACTAAAACTATAGCCGAAACTTCTAACAAATAGAGTAAGACCGACATCAAACGAATCGATTCGATACGGTTAGTGGGTATGATTCGATTACTAGAAGGGTTGGGGGCGATATAAAAAGAATAAATACGGATTTATTATCCCCTAAAGAGCTCGCTTAGTGCTAGGTGTGAACGCGTGTTGTATTATTTATCTCGAGCACTCTCTACCCTTGCGGCCAGTCAATTCGATTTTATTGGGAATCAAAACATACGTGTCTCTAAGGGTTATGAATCTTGCGTCTTTTTGAAACGTGTGATGGACTTGGTTTTGTTTTTATTGCATGTCAAACTTGAATGTCGAGGCAATCCAGCTCCTCGATAAAACGGAAACAGTTTGAAGACAAAAGCGGATAAAACCATATTAATTAGTGTAGTGATTAGTGAATATTGACATATAAATGAAGTGATTAAGTGTTGCCTATAAAGTACACACAAACAAAGTGTCTTGCCCTTAATAGAAAATGTATTGGACGCATTCTTAGGCCCGTATTCCAGAACGATACTCAAGCGTTGATCACTGTTTAAAACTAGTTTTGAGTTGAGCTTTGATTTTAGAACGTTCCTCAAGCAGAGATTTATTGATCACAGTTCAGCTGAGTTTAGTTTTATTTTATACTGTCACCTGTTTCGGAATTTCAGCTGAGATTTGATCTGTAATCACTCTAGTGTGGTCCAGATTACGCTTGAGTAGAGATTTCTATTCTATTTCAGGTCTTATTCGTGTGTTATGTTGTTGAATTAAAGTTTATAATTACCGTTCTGGAATAAGACCGGTACTCAAGTAACGATTATATCCTTAAGTAGTGATCAGGTGATTGGAGTTTAAACTGTACTTGAGGAAGCTTCTGTAATACGGGCTTAGATTTTAGTTTACATAGCAGTTTATGATATAATTAAATTACTCATTAGCCTTGAGGCTAGATTGTAATACAAATGAAGTATCACTCGTGTATACTTTATAGTAAAAAAACAGCAATATTTTTTAATACAATATACTTAATTATTATTGTTTAATTAGCTTCAATGATTGGTCCAAGATGCTCAAGATCGCTCAAAAATAAAATACTGAGATGATTTTGAATTCATTAGCAATTCTTTAAGGGATGATTGTACTCATTAATTTGAACAAGTTTGACTATGGAACAAACCCTGAAGAAAAGTAGCGAAAAAAAACTGCTGTTCCCTACATTTTGTGGATTTATGTAAACACAAATGTAGTGAATAGCTGTTTTTTGTTCATGCTTTCAGGGTTGGTCCCATAGTAAAAGTTGTTCAAATTGATGAGTACAAAGTGCATGTGTGAAAACTTTTGACTTTGACTTTGATGCGGTTATAGGAGAAAAGAAATGCTGCGTAAGAATAAAGTCGGATTATGGTTAAATTCAAATTCAAATTAACTTTATTTGAATTTGAATTTGCTTCGCATGCGTAAAATGCGTTAAAATAATAAAATAATTAACTTTATTTGATTAAAATGTGGAAAAAATCGTTTAAATGTGTGTGTGTGCTTCGTTTTCTTATGATGATCATTCGGAATTACCATGTAACGAATTTTGTCAATCTCGATAATAATTTATTAGATAACTTAGTTACGCCCATACGGTTCAAATGAATTAACTAGTGAACGATTGGTAACATCGAGAGGAACCATGTCTTCGAAGTCAATGTCACTTAAATTCTCACTTAAATGTCATGCTGTGGTGGCGTTAGTGTCGGGTCGTTAAGTTCCCTTTGCTCGCGTCATGCTCGTGAACGGGTGCCATCTGTCGGGACAGGTCAGCTCCTACATACTATGGCAACTCTGTTTACGTTTATTTCTAAAGACAATATTCTCACTTTTAAACTCTTGTTTATTTCTGGCATTAACCTATTTTAACCTCTCTGCTCGACAAGATTTTGACATTTGTCATATCAGCTGACTCGGCGACTTGTCGCAAATTACGTCATGAAATCTCATGAAATCGAGAATTTGCATACAACTTTCATTCCATGAATTTAATGTGCAACTTATGTTTTTCTACAATTTAATACCCAGTATCTATTGAGTATTTATTAAATTATGTGTTATGTCTATAAAACTGGATGCATCTTACAATTTAATGAATATAAAACATAAATTTCTATACCTATGCAATTGTAAGAGGGCTTAGATTAGCACAAAAAATGCACATTAGTAACCTAACCACTTGTTAAAACGCTGGCAAAAGGGAAACTTAAAGATATTTCCTTTTTATTGGCATATTACTATTTATCATTAACGATACATAATATAATAAATAGCACGATGAAATTTACGTAAAATTCTACGTCGATATAAATCACGGGTAGTAATCTTAGAACAAAAATTTTCAACGTTATGTCTATGATTCTAGATGGGTTCAATAGTAGATTTTGACAGTTACTTCGTCCCCCTCGGCCTTCCCCTTCTGGTATATATTATATATATATTGTTGTTATATACCTATGTGTAGTATACATGTATAATCTCAATTATTGAAGTAATTCTCTTTGTAAAATGGGCAGTCTAAACTATGTACCTATCCCATTTAAAAGTTGAAATATACTATTCAGTTTTCTACAAAGTTTAATATAACTAAATAAAAACGTACATTACGAATTACGGTTACGAAATGTTTGTTATCGTCTGCCCAACAAACAAGCCTACTACTAGCCACTAGCACATCAAGCCACTGTTATATGATCACATCAGGTAAGCAAATAATAATATATTTCATTTCAATGTTAAAGTGTAATATTTGACAATGAACTTTTCAATCTGCATGCAGTACACACTACAGAAAACGATTATTTCAGGCTTCTGGGGGCCAAACAAAGCTTAATGAATTGATACACAGGGAAACAAGCCCTTCCCACCAGATGGTTCAAATAAAACTAGGAGTTGGGAGACTAATACAATACCGCTTGAATATTATTTGTTTCTTTTTGCAAACATAAGTATACTACATGCTACCGCAAGTTGGAAATCATAAAATATCACACATAATGCAATACTATAGGGGACACTTCTACGTACTCCTTGCCTATCTGGCCCTTGTGCCCCTCCCAGAAACAAATCCTGGATCTGCCCTTGGCCACAGCAATAGGATTACATTTGGACCCTTCGGGTGTGGAATCTTAATAATATTAATGCTGTTGTAAAACTAATTTTTATTATTTCAGATACTGAGATGCCACCGCCTACATAGTTTTGTTGAAAATCATTTGTTAAATGAGGTAAGCAACAGCTTTTTTCATTTTCTTTAATGGCATTTATATTTAAAAACAAAATAATATGAATAATAATATTATAAGTTGGCCTCAACAAAGTAAGCTGTGTGTGAATGTCACAATCAACTGAGAAATGTTTGAGCATGACGGTAGGCAGGGTAAAGTTCTAAAGACATTTCTATTAAAAAATGGTTCATCATTATCAGCCCGTTACTGTTCCACTTCTGGGCACGGGCCTCTTTTTAGAAGGATTCAGGCCTGAGTCCACCACGCTGGCCTACTGCGGGTTGGTGGACTAAACACCATCAAGAACTGTATGAAGCACTCTCAAGTGGGTAGGTTTCCTCACGATGTTTTCGTTCACCGTTAAAGTAAAAAGTGACAATCAAATTCTGATTCGCACTTGAATTCGAAAAGCCAGAGGTGTGGGCCGGGTACGAACTCAGATCCCCCTGCAAGGATGGCAAGCATTCAACCACTAGGCTATACTTTAAATTACTAGGTTATAATGTTCATTCCGGGACCCATCTGAAAACCAGTGCTGCAATATTTCGGTGTTGTAGCATATGCTGAGATGGGGGCGTTTTTAGTCTTTTACAGGCAAATTATTTTTAATTTTATTGTTGATGTGTTCTTTTTTCTCTCGCCTGTAACAAGATTAAAATAATTATTTTATTTCTTTCTTTCATTTTGTTTGATTTATGTAAATGCAATGATAACATTGTAGATATTAATGTAAAACCAAGTAGTTAAAAGCCTTAATTTTCCTTGCAGGTAATGTACAATCAAATAACAGTCCCTTCAACACTGAAGACGATGACTCCTGTGGCTAGGAAGATCCTGAGGATGCAAATCAAACAAGAAAATCTAGAATTTTATTCTCATTAGAAATAACTGAAAAAAAACATAATGTTTATAGGAGAAAATTGAAAAATAAACAGATTTATGTAAAAGTAATGGTTTTTATTTCACTTTCCCTATAAAAAATAAAATATTAGCAATGCATGTATAGGTACCTACCTACGCATGAATAAGAGGCAAAAGCCTTGTATCCAAGGCCAAAATTTAAAAACCTTTTGCTTGGTTGGAAGTTGAAAAAAATTTATTATCTGTGCTTGTCATTTTCTATTATTGAGGTTACTCTTTGGTTCCCTATTGACCAAATTTCTTGTTCGGAGATTGTCGTCTGATGCGTAGCATCTCTACTTGGTCTGTGATATAAATGTTAACTTTAAAAAGTTGAGAATCACTAGTGCTGACCATTTATCCAAAATTGTTATCACAATACAAATGTTTCACTCAGCCATATCGATACTCATTCGGTCTAATCGAAAAATTATCATAAAAAAATAAAACAAAGTTCGTATACGTTTTTAGTCCCGCAAAATTTAATGATATGAATTATTTATTTATCGTTAATATTCATCATTAATTATTGAATACGACTAATTTATTTTTAGTTTATAAATAAATAATTTGAAATAATATGTTTAAAAAAGTTCCATAACGCGGCTTGCGGTAGGTGTGATTCGGGAGAAAATGTTACGTCACGTAAGAGTTTTGCGTTATGAGCAGGCATATATGCACACCGCGCGCTCTCTCTCTCTTTCTCTTTCTAGTGTGCCTGTGTATGTGTGCGTGAGGAACTTCGTTCTTGACGGGGGTCCCCTGACCGCACAGGTTTTTTGTTTCAAACTTATGTATTAACGACATAATTTTGTATGTTATAAAATGTGCTGAACTTAACTTTTGCTATGTGTGAGCAGAATTATAACCGATTCAGTCACACTGCTGGGCAAGGTTCTCTTCTCGGAATCAATGGCCAACATAGCGTGCAGTCCACCGCGGACTATGGCCTAAGCACTAGTCCTTGTAAGCTAAACTACAGTGTGCCCAGTATATTGACCAAAATCAAAATGTACTGAATTTGTCTTTTGCCATGTGTGAGCAAAATTATTAACATGTCTCTTCATGTCTTCATGTCTCTTCTAAGAATGAATGGCCAGCTTGGTGGACTATGGCCTAAGACTTTGTTAATATTGATCTAAACAAGTGCTCACAAATAGTATATTAGCGAAAATCCAAAAGGTGTACATAATTTGATTTTAGCTATGACATAATCATCCCTTTATTCTCCCCATAGAGGAAAAGAATATATTATTTTGTTCCGTGTCTCTCCCACTGCTGGGCACGGAACTCTTCTCAGAATGAGAAGGATTTTCGCTATGCGTGAGCATAATTAGCCCAATTACTATCCCACTGTTGGACACGTGCTTATCTTCTTTAGACCTTAGTCCACCACGCTGGCCTGAATGTCGGTATCAAGACCACACGCATAATTTCTTCGAGCACTCTCAGGATGTGCAGCTTTCTTCATGATATGTCCACAGAAATTTTGATTCGCTTACCTATTAATTCGAAAAGTTAGTGTGTGCCGGGTTTGAAGAGTTGATAATAAGTAGCTAAACCATTATTGTAGGTAATAGGTGAGGTACTTATCCCGGTTTTGCAAGAGATGTCTCTCCGTTGCTTTTATAAAATGTAATGTAGCTATTTTGTCAAATAATTTTTAACGTCATTGCGAGATTTGTTTCACATATAAAATTAATTTTTCCGTATTGATTGAATAATTTTGGATAGAATCTTAGAGTAACTAATAGGCCTAAGAAACGAAATAGTCACATGTGGAGTGAAGTAATTTCAGGTTTGCCTGAAAAGGCTACGTTCGTATATTTATAGCACGCCTGTGTGTGTGGCGGCGAAATTTTAAGTGGCCCATTGCGGGCGCACATAGATTGTTTTTGTCCTTCAACTTTGAGCGGAACGTTGAATGAAATTATCACTCAGTGTTTTATTACCTAGTCTAAGGACAGAACGCTCATTTTTTAAATTTTGAATTACGAATGCAAACTTATTCCAATCGAAGGTGGATAAATTCGGCGCCAAACGACATACTTTATTTTCAACTAGCTGTACCCGTGACTCCGTCCGCGTGGATGTCGGAAAATAACATCATGTCATGTTTATGTCTTCTAATATACTTAAGCGCACAGACGATTACACTATTCACCTACCATTACATATGTTGTTTTTACAACCAACGGGCTAAGGTAATGGAATTAGCCCTAAACTCTTCTCATTCTGAGAAGACGCTCGTGCCCAGCAGTGGGACAGTAATTGGGCTGATAATATTATGTAATTCTATAACACTAACCACATCCAGTTCTTTAACTCTTCTCATTGTAAGAAGAGGCCCGTGTCCAGCAGTGGGACAGTAATGGGCTGATAATGTTATGTTTTTCTATAACACTAACAATATCCTATGAGAAGAGTTAATGCTCTTCTCATTTTGAGAAGAGGCCCATACCCACCAGCAGTGGGACAGTAATGGGCTGACTATGTTATGGTATTCAATATTTTCTATAATACTAACGACATCTAGTTGTATTTTTAGGAACCTTCAACTAACCAACAATCATGACCTCTACTTTGTATGCAACTTAATACAATAGAGGGGTAAGCTGTATCGCTGAATCTACTCAACCAATTAAGATGAAACATACTCTTTCTTTTAAGTTAGACTAATACCTTTACAAATGCAATGTTTCATTACGATCCATTCAGCTGTTGAGGTGATGAGGTAACAAACAGACAGACATAAATTCTAAAAACGAATGATTCGTGTTCTATTGCTTAGTCCCCCTAGCCGACTTTCGCGAAAAAATGTACAGACATTTCGACCTTTACAATTTTATTATAGTAAGTATAGCTAGATGTGGTGAAATACTTCGAATAATAATTTTTATGATTTTAAAAATATATTTTTGTTTTCACGTCGGTACATGTAATATTTGTTATCATAAATATGAAAATATCGATTTCTTATAATACCTACTTATTTTAATAATCGATTCGAAAAAAAAAAACAATAAATAATCGATTCACATAATCGCATTGACACATCATTGTTCAAAAAAAAAAGTAATAACTTATGTCATCTATGGTATGGCGGCTAATTCTGAATCGCAAATTGGGGAGTGATAACAAAGATTTTGTTATATTTTATCAACGTGTGTGTTTCTACGTTAAAACATGGCTGTTTTCTTGTAGTTTATTGTATTTTTCAATAGATTCTGGCATTTTTTTACCACGCGTACTAGATACAATTTGTGATAATAGTGATAATATACAACGAAAAACGCGCAATCGGCGGGAAACTTTTACTTTAGATATGAAAAACTTTGTTATCACTACTAGTTTTACCAATATGAAGGATTATTCCCACGAATTATTATATGATGAGTGATTTATTAGTTGATTCTGTAAAGTTTGGATGTACAGAATCGACAAATTTTATGTTTTTTAGCTTCGATCATCACTGTAAAAAAATGGCGGTTATTGCAGTATTCACTTGGAATTTGCAAAGGTATATATTATAACGCGCACGCGCTAAATATTAAAGATATAATGGCATTGACACACGTGCTTTTTATTTAAATATCCTAATTAGCGTACTCATACATGATTCGATAGATAGTACATTAAATATTCATATATTTAATTAGGGTGACGTTTGACATATTATTCCGTCCCATATATGGGACCAAACTGAGCTTACGGTGGTTCTCATGTCGGGGGCATTTTAGGGACCGCTACGAACTATACGGTTAAAAAGAGTATATCCATGGAGTCTCTTGCCGATTCTTCTCCATAGGACCCACAATTTGGAACCGTGCAACTAGAGCCTGATGTTTCAAAAAGTGCCTGTAATTAGGTTTATTTGATATAAAAAAAAATTGATTTTGATTTTGATTTTGAATGCGAGGTGAATCACATTAATTTTGAGCTCGATTAAATTTGGTTCTAAGATCAATACGTTCCTTTTGAAAAAAATAAAATTATAATCTACTCACGTTTTTTTTACTTGCCAAAAGTAATCCTCTAAGACATTGTTTTAGAATAACAATCTACCAAAAATATTTCACAATACTTCACTAGTTTTTTGTTTCTTCATATTTATATTAAACAAATTAATATAGGTACTTATTATGATAGTATCACCACACTGGATCTCACAAAGATTCACACTAGTTCGGAGGCCAGCATCCCTCAGTTTTTATTCACTCTCAAAGGGGATGGACCAACCCTCTCACGGAGAGGGCGGTGCCAAATATAACATTGAGAGTAAAATACAAACAGTAAAACTAATAATACGGTAGAGAGTACCGTATTATTAGTTTTACTGTTTGTATTTATGATTAAACTTCTTATTGTTTAGTCAATAGGAAGTTCCTAAATAATTTAATCACGTGATTCTGTTTGTCCGTATATCACAATTTTTTGTTTAATTTTTAAGCTAAAGACCCATCCCGGCTTCACACGGATATATTTAAACTTTCTTCAGGAAATTTCCTAAATGATGGTGAAAACCGTATCAAAATCCATCAAGTAGTTTAGAAGTATCAAGCGAACAAACAGACACACAGAATGAGCGACTTTATTTTATACTATTTAGAAGATCTTGCATTATAACCATAAGTTAAAAAAATCTATTCTATTTCCATGATTATGAGGCATCGTCTGAAAAATGTATGTTAAACGATTTTTTTTTTTTTTTTTCAAACCCAATTTTGCCTTAGCTCCGTCTTTTTTTTATCGTTCAGAAGTAGCCCCATATAAGCAAGTTCAGAAAACCATTCTCGTCACCCCTATGATAATAAAATATATCGTCTAAAAAATCATTGGGAGATATTTCAAGCTTTTTTAGTTCTATCATATTTATTCGTTCAGAAATATGGCATCATCAGCACCAAAGCATCGACCATACTTGCTGTCTAATTTATAATAGTTACTATGACTAGGTCAACTTATTACAGATAACGTGACAGTTACCAGGTAGGTACTACGAAAATCTAATGACCGATTATACAATAGGCAATTACAGTCCAAGGCTCTTCATTATCAGGTATTTACGATATGTTCTGATAAACATATAATATGTGACGCATCAAATCATATCGATTTTCCCTTTTTTGTTAAATTATGAATTATAGATCATCATCATTTCAGCCGAAAAGCGTCCACTGCTGGATAAAGGCCTCCCCCAATATATGCCATAATCGCCACTCTTGGCGGGCGGGTTTGCGATCGCAGTTGGTTGTTTAAACACTCAGAGAACCAGTGTTGCCATATGCACCGTAATTACGGCAGATCTGCCGTAATTTTGACTTTTATTTTTATTTCTGCCACCTGCCGTAGTAATAAATTACGGTGTATGAAAGTTACCGTAATTTTTAGAATCCAACCTGGAACTGGTAGTTTTCCAAAAAAAATTAAAATTTGTATCACTTTAGTGTACTACTCAATTCAGTGGGACCTAGTAGCATGCGAAATTCAAAATTTCTTGTGTTTTTTGCAAATTGTAGCTCTAATTCACGTTGTAGGTTTTTGTAACAATATATCTACTCAATCTTGGGGGAGGTGCGGGAGGCCTATGTCCAGCAGTGGACGTCTTTTGGTTGATATGATGATGATGATCTATTGAATAATGCTCATAATAACATTAACCTAGCTCTATAAGCTCGATAATATAATTGATAATTTGATAGTAACTTTATATTGTGGAGCTTATAAAGCTAGGATGTTATACTACTAGTACTAAATACCTACTACTACGCACTATATTATTACGATATTGTGATTATTGTCGCGAAAAATATTCCGATCAATAGGTATATAACGTGAAATATAGCTACAGCTTGCAAAAAACGCAAGAAATTTTGAGTTTCGAGGGTTACTACATCGCAATCACCAGTATTGCCTTCAATTATAGGCAGAAAATTCTGAAAATTTACCACCGTAAATCTGCCGTATTTCTTTAAACTGATTTACCGTATTTCTGGTCATTTTGACCCACTGTGCACCGTATTTTCGTTTCATCGATCTGGCAACACTGCAGAGAACGCTGCTGCCCACAGAAATAGGAGAATGCTGCCCATGCTCTGGTGAATCCCTTAGTCGCCTTTTACGAAACCCATGAGAAGATATAGGGTGGTGCTATTCTTAACGTCCGGCACCACACGGAACGATGAAATATAGGACAACATAAACAAAATATAGGAATAGGACAAAAACACTGTGCTTTAATATATTTCCAACCATTCATAAAAAATATCATCTCGGCCTTTATCCGCAGCATCCGTGTGTCTCCGTTCCCGCCCAGAGTAGGAACGCGCCAATCCCGGCCGACTCCGCCTATCGATCCCGGCCATCCCGGGACACAGGTGTTCCCGGGTAATTGACGACGCCAAATGGATTGTACCCCAAACATCTCGATATGTCTCGCCAATATTCAAGTTTAGCTGTTCTTATGTTCGGATGGTTTTTGTAACTGAAATATATACAACGTAACTTTTTTTTACGCAATTTGAGAAACTGGTTTGTTCAGAATCTTGAGGAGAATCGATCGGGATAGTTTTTATACCGTGTTATATTTTAACAATTTTTTTTTGTTGAAAAGCAACTTTAACAAACCAATGAAAATGTGAAGCTGCTTTACTCGTGACTTTGTGCTCCAGAGAGCACCATAAGTATGTCGGATTATCTTTCGTAGAGATAGTCAGAAAAGTACAGTGCCACCAACTTTTCTGTGCCGCTGATAAAAATTACTGCGAATGCTATCAAATCAAGCGTGTCAAGTATCAAAATCAATGGGTTAAATACACTGACAAAACTGCCAAGAAATAATCACGGACGTAGTAAAAAATATAGACGAAGTGCTGCAAACAATCACAGTGAAACCAAAAAAAACTGCTCCTTCGTGTACAGCCAGCGCTCACGTACATACTAAGCAGTATTTGTTTTCGCGATGCTTACTGGACGATGCTGCGACATGTGTACTGAGAGGAATGAGCACGGTTTGAGGTGCATATGTGTGCGTGAGCGCTGGTTGTACACGAAGGAGCTTAATTTTTTTTGGCTTCACTATGATGGGTCGCAGCACTTCGTCTATATTTTTTACTATGTCTGTGGTAATAATATGGAACATCGTTACCTCGTCTTCCGTTTGTCATATTTTCATTATCTTTGCAGCTACGATCTGTCAGGGATTGATTTTTCCTAAATTGCCTCCCGCTTCACAAAATAATTGACTACCTTTCAAAGACTTACCTATACTAATATTGCTTTGGATAAAAAAACCATCTCCAAAAGATCGCATTCCTTGCTTACATTCGAAGAGTTACTCACTATAGAGAGAAACATAAAAACCTTTTAAAGATACTACATTAGGAATTCAGTCTTATAAATCACGAGATAGTTGTTACAATACAATAATGCTTTGGACTAAATAAAGACTTCAGCACAATAATACAGTGCGACACCTAAACGCCTAATGCATTATAATTTGGCCTAAACTTGATGAAAATTGCCACACGGACGGAACGACTTTCAGAGTCATTTGTTGACTGTTTGAAGTTATTCGAGTCTGATAACAAACGAACTTTTACCTTTATAAGGTTGTTATAATCACCTAAGTTTGCCACTGCTTAGCTACACATTTTTATGTGATATCCATCATTATTTCATACCTACAGGACCTGTCTAATATTTGAAAACATAACACTGCTTTTTTGGGCAGTCGTGCTGTAAATGTGGCCATTTGCTGAAGTGCCCCGTTATCCAACAAGGCACTTTTGAAGAAAATTATAAATGTGGGTGTAGAAATTATTTTGATTAAGTTAAAATATATATTACGTCGCTGCAGCAACATTTTTAACCGACGAAAAAAAGGAGGAGATTCTCAATTCGAATTTTTTATGTATGACCACGCATAACTTTTTACAGAGTGGTCCGATTTTGATGATTCTTTTTTTAATGGATAGGGTATATCTTGAAGTTGGTCCAGTTTAAATTCGAAAATCTACCCCTAAGGGTTGGTTTGTTTACCCACTGAATTCTTACCTGTTAAACGATTCTGTTGAAACTTAGCACACATGATATATTTCTAGACACTACAACATAATGGAGACCTGGAGTTAGATTTTAGCCACAAACAAATTAAAAATTAAAATTTTTAACAAAAAATCACTTTAGACTGCTTCGTTGGTCTAGTGGTCGCAAGCGCGACTGCTGAGCGTGGGGTCCTGGGTTCGATTCCCGGGTCGGGCAAAGTGTTATTGGGTTTTTTCATTAGGAAATTCTCAGTAACAGCCCGGAGTATGGATTTGTGCCCGGTTAATGGCAATAGGCTCGCCCCCTATTACATGGGACCATAACATAACTGGCGAAATGTGGGTGCACTATACACCCCTGCCTACCCCTTCGGGGAAATACAGGCGTGATGTTATGTTATGTTAACAAAAAATGTAACCGACGAAAACAGAAACTGAAAAGCGAAAAATAAAATGAAGCTTTTTAGTCTTAATAACTATTCTGCTAACTAAACTAATGTAAATAACTAATTATGAGTCGGCGCCAAACAACGGTGAGAAGAACCGGAGTGACCGACATAGCCAGTAGGATCAGTAAGCTTAAGTGGCAGTGGGCTGGCCATGTCTGTCGAAGGACCGACGGCCGCTGGAGCAGACGAGTCCTTGAGTGGAGACCGCTAATCGGCAAACGCAGTGTAGGGTGCCCCCTCGCCAGGTGGACCGACGACCGACCGACTGAAGAAGGTGGCTGGGGGGGACTGGATGCGGAAGGGAGAGGACCGAGTGTTGTGGCGCAACTTGGGAGAGGCCTATGTTCTGCAGTGGACTGCGATAGGCTGAGTTGATTTAAAGGTTGATTATGTACAGTAACTTGCACAGGTTGAACCACAATTTAAAGAATTAATTTATTAATCCGTTGCATTTATTGTTTGACGACATAAAATAACCGTCTGCTATCTACGTTCCATTTAAAACAAGATAAATAAACCAAGTACCAAGTAGACCAAGTCATTGTTTGTCGTAGAACATCAATTTCTCAATACAGATCCGGTATCAAAAATGTCACGCATAAAACCACAATCTAATCAAAGAAGCACGTGTTTTACTGATTCCAAGAAAATAACTATAATTAAGTGATTAATATGCCTCGATGCATCTTTGCTATATCCGATTATATGAGCAGGTTCAGTACTTGAGTACTTGATCGTGTTATGGTGGCGTTGAAGGTTCATAATAGGAACTAAACTTACGTAGTACCTAACTAATAGGTAATCTGTGACTGAACAGCTAAAGATGGGTAGCGCTGCCAAAAAACAGGACTGAGGCGGAAAACTCTGCACGTAAAAAAATGCATAACGATGATGGTTATAATCTGCAGACTCCCGCTATAATCGTGCTCTTCTTCCTTCGCTTATACCTATTTCATACGAGAACAAGGCAGTGAGGCAAAGCAGTGAGCATAACAGTACTGCTACCATTTGAACGGACGAACAGTAACTGTTTTATTTTGTTACTTTTTACGCATTTACGCATGCGAAGCGAAATCTAAATTTATAAATAGTTGGAGGAAAAAATAGCTCACGAGCAGGATTCGAACCTGCGACTCCTGGCTCAGTACGCCAGTGCTTTAGCCACTAAGCTACCGTGAACACCCCCAAAATATTATGGTAGGTAGGTACGTGTTTTTTTGTCTTTACCGCCATTTCGCCTTCCACTGCCACAGCCGCCATTTTGGTTTTATTTATTTAGCACATTAACGTCTCGTATCAGTTCCTGGAAATTATGGCAACCCTAAGTATACGTACTATGATAGTGAGTCAGCGAGCGAGCGCAGCTCAAACAGATCGAACGGTCTTTAAGCTCAGCGACTCGCATCACAGATCATAACTCGAAGTAGGCAGATACACAAATTGAGCTGATCTGTGAGCCGGTTCACAGCTCCAGCTCACTGACCTGAACCGTGAGCTGAGCTGCAGCTCACGCATTTTTGTTGAGTTACCCATGTCTAGTACTATCTACACCTACAGCTATATTTCAAAAGCAATCAACTAGCGATCTTCAAGACAACATTACAACGTTTTACAGCCGCTCCAAGCTCGATAGTATTTGACTGCCAATAAATTCCAAATTCAAAACCTCGGTTATCTGAATTTAAATTGCTACTCATTTCCATTCTACCGCCCTGAAATTGATTTCTCGGTCACAAAGTAAGATAATTTATGCAAAGAAACATGTACCGCTCCGCGACGTCCTCCGTCTAATGTCAGTTCGCAATTCTGTATTAATACTCTAATAAACAGTTATACCTAACAAATACAATACACTGACAACATATTTCACGAAGGTCACGGCAAACGCTAATTTTCTTTATTGCGACTTCGCATCAGATCACGCGATGTAAATAAAGCAATAATTTTGTTTTCTGTTATTATGAACTTGCAATTATGATTCTGTATTTGAGCTTGAGTCATTAAACGACCTTATTATTATTATCCCGTTTATTCATTTTATATACATATTTTAATACATTTTTAAATGTTTTTACAAACACAAATAAATAAAGACATTTAAAAATATATAAAAACAGTAGCCCGCCGGCATCAGGAACAGGGTCCAAGCTACCGGCGGCGGTCAGGGCCTCAGAGAGAGGAACTTCCTAACGATACGCGCCGTGTCTAGAAGTACCGCTTTCTGTACCTTCATCAAGCCCTTGACCCAGCTGCCTAAGGAGCCTCTGCAGGTGTTGGTCGAGGAACTTTCCGACGATTCCATTGGCCGTAACGTATTATTATTATGAGCCTGTGCTGTCCCACTCCTGGGTAAAGGCCTCCCTCCATTTCTTCCACTTCTCCCGATCCTAATTAAATTAAGGACCTTAATAAAATAAAATAAAATAAATAAAATTAAATTAAACATTCTTTTCAACACACTTGCTCGTAAAGTGGCTCTTATTGCATCGCTTTTAGGTTCATAATGTGGCTTATAACGCACGCGTGCTTTTTTCATTATATTATTGCACTAGTGCTTTTTACTTTACAGTTTATTTTTAAATCGCAGCAAAGAGTTTTTATGCCTGAACTAAATTAAACATTTTTGGGAATAAATCAACTGTATTAATTAAAATATGCTATATAAACATTTCATTTCATCAAATTATTAATTTTTGTCAACAAATTAATATTAATTTGTGTTTTAAATAAAAAAATCAATTTATAATATTTTTATATTAGGCTGTATGGCGGTTTCCTTCGACCACCTGCGCGCGCATAACTGTATTTTTATCCTTTTTCACAAATTCAATAGTTGTCTAAAATGTGTAATTTATGTTTTATTCCTCGCAAGTGTGTTGAAAAACGCTTGAGCATTGACTATTATATATTCTCGGCTCCATTACGCCCTCGCCTTCGGCTCGGGCTGCAATCCAGCCTGGAGTCTAATAGTCAACTTAGCTCACTTGTATCATAATGTACTATTATTCAGGTGTCTAGGACCCATAATGTGTTAGTACAACAAACTTAACAACTATTGTTAGCAACAATTCAATAAAATAAACTAAAAATTGTTTTTAGTCGTAGTCTACTCGTAGTAATTCTATGAGTCTACTAATAAAATAATTGTATTCTAATCTAAACTACCTATTTGTTTCAAAGCTGTATAGTAGGGGTTAAACTATGAAACTATTATAAAGTGTCAAACTCGTACTAGGCCTCCAGACCTGGAAAAATCGGACCTATGAATCGTAAAATTCAGTGTAGTGCAAAAGCGGCCTAATATTCATGAATCGTAAATGATACACGACATAGTTTTTTGGCTCTATAATAGTCTTCAAAAGATAGTAATCGACGTGCCTTTGTGGTATACAAATTAAACCATTAAACCAGTTATCATTAGCATAATTGTGTTATTATGGTAATGCACGATAGTTAGTAATTTATAAAACGACGTCTTATCTATAGGTACTAATACTACTAATAGCTACTAGATAATTATATTCAGAAGTAACATAGGCTATATTTTACTTCAGTACGCGGGCAAAGTCTAGTAGGTACCTACATAATATATCAATGAATCTATCATACAACTTTTTTTAAATTATTTCAAAGCTAGATTATAGAAAACACTCAGTTGAAAAGAATGAAACACTAACAATTCTTATTTGAAATAATCTGAATGAAAAATTGCGTTAATATTTTCATGGCGTAGTTTTAGTTAAGTTTACTGCTCCTAATTTGTTCAGGGCGCATGCAAGAATTTTCTATTTAAGGGAGGCATTGAACCTTTGAAAGCAAAATAGAACGAACACGTGGAAAAGTGGAAAATCCGTCGCCATAACGACTACGCAGTTAGGCCAATAGACTTTCCCCATTTTCCGCCAAACAATTGAAGCCTTCCTGCTATTTTGACTGAATTTTGACAAATGAATTAGATTTTTGACATTTAAAGAGTGCTCAGGAAATCTGTGATATTTTACACAAAGTTTTTGAATTATTTGTTATAATAAAGTGCTAAATTTGATCGAGAATGGCCTTCAACTTCGATAGTGGTCAAGTAAGTGTCCCATTTCATCAAAAAGAACGATGCGTAAGAAGAATTTATATTTTCTGTGATAATAAATACACATGTTCATGCAATTCGTCACGAGATGGAAACGAGGATTATAAATATTATAATATTCAATTTTATCTTATCGCAAATCCTGAACAAGATTTTCTACACATACGTATTGTTATCATATTAATAGAGTGATAATTTCGGTTGCTACGTTGGTATCATATGTCTGCTCTTTGTAAGTTATTTTATAACGTCTGTTCATTAGAAATAAGTTTGACTTATAATGTTCCCCAATCAAACATGCATGAAAACCCTATTTTCACATCACTTTATCATGTTTATCCAGTCATAGGCCACATCACTACATACACTGCTTGTGATGTTTGGATGAGACTCCTCAGCTTTCTTCTTCCAGTAAAGCGAAACGAGCTGAAGGCCCACCTGATGTTAAAAGCGGTTACCTTTGCCCATAACAACTGCAATTGGTTATTGGTTATACCAAGGCTGTTGCCTAAATGGTACTGCAAGTCGATTCGCCAAATTGAGACATGAAGATGGAAATTCTTATGTGATTATAGTTCTCCAGCACATACATTGAGTAGTAATAGCTCATAGTAGTAGTAGGTAGTATTGGCACATGTATTTCTTTCTCAAGGTTTCTATTCAATAGTTATAATACTGATAAACGTGATCCTATTATGTCTGTTTTAGTCAACATCGACTTTTCTCCATAGGCTTGAGTTTAATATCTAAATTCTTTACATACTTGTAAAAATTTACATGAATACATTTTAAATGAAAAATAAACATATTTAATTTCTTAAGCAACTGTTACAGCTGGCGAGTCCATACTGTATTCAAAGCTGGAAGATGCATGAATTATAGTATTTTGCTTCTTCACTGGCCATACCTTCTTAAATGTCTTAAAGTTTTTAAGAGAAGTAATATTAACAACAATATTTTCAGCCTCCGTTTTAAATGGCTCTTTTGAGTTAGTTAAGTTAGTTATCTTAAAGGCATCGATATACAACGTGTAAATTAAATAACTGAAAACCTCATAACGGATCATTGTACTCACCAGTATGAACATCTTTTACAATGGGAAATCTGCTGTTTCCTACATTTTGTCGATTTATGTGAACAAATGTAGGGAACAGCTGCTTTTTTTTCGCGATTTTAGGGTTGGTCCCATCCACCATACACCCCATAGACGCCTCATAACAGACGACCGATGTCTGTCATCAACACATATATGAAATTTCACTAATGTAGGTCGCCACTATTCGCCACTTGAAATCTTCAAATCACTTTCGACCACTTACCTTAAGAGCCGTCAAAACTGCCGCGTTAGGGATTATTTAGCCAGTACCCCGTCTCATCTAGTGGCAGAATTTATTGTACGCATTATATTGAACAATAGGCGTATATTGGACTGTATAAGTACATCAATTATCTACACGATGTACCTATAGCTTTAAGCTATGGCTAAAAGCATGGAAGCATGGAAGTCTGAAATAAATTACTCCAGGAATCATCATGTCCGACGATGTTAATCTCATAAACTCTAACACCACTGCACCTGCACCTCCCATTACTTCCCCTGCTATAGTAAAACACGATAGTTTTTTACTTGCTTACAAATTGTAATTCCTTTAATCCAAGTTAGATACATCCAATTACATCGTAAACATCCTTAGCTGCAGAAACATCATTCAAATGTGTATCCTACCGATGAACGTGTAAGGTCTACAATCAATCGTTATTTTCATTTGTAGTATGGGTCATTGGTTAGGGGCGAAGGGTGGTTTTTTATTTGCAAGTGAATGACAATTTTTTACAGCATTGTGTGCAATGTTAATCCGTGTTTGACACATCGAGCTGGTAGTCTTTAGTTAATAGCTCTCGTGTATTCGCGATTAATTGTTTTCTATATTGTTGTTTTGTTAGAAAAATAAATTAATAAATCCGGGGATTACATTCAGAGACAAATATGAAATATTGTGTTTTTATCTGCCAATTGCCATATTTAGGGTTCCGTACCCAAAGAGTGGCAACGGGGCCCCATTACTCTGCCTAAACTTTTTTTTTTTTGCCTTGGGGATATCCTCATAGACGCACTCCGCCCGGGGTAGGCGAAGCCAGTGTCGGACTCTTACCGACTAAAACCACCACGGTGTTCCTTCAACTACCTTAGCCGGGGGCGTGGGAACCCGTGAGTATTCACACAACCACCCCCGACACGTCCTGGCCCGCCACAAGCAAGCGAGCCCCTTCTCCCCGTGCGGCCTAACGTTGGCCGCACCCTCCTAGGTGGCACACGCGGAACACTGCACGCCACCTCACCTCATGGGCCTTTACCAGCTGCGCCAACTACGCCGGCTGTGCCAGCTACGCCAGCCGCTGGTCGACCAACCAAAAAAAAACAAAATACAAAAAAAAAACAAAAGGTTTCGAGGTTTCTTGTTTTGTCTGAAAAACAAGAAACCTCGAAAACCTTTTTGTTCCTACTCTACCTAAGTATCTTAACAAGCGTTAAACTGTGTACCTATTTGTAGTGCAAATATTATCTACTTACTTATAAATTTAACAACAAATAATAAAAATAACAACATAATAAATACACATAATATGTAACAACATTCGATGTACCCTATTTATTGCAAATAAAGATATTGTATTGTATTGTAAGGTACCTACCTGGGCATACTATTGTGTTCTGTGACCTGGGTAAGAAATAGATGCAAATATGAAAGTCACCAACGCCATTGCTGCACCTTTGGTGAACTCTCACAAATTAAATCGTTTCTATGGGGTATCAGATCGATGGGTGGTATGGAACCCTTAGTGAGTCCCGAGTCCGACTTGCACTTGACCGGTTTTTACTAGATACGTAGGAGTCGAATATCTAAGCGGTATTTTATCGATTTGGTTACAGCGATAACGGTTGAAAGCGACTATTTTGATGAATAATCAATGACCATTCTGAATAGAAATGGTGCTGGTTTTGATCGATTAACAAAATTTCGAAGTTAGGCAGGTCAAATAGAATAAGTAGCAGATTGAAGCCTCGTTGAACGAGTACCATCAGAGTAGATTAGTAGTAGTAGAGTAGAGGTCTTTGTGAAAGAGCTCGACCGGCGAAGTCTACCAACGCACCGTATCTTCTGCCGCCAAACAGTGATGCTTGCGTTACCGTGTTCGGCATATGTGTAATAAATACTAATTATTACATTATAGTTCCGGTTCGAAGGGTATGGTTAGAATGGTTGTAATCACAATTTTACTTGAATTTTAATTTATTTTTATTTTTGCGATTCATGCGTGGCAACTTTCGAACAAACTACGCCTCCCATATTAACGTCATAAATTTAAAAAAAATATCTTTAATCAAAACTTTACAGCTTTTGTTTCTGCAGTTAGAAACAGCACAATAAGGCATTTTTGTGGGTTTTTGTTACAGTATTTACAGAAACAAGTCATAAGGCGTACTGAGAAAGGCTCTGAAATGCCCTGCACTATGATGCAGAGTGCTGGCACGCGCGCCCTGCCTTCTTGGCCATTTCTGTGGGTACGAGTGCCTGTAAAACTGAAATTGTAATCACATATGAGACTTTCCATACCACCTAGGATGTTGCCTACAGCCTAGGTGACATTGCAGTTCTGTGTTATGGGCAAAGGTAACCTCTTAACACCAGGTGGGCGTTTAGCCCGTTTCGCCATCCTATAAATACCATAAAAACTACTATTTCAGAATTGTCTTATCACTGTTCAAAAATAAGATAGGTGACACCAGGCTTCTGACTGCATTGACACATTTTTACCTAAATAAAATTGTTATAAGAAGACCCTAAATTACCGCAAGATTCTGTAGGTGGATTTGTGAACATAGACCACAGACCAGTTCAGTAAATAAACCCGTTTATAGACCAGTCTATAAATAATACTTACTAGGTAAGTAAAGTCTATTTGTCTATAACACACTCAACAACGAAGGAAATCAGTCTTGTGGTCTTGTCATGTAGTCACCTACTCCTTAATAGCCTTAATGGAACATAGCTCAAACCAAACACCTGGCACAAATCATCCGTTCGTTAGAGCTAATTGGAATTCGCTATTTGTATGTCTATAGCAGCCTTAGGCGTTGTTCTAATACCTACAAAGCGAAGACGCGACCATCGGAAGTTCAATCAACTTAGCCTATCGCAGTCCACTGCTGGACATAGGCCTCTCCCAAGTTGCGCCACAACGCTCGGTCCTCTGCCTTCCGCATCCAGTCCCCCCCAGCCACGTTCTTTAGGTCGTCGGTCCACCTGGCAGGGGGGCGCCCTACGCTGCGTTTGCCGATTCGCGGTCTCCACTCAAGGACTCGTCTGCTCCAACGGCCATCGGTCCTTCGACAGACATGGCCAGCCCACTGCCATTTCAGCTTACTGATCCTACAAGCTATGTCGGTCACTCCGGTTCTTCTCCGGATAATCTCGTTACGGATTTTATCCTTCAAAGAAACTCCAAGCATAGCTCGCTCCATAGCTCGCTGAGCGACTTTGAATTTGTGGACTAGCCCAACTGTCAGTGTCCACGCCTCGGCACCGTAAGTCATGACTGGCAGGACGCACTGATTGAAGACCTTTGTCTTCAAACTTTGCGGTATAGGCGACGAGAAGACTCGGCGAAGTTTGCCAAATCGGAAGTTAGCGTGAATTATTTTCATAACTTCGCATTTTCATTTTCGTAATTACGATTGTTGCGCAATCGTAATTACGACACCTGGTGGTCTACTCGCGTTTGACGATATTTGATTAATCGTACCATTCATCGCACAGTTTGCTACTCCGGTCAACCATCGTTTTCATATCGTATACCATGATCTTGTTTTCATGTTTTTTTCTCCGATCTCCGGTCAATTTCATACGACTATGAACCGTAGTCTATCTTAATTGTGCCTTTTTATGTGCTTATCTTTATTGTGTAGGTATCAGACGGAAAGAAAGTTTTTACTTCGTTTGTCAACCGCGAGAAGACCCCCTGTACGTTTGATCGCGTGCTCGCACAAACAAAATTCGCGCGAACTTGCGATCGTTGCGTATTCGCATTGTAATAGGACAACGCCTTATAGTGCATCGTATAACTTTACAGTATGTACCTTCGTAAGCTTTACAAGACTAAAGGAATGCGTGATTCTTGCTGGAAGCCGACAGGGGGAGCTTCGTGTCGTGACTCAAACCAAACCGAAGATGTTTAACAATCGACCTTAAGTTTTACAACTTATAATAGTCTGCTATTTCTGTACAAGACATCTATCAAAGTCATGAAGTTTTTGAGAACGGAAGTATTGATGTATAACTGAAAAAAAAGCCTGTCGCCGAAAAGGTTTCGCGATCGTGCCATAAATTGACAATTTACATATTTGTTTAATGGGAATGTGTCACATAAGTTGAATAAACAATTTATTGCATTATGTAGGAATGTAATTTATGGAACAGAGGGCATTCCGTAGTCGTTTAGTTACAAATTACTGAAACATCGCCAACGAGTTTCATGTAAGTTCAGAAGGTGCGGTGCGTTGGAATTGCACAATCTAATTCCCCCAAGCCCTTTCCATTATCGGACGACCAGACGCACGGCGATGCGCCACCGTTATATGGTAGATATTCCACCCTTACGCACGAACCGGTTTGCTAATAGCTTTATCATGCGTACCGCCAAAGAGTGGAATTCCTTGCCGGCGTCAGTGTTTCCCGAGAAATATAATCTGGTGGTCTTCAAGACTCGAGTGAATAGGTTTTTGCTGGGCAAGCGTGTACCATCGTCGACCGCACCATCGCTTAACATCAGGTGAGGTGGCGGTCAAACGCAAGCCCGTTAAGAATAAAAAAAAAAAAAAAAAAAAAAAAAAGGTGGTGATAAACCGAGCTTTGAAAAATTTCAAACGTTATATGATACCTAATTCCATTCAATTACCATTAATATTAATTTTCAACGATACTTGATCGATTGGCTGTAATATAATAGGTATTATAAATATAAATACCTCAGTGACTTTATTATTAATTTTATAAATAACACATAATTCGTATAACATAATGCGCAGCATTTCGTCTATGTTTTTTAACATGTCTGTGCCCAAGAGCTAAGAGCCAAGCTATTTTAATTCAAACAGCTAAATGAATTAGAAATCGATGGATATCCACAAAGCAAATATCTACTGCTGTATCTAGTTTTATGGATGACTATGCGAATTCCCTATTAAGAAATCAATGAGAAATCTAAATCTTAGGTACAGCCTTTTATTTTTTTCATTTTCCATTACCTTTTTATATGGAACTAATATGGAGATTATATTCGTAAAATGCAATGAAATGCTAAAAAGTTTAGACATTTGTTTTTTTCCGTCTGCACCAGGAGGGTTACGTTTTTACTATCGTAGTAGTATCTTATACCGAATAATAGGTACCTATACCTATGACGTAGGTAGGTACGTTTTCCGCGTATTTGCTATTTTCATGCACGCAACAAAAGTCGCCGAACAAAAAGAACATACGCAAATTAGGTTCAGTTTTTAGTCAATAGAGTTCTATATTTAGCCCATGTCGATGACGTTGCAAAAAGTCAATCGCACAACCTTTACGTAATCGTGGTAGTTGCGGTCTGAAGCGAATATCTATTTAAATGTGAGTGACTTTGGACCGTGAGTCCGTGACTAATGATCAAGTTCAGGGACGATCCGACGTATCCGACAAATTGATGACATTACGCAACACGCAATAAGACGATCAGTCACATTTAGTTGTGATTCTGTTTAGGCCTTGAAGGGTTATGAGTTCTAATTGCGACTTGGTTGCCAGACGTTTGTTGTAAAAGGGTTAATGTGAGTTCTAATTGCGACTTGGTTGCCAGAAGTTTGTTGTAACAGGGTTAAGTGAGTTCTAATTTCGACTTGGTTGCCAGAAGTTTGTTGTAACAGGGTAAATGCGAGTTCTAATTTCGACTTGGTTGCCAGAAGTTTGTTGTAACAGGGTAAATGTGAGTTCTAATTGCGACTTGGTTGCCAGACTTTTGTTGTAACAGAGTTAAGTGAGTTCTAATTTCGACTTGGTTGCCAGAAGTTGGTTGTAATAGGGTTAAGTGAGTTCTAATTTCGACTTGGTTGCCATGTTGTAACAGGGTAAATGTGAGTTCTAATTGCGACTTGGTTGCCAGACTTTTATTGTAACAGGGTTAAGTGAGTTCTAATTTCGACTTGGTTGCCAGAAGTTTGTTGTAACAGGGTTAAGTGAGTTCTAATTTCGACTTGGTTGCCAGAAGTTTGTTGTAACAGGGTAAATGTGAGTTCTAATTGCGACTTGGTTGCCAGACTTTTGTTGTAACAGGGTTAGTGAGTTCTAATTTCGACTTGGTTGCCAGAAGTTGGTTGTAACAGGGTTAAGCGAGTTCTAATTTCGACTTGGTTGCCAGAAGTTTGTTGTAACAGGGTAAATGTGAGTTCTAATTGCGACTTGGTTGCCAGACTTTTGTTGTAATAGGGTTAATTTGAGCTCTGAATTGCGACATGGTTGTCAGACGCTTGTTGTAACCGACTTGCCACTAAGAATGGTTTGAAAATCACACACACATTAACATTTTGAGACCCTTGTTTATTACACTGACTAATGTGAATTGGTTACTTATAAAAAAATTATAAAACGAGTAGAATTTCTAGTGTTTTGCCAGCTTAAAATACTTCAATTTTAACGGCACCTTTCAAGCTTGGAATACAGGAATTGATAAGCTCATCCTTTGATCTTCATTCATTCATTTAACTTCCTCTGGTGAACTATGACACATAACAAGGAGCTCTACTATTTCTACATTTAGCCCTTGCGGCATTTAAATATATGGCAACATCGTGTAGGTTCGTACGTATCATCATCATCATCAACTCAGTCTATTGCAGTCCAATGCTGGACATAGGCCTCTCCCAAGTTGCGTCGCAACACTCGGCCTTCTGCCTTCCGCATCCAGTACCCCCAGCCACGTTCTTCAGGTCGTCGGTCCACCTGGCTGGGCTACGCTGCATTTGCCGATTCGTGTCCACTCAAGGACTCGTCTGCTCCAGCGGCCATCAGTCCTTCGACAAACATGGCCAGCCCACTGCCACTTCAGCTTACTGATCTTACTGGCTATGTCGGTCACTCCGGTTCTTCTCCGGTTTCTCGTTACGGATTTTATCCTTCAAAGAAACTCCAAGCGTAGCAAGCATAGCTCGCTGAGCGACTTTGAATTTGTGGACTAGCCCACTGTCAGTGTCCACGTCTCGGCAGCGGTACCGTAAGACATGACAAGCAGGACGCACTGGTTGAAGACCTTCGTCTACAAACTTTACGGTATACGCGACGTGAAGACTCGGCGAAGCTTGCCAAATGCTGCCCAGCCCAACTGGATCCTTCTGTCGGCTTCTTTCTTGAAGTTAAGATAGGTACGTATAGGTACTTCAAATTGGAAGTGCCTATAACATATGTTGCAATAAATTTCCGTGTTGCAAAAAAAAAATACATGCAACACAATTTGTTGTTTTTTCATTTTCTTTGACACTTACAAGGCTGTACTGCCAATATCTACATTTTATTTTTGTAACCACGCGATTTCATTCAATGCCAGTTGATGCCAGTAAAAAATGATTGAAAATTACGCCTGAAGTGTCTGATTTCCAGTAGGTATGTCCGGATAGGGGCGGACCTGTGTATTCGAGAGTTCAATCAAATCGTAAAATGGGTATGTGTTATGTAAGAAGCCGATGATAAAATAAATTCTATATCTATGTGGGACTCTGACGTTTATTCATACCTAACAATGTAGGTAACCTACCTGTGTGATATGGGGCGAGCCTTTAAATACGAAATATATCCTAACTTAAATTATAATCATTGATAACTTTGGCATTTTGAGTTTACGTAATTGTATGTACATTATAGTAGTAAGTAAAGAAGTGATAGCCTAGCGGCTGAACGCTTGCCTTCCATGCAGGAGGGTTTGGGTTCAAACCCTGCACCTATGACTTTTCGAATTTATGAGCGGATCAGAATTTGAGTATCAAAACATCGTGAGGAAACCTACACACCTGAGAGTGCTCCATACTATTATATTATCTGTGTCCATCCATACTGTTCTCGATGGTGTGTACAATGGTGTGTGTAGTCTGCCAACCTGCACTAGGCCAGAGTGTTGGACTAAGACCTGACCTTCTCATTCTAAGAAGAGGCATGTGCCCAGTAATGGGACAATTAAATACCTAATAGGCTGCTTATGCATGAATGTATGATAATATTGTGACAGACCCAGATTTATTCGTGGATGCTGAAGACGACAGAATTCTAGTCCAGAGAATGGGCAGCAGCATTATTCTTTGCGCTTATAACGATTTGGTATGTACGGCGGTCAATAGATAATTAATTCGCTAAGCGTTGTACTTTTAGCTTAGCAATGCTCCACGACAACTGTATCTAACTGTTTTGGTTTATGAGGCCCATAATTAGCAGTACTCGTTTAAGAGCTGATATGATTTTTTGTGTGGTACTGCTACTGGAAAAATAATAATTACTCCCTTGATTATTGGGCAAAGTGAAAGGCCGCTTAAGGATTGTTTTTGTATCTTATGTGTGAAAACTCTGATCACCAATCCAATAACCAAGCGTAATTGGGTGTTTGGGTTTTTCTTGTTTTACAAGTATGTATATACAAAAAAAAAAAAAACCTTTGTCTAGTATCCATAGTACAAGCTCTGCTTAGTTTGGGACTAGATGGTGCAGAGTAAAAATGTCCCAAAGATATTTATTTTATTTTATTATTATGGCAATATCCTCCACGGGCCGCAACGTGCATCCTGCAGTAGGTAGTCTATGACTCTATGAGACCCAAATTCAGTATAAGCCGTTTACAGGTTAATATGCAGTTACGATTATGTTTATGTCGATGTTATTGTTAGTTTAGAGTCATGCTGAACATGCATGCGTGTTTTATATCGAGTTCGTAGGTACATGAGCGCAAGCATGGATCGTAAAACAAGACCCTGCCCTGCTTTCTTCAACTTGAACAGTACAATTTTATATCTTTTTACCAATGCGTTTTTCTATACATATTTATGTTTTTGGAGACCTTGGAAAATCTTGGGCTCGAAATGAAATTTCCTCATTGTGTGTTGATTTATTGAAGCTTTTTATTTAAAAAAAAGAGTAAGGGTCTTTTCACATTATGACGTACCAGTGCACCCGTCCCCACGTCGTTAATGTGATCCCGTATTCTAGTCTCTAATTTTATAAGTATAAGGATTATTTAATATATAATATAATAAATATAAGTAAAAGTTCTTTCACTTAATGAAAATGTCTGTATTACATAAGCCTTCAAAGGCCAAATTATACAACGCTAGCTGCGGAAGGGCCCTGGTGACCTGTAATACAGGTTTTGAATAAAAACCTACTTTAGGCACCAGTCTCTCACAAAGTTGGTTTTTATAATTTTGGCACATTTGCTAAACCTAGTACTTTAAAAACTATTGTGAAGAGAGAATAAACTGATTATTTATTTATTTGTTATTTAATATTTCAATCGTTGTGCCTGTCCCGTGCCCACCCATTCTAATGTAGATAGACCTTCAGTAGTTCAACACTTTTTGTCGACACAAAATATTTGACAAGATAATTCTAAATTATTGCGGGCATTCATAATTTAGGCAAATGGGCGCGTGATGTATGGGGGTAAATAACAATTTGCAACCCTTTGTTGAGGGGATGATTATTATAACGCCCAGCTCCACGGGGGGCGAGTTGACACCTGATCAATGGGTGACGGATGCATGGCGCTATTGTTACATTTTATGGGATCCTTTTTAGATTTTTGAAGAGCTCTCAATTTATTTGTGTTTAACAAAAGATAGGTAATGATTTTTGGTTGTCAAGTCTATTGGAAATGTTATCAAGCCAAGGGTATTGTCAAGGAGGACAAAACCGCTAGCCACTGCAATGGTCTATTTTCTTTGCACATCGTATGGCAAATATATTTACGTTCTACGACTGCTGATCACGAGGTCGTGGGTTTGATTCCCACAGGACACAAATATTTATGTGATGAGCATAAGTGTTTGTGTTGGTCTGGGTGTTTCTTATGTATTATAAGTATGTATTTACAAAAAAAAAGTATATAAGTATTATATCCATTGTCTAGTACCCATAGTACAAGCTCTGCTTAGTTTGGGACTAGATGGTGCTGTGTAAAATGTACCAACTATTTATTTATTTTAAAGTTTTACTATCTACTTCGCTAAATAAGCCCCACGCTATGAAAACTAACAGTTGCTCGAACAAAATTATTCGAGCAACTTGGGGATTATTATTATTTACATAATGTGTTTTTATGTTTTTTTTTTGACGAGAGAAAAGAGCCGAGTTTTTTAAATAATATAGTGTTTGTATAATTTTCAATTTTAAAATGTGCATGCCACGCGCTTTGTCACCACAGACACGTGTCAAACGTCGACGCGTAATGATGATTGGAGGATTTGCAAGGTTGTTATTACCAAGACGATGATTAATATATGATTTTTACTATGATAATGACGTGTAATCCAAATACCAATAAAAGACTATTGACCGTGCACAATATCAACATGATATTTTTTATATTCTAAAGCTATGTTTATAATGTATGACACTGACTGTCTGATACTGTGTCTACATCTCTACTTCAAATTTTCCTCTCGCAGGTCTGTTGGAAGAAATTTCTTAAAGAAATAAGCAGTGTTATAAGTTTAATTGTAAAAGTAGCATTTAACATAGCTATAAATACAAAACATACCATTGTACAAATTGTATTGTATAATGTAGTACAGTAAAAAAAAAGGGGATCGGGACTGTTACTCCTTAATACAGGTTATTGTATAACCTAGCTAGAAGAACAGCACTTCACCCACTTGATTGAAGATATGAATGTACTAATGTACCCACCTATTCTGTAGAAATTGCTAATGTTTTTACTACAATCTCTTTTCATGAATAAAAAGTTTATTTATTTATTAGTGTCTTTGTACTATTCATTATTATATTATTCATAAATTATAATATTTAAGTTATAATAATCTTATCAACAGTTCAACAGAGAATCAACGCCGAAGCGGCTAGGAAACTGGCAGGTCCCACGATGGGCGCCAACAAGAGCAAGACCTCTAGAAATGCGGCCAGATCCCAAACCAATATGTGATATCAACGGCCACTTCCTGCCCGGAGCTCCGAAAGGCTCGTCGCGATGTTTTGGCCATTACACCGGCACCTGGGAGCTCCCAAGGAAAATAACAAGAAAAGTCGGTGAGTAAATGCCTGTTGCGGCACGATAAAATTACGATTACAGATACTTTGATAAATTGTATCATTTTCGACCTTGATATAAGTCACAAAGCTCCGTCATTTATTTGTCAACTTACACGCAAAACACTTCCTACTTCCCAAAAATATCGTGTTACACAGTAGTTAAGAGACCGTTTTTGAATATTTCGCTACTTACGATTTGCTCAATGGCTGCATAAATATGGATTTTCGTTAAAATCGATGACCCATTAATGCGTCTGCACGCGAATCCAGCAATTTTATTATATGGCGAAATTGTAATCAGAACATATATCTGTCACGCGCATATGGGACGCAGGGCTCTTTATGGCAAGCCTTGCAATGCGTAAAAATGTTATTGAGTGTTTCTTTGTCTCATTCCAGCCGAAGAGTTAGCGAAAGAGCCCCCCGGTGGGAGATTTCCAGATTGGTTGAATCTTCGTGTCCAAAGGCCGAAAGCTACAGCGACGGCGGCGCGCCTGCGCGGTGGTAAACGCGCCAAACCAAAGAAGGAGCTGACTCAGGCCGAGTTGCAGGAGGAAGCACAGACGTACCAAGTGAGTGAATAAGGTTACACGCGAGAAACTATTACGAGACGGTTGCGCGTGAAACGTGCTCTTGTTTGTTTGTGGTCGCGTGATAGTGTAGTGACTTGACGTCACGTGTCACAGCTACATACGTCTCCTTGAAACTTGAATCCTAAGTAGGTCAGTGTTGAGGATAGCCGTAGTTGCTTGTAGACATTTTTCAATTTTGTTTCATGTTTTGTTGAGAGTTTTCTAGATGTGTTGTTGTCAGCGACGAAAAAAAATCTTATCAGCACAGCAGAAAACTTAATGAACTCACTAAACATTAAAATATAGGTAATATTCTACATAGTTTATTTACGAATGCATCCATTTTATTAAAGCACCTTCCACTACAGGGTGTCATCTAATTCGTGTAATGCCATAAAACCACCTGATCTATTACTGGTTATTGGTACCCTGAACTAGTTTCTATTTTCAATTTCAAAGTATCCATTTTATGCGTGGCGCTAAAATGTTTTATCACATTTTAATAATAAATAAAACAGCCTATTTTTTCATTGTTATGCCATACATAAATACAGTCCGTTATCGTGGGTGGGTTTGTGAAAAATATGGTTGATAGTGGTGTCGATTCTCTTGTTCACGAACTAAACTATCTCTCTCTTTTACTAATAGTAGATACATGAAAGGGATGGCATCAATTTTAGAACAGTCAAATAAGTTTTCGTTTTAAATTTCTTTGTATTTTAGTGGGCACGTTCCGAGATCACGACTAAACTTGCATGAACATTTTAATTCCGGCTAGTTTGACATCACTAAAATTGTTGCCATCACTTTATAATATTAGTAAGGGCGATAGTTTAAAATAAGTTTAGTTCGTGAACAAGAGAATCGATACCAGTGTCGTACTTTCTACATAACATATTAATTATACATCTCAAACCTACCTACGTACGTCCACACTGAAAGACATGGGCCTCCATTCAAAACTGTGAGGGGGAAACAGTGGTCATAGTCCACCAGTCTGGTCAAATGCGGGTTGGCGGACAACACGCCTTTCAAAAACTCGCGTTTTCTCGGACATGTTTATAAAAAAACACATTCAATATTATTAATTTGGACTGCATTGTACCTAATTTACGTTTACTATAATGTATGTGTTGATGGCGCAGTGGTGTGAGAGTGGACTGTAACTTTGTAGAATGAGTAACACCTGTATTTGTTCATGAAATGGTTTAATTCCATAAAAGTACAAAATAGCGTGCGAACAGAGCAAGTGAGGTTGAAAGAAGAGATTTTACACATAGTGTTGCCAGCAGAAACTATAAAAAGTGTGGCTCGATACAAATATTAAATGTAATTACGTTGATGTTGCCAACAGTATGATAAAGTACTTATTGTTCTTATAAAAAATACCTACTTCTTAAATTTATCAACATTGTTTTGATATTCCAAACCAAATTTGTTGAACATAAATGCATTCACTCACCGAGTAGATGCTGGGTCCCACCAGAGGCACAGTAGTTCTACAGGAGTAAGCAGAAAAAACAAAAATTGACCTTTCTTTTCTTAGCGATAATGGATTATGGTCATAAGGCACCTGTTTGGGGAAGGTCTTTAATTTATGTGGTTAAGTAAGATATGGTCATTTATGACAAAAAATATTTAATTTATTTTTAATCAAGCAATATCCCGTGTTTTTTTTGGAATGACACGAATTAGGCAACATCCTATATAACACAAAATTGTTGCAGCTTCCTAAACAATATAGGTATTGCATCCGTTGACAATATAGATTTTATAAGTAGATGTTTAATATTTATTTTATGATTTTTAATTTTGTTTCGTTTTCGTTCTTTTTCAGCCACGTCAATGTCCATTTCACAAACACAGAAAGAAAATAATTCAAAGATTTATTAATTGAGGCACTGCTTAGTAGCGTAATTGAACATCTATTTTAATTATTTATTTAATAGTTTTATTTGTTAAAATATAATAATTACAAATTACTTCTTCAAAATTTTTACATGTCTGTACTAATAAGGAATCTAAAGCGGAGCAAAAAGAAATAGAAAGGCAAAAACGTGAAAACAATCGAGTCCAGGAAAAAGACCGAACAAATGAAGTGAATAACAAAGACGACGATGACCCACTAGAGTTAAATGTGAAGAAAGAACCAATAGACCCCGATGGACGTGGTCCCTACGTGCCTGGTTCATTGACCGATCCGGATAAAAGGCACGATAGCCACGAGATTTTGGTCAAAGACGCTGTTGAACAAGTACACGGACCTCAAGAGGAAGAAGTCGATAGATTTTGGAGAAAAGTAGCTGACAACGCGAAGAAAAATGATCGGGGTGGCGAACGGAATATGAGAGACGACAAAACTAGTGGAACCCCTAAATTGCCTCATGTTAACGTCACACAAAACTTTCAGTTTGCAAGGAAGATGCACGTCGGAAATCTGGAGCATCAGCCGTTACCTGATACTTTAGGATATCGAAATTTGACAAAAATTGCGGAACATCGTGATTCTGACATCATTGTTAAGCCTTACGCTATTGGATGGAAAGGATACGGCGCATCTGGGCCTACGTGTTGCACTAAAATGCGCGTCCATAGGCCCAAGACTTGTGACCCTAAGAAAACTGATGGTGACAAAGGCCAAAGGCCTGCAACATCTGCCCCAGATTTGGGAGGACAATCTACAAAACCCATGTCTCTCATGGACCTAGCTATTTGTTGGGATTTCAGACCAGAAGACCCTAAAGGTGAACCGAGACCGCCAAAGCATATAGACGGTTCCAATGGCTCAAAGGCTCCAGCTGTTTTCACAATGGTACACACTCCAAAAGAAGAACCAGAGGGTCTCACTATTGGCCATACGAATCCGATTTTCAACCAAAATCGTGTAGTAGGCGACATTGGACATCATCCTGTGCCATATTTTGAGAAAGATATGGCAAAAGACAGACGAAGAGATTCTTGTGATGTTCAGCATTGTCCTCAGCATGCTACTGCAAATGAGAGAGGTTCCAGATCTGCATCGTCTAGCAGGAAGAGCTCAGGTCAGTCTGGAAAGAAGCCAGATTGTGATGGAATCCATGGATGCGGTACTCCGAGCGAGATAAGTCGTAAGTCTAGTCGCGACGATACAAGGCCAGATAAACTACATCCTATAAAAGATGCATGGAACGCCAAAACCAAGAACAACAACAGTAACTATGACGTCAATCGCAATCGTCACAGTTTAGAGTCATATGAGAAGACTCCGCTAGCGCAAGGCAAGTTGCACCACAGCTCGCCAAATGAGACGCAACAATTTTCGCGACGTTCAACAAAAGACAGCGATTTATTGAATATTAAACATAAGAAATGCGTATGTTGTAATGGCGCGAAATTATCCCAGGACACCAAACAGAAGGAAGACTATAAGTTCGCGTTTAAAGCTGGCAATCCTAACTCAGTGCAGAGCGTGACTGGCTCTACTGACTCCAAAGGAGTCAAAATGCCTAAGATGCGCCATCCTTACACCAAGAAGTCGTATACAATTCCGACGCTGGCTCCTCCGTTTAGTATTTGGCGTGACGCAAACGCGACCGGCTACCCCGAACATTGGAGATTAGCGAGCGTTTATCAACACGCTTATAAACCACCTGAGCAGAGGCGTAAGCCGCTCATAGACAGCGTATATCAATGATAATGAATTTGCACCTTATGATAATCAGTTTATTGGGTCCAATAACCAATAACATGTACATTAAATTATTTTATTCAGCAGTTCAGAATTAAAATATTTCATAAACGATAATTCGTGTTTAAATTCTTTATCATAACAGCAACGCACACCTGCGTGCTATCTGCTCTGATATCGAAATAATCCTAATGAATGTATTTGTATAGTCAAGGTAGAAACCTTTCATATTCCATGAAAAAGGTGCACTTTCTAATAGTTTCCCAGGCCTTGCTGCAGTAGTAGAACCATCCCTTTTCTGAGAGGTTGGGGACATTCGTGATTTGATGTCGGTTGACTCCCAGGACCATCCAGCGAAGTCGCTTGGCGAGTTGTTCGAATGCAGGATGGCCGCGGTATATCTCTCGATTATCTGGAAAGTCATGATGACACAGTTTAACGATTATAATCACAATAATGTTAGTCATACGCAGCTGCTTATTCCGGGGATTAGATAAAAGATATGGTGTTAATCCAATACTTCCATTAGACCATGGTATAATAACACCAGGTAGTATCTTCCCGTGACAGCTAGGTCACGTGATTGCCTCCGTACTACGTCATCGGCCGTGGAGCCAATAGCAGGCTGTTAGCTGACACTTGTCAGTTTGATGTGCTGCCACTTTGTGAAAATAAATTACCCGAGCAAAATGCATTTTTTCATTTACTTTCTTCAATAAAGAATCACTTTTTAACTAGTAATTTGATATAGTTTCCTTTATTAACTAATTAGATGAATAACACGAGATAACAAATAGTTAGGCTAGTTAGGAATTTATTTTATATTCATTATGAACAAAAATCTCCTTAAGTATATTGAAGATATCAATCAATGGTAGCACTGATCGTGACGTAGCTTGGAGGCATCGCGCTGTCATTGCGGGAAGAGAATACCTGGTGAAACATCTTATTATACCATGCATTAGACTAGATAGCATTCGTTAACTCTGAATTTATTATTATAAAAAAATTACAATAGGGTTATAGTAAGTCATGATGCAGGACATTTGGTCAAGTCATTGTACTCATCAGTATGAAAAAGTTTTACTTTGGGACCAACCCTAAAATCGCGAAAAAAAACACACACACTTTAAATAGAAAACTAATTTCTCCACAAAAAAGTCAACCATTACTTGATTTATTTCGAAACTTTTAACGATGAACCATGTAACCTTTAGACAGAATGAACGGGGTGAATGAAGTAACCTTGGCATTGCGACCTCGAACTTACCAAAGTCGCTGTATATTTCCGGCAGTAGGAACAGATTGATGGGAGTTCCACAGTTTTCTATGCTGTAACCCTTGCAAACGCTGTCGACGTTCAAGCTATTCTGGTTCGTATCGCTGTACATGTACATTCCAGAGTTTAGTTGCAGATTGGACTTTTGGAATGCTTTTCTGAAAATAGTTTTGGGTGTTAGTTTTATACCAGAAATAGCAGTTTTTTATAAAGTTAAAAATGGAAGTCAAATTGATTAACAATAGGTACAATAGGTACTATGGCATTGTGGTTAGTTACCTATACAATGCTATGAAGCGCTACAGTAAGTTACCTGCACGACAACTAAAGAGTCTTTGACGACCTCTGTGGTCTAGTGGTTCGAGTGTCGGACTGCTGATCACGAGGTCGTGGGTTCGATTCCCACAGGACACAAATATTTGTGTGATGAACATAAGTGTTTGTGTTGGTCTGGGTGTTTCTTATGTATTATAAGTATGTATTTACAAAAAAAAAGTATACAAGTATTATATCCATTGTCTAGTACCCATAGTACAAGCTCTGCTTAGTTTGGGACTAGATGGTGTTGTGTAAAAATGTCCCAAAAGTATTTTTTTTTTTTTTTTAAGTCTTTTAGTATTTGCACACTATTCTTTCCAAATCAACAAGTAACAAATCATCGAAAAATTTATTTTTTGAAAAGAGTATATACAGGGTTATTTGTAAAACACCGGTTACCTCTCAGGACTATGTTACTAACATCATAATTAACAACTTTTGTTCTATGACTTTTAAAAATACATCATATTTTAGTTCATCATATTTTCATACAAAAATAAAAATATTTAAATTGAACGCTCTAAATGTTACGAAGTCAAAGCGCGATGGTTAAATAGCGAGGAAAGCGGGGTGAGGGCGGCGGGGGCGCTTGCACTGACCTATTTACTAGTTTGTTTTTGGTAAATGTATTATGTTTTGTAAAAAGTCATAGAACAAAAGTTGTTGATTATGATGTTAGTATTAGTAACATAGTCCTGAGAGGTTACCGGTGTTTTACAAATAACCCTGTATATCCTTATCGAGAATATCCGGAGCAGAACCGGAGTGACCAACATGACTTGTTGTAGGATCAGCAAGCTCAAGTGGCAGTGGGCTGGCCATGTCTATCGAAGGAGCGATGGCCGCTGTAGCAGACGAGCCTTGAGTGGAGACCGCGAATCGGCAAACGAAACGTAGGGCGCGCCCCCGCCAGGTGGACCGACGACCTGAAGAACATGGCTGGTGGGGACTGGATGCGGAAGGCAGAGGACCGAGTGTTGTGGCGCAACTTGGGAGAGGCCTATGTCCAGCAGTGGACTGCGATAGGCTGAGTTGTTATATATCCTTGAAGTTTCTTGTCGGCTCTTCTCCAGGACCAACTTTTTGGAACCGTGCAACTAGTTTCATAATTAACGGTTTTAAAGTGCACGTAAATGCTTATTTAAAATAAAACTTTTGACTTTGTCTTTGACAGTGGCGTGCATTTCATTATTTATTTAAGCAATGTTACCTCATTCAAATTTATTGGTAAGTTATTGTTTCTTTTAAGTGCAATGATGTATTTCATAGTCTATTACTAAATAATCAAATTAAAAATAAAAATCAAATGAGTTAGACACTGCTTAATTGGCTATGCAATGCACGCCACAGTGTTGCCTTATTTATACGGATACGAGGCAGTTTCTCCGTATGCACATTTGCAGTAGAAATGCAGTTTCTGTTTTTCTCACGGACACGGACGTCATCGGTGGCCACAGCCCTATTATTACACACATTTGGCGCGTGTACAAACGCCACCTGTTTGTATGTAAGAGTAATAGGCACTTAAATCAACACGGATGTTTGGAGTGTCCGGGATGTTCCTATGTGTTAATCCAGGATGGTCTATCTGTGCGCTAAATTTCATCCAAATCCATTCAGCGCATCCTAAATAAGCGAATTCAATATTGGATGCTATATCACTTATGTTAAGTTTTTTTATGGTATAGGATGGCGAAAGGAGCTAAAGGCCCTCCTGATGTTAAGCGGCTACCTTTGCCCATAACAACTGCAATACCACCTAGGCTGTTGCCTAAATGGTACCGCAAGTCGGTTCGCCAAACTGAGACATGAAGATGAAAAGTCTCATGTTATTGTAATTTCACCGGCACCCGTAACCTTCAGACCGAAACACAGCAACGCAAGCATCACTATTTGGTGGAGAAGTAGATACGGTGGTGGTACTTCCCCGGATGAGCTCTTTCACAAAGGAAATCTACTACTACTTTATCGTGTGTGCTTTTCTCCTATGGCAATATTCGTTTACAACTTTTCATTGTACTTGGTGTTCTCTTTAGAATAATTAAAATGAACAGTTTGGTAGGCTGATTAAACTCACCGGTAAAGATCTTGCATAACATTCAGGGCTTCTGGAGTGAAGTCTTCAAGCTGACAGCGGTTGTGGAGAAGCAGCAAGTGAGGGTGGCTCTCTCCGCCTCCAGTTGACTCTGAACCTTCTTGGCTGGTTGAGACGGAGTTGGACGCCGAAAGAGAAGGCTTTAGCATCTCAGCTGCTTGAATATATCTGGGAAATATATATTTTAGATTATTAAAAATCATTAATAGGCTTCCAGTACGCGGTCGCCACTCCAGAACTTTACTGCCCCATCGGCCATCCGTTCTGCGAGCAATGTGCCCCGCCCACTGCCACTTAAGTTTGGCAATTCTTCGGGCTATGTCGGTTATTTTCGTTCTCCTGCGAATCTCCTCATTTCTGATACGTGCGTCAGGCTGGCCCGGCCCCGTGGCTTTAGGTCGCGAGATATGTGTTATCCGAATGTACTCCTCTTCAGAAGCATTTGTACTTACTACATTTTACTAATAAAAAAAATTACAAGTGTTCTAAATTCGCCGGAGATTATTTCGTACCTAGGATAGGTATTTATAGCTTTCGTGTTTATCCAGTTAAAGCTGTCGATACAGTTTTCAGCCCGGCCCCTTTTACATCTTAATATCTCAGAAAATATTAGGTTTTAAGATTAAATTAAGCACTATGTACGTGTATTTTACGGAGTACATCCCTTCTGTGGCACCACTTTCTCAGCAAGTTTGGTAGTTGTCGTGGTACAGATGGGGCCGGGCTGAAAACGTCAGGCTGGCCCGGCCCCCTTTAAATGCTTCTATTTTTTTTATTAGAGCGGTACATTGAAAATGTAGTAAGTACAAATGCTTCTGAAGAGGAGTACATTCGGATAATACATATGTCGCGACCTAAAGCCACCGGGGCCGGGGCCAGCCTGACGCACGTTTTCTGATTCGATCACGCAGGGACATTCTGAGCATAGCCCTCTCAATTGCCCTTTGAGTGACTTTGAGCCTTCTTATCAGGTCCTGGAAGGCGCAGCGTGGGTAAGCCCCCCACAAGGTGGACCGTCGACCTGGTTAAGGTCGCGGGAATCCGCTGGATGCGGAAGGCGCAGGACCGGTCGTTGTGGCTTTGCTTGGGGGAGGTCTATGTCCAGCAGTGGACGTCTTTCGGCTGAGATGCTGATGATGATGATGATGATGATGATTAATAGGCTAAGCATCAACACATCTATGAAACACTAATTATAGGGCGCCACTATACGCCACTTGAAAACTTCAAATCAGTTTCGACCACTTATGTCAAAACTGCCACATTAGTCATTAGCCACCTTGGTAGGGCAAATAAGATTGCAGTACCCCATATTAGATAGTTGACAGAATTTATTGTACGCATTATATTCAACATTTTTTATAACATAGTGGGCAAACGAGCAAGCGGTTCACGGCAAGCAATCTCCGCCGCCCATGGACATCCGCAACACCAGAGGAGTCACCGATGCGATGCCGACCTTTAAATAGACGTATGCTCGTTTCTTGAAGGCTCCCATGTCGATTTTTTTCGGGAAAACCGCTGACGGGAGTTGGTTCCACCGTTTTGCTTTACGAAGCAAAAATGACGTGTGAAACGTACAGTAGTTGACCGCCAACCATCAAGATAGTGATGAGAATAGAATTTAGATTTGCTATAAATCTGGTGGTGGAAGTAAGCGGTTGGTATAATTTCGAAAAAAATCTCAGAGCATTCCCCATTGTAAATGCGATAGAGGATACATAGAAATGCAACGTCTCTTAGCAAGGCTCAAGCCGATTGGAAATAACATGGTCGCCAACGATTCGAGCCGTTCTACACTGAATGCGGCCAAGTGGAAGGAGGAGGGAGTGGGTCCTCCAGCCCAGAGATGAGAACAGTATTCCATGTGCAGCCGGATTTGTGCCTTATAAAGTTTAAGGCGAGCTTTAGTTTAAGTTAATTATTACATTAGGCATCTATTGGGCTGTATGGTCGATGTGGCTAAGTAATAGCCGCATGTATCGCAAGACCTGCGAGGTTAAGTTGCGCTGGTCGCGGTCAGTCCTTGGATGGGTGACCGTTTCGTTATACATTGAGATCCTTCTCGAAAAGCACGTTAATCTGTCGGTCTCACTTGACATACAAATATCTATAGCAATCGTTACAGGTAGTCATAAGCCCGAACGTCTGACAACTGGTCTAACCTTAGAATGTCGGTATTACTCAGTAACTGGGTTGCGAGGTCTGACGGCAGTCTTTCCATGTGAAATACTAATGTTCAGCCGCATCTGGTTAGACTGGAAGCCAACCCCAACTTGATTTATCTGGTAAAAGATTGTTCGTCATTTACGTTGCTGCATCCAGAAATTCAGGCGGGGTCATATTCATCTCCATCATCATCATCTCCTCAATTCAGTATCACTGCTGTAGTCAGATATTTTTACCCAGAATAAAACTTTAGACATACAAAACCATAATAATAACGTAAACAATTACAATAAATTTACAAGCAACGATGACCAAATCCAGTAGGCCGTGGCGCGCGCTTACACAGATAATAAAATATAGTCTGGCGAAAACATTATAATTGGAACTAATTTTCTATCCTTGTCAGGATTCCGTCAATTTCTGTTTTATCATACAAAAAATATGCCTGTAAACACTTAAATATAATTAAAAGCAATATGACAATCCAAAGTTCTGCCAAAAACGCGATTTTAGACGATAACATTTTTCAATGTATGACTAGTGGCGCCTCCCTGAATTTTGTGTACTCTTTGGTGCCAAACTGTACGACTGCAAAGATTAAAAACTCCTTGTTTGGGTCGAAGTGGCATTAAAAACTCCTTAGTTGGGCTGAGTTGTGCGGTTATGGAAAAAAAATTAAATTACCGCATTGTTTTGTTCAGCAAACTGTATCCTAATGAAACTTTTTAAATTCATTACAGGTGTATGTGCATAAAGTATGTCATTATGACATTACTTTCGAGTTCATAATGCGAATTTTACGATATGAGTGTAGATAATAGTAGTTTATGAAACTGTTGCATAATAGGGGTTATTAAAACACGAGTGTGAGTTTAAAAACCGAGCCGTAGGCGAGGTTTTTAATAGTATCACACGAGTGTTTTAGTACCTAATTATGTCAGTTTCATACACTATTTTATCTAAACTCATACAATTTTAAATAAAATACCAAAGTCAAAATCTTCGTAACATTGTCGTTGTTTTTCTTGATTTCTCTGGTAAAAGATTGTTCGTCATTTACGTTGCTGCATCCAGAAATTCAGGCGGGGTCATATTCTCCTCAGTTCAGTATCACTGCTGTAGTCAGATATTTTTGCCCAGAATAAAACTTTCGACTTACAAAACCATAATAATAACGTAAACAATAAATTTACAAGTAACGATGACCAAATCCAGTAGGACGAAGCGCGCGGCCGCGCACGCGCGCTGCCGCGCGCCTACACAGATAAGAAAATATAGTCTGGCGAAAACATTACAATCGGAACTAATTTTCTATCCTTGTCAGGATTCCGTCAATCTCTGTTTTATCATACAAAAAATATGCCCGTAAACACTTAAATATAATTAAAAGCAGTATGACAATCCAAAGTTCTGCCAAAAACGCGATTTTAAACGATAAAAAATTTCAATGTATGACAAGTGGCGCCACCCTGAATTTTGTGTACTCATTGGTGCCAAACTATACGACTGCTAAAAAAAAGGTTTGAAAACTCCTTGGTTGGGTCGAAGTGGCATCAAAAACTCCTTAGTTGGGCTGAAGTGTGCGGTTATGGAAAAAAAATTAAATTACCGCATTGTTTTGTTCAGCAAACTGTATCGTAATGAAACTTTTTAAATTTATTACAGGTGCATGTGCGTAAAGTATGTCATTATGACATTACTTTCGAGTTCATAATTCGAATTTTACGATACGAGTGTAGATAAAATTATTTACTTACTTACTGTCCCTACTACAGTAATATAATGTTATAATTGGTTCAGTTACCTGAGAAAATTGTAATCTGTAAACCAGTCCTGCACAGCAATAAGTACATGACAAATAGCCATGAGGTATGATGCTATTTGAAGGCAGTCCACAGTCACTACGTTAGCACTCCTGGCTGTAATCGCCGTGTTTGACTCTTCAATCAGCGATGGAGACCACAACGCTTGGCAGTCAAGGAGAATCACACGATCATTCGTGATGTACATGTCAATACCTGGAATATTACAATTTTTATGTTAAGTAAATAATATTAAAAATTTAAATTGTGGAAAGTAAAAATCACTCACGAGCAAGCAGGATCCAAGCGCAAGCAGGATCCAAGCGTAATCACGTTAAAAATAATAAAATAATATTATGTTTATAGAAGAAATTAAAAACCTAGACTAAGCTCATAGTTGTCTTCATATTATTGACTCATTGTCATTGGTTTAAGGCCCAGAACGCTGCGGAATGAGAGTGAGCGCGATGCAAAATACGAGGCTTGCTGGGAAGGAATAGTGCGGCATGAAGTTGACGCCATTCCGAATGAAGGTGCATTTAAGCGAAAAAATATATATTACTGGGAAAATATGTGTATTTTCGATAAAATGGCTTAGTTAAATTATTTCAAAATAATAAAACAATATTTAGGTAAAATATCATACCAAAATACCAATATATGTTGGATATATTTAGGAAACTGTTTGAAAATAAACAGTTTCCGAGGTATTTTTGGTTTTTTTTATGATCGAGCCAAATAAGTGCATTCATGTTTTGAACTTAATAATATTGTCACGTCTATCCTTGAGTAACACGTATTTTAATTTCAGTACCATAGAGTTAGTAGTTTTGGAGCGGGATTCGCATTAGTTTGTTGAATTACGGGTTTCGGCCCCTTAATAGCCAAGACTCTCAACTCGACTAACATCTGAAGAGGTTTTAGTTGGACAAATGCTTGATTCAAAATCTGGTAATCTTTTTTTTAAGGAAAAATTAATGCTTTTACTGCTTTGCCACCTATATTTTGTGGGAATCCTTGAACCGCATGATGTTTGTCTTATTCTGGAATTACATACTAACCTTTTGTGCAATGGACGCCTCTTTCAATCTGCTCCATGTCTTGCATTTTGAACTTGAATACATTGTCATTTTTCTCCTGACCCTTTGTTTCAGGAACCCCAGCAAAATCAAGAGCTTCCATTTGATTTTCTAATGGGGCAATCTCATTACTATCAAACGTGTTATCAGCAGCTGTTTCATGGGAATTTAATATTTGAGTACAGAGATTCTGATTGTGTACATTATTGGCAATCAAGTTCATTATCATTGATTTGCCCACACCTTGAGTGCCTGAAATAAGTATTCAAAAATTGTAATAGAAGTTATAGTTTCTCATTAATAAAATAAATAAATAATCAATATTTTTGGGATATTTTTACACAGCACCATCTAGTCCCAAAGTAAGCAGAGCTTGTGCTATGGGTATGACTAGACTAGACTAGACAATGGATATGATACTTATAAACTTTTTTTTGTTGTAAATACATACTTATAATACATAAGAAACACCCAGACCAACACAAACACTTATGTTCATCACACAAATATATATATATTTAAGAAAGTAAATGTATTGTATGTTTTTTTAGGAATTAACCATTTCCAGCATAGCCAGATGCTAAAATAAGAAATCAGTATTTACGTATCATTACTGAGGTTGCCTTACTACGTAAATTGATTTATCTTTCAAATTAGTTCATCAATTCACCTTCATCACCTCTTTAGGGGTCGTTCCTCGTGGTCCCACTACTTTGTCCCACTGGTGGGACCACGAGGAAATGTAATTCCTCGTGGTCCCACTCAGCAATGGGCCCATGAGGAATACTCTTTGCCGTTCCTTGTGGACCCACTGATGAAATTACTTACCAAAACAGGCTAAATAAAAATACCCCGAGTTAATGGTTAGTTAATTGCATTTTTTTAGAATAATAAGTAGGATTAATAAGTGTTTTAACGAGTTAAATCATCATCATCAGTGACAACCACCACCTACCACCACCATACCCACCCAGTGTCACCAGTGTACCCATTGCTGGGCTACAAATTAAGCAGTGAATGGACATTCCGGTAATTATACCTAATGCACCTGAGCGAAACTACGAAGGTACCCTATAGTTTATGTACTCCTAGTACTTTTCTTTGACGCATGGTAGTTTAATAACGTATAGTTGTTATCCTAAAGGTAAGAGCAGTAGGTACACCATAAACGGTAGAACATGTAAACATGTGAACATGGTACTACCAAGCAGTAGTACCACGGGTAAACTGTGGAAAACATGTCCCATGGTACTACCCACCTAAAGTACCCTGGCTAAACTGCTCAAAATATCGTGTATTCCTGTTGTATCCACTACCCCCAACAGTGGGCCAACGGGAATTGATTAAAATAATATTAATTTATTTCCATTATCTCCACTGACGAGATCGAATAAATTATTTGATTATTGCCATTCGTCCCACTTAATGTCATGCTAACTTTAAACTTGTGATAATGACAAATACCATTTTTCTTGAACTTATAAAGGACATTACCAAATTTAGCCTTAGATACATTGCTCATATCTATGATGGTGCTATTGAGAATAATTTTTCTCACTACCTAGATCTACTAGTAAAATCTTTAATTCAAACTGGATCTAGTGGTAAGGTGAGAAGGTACTTCACGCCGGAATAGCTGCTCAATTTGTACAAAACAAGTTCAACCGTTTATGGAGTACCTACTGCTTTTACCTTTAGGATAACACCTATACGTTACTAAACTACCATGCGTCAAAGAAAAGTACTAGGAGTACATAAACTATAGGCTACATAGTGGTTCGTAGTTTCGCTCAGGTGCATTAGGTATTATTACCGGAATGTCCATTCACTGCTTAATTTGTAGCCCAGCAATGGGTACACTGGTGACACTGGTGGGTATGGTGGTCCAACACCGTGGCTGCCGGGGCAGATGAAACTCTTTTTCCCATCTGCCCCGGTAACGGGACAGGGGCACCAAGGTAGATGGGAGCAAGTCGTGGTAGGTGGTGGTTGTCACTGATGATGATGATTTAACTCGTTAAAACACTTATTAATCCTACTTATTATTCTAACAAAATGCAATTAACTAACCATTAACTCAGGTGTATTTTTATTTAGCCTGTTTTGGTAAGTAATTTCATCAGTGGGTCCACAAGGAACGGCAAAGAGTATTCCTCATGGGCCCACTGCTGAGTGGGACCACAAGGAATTACATTTCCTCGTGGTCCCACCAGTGGGGCAACGTAGTGGGACTACGAGGAACGGCAAAGAGTATTCCTTGTGGGCCCACTACTGAGTGGGACCACGAGAAACAACATTTCCTCGTGGTCCCACCAGTGGGGCAAAGTAGTGGGACCACGAGGAACGACCCCTCTTTAGAATAAGTTTCCTACCTATTATTCCAACAACTAAATAATTGGTACTGGAGTCATGAAGAAACTCTAACGCGCCAGTGTTCAATTCCAAGTTCTCATCCAGTAGCTTCACAGGTTCTGTCATGAACTTCAGTGGTGGGCTTGGCTTTTGTTCTGAAAATCAAAACAAAATTTATCATCATCATCAACTCAGCCTCCACTCAAAATTGCAGTCCACTACCACTGGGTTCCAAATGCTTCTCAGTAGTTCTCAGAGATGGCGTGCTTGTATAGCGACAGGCGATTGACATCCATTACAATATTGCAGTCCAATTGCCGTCAGACTGCGAAGCGTGCAGGTGTGGAAGAGGAATCTTAAATAGGTGGGAGGCGGTGAGTGACCATTCTGTATTATAGTACTATTAGATATTCTGTGCCACTACTGGACACAGGCCTCTCCCAGGATGCACCACAATACTCGCGACTTCCGCCTTCTATATCCAGCCCACTCCAGCTACCTTCTTCATGTTTACAGTTCAGAGCTGGAAGGCGCAGCATTTATTTATTAACAGTTTCCACTTAAGGATTGGTCTCATCATCGTCATCATTTCAGACGAAAGACAGGCCTCCCCCAAGCATCACCCGAACAACCGGTCCTGTTGTTACAAGGATGTGTCTGGTAAAATAAAAATGTTTTATATTTGCATGAAAAATATTTATTATCTTTTTTACACTTTTTAGTCAGCAGAAGCTATATGGGTCTAGCTTGTGCTGTAGTGAAAAGATTAACCAGTTAGCAAGGTAAGTAGGAAGGTAGACTGCCTAGGGTGGTGGTCACTGATGTGGCTTCTGAGACCCGAAACAGACACATGCAGCTGATGCCATACACTTTTACACTGTTGTAGTGTCACCTCAGGTCAGACGCAGAGTGTTGGTCGGCCACAACCCATGGAAGTCCACTTTTAATTGCATCCTGTCCAATTCATTGTTGTTTTAACAAGTAAACTGTACAGGTACTGGTAATAACACTTCATACAGCTTCTTGGTAAATCTTAGAAATCGGGTTATTAATTAGGCAGGCAAGTATAATGTAAGATTGACTTAGTTAACAATACAACTGAGAATAAAAAAAGAACTAATCTCATCATAAAAAATAAGAAAACAAAGATTGTGTAACCTGTACTTTTCTTTTCTTTATTTTCATTCTGTGCAATTTTACATGGATGCGGACCATCTCCTTCAGATGAAGAAGTTTTGATAGTTTTTGGACTCTGTGGTCTTTCCTCTTTAGGTGCACTCTGCTCCCTGGTCTTCAGTATTATAGTGGGTTGCTTTTCTTTCTCTTTGTTGTCTTTAGTTTGGTCTTTTGTAGATTCACGATCAGATTTTAAAATTACCGGCCTCCTTGGTGTCGTAGATTCCTGAATAATATGGATTTATTTAAAAAAGGCATTAATTAGATTCAACCGTCTAAACCAAACCGCGGATATTCTCAAAAAAGGGTTGCCTAGGAGCACCCTAAACCAACAGATGTGTGTCAAAATCGTGGAGGGTGAAAAAGCAGTCTCTGCCTAAGGTACTACCTATTGGCAAACAGGCGTGGTTGTATGATTTTTGTTATTAGATTATTCTGATTTGTATTACATACCTAATTAGGCTAAGCTTTAGATTAGATGACGTTGAGTTGGAAGTTCATATTTTTTTTACAGACAGGTTACATTATATTAAGACTTCTTGTAAAATCTCAACTTGCGGAAGTTAATAGTTTTCGAGAAAAAAATACATCAAATTTCTGTGAAATTCACCAATAATTTCAGATAATTTCCAATATTTTGTCAATTTCTACCACAGAGATTCCACAGATTATTATTATTGAAACGCTTCATGGGCGGATCCGACTCTGATAGATTTAGGTTAGAAGGAGAAGGTTTTAAGGCTGTCATTCATTTTCGTTCATTCCATTTCTCCTCGAGTTGCGTCGAAATTTAGTGTACCCCCACTGATTGTAAGTGTGATAAAAAGGGCACCCCGACTCGGACAGGTTAGGTTAGAAGGGGATGTCGGGTCTAGTGAGCGAGCGTAGCGAGCGAACTCAGACCCCGACATCCCCATCGTGGTTTTTTTTTTTTCTAAACCATTGAGCCCCGCAAAGCGGGGCTCCAACTGCGCCTTTTAAGTGACTTTAAAGTGTTTTGAGGTCAGGTTACAATTTTTTTTTTAACCTTGAAAAAATATTTCGAACCTCAAAAACATGGGGAAAATCTTATAAAGGGGGGCGGGGGCGGTGAAGCCATTACTCAGAAAGGGGGTTTCGTCTTCCCCTTACCTCTTTCCCCCCCTGAAATCGATGTTACCGACAGAAAATTCAAGTTAGGTTAGAATACAAAAAAATTAATATCTCGTAAGGGGGGGGTTCCGCAATTTTTCCTTCACAGGGGGGGGTTCTACCCCTCCCCCACTACCCCCCCACCCCATACCGCACCCTTAATTCGACGTCAATTAATCCGAAGTCCTACCCCTAATTACCCTAAGGCGACACTCTGACCTTAATTTAATGAAACAGAACTTACTGCTAAGGCATGGTTTACATTTATTTCTTTATTTCCAGAATTACAAACCTTTGAAGTAAATATTTTCTTCTTTTTATCTGCCATGCTAGTTATACCTTTAGTTCATTTAGAAATATGTAATTTGTTTAATTTTAACCCCAATGCGATAAATATTTACAAATGTTTTCAAAAATTCACATTATTCACAAACAAAACATGTCAAATTATAAGCAAAGAGAATATAAATCACTACGTTTTTATAAGTCAAAGTCAAAAGTCAAAGCCAAAGAGAATATAACCACTACGTTTAGTCCATTGAATTAAACCTATGGAAGTGGCACATTCTTCTATATCCACCTAGTTTATACAGATATCTATTAAATCGTTATTAAATTATGAAACTATTCTTTGTCTCTTGTTAACCAACGTGTTATGTCGTCTGGTGAAAGAGATCGCATGCTATTTGTATATTCTCTGTTTGGCAACATCTTTACGGGATGTCAAAATACCTACGCCGCGTGGCAACCCCGCTTACCCCGCAATGTGGCCCATGGTTGGCGGGAAAATTCGGAATGATCGTGTTGTGGATTTTGTATTATTTTCCTAAATTTGTGTTTCTTCGAGTGTTAATGTGTAATAATGGTGGTTTATTAAATGTTAAGTGCTCGTTAACGTGTACAAGTGTGGGTAAATGGTACAAAGTTGAAAAACGTGACTTTCGTATTTTCTCATCATCCGCTCAAAAACCTAGTAAAGTTTCCATCACTTTACTAGGGTGAGTAAACTAAAGACTTGGCTGGAGGGTCTAAGCAACCAGGCCATAAAACTACTCACATAATAATATAACAAATAAATGACTTGGCTTAAAGGTCTTAGCAACCAGGCCATAATACTTAAAAAAAAAAAAAAAAAAAAAATGTGGCCCATAGTACATGAGCTGTCAAGTAAACAAACTAGGGCTGTTGATATTTTTTAAATATCAGATTTTCGATCTATCGATATTTTTAAATATACAATCGGAGTTCGATATATTGAAAAAAAAAAGATATTTCGATATATTGGCCAAATTTCATGATTCTAGGTCAATGCGAAGTACCCTATAGGTTTTTTATGTGAGTTTGCGAGTATCAAAATGTGACATAGCCGTATGATTGCCTTGACCTAGAAGCTTGATTTTTTATGTCCTAGGGACAGCCGAACTACTATTTGATATAATTGCATTATTTATTACTACTTGAAAATGATTTTAATCAGCACACATCTCTGGTACGAAACACGAGCATCGATATCGATACTTTTTAGTTTTGATTACTTACTTCCCTAGCTATGGCCACCATAACGGTGGCCCGGATATTGTAGGTATACCACGCTTATTTCGTAGGTATTACTGGTCCATAGGTACAAGTCAGTGGTTTAGTCAAAGGCTTTGACAAGTGATTATTTTCTCTGTGGGCTTTGACCTTTGACTATGGAACTATTGGACTTGACATAAACGAAAAAAAACCGTGTCGATTTTTGAAATGTCCGAGACATATTATGGCCGCCTAGTAGTCTTGTTCTTTACAAAAATATAATTGTAGTACTTATCGATAGAGTTGTTTCAGAAAAATTGTGATGATTCCTGGGTTAAAATGGATAATAAACGTTTTAATTCGTAGATTTTGTGGTTTTATTAACCACAACAACTCGAGACAAAAAATGGCGGATTTTCAAATATTCGCCACGCTCAGTAATTCATGTCACGGAAAACTGACGTATGAAAGTAGTGTCGTATCTTTCCTTCACATGTGGTTGTACGTATGTTAAAGAGAGAAGACTATAAATATCTTATCTGTAAAATTGCATAGACAATAATGTCGCTTCCATAGATTCCATTTTCAAAGGCTTTGACTGACCAGTACAGATGCGACAGTGACTCCAGAGCTTAGTTTCACTAAATTGCCGCCCTGCATTTTGTCGCTACCATCGCGTGTAGGTAGGTAGCTAGCTATAGCTATAGCTCCATATATATATACTGTAGTTATAGGTAGGTACTTTTTAAGATTAGATTTAAGGGAAAAAAAACAGGATCATCATCATTTTCATATTATATTTTGTAGGCACAAAAAATGTCAACAACAAAGCTCTAAATTATCATTCTTGGGGATAAGAAATAGCATTAGTTTCACTTGTTTCCTATGACGAAAAGTTCACGTACAATACTGCACTGAAAACAGAAGCGGTAACTCGCGAATTATCTTATCATTAAACTGTGTCGAATTTGGTGTCTCGAAGAACTCAACTCAAGCTAAAACAGCGAAGATATTACAAGATAATACGATAATACTGGCACTCGATAATTTATTTTAATCATATTTTAATGTTTACAATTCATTTTCTTGTAACCTTACCGCGGCAAGGAATATTCCTGTGTTGCATGTTAATAAATTATAATTTACCCCAGAAATCGGGTAAAACTAATCGTCATGTTATTATTACGCTTTTTTTGCTTTTTAGCTTTCCGAAAGACTTTAACAGAAAAAAAGAGTGGGTTGAAGTAATACGTAATAGCATAAATGAAAATAATTGGTCACCATCCAATTATTCACTCATTTGTAGCGAACACTTTGTTGAGCATGATTTATACGTGATTAAAAACGTGATCCCTCCTTTTGGGCTGCGCCGCAGTCGGGTGAAAATTTCTATTAAAACAACATAATGAATCCTTCACATCTACCACAATGGAATCCAATGAAATGAGTAATTTTTGATAATTTTGCAAATAATTTACCAAGGAATAGTACACAAGTATCCAACCAACAGCAGTAATTTTATTTTTAGTTTTAGTATAATGTTCCATTTTGCAAATAACTACTATGAATAATTAAACACTGATTAATTATATGAGCGTTTTCAAAATAAAGTGTATCGTGTCCGAATTTATTGTCAGATTTTAAATGTGATATTTTCGATGGTTTTTTGGTTACAATATAAGTTAGATGTATTGCAATTTATGAAATTATATTTATTTCCTTCAATAGTAAGCTATTTTACGAGAAATCATAAAATTAAACTGGCTCTGCTGAAAAAAATGTCAGTTTTGCGATTATCTTAAAAGCTAAATATCTTACAACTTTGAAGAAACACACAAATTATTTTAATTGTATTTTGAAGATAATCATATTTAAAAAAAAAACTACGACATTATAGGGAAAATATCAATAACATGTGAATTATATGCTAATTTTAAGTTCGGTTTTGTCACAACTGATGTTAGTAACCGTTACTTTTTGATATTATGTAATGGTTAAGTAGTTTCACCGGGAAACTACATTATTGCTTTTGAAACATATGTTACTATTTTCAATGTTGAAATTAAATAATTTGTACCCTTTCATATCAAAAAATGACAAAAACTAAGAATTCCCTCGTCGCAAAACACAGGACAATCGCAAAACCGACAGTCCATTTTTTATAAAGCTGGGCTTACATGAATATATTTTTGAGAGGGATCGCGATAGAATAAAATAAAACCGAAATATATTTTAAATGTTTAATATTATAGGCGAAAGTATAGGCTAATAAAAAAAATATTATACTTATTTCACAAATCAGCCATAAAGTATCATAAATTTCAAGTATCAAAATAATCAACCTAAGCAAATAAACTATACTTGATTTAAAAAATAACCCACTATTCAAACAGACCGAAAGACAATACAAAAAAGTAAATAAAAAAAGAACTGTAAATCCTAATGTAAACCTTGCTTTATGGTGTCGGTTTTGCGACTTAGCTGGTCAGCCTGGTAGGTCACGGGATAAAATGTCGCAAAACTGACGTGACGCTCTCTTCCCTTATAATATTCTGAACTGTATTCTAACGAAAACATTTACACTAGATTTGTTATTAACTATATTACGATTACATTATAAAATTGTTAATCTTTTAAATATCATGAAATGATGTAAACTTACCGGAATCAGCAGTTATTGTGTCTCAAATCCGACACACGAAATCTTGACGTTCGTGGCACAACAAAATACACGTATTGTTTACTCGGTTTCGTATCACAATTAGTCTTTTTTTATTTCGAACGGTGGACTGTACGGTTAATGTTGCCAGTTCAGAACTTAAAGAATCCTTATTTATTATTTAAATAGCAGTTTTAGCCGTGACAAACCTGTCATGTCCGGTCGGTACCACTTTTTACATGTTTGTTGGAAATTGAATTGTGTTTCTGTGTGTTTTAGGTTTAAATTAAAAAGTATCGGAGACGATAGATGAGTCAGAGTGCTTTCAAACAGTACCAAAAAGTCAATGTATCGCGTACAAAAATTTTTCAGAATAGCTTTTAACATCGAGAAATTCGAGTGGGGGACACGTCAAAAACTGACTTCTTGCTTATTAAATTGGTCATTATTTTAATTGCTCTCAATTTTTTTCATATTTGTGGCATTTCATTTAGTAGTTTAAAATGTGTTTAATGCTTACAGTCATTAAAATATTTACCATCATATCATATTACTTGTTAGTAATACTTCAAACACAAGGGACAAACGAAAAGTTGGGGGTACACTTTTTTGTGAAAACGCTCATATTTCAATTATTTTTCTTACATCTAGCATTTTCTTGGCTGCAGTGAGATGAAAAGTTGTGAGTTTTGCACGGCTGCAAAATTATTTGCGTCTCGTGCCTTTACATTTTTTTGATTATATTTTAGAATTCAATCTTAAAATCCTTCGCTTACTTTAATAAAATAAAACGCGCTAAATAACAACTTTACAGTCTTGCATAGCAAATAACTATTTTTTATTATATAGTTATATTCTATGTACGGCCAGGGACACGAATTATTTAGCAAATTGAGACACAAATTTTGCCGGATTTTGCCTTTCTAGCCCTGATCCTAGTCGTTGGTATACTGATAACGAATGACAAACGGAAAATTTAAATTGACAGTCAATTTGCTAAACAATCCCTTTCCATGACTGTTCATAATTGGATCGTATTAATAGGGTGTTTGACAATTTTTGAAAATGTACGTAAAACGATGGCGAAACATCCAATTAAAGCATTCATTAACAAATAATTACTAAAATATGCTTGTAAAATTAAATAATCAAGATTTTAAATTCTCATTTTTTATTTCGCACTAAAGCGCTAAGTCACGTGACATTATCGTCAACCTACGTCACTGTTCTTGTTCCGGTCAGTGTTGCCGGAATTCCCATAAAAGGACGACACGCTTACCAAAAAGGTACGAATTTGACAAATAGTAAAAAATCGGATCGCCGTTTTTTTTTGTCACATGAGACATGACTAAAACGTTTTGTAGTTTGCGTTTGAATCACGCACATACAAAACAAAAGCTTTTAAATTACGTTCAAATTACCTACAAATGCTGATTAGTTTAATTGATAGTAAGTTATAAAGTACATAACCTGGCTCAATAAAATAAAAATGAACCTAAATTAACAATTAACATGAATATAATTATTAATAATATACCTACACGTTCAAAAACAAAACGGGTAAATTTCATTTTTACGATCATGGAAACATTTAGCTCGCCCTACGTCGTACAGGACTATGACGTCACCCAAAATGGAGGCCAAGCGTCAAGACGTTTTGTATCACGTGATCAACAGATTAAAAAATCTAAATTTCAAACAGAAAAATAAAATATTTAGAATGTATTTAAATTAACAAAACTTAGTAAAAGTTAATCTTCAACCTAAAATCTATATGGGCGCGCTAGTGTTGCCATCAATTTGTTTACACTTTTTTGACAGAACTTAATATATTAATCTTTATTACTGGTCAGTATTGAATGTTTCTTCCTGGCGTTGGTTGAACATTGCGCCCTCTAGTGTAATTTGAGAGTAATATAGCTTTCCATAGCTTATAACATTAAAATATTAATTTATACTCGGACTCTGACTAATTAATGTCTATGCTATATCGAATTTCGATGCTTACAACGCAATCTATTGCCATTTTGAGGTAACTAGTTTATACGATGAATTACTTTTATTTCTAGAATTTGCTATTTAGTTTGCTGTTGTATTTGTTGTACTTTGCAAACATCATCAAAGTTGTATTTGTTGTACTTTGCAAAGATCATCAAAGATCAAAGAAGATACCTTTTTGTTTAGCAAAGTTTAATATTTGATGATCCGTATTAATTAAATTAATGTTGTAAATAATGTTAATATTATGATAATTATAATTCGAATATTCTAATTAGATTAATGAAATGATTAATTTAAATGTTGGTAATTTAATTTTGTGGTTCTGATAATTCCGCTTTATATTGTTTCATATTTTAATATCTGGCATGATTTGTTGGTTTATATAATGTTTAGAGATTATCTAAATTAATATTAGTTTTATCACGACGACTGGTTAATTATTTTAGTGTTCATTTATAAATTAAAATGTATTTAGTGACTCCGTTGGGTCTATTTGATTGTAGTAATATAAAGATGGAGACACTGTGCTTTGCGCGGGCTGTCATTCTTGTTCTAAGGCCCGTATTACAAAAGCTTCCTCAAGTACAGTTTAAACTCCAATCACCTGATCACTACTTAAGGATAGAATCGTTACTTGAGTATCGGTCTTATTCCAGAACGGTAATTATAAACTTTAATTCAACAACAAAACACACGAATTTGACCTGAAATATAATATAAATCTCTACTCAAGCATAGTCTGGACCACGCTTGAGTGATTACAGATCAAATATCTGCCCAAATACCGAAACAGGTGACAATATAAAACAAAACTAAACTCAGCTGAACTGTGATCAACAAATCTCTGCTTGAGGGACGTTCTAAAATCAAAGCTCAACTTAAAACTAGTTTTAAACAGAGATCAACGCTTGAGTATCCTTCTGAAATACGGGCCTTAAACTTCTTCTTCTGGTCAGTTCATGTAATAATCGGAAAATACATAATTTGTAGTAAAGAGAAATTTATTTCGTGATGAATCCTGATGAAACCTTGAGCTACGCGCGGACAGCAGCGGTGGGATCCCATATGCCAATAATCCGGAGTACCATCATGGAAATTAATATTCAGAGGATGCTCACCAAGATCTCTGGAAGACCACAAATTCACAGGTCATGAGTTTCGTTTATTCTGTTGGTTGTTAAATTAAAAAAGCTGACCTTTCATAGATTAATTGCTTGCAACCATTTCATCAACTTTTTGTTGTGGGTACTTAAATGTAGGAAATTGAAAAATTTAATAATTGAAGGAAATAATATAACAATTATTAATAATAATATTGTGGTGGTCTTGTGTATTCATTTAGATAAAACCAGAGCCAGATTCAATATTGACATGAACTTTTACATGAAGGCTTTTTATATATTTTACTATTGAAAGAATGGTCATGCTTGGTAGCAAATGAAAACAGAACTAATTTATACTTTTTCCAGGGATCCCGGTAATATGTTGATGTCCATTGATCAGATGCATGGTCACCCGAGTATGTCACCACAGCGTGGGTTCTATTCTATTCAGAGGAATGAAGCATGAGGCCTGATGCTTCATGTAGTGGTAAAGGCTCTGATTGCAGGTATTTATTCAGAGTTTATTTGGTCTAAATTGTAATTGCGAATTGAATACGCTTAAATACTTTGCCTATGTGGAATTAATTAAGTTATTAATTATTTTATATAAAAATTGTTTGTGCGATTCTAAACTGGTACAGCCAGTGTATCAGAGTATTCAGAGTGCATCTTTGCATCATTTGATCCTTGTAAACTAAGCTGAAGAAATTGGCTTATTTTATTTATTTGATGGTATTTTTTTTTTCGTTTGTTTTATTTTTATATAAAGTTATGAGAATGAGTTTGCTGATAATAATTGATATACAATGCTGACATTATCAGATTTATTATTTATTTTGAACATATTTATTTTTTGCGTAGGTACTATTAATTTTACAACTTCTATTTTTAAGTTGTACGTTGAATAAGCTAACTTGAACTCTTATAACGTCATTATTAAAGATCTAAATTGATTGTTGGTTCTTTACACGTTTGTTCGGGAAACAACATGTGATTAGAACAGTGATTCTCTCTCTGTAATTTTATGCGGTTTGAAAATTTTATTAATTTTGTGCCTAATAAGTGAAAAGCTAATTTAGGGTGCAGTCATCTTTGCAATCAATAGATTGATAGATTAATTGATTGATAAATAATATTCTAATAGATATTGATATTATTGAATTAAAAAGTTAACACTTGATCAGACTCTGAGAAGATTCTTCATATTTTTTTATGTGGAGCCATGTGAAATCTACCAGATTATCCAACTTATTACAGAATCGGGTCTGGCAATGGGATTATCCTGGGCCAGGCTTAAACACATTTTTTTTTTGTCCATGGAGATTGACGCTAGACCTGGCTTAAACGAGCTTGTGTCTAAACATGTTCTAAGAGGGTACCTGCTTAAAGGTTTATATTTGTATGGAAATAGATACCTATTTTAATTTCCATCTGAGTATTACATTTATGTTCAAAGTTAATCAAATTGCAGTCAAACACCATCAGTGTTGCGATACCTTTATGTTGATTAGGACTTTACTTTTCAAATAAGTTTTGTTCTGTTTACATTTTTCTAAATAATAATAAATCAAACTGGAATAACCAAATAATTATATTGATATGACAAATGGTTATTATTGAGGGGCTCGTAGCGATGCAACGACTGCGCGGATTTTACGATCTGCAAGGTTAAGCTGCACTTGCCGCGGTCAGTCTGTGGATGGGTGACCGTTTCGTTACACATCGAGACCCCTCCGTGCCTCGGAGAGCACGTTAAGCTGTCGGTCCCGGTTGTCATACGAATAACTATGGCAGTCGTTACGGGTAGTCAGAAGCCTGAAATTCTGACAACTGGTCTAACCTCCGAATGTCAGTATTACCCAGTAACTGGGTTGCGGGGGTCTGATGGCAGTCGCTCCGTGTAAAATACTGATGTTCAGCCGCATCTGGCTAGACTGGAAGCTGACCCCAATATAATTGGGAAAAGGCTCGGAGGATGACAAATGGTTATTATTGATTAATTTTGGAAAATTAATTGATTTTTGTTACTTTGTTACTTGGTGAAAACCGTGATTCAGAATTGTTGGATGTACATAAAATATTAAAATAATTATTACTAAAAATGAATTAGTTAGACTTTCAGTACAATTGCTATTACAAGTAGAACTAGTTAAATTTAATCTATTGGATGCAATAATTATAATTTATTATTGTCATCATTGACTGAAATCACTCTCATTGCCATACCGATAAACTTGTTGATATGGTAAATAATGAGTTGATCAATTAAATTGTTTCAGTTATTCAAGTTATATTCACATTGACACAATCTTCAATCAATCTTTTAATATTTCATTAAATGTTTAGGCATTTAGTCGACCCCTGTACAATTTTATGCTTAAAGAATGAATGATAAATGTGATTTTTTATGATTTTAAAAGATAAAAAAAGTGCTGTCGAGTCATTTATGAGGCCTCACTAGTTATTATTATAACTCCAAGCAAAGTTGAGCTTGAGATTCATTCTCGTTAAATCATGTAGATTCTTTATGTAATAATAATATTTTGATATGTGTGATTTAAGCCTCAAAATGACATGTTTATACGCAGCGTAACTGAGCATTGAGCATACACTACTCTCATCAGTATTTCAATGAGCGCCCGTGGAATGGCGCATGGCGTGGCGTTTCACAAGTATATCGGTTAATTTTGCCATTTCACACTGATATTATTGTTGCATGACCTAGAGCTGAAGGTCTAGTAAAGCAGAGTATGCTTTTATTATTATTACAGCTTGTTTATTTTTGTTAATATGTTCTGTAAAATATGGCAAGGAAGAATTGGATGGTCGAGCGGTATTTTCAAGAAAATATGAAAAAAACAAACGACCGTATGGGCGAGTGTATACGCTCATAAAGTTTTGATGATTCAGCTTTTTACCACCGAATTTTATGCTACTGTTTATGCCCTGGTATTAAAGATTATCTGAGTAACTGTTTCGCTATAAGAAAGAAAAATGTTGAAGTTGTTGTCGTTGTTGTCGTGTTTACTTAAAGACCCATCCAAACATCCCTTCTCAAACGCTGGTTGGCCACAAAGCGTATCCTGGTTTATTCCCGGTCTTGGCTAGATCCCAGGATGGGTGATGCCTATGGGGCTAGATGCCGGAATGGATGATGCCCACGGTTTGGTAGCTTGATCCCGATGTGGGTGATGGCTAGAGATGGTTACTGAGCTCAGGTTATGGTTAACATATTTGGGGGTTTATATTTTTACATTTTTGGTAATGTGTAGATAATTGAATAATAATTTTTATTATGCTGTGTGACATTGTTTGCCTATGATAAATAATCAATTAATTAATAATTTTTTTAATAAACGTTGAAGATGATAGTTAATTACTAATGTTATGATAAATATGATTACCCATAAAATTGCTTTTGTGAGACTTAAATTGAGAGAACTGAGATTTTCCGATTTATATATATTTATGTTACTAGTAAGTGATAATTAAAGAAGATGTTGTGATTTATTTTGCAATGTACACACGGCTACTCATCAAGCTAGACTGTTTGGACTTTGTACTATTAGAAGTTGAACGCTGCGAATCGTGCGAGAGGGCACGATATATTTTTGTTATGTCGTCCCACTCACGGCACCGGTGGCGGCGGCGGCGGCGGTATGCGCAAGCGGCGCGCCATTCATGCAGCGCTCTATTCATACTATACCATACCTACCTATAGATATGTATTATGCATGAATATTATTTTTAAGCTAGTTGAGCTCGTAATAATATGGGTTGCACTAAACTTACAAGTTTGTTTTACGATATTATGCGGTTGCGCTGCACCTTTGCACCATATTACCTACTATTGTTTGTTCTGTGCCAATACATATATTATTTATCATCAATCATTATTTTATTAGTGTTAGCAAAAACGATGACTATTTAGAAAATTACTCGCTTAAGTTCACTCAACACAAACTCACTCAATTATCTACTTTTTCTCTTTTATTATTATTATTAAGAGTGTAAAAGTAATAAGGGTTTTTTGTTTAATTTTACTCATAAAAGTAAACAAAAAACTTGAAGCCTTAACCTTACTAGGTTAGCTGGTAAAGTCCCGTGAGGTGAGGTGGCGTGCAGTGTTCCGTGTGCGCCACCGAGGAGGGTGCCGCCAATGCTAGGCCGCACGGGGAGAAGGGGCTCGTTTGCTTGTGGTAGGCCGGGACCTGTCGCGTGAATACTCACGGGTTCCCACGCCCCCGTCTAAGGTAGTTGAAGAAACACCGTGATGGTTTTAGTCGGTAAGAGTCCGACACTGGCTCCACCTACCCCGTGCGGAGTGCGTCCGTGAGGACTTCCCCACGGCAAAAAAAAAGGTAGGTATATAATATATATATTTATAAATGCGAGTGTTTCTGTCTTTCTGTTTGTTACGTTTTCACGGCTAAACCCCTGAACTGATTTTGATGCCATTTTGTATAGAAATAGGTTGAACCCTAGGCAAGAACATAAGCATCGTTACTATTTTTAATTTACCCCTAAAGAGCTAAAATAAAATGAAAAAATAAACCACCTTTTCTACCGTGCGCACTGGCAGAAGTGTCCATTGCTAAGTTTTATCATATTAAGTAGGTATGTTTTTTGATAAAACAGGTCCTAGTCGTTTAACTAACAAATGCAGTAAAGGCATTTTAGTTTTCCAATGCTAAACAAAATAAATAGCTAAATAACTTGATAAAGTGTTATGGGCATCATATACGGGAAGACTACACTTTTACGAAGTTTTGTGTGTTGTGTTTATGTGAGTGTAAAACCTGCATTGCGCAATTATTTTAATTCTAAATGCTAAACTGTGTTCGTTTGCCCTTTCTTTACGTCACAACTTCACAACAGAGCATTCAACGTGATTTTGCACAAACGTAGTTGGAAGCCTGGGAAAATCTTAGACCAACAGATTCTATTGGTCTAAGGGAAAATATATCATTTCATAGGGACAAACGATTTGTCTGCCTGTAAGTAGATAAACATATCTGTTTGATACACTTTACAACAAAATTACTGAACCGATTAGGGGTAGCTTGAAACTATAAGATCGTGTCCAGTAAAGTGGTGGAATACTGATTACTTGCTTTATTTTTCATAGGTTAAATACAAAAACAACGTTGAACTATTAAAAATCAACTCTTTATTTCAATGTAATAACAACATTAGTTACCTCTTTCTTTTAAGGCAAATAAAACTTTATGACTAAAAAGTTTAGCTAAGGGCCTACTCAGATATACCGCTGTGGGTATTAGCGAAAAATTGCGAGTGATATTCCGCCGGGTATTTGTAGTCTAGTTTCGCGATAGCCACGGAAGTTCATACAAATACCTACCTACCAGGCGGAATACGACTCGGTATTTTTCGCTAACCACAGCGGTAGCGAATTTTGCTTTTGTTTATCTAAATAGGCCTAAATAGAGTCACTCATTGCATGGGTCATCAATGTGTCTCCGAAATTACACGACAGGAAATAAAATCAGTATAAAAGTCTAAAAATTATTAAAAATCAAATGTATAGTTTAATATCAGATGTCACAGCCTTTATGTGGTGAATATTTTTGTATCATTATTTTTATTATATAAAATAACTAAACAAAAAAAACATATTATTTCAAAATCTAAATGTAACTTCAAGTTGCCTTAGGAGCCAACAATAGTTAAAAATATTAATACAACACAGTTGAAATGAGAGATTTTAATCAACACAAAAATAAATCGTATTCATCCAGTTACAATCCTCTCTACTAATGGGTATGAGAAACATCCTCAAGCTACAGTAATTTTGTGTAAACAGTTAAATAGTGTTATATTTACGACTTGAAAAATAACAGACAGTAGCAGAGTCAACTATATTTTTTTTAAATATTTACAATCAAATATAGAACAGACTGTCCATAGGTAGCTATGACTTACCTCGGGAGCCGAACAATAGTAACAATATAAAAATTGACAATAAAAATAGTTACAAAGGAGTATACATAGGAGTAATATAAATCAACACTTGACAAAAAATTGGTAATGAGATCATGAATTAACAAAGTTATTGATATTTAGAAATTAACACACAGTCAACTGAATCAGAACAATAATCAAACATAAGTAAGGAGCTCTCCACATATCGAACGCGGTGCGGGGCTGCACAACCGCGGTTGCCAAATGTTTATGTCATCATCATCATCATCATCATTTCAGCCGAAAGACGTCCACTGCTGGACATAGGCCTCCCCCAAACATCGCCACAACGACCGGTCCTGTGCCTTCCGCATCCAGCGGATGTTTATGTAACATGAGACAATCCACACCAAACGCGTCACGTGGCCAATGCACACCAGAGGGCCTAGTGCGAGTTTAACACTTACCACATACTTCTATCGTATTTATAAATGAAAATCATTAAATTTGATAGCTGTATCAGTATGGGTCAAATCCGCACTCTGAAGCGGCACGGGGTGGTCACTTACCACACCGCGCCACCCCGCATCGCGTTCGAAGCAATCAGATCGGATGTGGTGCATTCGGTGCTCCTCAGTGATTATAAAAAAATAAAATTATGTGTTTCTACAGAAGCTTTAAATGCTTAAAAAAATCAAAACCAACGATCGAAATTAAGATAATTATCACAGTTTTAAATATAAGCATTAAAAACAAATACAAAAAAGATACACTATTAAAATCGTTTTACATAATTTGGTTAGTTTTATAATGGGTAAACTAATAAGTTTACCGTAGCCTACGAAGTTACCTTACCTCATTATCTCACTCTTATCAGAAGTGTGCAAGATGGTAAAATTTACCATGAATATTTTCGGATTTAAAAGTTTTTTTCGTCAACAATAAATATGACGACATTATTTTACCAATCGAAATCATAATACTGCAAACAAAAATTTACTCTAGTCTGAGCACGGGCAGGAAAAAATTCAATTTTTTTGGCCGGGATCCTAGTCTTTAGCCCAACGGCCTGTAATCTTCGTCGGATTGTTTGAGTTGATACCTGAAACAATAGTAAAAAATATATTTTCTGAAAAAAGAATTACAACTAATATAGTTAAGAGCCCTTTAACATTTTTTTGACAAAAAAATAACTAAAAGTGGATTTTTGGCGTTCTCATACTATTAGATAGAAAGATCTATAGAAATTTCCATTACTGAATTGGATAACGCGATACTGAGCCCGCCAGCCCCCTGAGGCGGAGCCAGTGTCGGACTCTTACCGACTAAAACCACCACGGTGTTCCTTCAACTACCTTAGCCGGGGGCGTGGGAGCCCGTGAGTATTCATCCAACCACCCCCGACAGGTCCCAGCCCGGCACAAGCAGGCGAGCCCCTTCTCCACGTGCGGCCTAACGTTGGCCGCACCCTCCTAGGTGGCGCAAACGGAACACTGCACGCCACTGCGAAGCTCTCAAAGGGAGTATTTTTTTCGTTTTTGCACCATTTTTCATTTATGCTCTGCTCATATTGGTCGTAGCGTGATGTTATATAGCTTAAAGCATTTCTCGATAAATGGATTATCCAACACAAAAATAATTTTTCAATTCCAACCAGAAGTTCCTGAGATTAGAGCGTTCAACCAAACAAACAAACTCTTCAGTTTCATAATATAATATATAAAATATAAATATACATAAATATAATATATTTAATGTTTATAATGATATTTTAAATTAATATAAAAATAAATAGTATTTTTTCCCGTTTTTGCATCATTTTTCCTTTATGCTCCGCTCCTATTAGTTGTAGCGTGATGTTATATAGCTTAAAACCTTCCTCAATAAATGGACTATCCAACACAAAAATAATTTTTCTATTCCAACCAGTAGTTCCTGAGATTAGTGCGTTCAACCAAACAAACAAACTCTTCAGCTTTATAATATAAAATATATATTTTATATATAGTATTTTTTCCCGTTTTTGCAGCAGTTTATTCATGCAAAAAAAAAATGTTTATTAATAATGTATAATATTATTATATACATTATATATTTTATATATTGTATTATATAGCTAAAGAGTTTGTTTGTTTGATGAACGCGCTAATCTCAGGAACTACTGGTTGGAATAGAAAAAATATTTTTGTGTTGGATAGTCCATTTATCGAGGAAGGTTTTAGGTTATGCAACATCACACTATGACCAATAGGAGCGGAGCATAAATGAAAAATGTTGCAAAAACGGGAAAAAATACTATATGCTATACTTATATATTATGTAAAATATTTTAATTTTTTTATTTTATTATAAATATTATTATATACAATATATATTAATTATATATATGTATATATATATTATTATATTATATTATGAAGCTGAAGAGTTTGTTTGTTTGGTTGAACGCGCTAATCTCAGGAACTGCTGGTTGGAATTGAAAAATTATTTTTGTGTTGGATAGCCCATTTATCGTGAAAGGCTTTAAGCTATATAACATCACGCTATGACCAATAGAAGCAGAGCATAATTGAAAAAGGGTGCAAAAACGGAAAAGAAATATTCCTTTTGAGAGCTTCCGTTGCGTGCGCTGCGTAAACGGTTAAAGTTACACAATGTTTTTAATATTTATGACGCATAATACTTTAAGATAATTTGATTTAAAAAAACTCAGTTTTTGTCTGATTTTTGCATCCTACACGCGAACTAATAAATACGCTTAATTGATTTGTTAGTAGTTTACTGTTGGAAAACAGTTGTGACTTGTGAACGTCTGTTTTTTTTTATCAGATTTAATAAAATAAACGTAGGTAATTAGAAAAAGTAGTCAACTTACGCTATATTGTGTGGCAGTAACCTGCGTGTTCAAAAATGGCTGATTATTATGTTCCGCTACAATAGCAACACCTTGCTCAGCGTTGGTAGCGCGTTGGTAGAGCTGCCGGTGGTGAGCTGATAGGTCACCCCCAGTCTCCTCATTGCGTCGCAATGTTGTCCTCTAAAACAAAATGATATTTAACTTATATTTTATATCAACAGATACCTACTTAAATACTGTTGCAAAAAACATAGGTGTAGCTAAGTTTGTCTAATTTGTTATATAAATAATAAATAAATAGATAGCTCATTCATATAACTTGGGTCTCTTAAGGACGCGTTTGAAAAATAAATAGGTATCGAATCGCATCAATTTCACCTCTTTATTGACACGCCTCAAACACACACACGCATAGATAGATAGCTTCAGGAATAATAAGTAGGTATTTTTTATACTTTGAAAAATATAAATATTTGTTTTCTCTTATATTTTCGTGTTACGTGGATTTTTTTGTGCTATAAATCAAGACAGTGAAATTAAGGGAAGATAACCCTTACTGCAAAATATTCACGCGTAAAAATAAAATATGTGAAAAAATTTACGTGATTTAATATTTTTTTCTGAGACTATTTGTAACATTTTCATAGTTGTATCACCTTTTTGAGTTGAACATGTCTGCTTACCGGCTGTATTTTTAAACAACTATAACTACATATGTTACTATTAGAAGAAAAATGTTCCTAAACTCAATCCGATATCGTTAATTTATAAGAAGAGGTAACCAACGGAAAATCATTTTTACAATGTTAAAAACAAACTAAAACAAAAATTTCAAGAAAGAAATAAAACACAATTTTAAGATAAAGAAATAATCTATCCGTGGTAATTATTAGTTACATATGATTTTGCTTTATTTTGTCACAAAATCTACCAAAAAATAGATTATTTCTGTCAGATTTGCAAACGCGTTCTTAAGGCAAGAGTGAATACCTAGGCTAGGCTATTGCTGAGCCAGCGAAATACATCCTTTGATCCTTGACCTCACGTCACTAGTCAGTTTTGTCGGGGTTATCTATTGCCGTGCGGCACGTTGTCACTAATGTATTAAAAGTAACACTCACCGTTATTCCGGTCTTTCTTTCAATCTCTTTAATAGTATATCCACCTTCCCGCAACACAACTATCAGCTGGCGCTGTTGTAGGGTTAATTGTGGCGCCAGTAATATTTGCGCAACACTCACTACTCTCAGTAGCATAAAAACATACACAGTAAAAAAACAATTTGAGAACGGAACAACTACGTAAGAATTTTTGCTCTGTAGGAATAATAACCCCAGCCGCGTTAATCCCAGTCGAGCGATATTTGGGAACTACCTGACGTCACTGAGATGAGCAATATTTTTTTGCAAAAAAAGTGCGTCTGTGTGTGTAGGCGCAACGCAACAAACGCTGTGATTGGCCGACGCCACGATACTTAGTCCCTTTCCGACGATTCTCTGTATTGCATGTAGCGCAGTTATGGGTATATAGGGTGTCTAGCTTGATATGTAGCCGTTTGTACATACGGGCTGTCATAAAAGTCTAAAAACCGAACAAATTTTCTATCTTTGTAGGTATTGTGTCAATTTGTGTATTTTATCATGCAAAAAATGTGCCTGGAAACACAAATTGAATTTATATGAATATTTAAAATTTTCAATGTACGACTGGTGGCGCTGCCCCATTTTGTGTACTCTTTTATGCCAAGCTGTAACTCCAATGTCTTTAGGTAATTTAGAAGCGCCGAGAGCGCGCTTGAGTCAGTCTGGCCGTATGGGCGCACTAGTGTTGCCATCAATTTGTTTACACTTTTTTGACAGAACTTAATATATTAATCTTTATTACTGGTCAGTATTGAATGTTTCTTCCTGGCGTTGGTTGAACATTGCACCCTCTAGTGTAATTTGAGAGTAATATATTACTCTCAAATTACACTAGAAAAAAAAAGCTATAGCTTTCCATAGCTTATAACATTAAAATATTAATTTATACTCGGACTCTGACTAATTAATGTCTATGCTATATCGAATATCGATGCTTACAACGCAATCTATTGCCATTTTGAGGTAACTAGTTTATACGATGAATTACTTTTATTTCTAGAATTTGCTATGTAGTTTGCTGTTGTATTTGTTGTACTTTGCAAAGATCATCAAAGTTGTATTTGTTGTACTTTGCAAAGATCATCAAAGATCAAAGAAGATACCTTTTTGTTTAGCAAAGTTTAATATTTGATGGTCCGTATTAATTAAATTAATGTTGTAAATAATGTTAATATTATGATAATTATAATTCGAATATTCTAATTAGATTAATGAAATGATTAATTTAAATGTTGTTAATTTAATTTTGTGGTTCTGATAATTCCGCTTTATATTGTTTCATATTTTAATATCTGGCATGATTTGTTGGTTTATATAATGTTTAGAGATTATCTAAATTAATATTAGTTTTATCACGACGACTGGTTAATTATTTTAGTGTTCATTTATAAATTAAAATGTATTTAGTGACTCCGTTGGGTCTATTTGATTGTAGTAATATAAAGATGGAGACACTGTGCTTTGTGCGGGCTGTCATTCTTGTTGTAAAACTTCTTCTTCTGGTCAGTTCATGTAATAATCGGAAAATACATAATTTGTAGTAAAGAGAAATTTATTTCGTGATGAATCCTGATGAAACCTTGAGCTACGCGCGGACATCTACGTTGTGTACAATTTTCATAATTTTTGACAATACCTGTCAAACACCCTATTAGTCATGGTCAGTTGTTTGATATCAGGGGTAAAAAGATTTTATCTAGCAACACTCCCATCGCTGTCAATGTCCCTCATACATTTGCATACCCTGCATCAATTCAATGTTCCGCTGGAATTTGTCTTGAGTTTTTACTTGGTCTATGCCTACCTATAACTACAGTATATATGGAGCTACGACGACCTAGAAATATAGCTATAGCTAGCTATCTACCTACACGCGATGGTAGTGACAAAATGCAGGGCGGCAATTTAGTAAAGCTCCGGAGTAACTGTCGCATCTGTAGCTAGCTACTAATATAGTAATCTGTGAGCTAGCTACTAATATAGTAATCTGTGCACATAACCCATATCCCCTAGTAAAGTTAGGAAAAACGACTTAAAATCGTAAGCGTGTTTAAAAGTTGTGCTTTTTTCTGCCAACGAATTTTTTTACGCTTTTGCCGCTTTTCGTTTTTCACTTCTAAAAAAATTGTCTTTTATTTGTCTACATTACACTATTCTATTTACATTTAAACTATTTACAAAGTTCACTAAAAACTATACAAACAAACTACAATCGTCGCGTAATTACAAAGGAGAACATTCAAAAACGCATTCACTCGTTGACGACGAAAAATAAACTAAGCGCCAAAGCAAAAGCAAATCAATCAAGGTCAAAAACGTTTAAAATGTTTAAACGATACGAAAATAATCAATAAAATAAAAAAGTGCTTTCTCTAAACAAATTTTACGTAAACGAATAAAATTTAATTCTGCCGGTTTCAAACCACCACCAGTCAACTTTGAAATTGAGTCTTATGCTCATAGAATTAAGGTTACATTTCAATCGTACTATTGAAAGCATAAGTTTGGTTTACGAAAAAGTCTAAACGAAATCTGCTTTAATCACAAAGCGTGCTTATACGCTTTTTTTTTTATTATACTTTTTTAAGCGCTTTTTGTTTAAACGCCCACTTCTATCCCCTTAGTAGTCTGTGACATAACCATAACTCTAGGGAAGCACTCCGCTATTGGCGAAAAAAATGTTCTAAGTCGTCCGTCTGATACGTAGAACAGTATTATGTTCCTTGCGTAGAACTTTGGTGATCTGTGCACACATAACAATCTGTGGCTGTGGTGATAAAAATATTTTACGTCGTCTCACTCAATTTCAATATCAAGTTGTACACAAAGAAATAATAAAGTAATTCACTCGGAAAGTACAAAAGATGGTTATTACCATCGAGAAGATGGGTTTCTTGAACATTTTTAGTTTTGTTGTGGCCTATTTGACTTGTACATCATATTTTACTAATGCAGAAGTCTGTGTTACGAGGTCTCCGTGCGTTTGTGTTTTTCCGAATGGCACCGGAATCGACCTGGCGCCCGCAGCTTCTTCTGCGTTTTATTCAGTGGATACATATGAAATCAAAATGAATGGTACGCAATATGAAATGAGCACCTACTACTATCACCCTTGTTACGATGTTAGTATAAACGTAAGCCAGCCCAGTCCGCAAAATACTTGCACATCGCCTTTATCGGTAAGTTGGCTTTGGATGTTTAGTATTATCTTATTAGGTATCAGTTACATCAGTATGTATAGAAACCATTCCGCAAGAATTTTAAAGTTATGGGCCCCATAGTTATGTACCAATAATTATCACCTACTACCAAAACGTGTTTACAAAAGGCATTGAAGAAACCTGTTTTACCTTAAAAAATGTAATCAATACATAATTATATTGTAATTTAACCAAATGTTTCAACATGGTATTTTAGTTAAACATAACTAGAAAGATGAACTATGAAAAGCATTTATTAACTATCTGTATTTTCATTTAGCAGCTAACATTGCATGATAGAAAGATTAGAAAGTATTGATAGAGTGTGAACAAGTTTTTATATTGCTGTGTAGCATAAAAAATACATTAGTGTATGACATTGAGGCTCACAGATAACAAGATGAATGTTATGCATATTTTAAGACACTGGTGGATCCTCAAACTATCTTATCTACCAATCACTAAGACCTGTTGATGTATGTTGCTATACACAATTGTAAATTTATAGTTAGACAATATTAAATCCTTAAGGCATAGCAACTGCAGTAGCCCGTGAAATTAAAAATTTCTTGAATAAAAATAAATGATGATCCGTAACACAGGGTATCCCTAGTACGGACTCCAGTCTCTCGCAAAGGGGCTTCTACGCACCTATATGTCACGTAAATGTATTTATTTTAAGCCAACTTTGTAAAGAGAGAAATAAAAATTTATTTATTTATATTTTTGGGATGTTTATACACAGCACCATCTAGTCCCAAACTAAGCAGAGCTTGTACTATGGGTACTAGACAATGGATATAATACTTATATATGTTTTTTTGTAAATACATACTTATAATACATAAGAAACACCCAGACCAACACAAACACTTATGTTCATCACACAAATATGTGTCCTGTGGAACAGTAAATAAATATTTGTATGTGAGTGTTTGTGTGAATATTAGTTTACCATGAATATTATTTTGTAGATATATTGCAATAATTGATTTGATATTAGTGATTGAATTATTGTCGCCAAACATATTCTGATCAATATACAATGTGAAGTTGAACTACAATTTACAAAAGCTGCAAGAAATTATTAATTTTATAGGCTATTGTGAATCAATTTACAAAGCAAATGAGGTTGAATTATATGTACTTACTTCTAAATGATTTAAAATTCTACTAATGACTGATGTCTATGAATGTAAAAATCAATGAATGAATTTATTTCTTTACACATAAATCTGATTCAATTAATCCTAAAAACATAGTGAATCTCTTTGAATCCTAATGCATTATTCATATTGATCAGTGAACTTAAAAAAATGGCAATATTTATTATTTAATTACCCTAATTTATTATTATTATTTCAAATACTCATTCTTTGATTAGCACAATGTAAAACTAATCAATTTTCATAAACCACAACAACAATATTGTTTAATTGCTGAACAGAGTTATAAAATAAGATAATTTTTTATCTAATTATCAATATTTCAGATTTGTCGTCATGTAAGCACAATGAGCATGTCTGACCCAAAGAATAAAACATTCATACTCAACGACGGTTCCTATGATTTCATGGGCAGGACGAATATATCACAGTTTTCAGATCAAGGCAACTCTATCATATATGCCAACGGCCCATCGTAAGTAATCTCTGTTTTTTCTTTCTTGTCTTATTTAGTTTTCTTGTATTATGTTAACAATTTCGCACCGAAAATAAAATTTTTAACCTAATTACATGTGCAGAACTAGTAATTATATTTTATCATTGTTTACTATAAGCTTTCCATCCCCCATCCCATCCCATCCCATTTGGGGGAGGCCTTTGTCTGGCAGTGGATGTTTTTCGGCTGGAATAATGATGATGATTGTTTACTATAAACATTCCAGGTTTTTGTTTAGAGAAACTTCTAAGTATCATTATCCATTTGGATGCCACAGGCTTCTTTAGAAGACAAACATTTTCATGCCCTCCACGCCACAGACTTTATTCGAAGACAAATATTGTATGTTATGTAAAATTAATTTGTAGCTTGGCACTGGGACCTTTACTTTCTGATATGGCAGGCAAACTGTTCAATGAATTTGTATGTTTATAAGAGAAGATTATCAAAATCAAGTCCCAAACAGCACACTCCACTGTAAAACATAACGACACTGTGAGTGAATGCGGCTTGCATCAAAACAATTTAAATGAATTAAGAACTGTATTGTCATCTTAGTCTTCTGGCAATCACAAACGCTGCAAAGCTACATCAAGAAAACCAATTTAAATAATATATTATGCTATGGTTAAACTTGTTTTATTATAATGACAAGATTCATATCTAATTATATGGTATTAAGTCATGGGGCTTTAACGGTGAAGGAAAACATCGCGAGGAAACCTGCAGACTTGAGAGCACTCCATACAGTTCTCGATGGTGTGTGTAGTCCACCAACCTGCACTAGGCCAGTGTCATCCAGCATGGTGGACTAAGGCCTGAATCCTTCTCATTCTAAGAAGAGGCCCGTGCCCAGCAGTGGGACAGTAATGGGCTGATGATGATGATGATGACGTCATGGGGTCAAATTCAAAGCAAATTATTATTTTTGCAAATAAACCTAATTAGTAATTACAGGCACTTATGAAACGTTAGCCTCTAGTTGCATGGTTCCATATGGTAAGTCCTATGGAGAAGAACCAGCAAGAATCCATGGATATACTCTTACTACAAATAATAAAATTATATTTCAAATAATTCTACAATTAAATTACCAAACAAAAACCTCATAACTACGTTTTCATAAATTAGAAATAACCCGATATTGCTCTTTAATTTTTATTCATTATAAGGAAACATTTTTATCTTTCAGAGAAACAATAGTTCTTTTAGAGTGTGCAGAGACAGAGAACAAACTACAAGTGTATTCACTAACGGAACCAGATAAAATTGTAAGTCATTCTTGTTTACTTAATGTTCAACATAATTATAATTACAATACTTAATTATGCAACATATGGTATTTCAAGGTTATTTGAGAAGGCCATTAAGTGAAGCAAAATTGAGTTTTTTTACTAATATCACTACACTATCCTATCACCAAACAATGTTAGGATATTTCTGTAATATATTAGAATTAACTAAGTTTATATATAAACTTGTAACCTGTTTGTTTATAAACAAGGTTCAGCATATATAATGTGTGTTATCATTTTGCATCCATATAATGTCATAATAAACAGGAATGATGCGATATTGCAAATGAACTAATATTAAAATGGGCTCGAGGGTTCCTTTTTATGGCTAAACTGAATAAAACACCGGCCAAGTGCGAGTCGGACTCACGCAGTAAGGGCTCCGTACAACCCATAGACCTGATACCTCCATAGGAAACTGATTTAATTTACGAGAGTTCACCAAAAGACCAACGCGACGCACCGTGCGCGAAATATGAATTTTTGCATCTCTTTCTTACGCAGGTACCACCACATATGTCTATTTTTGCCCTATTTTTAGTATTGATAGGGGTCATAGCAAATATTCTGAGAAAATTTCAATCGGCTACCTATTACCGTTCAAAAGATACAGCCCTTTGACAGACAGACGGACGGACGGACAGCGTAGCGAGAGTAATAGGGTCCCGTTTGGGTACGGAACCCTAAAAAGGACTGATAACATTTCATCTCAGTAAACTATGAAGTTTTCACATGAACTGAAGTTTTACTGAATTGTGTGCATAGCTTGTTATATGTAAACGGATGTATATCCTTCAGGTTTATGTCAACTCAGCCTATCGCAGTCCACTGCTGGACATAGGCCTCTCCCAAGTTGCGCCACAACACTCGGTCCTCTGCCTTCCGCATCCAGTCCCCCCCAGCCACGTTCTTTAGGTCGTCGGTCCAACTGGCAGGGGGGCGCCCTACACTGCGTTTGCCGATTCGCGGTCTCCACTCAAGGACTCGTCTGCTCCAACGGCCATCTGTCCTTCGACAGACATGGCCAGCCCACTGCCACTTCAGCTTACTGATCCTACAAGCTATGTCGGTCACTCCGGTTCAAAAAAATAATGCAAAAAAATAATTATTTTAATGGGCAATTATCCTTCATTCAGGTTTATGTAATGAAGGATAATTGCCCATTAAAATAATTATTTTTTTGCCCACTGCATCAAATATTAAACATTATGAAACAATTATTTATTATTTACAAAAATATATATTTTTATTTTTTTTATTATGAATCAAAATATCCCCTAGATAAATCCCTTACACAAAAAATGCCAGGACAATGCAATCAAATGTTTAGTTAGCATTTTTGTAAAAATTTTAGGTATAATTTTCATCATGTGACGATGGTTGTCAAGCCACAATATGATAGTATGTACTGTGATTGTTACTATGTCCTCTTTTCACTTATATTACTTCAGAAGTTTACATACATAATGGAGATCACAATACGACATTAAATAAAACCACGTACAGAGTATCATGTTCTCTGACCGTAGACAAAAAACCAATCAAATCCAGTTAATAGCTTAGCCGCAGGAAATTATTTTAATTTTATTAATTTTGAATATAGGACCATTTTTCTTGCATAGATCGTTAAGACAAAGACCTGTGCGAATTCATATGATTTTAAACTCTCTTTCTCAATTACTACAGATGATTACAAATTAATGGTGTTACTTATTATTTCGATATTTTAATATTTATTTTGTTCTGTTTTTTTTTGTCGGTAAACAACTTATTTATGTGTTTAAAATGTTTCTATAGGCTTATAATAACTGTTTTTTTTTGTCGGTAAACAACTTATTTATGTGTTTAAAATGTTTCTATAGGCTTATAATAACCGTGTTTTCATTTATTTTCGTATTGTCATCTCCACGTTGCATAAAGAGATACTAATTTTTGGTGTATTTCAGGTGCTAGCATTCTACTCCAAGGATGCATGTCTCAAACAAATAGAAGAAGTAGGAAGGTCTATTGGCTCAACCCTCTTGGTTATATTCTTTTCCTTCGTGGTGTTCTACCTCGTTCTTGGCATCTGCACAAAGAAGTTCTTGATGGGAGCGACGGGCGTCGAAGTCATACCTAACCTCGCCTTTTGGTCGGAATTGCCAAAACTTGTCAAAGTGAGTATTTATTTTCTGTTGATAAGTTAACAAAAAAAAAAAGACGTGTGGCACTCGGAGACTGCCGCGGTAAAGCTATTGCATAGCATTTTTTATGTAAATACAAAGAGGAGGTGCCCTAACGCCGAAACTCTAAGCAGGCATGAGTCACCAGATTGCGGGGCGAAAAGGGGGATTACGCATGCGCAGTAACGCCGATACAACCAATGCCACCTAGAGGCGATTTGCAGAACTAAAGAGACAAGCGTGATATTTCAAAAAGTCATTAAAAGTTCTGCTATTCATCGATAGATGGCAAAACTAAAAAGTATCACCGCTGTGCCGGTCGGAGTGGGGGGTGTTAGGTTATTTTCGTTACGGAATTTCTGGATTTGGTCTCCACGCTCAAGGCCCGCGATAGAAGTTATGCAATAGCTTAAAAATAACTACCATGATTTTTTTACAGTCTTCCAGCCAGTTTCTTTGGCATATTATGCGCCATCCTTTCGTTGCATATTATACGGGAATGAAAACTGGATCTGCAAAAACCTATGAACTATTTTTGTATAGTGCTACGCTAATATTCCCTCGTGTGTCCAAACGCCTTTTAAAACAGTTTGGCTCGGTAGTTTTTTTAATTGAGAAAAAGAATGTGATCGATGAAGGGATAAGTACACACTTTTAAAGTTTTTAGAAGGGGAATTTTCTGTTTTTGTTTTGTTAAACGGGTATTGTGATGACAAGTTACTATGAATGAATAGTGACGTCATCCCGTGGTAGTGCTGTCTCTGTCTAGTGAAAAAAAAAAATTTAGATTGTTTGTAACTTGAACATTTTATTGATGTCGTGCACTGGGTTGGTAGAGAGTGTGAAACTATTCTGTACTTGTAGCTTCTTCCTGTTTTTATTATGTCTATTGCTGCCTAATTTTGACTGTATCAGCCGGCTAAAACCACGCTTAATTTACTTAAAAATTTAGCCCCTGACGTCGAAAAACGAGGGTTGTTATAAGTTTGACGCCTATGTCTGTCTGGTTTTCTGTGTGTTTCTTTATCTGTCTGTGGCTTTTTCGCGACAAATATTGAATTAGAAGAGCTCTTTTTCAAATAGACCTTGGGACAAAATAGATCTAAAAACACGACTGTATGGCCCACCAAATTGTATACAAGCTAGAACATTTACAAAAAATGTTTTATATTTTGTTAATAAAATCTTCTTAATGATAGGTACCCCACATGCATTAGTAGAACTAAAAATAACAACGCCTCTTACAAACTTAGTTTTTTTTTTAATTTCATATGTCATTGCGGCTTTGGGATAAAGTTACGTATACCTACAGGATGATTTGTAATTCGACCTGTTCCATGAAAGGGGTTATAAACATAACCAGCCCATTACTGTCCCACTGCTGGGCACGGGCCTCTTCTCAGTATGAGAAGGCTAAAAGGAAAGAAAAATATGAAATTAAAGGGGTTATACTTGAGCTCATTTGCGACATAAATAATCCCGTGAACCAGGAGCGCCTGTTTTCGAGTTAAAGCAGTTTTTTTTCATTTTCATTATTCGGATGGAACAATGCTAATTGTGAAAAATCTATCCTCTGAGCACTTGATTGATACTTTCCTGAAGGCCGATGAATGAGCAATTCCTATTATACAAAATTCATGGCCAAAATTTTCATAACCTCGGTAATAAATGGTCATAAATCATAAGTTATAAAACAAAATCATCTAAGTACCATTTACATTGCAGAGAATTAATTACATTTGTCGCACAAATTACAGAAATATGAAAAAAAAAAACAACAGAAAAATGCAGTATTAGCAGATTTTGTTTTATAACTTCAGATTTATGACCTACCTATTTATTTATGATTTATACCTATATGAATAAATAAATGAATAATAAATAAATAATAATAATAGATAAGTGGTCGAAACTGATTTGAAGTTTTCATGTGGCGAATAGTGGCGACCAACATTAGTGACATCGGTCGTCTTTTATGAGGCGTCTGTGGGGTGTATGGTCTATGCTATGGGATAACCTTTCTAAATTGTTCTTTTTACATTGTCCTGTTTATTTTTCAGGATGGTTGGGTGTTCATGTGCAATGGATTTAAGCTACCCGTGCGAGGAGCCGGCCCAACCGTGTCACCTGACCCTAACAGCTATGACAGCATTTAACATCAGGGTGACGAAGACCTTTCCGAAGGTTATCTCGTCATTGTGGAATAGACAATCTGACTGTGTTCTTGTTTTTTTTTTGTTCGTGCTAAGGTTACATTGGCGCGCCCATAGAGTACGTAAGTTTTCTGTCCCGAATTTTTTATCCGAATCTGAATTAAACATTCTTTGGTAATGGGAATACAATAAATGCTATTCAATCTCCGTTCTTTTATACGGAATTAAATCTCGATTTTTTTTTTATTATTAGAAATTAGAGCGCAAATGTAATCGTAGCAAACGTTAGTGACTGAGATTTAGTTATTTAAATTTCAAGTCATTAGTTTAAACACAGCTATCGGACAATTCAATCGAGTTTTTCTAGCGGGCAAAATTAATATCCAATCTATCCACGATTTACCATACTAGAGATAGAAATTTGACTTATTTTGTATGGAGCTTATGTCAAATTCCTATCTCTAGTAGGGCAAATCGTGGATAGATTGAATATTAATTTTGGCCGTAGATCTTTATGTGTAGTGATGATATTAAAATATATTACAGTTCTCGAATATTAGGGAGCACCCTAACCGCGAGCATTCGCGTGTAATGTAACAAATTCATCATTATCATTTCAGCTGAAAGACGTCCACTGCTGGACATAGGCCTCCCCAAAGGCGGCGATATGCCATAATCGCCATGCTTGGCGGGCGGGTTGGCAATCGCAGTTGCTTGAGTAATACTCAGACAGTGGCGGCGTAGCATGGGTTATCACTCGGGGCGGTTTTCTATTGAGCACCCCCCAAAATAAAATAACAAGAACTAAACGTGCATACGTGACTTTATTTTGCTAAAATATTCAATGACATTATCAGGGTTAGTCGCGCTTGGCTCATTCCGGATCTTAAGGCTAGGCTCCCAAAATGAGGTGACTTTTTGAAAACATATATGCTGAGTCGAACACATGCTTGATGAATGTCAAATTTAGATATATATTTTTTTATACATTTACCTATCGTTTGACTAGACAATTACATAATTGGTTGAATTTTCTTAGATTTTTTTATTTTTGAAAATCATGCGTGCTTAGAGATTTTTCGAATATTTCTCCCTTATTATTTAAGTTAGCTATATAAAAATTATGCAGATAGGGAGATAATAAAGTTTTATAAATACTGGCTAGAGGAAATTTGTATAGATTGTTTAGTATTCTTGTAATAAAACGAAAACTGTTTTGAGACTTACGTCATTTACTTTCGTGGTAAAACGTGCGTGAATGATTTTCTCGAAAATGAGTTCTATTTCAGCTCGCATAAAATTGATGAGAGCGGCCCGCAGTTGCGGTGTGTAACAGTGCGAGGGTGGAAATTACGTTTTGGGAGCGTCCTCTTAATTACGATTTCATTAACTTTAATTTTGAAAAGCTGTTTTCACATGAAGCCACCGAAACGACAAATCATAGACTCATCACTAGACTCGGAACAGACTCAGAATAGTCCCATTTTACAGAATAATCTCAGAAGCTCCAAGGTAGTCCACTAAACCGCCACATGGGAAGCAATATTCTGGCGGCTTCCAAGTGGCACCGGCGTCGCACCCACTTGTCAACCTTTGGTGCTCGGCACCCGGGGCGGATCGCCCCCATCGCCCCCCCCTTACGCCGCCACTGTACTACAACAAATTCACCGGTACAAATTTTATTGATTCGTTCCGGAGAATTTGTTACATACGCGAATGCTTTGCGCCTTTATGTGCAAATCGCTGTAAAAAAAAAACCATTTAATTTCTATATATTATCTACTTAAAATAAATAAATGCACATGTGCTTATGTGGTTATTTGCAGTAATGATGCAATTATAAAATTTAATATTTCTGGGTTAATTGTGTTCTACATTTTTTTAAATTTAATCCAAAGTGTAAAACGCACACATCGGTTAATATGAAACAGGGCGCCTACTAGTTGAACTAGAGAACTTCCAAACTAAAGTTGCGCGCTCCTCAGTCGTATAAAAGCTTATAATAATATCATTATCGAATGATAACGAATTGCTGTGTAGGTTCAAGGACAAGAAATTGTAATTTGGAAGTATCGAGCACTAACCCAGAGACAAACAGTGATGATGGCATACATATTATACGAACACAACAAAACAATTATAGCTAAATCGGTCGAGCCTTCTCAAGTAATGATCTTGCATACAAACGGCAATAGATTTTTATTCATATAGATTTGTCAACATTATTAGTATTTCAATTGTGCCAATTTAGTCCAAATTTAATTTAATTTCTTGAGTTAATAAATTATATTTAAAGTAGTTGTTTATATCATAATATAATATGTATTTGTATTAAATAAAATAAATATATTTGGCTGCATGGCATGTTACCGAAGTCTTGCCTTTTGTACCACTTTGCACCATTGTACCTTGGTACTATTTTGCAATAAAAATAATCTTTGTAAATCGGTAATAAATCCACGCAGCATATTTTCTTATGTATTTTATGCAAAGCATATCTTAGAAATAGAACATTTCGAAACTCTTTGAATCTCCAAAATCTTTGGACCAATATGAAATATTTTCATACATCGCTTACCTTTTCTTACTATTTTACTTTACTATAATATCGTACTATACTATTTATATCACGGACTGTAACCATTAATTATAGCCATTAATTTTTGAATGCAGTCAATACAACCAAACTAATTCATAAGTTTCTATTTGTAAAGAATATACAGATAATATTGTGAGCTTAGGTAATCGTCTGCAAAACAATATACATAGAAGTTTTTAAACTTTCGCGATATTCACTCAAATTGAACTATATTTACGGGACTTGTCGCGCACAATAAAATCAAAACATAACAAACATTTTGACTAAACTTGACGTTTCGGCCAACTTGCATTGGCATTGTCACGAGCAGACTGCTCGTGACCACAAAACGGTTTGATTTTATTGTGCGCGACAAGTCCCGTAAATATAGTTCAACAATATACATATGTAATCATATATAATCTACAAATAAAAACTGTTTGCACAAAATATATAATCGAATGATATGTGAAATAGAAATCTAAATAATAAGGTAGTAGAAATGTTATCTACTCTCATTTAATACCGGAACGCGTGTCGCCGGTTTCCCGCCACCAACACATAAATACGCAATTACGCCCACCATGTTTCTAGCATTCAATGCAAAATAAATTAAGCCGAAAATATTGTCTAGTGGTCTAGTGGTCGCAAGCGCGACTGCTTATCGTGGGTTCCTGGGTTCGATTCCCGGGTTGGGCAAAGTGTTATTGGGTTTTTTCTTTAGGAAATTCTCAGTAGCAGCCCGGAGTCTGGATTTGTGCCCGGTTAATGGCAATAGGCTCGCCCCCTATTACATGGGACTATAACATAACTGGCGAAATGTGGTTGTACTATACACCTCTGCCTACCCCTTTGGGGAAATACAGGCGTGATGTTATGTTGTATGTAAAATATTCCGCTGTTTAGATATGCTGCAAAATATAATTTTAGTGACTCTGCGTCCAAAACAGCACTGATGATCAAGCAAAAGGTTCCCGGGCTGGTGTCCTACGAGACACTTGCACGCGGCGACAGCTTCACGCGCCTTTGCCATTTCTATTACCTTATTAATTAGATGTCTATGTGTGAAACAAACTGTCTAGAATATCTCGAACAAAATTTTATAGAGTGAGGGTGAGTATAATGCATAATAATAAAATTGTAAGCACTAGTCATTGTTAGGTTCATACGCACTGTTTTACACAAGGCTTGTTAAGTTTTTTTTCACTGTCGTAATCAATGCAATGCTGTATACCATTTCATAATAGTAGTTTATGAAACTGTTGCATAATAGGGGTGTAGCGAGTAGGCAACTAACTCGCCCGTTTACAACGCAGCACAGGATCACGCGATGCTACGTCATATGAGGTGATGTTCCGTGACGTAGGCGCTAAGTGTCCGCCCGCTTCAATATGGCCGCAAGATAACGTAGCCATTAAGCTACGCCCCCTCATTAGGACGCGTGCGCATCCATTGTCTACGCGCCGAGCGGCAACATGGCCGCCCGTTAAGCTTGCGTTCAGTGGTCGGTAGCCATATTGGGTTAACGCCTACTCATTAGCTCTTGCGCAGAAACGGTCAAGTGCGAATCGTTATTATTATTAATTAAGTTTGTATATAAATATCGTAGCTTGCTTTGTGTTCATTCATTCTGCTTCGCCCGCTTGATAGCTACGCATTGTAATTAGATTAGTCTTGTAAATAAATACGACAGTATTCAAAGTTTGCTTGCACTTATTATTTATAAATAATTATCAAGTTTTCCCAAAAGTCAGTAAATTAAATTCAAGATACATTTACTTTGACCAAGCAATTGTAAGTGGTATAAGGAACCCTTACCACTTCACTGGTGACCCCGCTTTCAAGAAAAACATGCCGCTATCTGATAAGGATTTGTTTCATGAAACATACAGAGTGGGAGTAAGGACACCCACATTCAACCCAGATGACCCGACACTATGGTTTGCTCAACTCGAAGGTCAGTTCACCCTTTCTAATATAACCACGGACTCCACCAAGTTCTACTTTGTGCTGGCCCAGTTGGAACCCCAGCATACCGCGGAAGTGAGAGATTTAGTAGTTTCTCCACCAGCAACTGGCAAGTATGAGAAGCTGAAGGCTGAACTGATCAAGCGACTGTCTGCATCGCAAGAACGTAAGATTAAACAGTTGATCATGCACGAGGAACTTGGCGATAGAAAACCATCACAGTTTCTTCGTCACTTGCAGCAGTTAGCAGGTCCAACTGTTCCTGCAGATTTCATACGAACCATCTGGTCAAGCAGGCTCCCTGCCAACTTGCAAACCATAGTCGCGTCGCAGGTCAACATGAATCTGGAGGATGTAGCTGACTTAGCGGACCGCATTAACGATATCGTTCCAGTAACCGGGCAAGTAGCTAGCGCTAGTACTTCCGCGCCAGTACAAACCGAACCATCGGCTATTGATCTGTTGACTCAGACGGTAGCAGAATTGGGTCGTAAATTAGAGGCGATGAGTATGGAGTTACGAGGTCGCCGCCGCTCTCGTGCTGGAGATTCGAGACAAGGGTCACCTCGCCGTTCCCGTTCTCGCTCCCGACCTGGAGACCACCCTTACTGCTGGTACCACTACCGGTTCGGTGACAGAGCAACAAAATGTACGCAGCCGTGCAGCTACAATAAGAAGCCGGTAAACTACCAAGGCAGCCAGTAGTGGCGGCTAACGACTGCCTAGCTACAACGAGCCGCCTGTTCATCACAGATCGGAAGACAAAAATACAATATCTGGTAGATACGGGTTCAGACCTGTGTGTTTTTCCACGATCTGCTGTTCGGGAGCCGCGCACCAAAACCAAGTACGAGTTATTCGCAGCCAACGGTACAATTATTGCCACTTATGGATACCTGCCACTCACCTTGGACCTTGGACTTCGTCGTGCATTCACATGGCAGTTTATAATAGCGGACGTAAATAGGCCTATAATAGGTGTCGACTTTTTAGGTTACTACAACCTGCTGGTTGACTGCCGTAACCAGCGTTTGATAGACGGTGTCACTGCACTCACAGCCTGCGCAACACGTCAAAAAACTGCTGAGGTCATATCGTCTGTTCGCACAACCAACAAAGATGCAGATTATCATCAGATCTTGAGGGAATTTCCTGATCTTACGCGCCCTGCTGGTAAACCAGGTATTCCTAAGCATAACACAATGCATCATATTCGTACCACCCCAGGTCCACCGGTATTCAGTCGCCCTCGCCGCCTTGATCCTGAGAGGCTAAAGATAGCCAAGCAGGAGTTTGAAGAGATGCTGCAGAGTGGCACATCGCGCGCATCTGAAAGCGCTTGGTCTTCGCCACTTCACCTAGCACGCAAGAAGAACGATGGTTGGAGACCGTGCGGTGATTATAGATTACTGAACGCACGTACTATACCAGATCGATACCCAATCCGACATATCCAGGATTTCGCAAGCCAGCTGGTAGGTAGTACGGTCTACTCAACAGTGGACTTAGTCAAGGCCTACAACCAAATACCGGTCTCTGAAGAGGATATTCCCAAGACGGCGATAACAACACCTTTTGGGTTATTCGAATTCCCGTTCATGACGTTTGGTTTACGAAACGCCGCCCAAACCTTTCAGAGATTTATGGATGAGGTTCTTCGAGGGTTGGATTTCTGTTACACGTACCTGGATGACATCCTAATATTCAGCAGCAACGTCATCCAGCATCAGCAGCATCTCAGGCAACTTTTCAAAAAATTGTCAGAATATGGAGTCCTGATCAACACAAACAAATGTTACTTTGAACAAACCGAGGTGAGCTTTCTGGGTTACAAAGTTTCAGCAGCGGGTATCAAGCCACTGGAATCGAAAGTACAAGCCATCCAGGATTTCCCAACTCCCAAAAATGTCAAGGAGCTGAGAAGGTTTCTCGGAATGATGAACTTTTATCGCCGATTTATTCCTGCCGCAGCTCCCCTACAAACGCCCCTGAACAATCTTTTAGCAGGGCCGAAAATCAAAGGTTCTCAACCAATTGTGATGACTGCAGAACTTCTGGAAGCCTTCAACAAATGTAAGCAGAGTCTTTCAGAAGCAACACTCTTGGTTCACCCGAACCCACAGGCGGAGCTGGCCATACAAACAGATGCATCAGATGTGGCCATCGGAGCCGTCTTGCAGCAAAGACAGGGTGAAGAGTGGCTACCGCTGGCGTTCTTCTCAAGGAAGCTGAGCCCAGCGCAGAAGAAGTACAGCCCATACGACCGGGAGCTCTTGGCAATCTATGAGGCTATCCGGTATTTTAAGTTTATGGTCGAAGCCCGAGTATTTTCGATCATAACGGATCATAAGCCGCTAACCTTTTCTTTTAGCTCACCTCGTGAAAACTGTTCCCCTCGCCAATACCGCTACTTTGATTTTATTAGCCAGTTCACGACTGACATAAGGTTCGTGGCTGGCAAAGACAACGTAGTAGCGGATACTTTATCACGAATTAATGAGATTAATTTGCCCTTAGATTACCAGTCCCTGGCCCGTGAGCAAGAAACCGACGCAGAGCTGCAAGATCTTATTCAGAATGGCTCCAGTCTGAAGTTGAAAAAAGTCAGACTACCAGAGTCGGGTATCGAGGTATACTGCGATGTCACAACAGGTGTACGTCCATTCGTCTCTAAGCCATTTAGAAAGCAAGTCTTTAATACCCTCCATAACCTAAGTCACCCAGGCGGTAAGGCAACAGTCCAACTAGTGACTGATAGGTTTGTTTGGCCTGGAGTAAGAAGGGACTGTCGACAATGGGCTAAGGAATGCCAACCATGTCAAGCAAGTAAAGTGTCTAGGCATACGTCAGCACCTTTGACGGCTTTCCAGACACCTTCAGCACGTTTTCGCCACATTCACATTGATTTAGTTGGTCCTTTACCTTTATCTTCTGGCTACAGGTACTGCCTCACAATTGTCGACCGAGTGACACGTTGGCCTGAGGCGTACCCGCTTCAGGACATCACTGCTGAGACCTGCGCTGCCGCCCTAACCTCAGGGTGGATCGCGCGGTTTGGCTGTCCCGAGCACATCACCACCGACCGTGGCAGGCAGTTCGAGTCCCACACGTTCAAGGGGCTTGCCGCCTTAATCGGCGCGTCTCACCACCTAACCACTGCTTACCATCCCGCAGCTAACGGCCTAGTGGAAAGGCTACACCGCCAGATGAAAGCCGCCATCACCTGCCATGCTACATCGAGCTGGACTGAAGTGCTACCATGGGTCCTCCTCGGCATCCGCACTGCATGTAAAGAAGACCTACAGGCATCAGTAGCAGAACTGGTTTATGGCGAGCCACTCCGTCTACCTGGTCAGTTCTTCGCTTCCGCCTCCGAGGAGGTAGTAGACATGGGCAGCCTCATCAGCAGACTTCGTGCCCATATGACCAAGCTGACGCCACAACCCACGTCTTGGCACACTAGTTCCAGTCGACCGTTCTACGTGCCTAAAGACCTGGATACAACGACCCATGTCTTCCTTCGCCAGGGACCAGCAAGAAGATCGCTCGAGGCCCCTTACCTAGGGCCGTACAAGGTGCTTCAGCGTGGCCAGAAGACGTTCGACATCGACGTCAGAGGGAAGACACAAAAAGTCACGATAGACCGCCTGAAACCAGCCTTCGTCGCTCGCTCGCTCGTTATTAAAACACGAGTGTGAGTTTAAAAACCGAGCCGCAGGCGAGGTTTTTAATAGTATCACACGAGTGTTTTAATACCTAATTATGTCAGTTTCATACACTATTTTATCTAAACTCATACAATTTTAAATAAAATACCAAAGTCAAAATCTTGGTAACATTGTCGTTGTTTTTCTTGATTTCTCTGGTAAAAGATTGATCTTCATTTACGTTGCCGCATCCAGAAATTCAGGCGGGGTCATATTCTCCTCAGTTCAGTATCACTGCTGTAGTCAGATATTTTTGCCCAGATTAAAACTTTCGACATACAAAACCATAATAATAACGTAAACAATAACAATAAAACAAGTAACGATGACCATATCTAGTAACTAGGCCGCGCACGCGCGCTGGCGCGCGCCTACACAGGTAATAACATATAGTCTGGCGAAAACATTATAATCGGAATTAATTTTCTATCCTTGTCAGGATTCCGTCAATCTCTGTTTTATCATACAAAAAATATGCCTGTAAACACTTAAATATAATTAAAAGCAATATGACAATCAAAAGTTCTGCCAAAAACGCGACTTTAAACGATAAAAAATTTCAATGTATGACAAGTGGCGCCACCCTAAATTTTGTGTACTCATTGGTGCCAAACTGTACGACTGCTAAAAAAAAGGTTTGAAAACTCCTTGGTTGGGTCGAAGTGGCATTAAAAACTCCTTAGTTGGGCTGAAGTGTGCGGTTATGGAAAAAAAATTAAATTACCGCATTGTTTTGTTCAGCAAACTGTATCGTAATGAAACTTTTTAAATTCATTACAGGTGCATGTGCGTAAAGTATGTCATTATGAAATTACTTTTGAGTTCATAATTCGAATTTTACGATACGAGTGTAGATAAATATATTAATAGTTTATACATACTATAAAGCAAGGGCGTCGTCAGCCAATGGCCCAGGGGGGGCAAGATGATAGATACAGGATATGAATTATTGTAGGTAAAATAAATACAATTTGTCAACTTTTAAAATCAATCGTTTACAACACGATTTTTTTTCTTAATTATAACAATCTTTTTGGGATTTTTTTTGTGAATTTTCGATTAGTTTATTATTAAAAATTTCTAGGTTCGAGTCCCTAACAGCTGCCCCCTCCCTTCCCCCCGGTGACGCCCATGCTATAAAGAACTTATTGATACTAAGGAACGCTGTTAAAAATATAGGATTAGAAAAAAAAAATGTACCTAGATTTGACTTTGACTATTGATGAGTTTGCTGTACACTATAAAATAACCTTTTCGTGTTATTGAAATAACTCAAAACCTCTGAAGGGGTCATTTTACTCATTAGTATGAACAACTTTTACTATGGGACCAAGCTAGAAATCGCGAAAAAAGAAACACCTGTTTCTTACATGTGGGTTTACAAAAATCGATAAAATGGAGGGTACAGCTGTTTTTTTACGCGATTTCAGGCTTGGTCCCATAGTATAAGTTGTTCTTACTGATGAGTACGATGAGCCCTTAAGAGGTTTTCAGTTATTTCAATTACACGTTGTATATGAGGTCCCTAAGGCGACAGCGACACTGACCGAGAAATTGTTAGTCATATCCTGATAATACTGTCATACTAATATACAACTAAAGTCAATACTGTGAATTTTGTTTTACCAATAAGATGTTTTTGATGCAATTTTGTAATGGAAAACATAATAATTACTAACGTAAAAATAACGTATAAATGTGTGTTTGATATTGTCATGTTAACACCCTTATTTGCATAATATTGTTCACGAACACAATTTTTAGTAAACAATCATCGTTATGCATATTGAAACTCCAGACCAAAAGAATAAGATAGACGGAGCTCGTAGAACTAGCGGATGGAGCCAGAAAAAGGAATACAAAATAGCAAAGGAGTTCCTACTTATTCCGCCCACAGTATACGCGAGCCGCGGTCGGGAGCGACAATCGTATTCTTTTAGTTTGAGGATTAGTCGTACGCTCCAGATTGCGGCTTGTGAACACTGGGCGGAATAGTAGGTAGGTACTCCTTTCATCATTTCAGCCGAAAGATATCCACTGCTGGACATAGGCCTCCCCCAAGCATATGTATGTTGTGGGGATGTGCCATAATCGCCACGCTTGGCAGGCGGGTTGGCGATCGCAATTAGTTGGTTAAATACTCAGAGAACGCTGCTGCCCATCCTCTGGTGAATCCCTTAGTCGCCTTTTACGACACCCATGAGAAGAGATAAGGGTGGTACTCCTTTGCCATTTTGTATTCCTTTTTCTGGTTTCATTCGCTAGTTCTACGCGCTCCGTCTGTCTTATTATGGTCTGAGGATAAAATATACTGCACTCGATGTTAGCCTTATATTTATGAGTCTTACAAAAAGGCGTAGTATGAAAAATATATTTAATCACATAAAATGTATGAATACATAAATGGGAATAGCAACTCTACAAAGTAGAGGTAAAAAGAACATTGGATTGGGATAGGCAAACACTTCTTGTTTTCAAGGAAGCAAAAAAAAACACTACTATGCTTATTCCGTGAAACAAAAGCGAAACTTGTAAAGAGGGTAGTATTTTGTTTACTTATTGAATTTTGCTTCCTAGAGCGTGTGAAAATTGACATCAGTTTGTGATAATCTCATTTCACGCTCGAAGTCCCTCGGGTGAGGCGCTGATAGTCAAGGCGGCCAGCTAGGTATTGTAAAAAGCAACTTTATTTTCTAGTTAATAAGGAATGAGGAATGACAGGTGCTGTTGCATAATTCTGCCATGGGACTTCGTTCATGAAACGGCCTACAATGTAGATTGTATGGGTCTGAATAGGATTTTTGAAGAGCTGTGTTAGTTGTAATTAAGCATAATTTTGTGATAACATCGGACGAAAAGACAGACGCGCTTGTGTTAAAAAACACCAAAATTTTTATGTTATTTAAAAGAAGGTACAGAAACGACAACATTTGTGAAAATAATAATAAAATCCATTAAAAAATGAAAGAGATACACGCTTTTTAAGTCTTTGGAGGGGGCATTTTCTGTCCTAGTCGTGCTAAACGGACATTGTACAGAGAGAGGTCAAGTTTCTATGAAGGTTTTGAACAATTACGTCTACTTTGATAGTGCTGTCTCTGTCTAGAGAACAAATTTAAATTGCTTTGCTTGTAACTTGGACATTTTATTGAATATTTTATTAGTTTTTTCACTTTTGCACAATTTTCTTGAAAAAGTTTCGAGTTTTATAACAAAAACGAATAATAAAAAATTGTCACCTTCCTTATTATTCAGGGTCGTGACGTCATACGGATTCGACTACGTACGCCTGCGTGTGCGTTGGTTACGATGTTATTACTAAATCGTGTGTAGTTTGTCTTTTATATTTTTGTAGATCAGTGTGATATCAATAAACACATCATAATAATATCCATAAGAACTTTGCATAATACCTACGTATATAAATATTTTGTATTCGATATTGTAGAATCTCCCTGTTGTTTAAAGTGTTTTCTAATGTTAATGAATAAATAAAATTATTATTGCTCATTAATGTAATTTTATTTCACCTTATTTTCTAAACATATCTTCAAATATTATGTGGAGCATCTTCTAATAGTTAAGGTAGTATGATCCCCAGCTGTAATAAAAATAAGTTATTTTACATATTTGTTACCTAAGAAGTTATTACATATTTGTTATTTACAAACAAGTTTCTTGGTATTACCATAGAAGAAATAATTGGTATTACCTAAATAAAATTAGGTTCTGAATAAAAATAGGGAGTCTCTTACAATGTTCTCTCTGAAAAGGTTCAATTGTAAAGTAAGTACAATTATTTCACCTGAGGTGCGGATTCCATAAAACATTTGTATAAATGAACAGATCTTTCGCAGCCGGCCTCGCCATCGGTCACTGCTTCATCGTTCACTGAAATCAAACGGATTGTTATACCTACATAGCAGTGGAGTAGCTAAAGTCATGCATGAGCGCGCAGGGCAATATTTGAATGTTACTCCCCTCAAAACTTACGCCCAGTGCAATACTTGAATTGTGCACCCTTCAAAACTTTACGCCCAGGGTAAAATTTGAATTTGCGTCCCTCAAAACTTACGCCCAGGGCAATATTTTAATTTTGCGTCCCTCAAAACTTACGCCCAGGGCAATATTAAAATTTTGCGCCCCTCAAAACTTACGCCCAGTGCAATATTTGAATTTTGTGTCCCTCGAAACTTACGTCCAGCGTAATTTTTGAATTTTGTGCCCCTCAAAACTTACGCCTAATGCAATATTTGAATTTTGCGCCCCTAAAAACTTACGCCCAGTGCAATATTAGATTTGCGCTCGCAAAACCTGTATTGTAGGAAGAGAAAAGCATAAACTTGTGTTTTAGTTTTGGGTAAGTTAACTGGATGCGGAAGGTAGAGGACCGAGTGTTGTGGCGCATCTTGGAACTTTGGGAATGGCCTAAGTCCAGCAGTGGACTGCGATAGACTGAGTTGATGTGATGATTAATGTGTCCGTGCCCCAGCGGCCTACAGGCTGCGGATCTGCGAGTGCGCCGCCGCCACTTAAGGTTCGGCCTTGGTAGCCGCCCCCGCGGCCAGCCCCTAGCTACGATGCTCTTACTTAATATTAATAACAGTACCTACCTACCTAATTATGATAATAATTTTCCCTTTGACTAAACAGTTCCCCCAATTCCATGAGGGCACTGCACGAGAACCTTATGAAAGAAGACATCATGGCTATGCCCACTGATGCGATGCTAAAGGAGTACAGCTTCAATAGGCTGTTTAGGGTATTTATACCTCAGAGGTCTGAGTGGGAGGACGACATGCCTTGCAATTATCAGTCCACTGACGTTGTTTGGTTTACCGACGGATCAAAGAAAAGGGGTCTGGCAGGAGCTGGATTCCACGGAGGGCGACCAAAGGTTAAGAAATTCGCTAACCTAGGTCAATATACCACCGTATTTCAAGCGGAATTATTTGCCATCATTGGTTGTATCCGCGAAAGCCTGCAAAGGGCCTACATAAAAAGGCGAATATTTATATTCTCTGATAGCCAGGCAGTCCTAATGACCTTAAAATCAGAGGAAATCGACTCCAAGCTTATAAAGGAGTGTGCCAGCTACTAAATTCGCTAGGAAAAACAAATTCTGTGACACTAGGATGGGTACCTGGGCACTGCGGAATTAGGGGTAACGTAGCCGCTGATGAACTCGCTAGAGCTGGTGCAGAATGCCCCACTGTAGGGCCGGCCGGAGCCAATCTGTGGGGTTCCGAAATGCATCACCTCGGCTATTCTTAAGGACTGGGGAACTCATCAAAGCATTAGACTGGGAAAAAACCCCAGACCAAGAGCACTCGACAGCGCTTCTAGTAGGCTTCAGGAAGAGATTTACAAAAGAAGCGCTTTCGCTTAGCAGGAACCATATAAGGATCCTGATTAGAACCCTTACAGGGCACTGTAAACTGAACAAACATCTACAAAGGATGGGCCTCACAGATATTGTCGCGAAAAGGACGAAACGCCCATTCATAACCTATGCGAATGTGATGCAGTGCACCACATTAGAAGTCAGCATCTTGGAGGCCACACAATCTCAGCTGATGAGATCAGATCCTCAAACCTCAAGGCTATAGTCGACTTTATAGTTGGCCTGTGGCTTGGAGAGGTGCTGTAGTCTACTATTAGAGGCGTTACAATAGAGCTTTTAGGTCGCAGTGACATAAGGGACTAGCATAGACCTTACCACTTTTTCCAAAAAAAAAAAAAACGGTTCCCCTAATGACCATACCTACCTATTAGATCACACAAAAACTAATATTCGCCGAATATCCACCGTTAGTACCTATCCGAGCCGTGCGTAAGAAAATACCTAGCTGGGTGTTTCGGATGCAGAAGGCGGAAAACCGAATCTTGTGGGGCTTCTTGGGACAGGCCTATGTCCAACGGTGGACTCCGGTAGGCTGAGTTGAAGTCACGGGCAAATTTAGTGTATATTTGTGCAATGTTGGACCCTCCCATTGTGAAAGGCATAGCTACGCGTAAATGTGTGGGGAGTGCAGGTTGGGTGCCCTAGGCCCGGGCCTAGTCGGATTTATGGAAAGTCTGCCTTTGCCACCAGGGAAAAACCATTCTGGGGTGCTATGTTTTCTAAAGCCGACTGTACCTATCAGTAGTAGCATGGTAGCATATTTAGCTAAGTTCATGGTTTGTGTATAAGTATGGATATAAGTAGTTAATTACCTTTCTTGCACATTTCCATCAGCTTTTTTGTGCTCTCTAGTTTCTGAGGGTTATCAGCGTAATCCTTTTCGGTCATTGCTATTGACTTCTCTGCATCAAACATACCTTTGCTATTCAACTGTAAAAATATTTCATTTTATTGGCTTTCGAAAATTAAAAGATGGTTGAGTTGAGTATAATGTTGTCACTTCACATGACGTATTTGCACCAAATATAGTGAAAATGTAAACTTCGTTTCGTTACCGGACTACACCCTCACTTTCCCCGACATTATTCATTTGGGGGGAGAGGTAAGCCTCAGCAGTCAGCAGCGTACCTACCTAGGTACCTAACGCTTAGAATTCTACCATGGGAGTCTGTCCCGTCTTCCCCCACCCCAATATCTTTGGTGTCCCACATTAAATTTTCTAAGATTCTACTTACCTACCCGCTTGTAAAATTGACGATGACGGGGAGAACACAATTGGAAAGTTTTGATATAGGTACTATTATTGTTCGCCTATGCCAAGTTGGGTATGGCAGAAGAAACATGAAAGCAGAATAAATGCAGTAGAAATGAGAGCTTTAAGAAGTATGTGTGGTGTAACTTTGAGAGAAAAAGTAAGGAATAACGTAATAAGGGAGCGTTGTGGAGTGAAAGAAGATGTAGTGACAAATATTGAGAAATATGTTAAGATGGTTTGGACATATAGAGAGGATGGACGAGAGGAGGTTGACGAAACAAGTATACGAAGCGAGTGTGGATGGAAGAGTTGGAAGGGGACGACCTCGGCGAACGTATCGCGATCAATGGATGTTCTCAAAAAATGCCAGGTTATGAGTTCTCTAAACCGACGAGCATGCATGACGAGGTTAATGGACGTAGATGAAGCGAAAGAGGTGTGTTAGGATCGTAGCAGGTGGAAATCCATAGTCTCTGCCTACCCCAATGGGAAACAGGCGTGATAATATATATGTATGCCACCCTACTGTTCAGCAAATGCCCACCCTATGATTTCCAGACCTTTCCACCTTCAGCTAAATGTACACATTTCCAAATGTAAGAACAAAATGTTTGCACGTAGGCAGAGCCGTCTTTATCTTATTTGGAACGCTGGCATCGACTTGAGCACTTTAATATGACTATGACATGACAGGAATATTTTACTGACAACATGTAAAAGGAGTTAAATTTACATCACAATTTTTTAATTGCATCCCATAATAAAAGCTATGCAGAATGACAAGCAGAGTTTTTTTAGGAACCGTTAATTTCCCTAACTTTGCCCACAAGCTCTACTTTACCTAAGGCATTAACTTAATTTTTACACGCACTGACGTAATATAAATGTCCCAAAAGTTAGCGTTGTCATAGTTTTAAAATCTCCCCAAGTAGGGAAATCATAGCTCAATCATTATAGTTTACTCAAAAAACAACTAGGCAAAGTAGGGCTTGTGGGTAAAGTTAGGGCATTTTACGGTAATAAAAAAAATAGTGTTGTATAGTTATAGTAATTATTTTTTTCGGAAAATAAATATATTTATCGGTAATATCGGTTACCGGTTAGTGATCTGGCAGAAACTAGGGGGCCCTATGGATCCTGGGGCCTTAGGCAATTGCCCAGAGGGGCTTGTAAGTAGGTACTTACCATTCCAGTCTTCTTAAAAATGCAGGCCACCAAACATTTAGCGTTCTTACTGTCAGGTAACTTGTGTTCCTTCAACATAATCATCTCCTCTGCAGTGATCGGGTGATCTTTATTGCAGTCGAGGCCTTCGCGGAAGAACCATGCTTTGATTTCTTGGTCAGTCCGAGCCTGTTATTATAAAAAATATTGATAATGCGTTAGAGCAACAAAAATTGTCTTATCATGGAATTAGTTTATTGGTCTATGGTCTTATTTTGTTGTCTCTAGTCTCATGGAAGTCATGGTATATCCCATATCCCAGTCTATCCAAATTATAAGGTTTCTTATTCTATGATTAGCTAGCTATAAATGAATGTTGCGTAAGTAGTTAATTTTGTGATGTTATTCCATAAAACTACACGCACGCTGTATGAACACGCAGTGCCATTAATTGGTTACCCCTCTTGTTCGAGAGTTTGTTCGTTAGTGGGGTAACCAATTGGTGCAGCTGAAAAAAATCGGCTTTTGCCTACATTTTGTCGAGTTATGCGAACATAAATGTATGGAGCAGCTGTTTTTTTTTCGCTTTTAAATCGCTTTTACTATGGTAAAAGTTGTTTATAATGATGAGTACAATGAGCCTTTAAGAAGTTTTTAGTTATTTCAATTACCCTGTAGGTAACGTACACGTTGATATCAATAATAGAGACGCTGATAAGAGGCGGAGGAGTAAATTTTGAAAAAAAAAACTGTATTACACATTTTTATAAATTAACAAATTTTTTTTTTTTTTTTTTTTTTATGAAACAATCAAGATTGTTGTACCTGATTAAACTCAAGAAAGATGATTTTTTGAAAAAAATATCGATTCTATTATTGATATAGGTAGAGTTTGTTTTTGTTTCCAAAAAGACTAAATTATCAGCGTAATAAACAAATAAAATAAATAAATAGATAGGTACTTACATGAATCCCATAAAATTCCAAGAAATAGAAAAATAATATTAAAAAACGATAAATCATTTTCACTAGGTAAATCAGGAAAATCTAGCTTACACTTTGATCACGATTAGTATATTCCTTTTATACTAGTTTGAGCGAGCTCATTATGATTAAAATATACTTACCTAAATACGCATTTTAATGGCAATTGCAACAGGAAGAGATGCAATCGATACAATCTCAAATTATGATTGTCCCATTTTTTATGATTTAGGTGTACCTCTGATGATGATCTATTAGATCCATATTTAAATACACAAAATTATTGTAGATATGGTTGTGTAATTATTTTGTTGTTAGTAATATTGTGGTTAGTAATTCCACTAATATTTTAAATGTGAAAGTTTGTGAAGATGTTTGGATATTTGGTAGTTTGCAAATGCACGCTGAACGGCAGAACGTATTTGAATGAAATTTGGCACACAGGTAGACAACAACCCATATTAAAATATAGGCTTTTTATCCCGGGAAAATTAACAGTTACTGAAGGATGCGCGATACGTTTTTCTGTGATGAGCCGAATTATACGCGGCCAAAGTCTAGTGGTTAATAAGGGTTGTAGGTATCTATTCTGTTTGCGTCACTTGTATAGACTTGGGTAGCTACTGAATGAGAAATTAAAATAATCTAATTCACTTATATCCATGTCTCTCTCATTCGCTCAATCGCTCATTGAATAGCTCACCGGTTCAATCGGCTCAATGTCTCTCTCATTCGCTCATTTAATAGCTCACTGGTTCAATCGGCTCACTAACGGCCAAAATTAATATCCAATCTATCCACGATTTGCCGTACTACTACAAATATGTCAAATTTCTATCTCTAGTAGGGTAAATCGTGGATAGATTGGATATTAATTTTGGGCGTAACTCAATCTGCGCGCGGTACATTGTAAATGATTGATCTATGCGTGTATCGAAATAAAGTACAAATGCTTGAAAACGCCATTGACCGAGTCAGATGAGTTCGACTTCTAAATATAAGCGTGGCTCATTTCGCCTATAGTCAAAAACACTGATAGAGTTAAAAGAGTTATTCAGTGAGCTAAATGAGCTAAAGAGCTAAAAGAGTAAAACCTATGCAGGTGCAGTCTCTTTTCCCTCACTCTCATAATTTGATGTTACAGCAATCCGACACGACCGGAGAGAGATCAGGAGCAGTACCTGCGTAGTATAGTATAGTGTAGTGTAGTGTAGTAGTGTATTCTGTGTCCATGTACAAACACCATAACTGGAACATATGCATACACTGGTGCGGGCTACACGCGCGGGCTAACGCGGTACATTCATAAGGCACTGCGCAAGTGCCTCAACATGCGCATTTTACCCGCGTCGTGTACAAGCACCATAACTTACATCGGATCATGAATGATTGAGACGAATTTTAATAAGATACGGTTTCTGAGATAGAGTCCGTCCCTATGACACGCCCTTTGAAAAGTGATATGTATCATAAAATCATAACTATTATAATTATTGTTTGTTTGATTGTTTGTTCGAGCATCACTCAAAAACGATTGGACCGATTTGGATGGCATTGGACTATGTCCTGAATTAAAATTCATCATCATCATCATTATTTCAGCCGAAAGACGTCCACTGCTGGACATAGGCCTCCCCCCCAAGCATCGCCACAGCGACAGGTCCTGCGCCTTCCGCATCCAGCGGATTCCCGCAGAACAGATGGCCGATGGGGCAGTAAAGATCTGGAGTGGCGACCGCGTAATGGAAGGCGCAGCGTGGGTAGGCCCCCAACAACAAGGTGGACCGACGACCTGGTGAAGGTCGCGGGAATTAAAACTAGTTTTTTTTTTTTACTTTTCATATCAAGGGAGCGAAACCGTGGGCATAGGCTAGTATGATATTGACTTTTTTGAAACATGCCATTATTTTGTACTTTAAACTAATTTCAAATTTATAGATAATACCTATTTCCACAAAATTAGTCACGATCCGCTGGTTCTGTACGTGGACTTAATTTTAACAAATTGTATCTATAACATCCTCTTGCATAAGTAATATCGAAGTTAATAATAATGACGTCAATAACAAAACCATGTTTTTTTTTAGGGAAAGATCCACCCAATGTTTCCAGCCACTGCAACTTCTGAAAGTCTGGATCAACTATGGCAACCAATCAGCAAAACGACGAAATAACTTAGCACGGCGTGTCCCATGGAAACGATTGAACTTTCCTGGAAATTAGTAACAAAAGTAATCTAAATATAAATTAGGCTACGTGGGAAAAATAATTGGAGTTTTTTTAACTATGAAATAGACGAAAAACTTATTCTAGAAGTCATCCTATCCTGTACCTATGTAAATCAGCCACACATGGCGTTGTCCAACACGTAACACGTGACTACGCGACGGTCGCAAGTGCGTGCGAGTCCGCGATCAAACGTACAGGTGTCGAATAGGTGTCCTAATTAACATTCGATAATGTCATGTTACGAACATAGTGCGCGAACGGGATACACGCGAGCTTGCGATGGCCGCTAGGCGTTGTGTTAGGACTACGCCTATCAATGGTTACTAATCCGATGTAAGCGGAACTAGCTTAGTATGTAACATTCATAGGAGACAGGTTCTGCTTATACTGGTTTTGATACCATTTGATAGATATGCGCTTACATAATCATCCCATTACTGTCCCACCGCTGGGCACGGGCCTCTTCTCAGTACGAGAAGGCTAAGGCCTTAGTCCACCACGCTGGCCTAGTGCGGGTTGGCGGACTACACACACCACAAAAATAGATAGAATGGTTGTAATCACAATTTTACTTGCGATCATGCGTGGCAACTTTCCGAACAAACTACGCCTTACATTTTGACGTCATTATTTAAAAAAAAAATTTTTAATCAAATGTACTTTTATATATTTTGTTTCTGCAGTTAGAAATAGCACAGTAAGGCATATTTGCGGGTTTTTGTTACAGTATTTATAGAAACAAGTCATAAGGCGTGCTGAGAAAGGCTTTGAAATGTCCTGCACTATTGTGTATGTTGCTGCCACGCGCTTTCTGCCCACATGGCCATTCTATCTATTTCTGTGACACACACCATCGAGAACTGTATGGAGCACTCTCTAGTGTGCAGGTTTCCTCACGATGTTTTCCTTCACCGTTAAAGCAAGTGATAATCGAATATAATGAGATATGCGCTTGAATGTACCTACATTACCTTACGATCAGCGCATGCCTTTCCTTAAAAAACCTCCCCTTCTATTAGCCTTCCGTACTAAATAGTGCATGTCAGTTGTCCTAATATAAAGCGACTACGCGACAGTCGCAAGTTCGCGCGAATTTTGTACGTGCGAGCCCGCGATCAATCGTACTTGTGTCGAATAGGTGCTAATTAGCATTCGCGCTATGTTCGTGCAATAATGTCATGTTACGGAAAAAATGCACGAACGAAGTCGCGCGAGCATGCTATGATCGTGTAGTCGCGTTTTATAACAACAGCGCCTCAGTATTTTTAAGGCTCCTTTAAACGGGGAGAGTTTTTCAAAGCGAGTGTCATGGTGTCTTTTTTAGGGTTCCGAAGTCCTACAAGGAACCCTTATAGTTTCGTCATGTCCGTCCGTCTGTCCGTCTGTCCGTCTGTCCTAATCCTTTACAGCTTAATAACTTCTACAGTTATAAACATAAGTAAATGAAATTTTGTTAAAAAATAGTCTACATATAGATCTCAATTTTAAAAGAATAAAAAAATCGTTTTTCCGTATTTTAGGGGTAGCGTCCATACATGTGTAATGGGAAAAAAAAATTTTTTTCGCTGCACCCCCTCGTGTGGGATATCATTGAATAGGCTACTAAAATGAAGGTAATGTTTCATACACCACTTTTATATCAGGTGTACCATATGCGAAATATAGCCCGCCAAAGTGGCATGCAATGTGTCCCCCCCCCTGCCATTTCTAAACTATGCAATGTAGAAACTCATAATCTTCCACATTGATAGACCTTTGTGAAAACTCTCTTTTAAAATTATTTCGAGTATAATGTGATTATAATTTTTTGAGTTATAGAGAGAAAACTGAAAAATACTTAAAACTTCCTAGTTCAAAGGTCATTGACCTTAGAGAAAAATGATCATAGCATATAATGCTCCTTTAGCTACTTTCTATTTGAAAAAATCACAAAAAGTAACTTTGAAATGACTGACATGCGCTACTAACAACACGCTCTGAGTCGCGAATGCTGCCGATTATTGCAAAAACTAAAATAGCCATGATTAATATTCGATTTGATTCGTTTGTAATTACACCTACTTAAGGAACCCTATAATACTGAGCATGGCCCGACATGCTCTTGGCCGGTTTTTTTTCTTACTGGAATTAAATAGTCGCCAACCAACCCTTGCGTTCGCAATTACGCCAACCATGTTTCTAGCATTCAATGCAAAATAAATTAAACCTAAAAAAATCCGCTGTTAGATATTTTGCAAATACATTTTTAGTGACTCTGCGTTGGACGCAGAGTCACTAAAAATGTAGCACTGATGATCAAGCAAACAGTTCGCGCACTGGTGTCCTACGAGACACTAGACACCTGTACGCGACGAATAGTTCACGCGGCTTTAACACGTCTATTACCTTATTATTTAGATTTCTACGGATGTAACGTTTTTCCATGTAACACAATCATCTCATCACATGGGCTGCTCCAAGAAACATGTACCTACCTACATAAATAAGTGTTAGAAAAATTGCAAGTTAACGGACCATTATCTTCAAATTGACGGTGTTGGTTCTAGTCGGGCGGAAGTAGGCAAATAGGTACCCGCGAAGTAGGTACCTACATGCTGTTTTTTTTTTCTTTGTTGTGTAAGTTTATATAATTACTAGCTTTTACCCGCGGCTCCGCTCGCGTTAAATTCTGCTAACCCACGTCAGTCCAGTCCAGTCCATTCCAGTCCAGTCCACTGTCCCACTGTCCCGCTGTCCCGCTGCCCCGCTGCCCCACTGCCCCACTGTCAGCCCCGCTGCCCCCCACTGCCCCGCTGCCCCGCTAGCCCACTGCCCCACTGACCCGCTACCCCACTGCCCCACTGCCCCGCTGCCCCACTATCCCACTGCCCCGCTGCCCAGCTACCCCACTGCTCCACTGCCCCACTATTCCACTGCCCCACAGCCTGCCCCGCTGCCCCACTGCCCCGCTTCGCCGCTGGCACACTGACCCGCTGCCCCGTTGGCCCACTGCACCGCTGCCCCACTGCCCCGCTGCCCCACTGCCCCGCTGCCCCACTGCCCCGCTGCCCCCACTGCCCCGCTGCCCGACTATCCCACTGCCCCGCTGCCCTTCTGCCCCGCTGCCCCACAGCCCCGCTGCCCCACTGCCCCGCTGCCCAGCTGCCCCGCTGCCCCACTGCCCCGCTAACTCACTGCCCCGCTGAACTGCTGCCCCACTGCCCCGCTGCCCAGGTGCCCCGCTGCCCAGCTGCCCCACTGCCCCGCTACCCCACTGCCCCGCTGCCCCGCTACCCCACTGCCCCACTGCCCAGCTGCCACGCTGCCCCGCTGCCCCGCTGCCTGGCTACCCCACTGCCCCACTACCCCGCTGCCCCGCTGCCCCACTATCCCACTGCCCCATTGTTATCCCCGCTGCCCGCCACTGCCCCGCTACCCCACTGCCCCACTGACCCGCTACCCCACTGCCCCACTGCCCCGCTGCGCCACTGTCACACTGCCCCGCTGCCCCGCTACCACACTGCCCCGCTGCCCCACTATTCCACTGCCCCACAGCCTGCCCCGCTGCCCCACTGCCCCGCTTCGCCGCTGCCCCACTGTCACACTGCCCCGCTACCCCACTGCCCCGCTGCCCCACTATTACACTGCCCCACAGCCTGCCCCGCTGCCCCACTGCCCCGCTTCGCCGCTGCCCCACTGACCCACTGACCCGCTACCCCACTGCCCCACTGCCCCGTTGGCCCAATGCACCGCTGCTTCACTACCCCGCAGCCCCAATATCCCACTGCCCCACTGCCCAGCTGCCCCGGTAACCCACTGCCCAGCTGCCCCACTGCCCAGCTGCCCCACTGCCCCGCAGCCCCGCTATCCCACTGCCCAACTGCCCCGCTGCCCCAGTAACCCACTGCCTCGCTGCCCAGATGCCTCGCTGCCCAGCTGCCCCTCTGCCCCGCTGCGCCACTGCCCCACTGCCCCGCTGCCCCACTATCCCACTGCCCAGCTGCCCCACTCCCCTGCTGCTCCGCTGCCCCGCTACCCCACTGCCCCGCTGCCCCGCTGCCCAGATGCCAAGCTGCCCCGCTGCCCCACTGCCCCGCTACCCCACTGCCCCGCTGCACCACTATACCACTGCCCCGCTGCCCCGGAACCCCACTGCCCCGCTGCCCCGCTGTCCCACTGCCTCGCTGCCCCGCTTCCCCGCCCCGCCGCCCCGCTGCCCCACTGTCCCGCTGCCTCGCTGCCCCACAACCCCACTGCCCCGCTAACCCGCTACCCCACTGCCCCACTGGCCCACTGCCACGAGGCCCAGCTGCCCCACTGCCCCACTGCCCCACTGTCCCACCGTCCCACCGTCCCACTGCCACTGTCCTACTGTCCCACTGTCCCACTATCCCACTGTCCCACTGTCCCACTATCTCACTATATCACTATCGTCCCGTCCCCATGGAAACACATGCCCATCCTATGTCCAGTCCCATGTGCCGTCCCACTGTCCTGTCCCATGTCCCATCTCATGTCCCGTCCCATTTCCCGTCCCATGTTCCGTCCCCTATCCCGTCCACTGTCCCGTCCCCAGTCCCGTCCCCTGTCCCGTCCCCAGTCCCATCCCTAGTCCCATCCCCTGTCCACTCCACTCCACTCCACTCCATCGTACATTACTATCCGCTCGTGCAAATGCATAGAAGCTTCGATCTGGGGTGAGTACGCAACCCACGAATTAATTTTTTTCTTGTTTTCTTTCTTTCTTTCTTTCTCAAAACCCATACCAGTTTTTAAGTCAGATCATCAGCTTTCAAACAAAAAAAAAAACATCAAAATCGGTCCAGTGGTTTTAGCGTGATGCTGGAACAAACAAACAAACAAACAAACAAACAAACAGACGTTTACAATTTTATAATAGTTATTAAGATATAGATACTGCAATGAAACGATTACATAGGTATAGGTCCACATGATGGTGTAAACTTTATAATAGGTAGATAGGTAATGCTCGTTCCTTAGATTAATAACGCTCGTTCTTTAAATTCTCTGTATGAGGAGAGCACAGACCAAAAGTGTAAGATAGACGGAGCGCGTAGAACTAGCGAATGAAGACAGAAAAAGGATAACAAAATGGCAAAGGCTACTATAATATTCCGCCCACAGTGTTCGCGAGCAGCAATCAGGAGCGTACGGTCACGATCACAGAAATAGATAGAATGGTTGTAATCACAATTTTACTTGCGATTCATGCGTGACAACTCTTTCCGAACAAACTACGCCTTACATTTAGAAGTCATTATTAAAAAAACAAAAAAACAAATGTACTTCTTTACAAGCTTTTGTTTCTGCAGTTAGAAATAGCACAAAACATTATTGCGGGTTTTTGTTACAGTATTTATAGAAACAAGTCATAAGGCGTGCTGAGAAAAGCTTTGAAATATCCTGCACTATGGTGCATGGTGCTGCCACGCGCGCCCTGCCCATTCTATCTATTTCTGTGGTCACGATACTTTGCGGTGGTACTTTTTGTCAACAAAATCCCTTGAACGAATCCTGCTACATTACACCTACTTACCACTGCCATCGAACATTGAGTGCAAGCGATTTTAGCATTAGAAAGAAAGAAAGAAATAAAGAAAGAAAAATATTTTATTCTTGCGCTCCATTTGACGCACACACTACGATACTTATACATAAATATTTTACAATTCCATGACAAATTAGTATATTTTTAAAGTTAATAGATAACTGACAACACTGGACATAAACGATACATGATCTGTGGTTATAACGGTACAATCATCGATTTTTAGTTCATTAGTGGCGTATCAACGGAAAGGTGTCTGACTGTACGTCTAATCCTCAAAGTAAAAGAATAAGATTGACGCTCCCCACCGCGGCTTGCGAACACTGTGGGCGGAATAGTAGACCGTATTCCTTTTCATTTCCTTTTTCTGGCTTCATTCGCTAGTTCTACGCGCTCCGTCTATCTTATTCTTTTGGTCTGAGGAGGACAATTTTTTTTACTCTTATCATGTATGCCATGGGAGTTGTAGGAACACCGTGGTGGTTTTAGCCAGTAAGAGACACTGGCTCTGCCTTCCCCGGGCAGAGTGCGTCCGGCGTCCATAAGGATTTGACCATGAAAAAAAGTATAATTAGAAAGAAAGAAGAACAGGAACTGGTAGAAAAACACATCCGTCTGTTGTTCAATTTCTTTAATTTACATTTTAAATATAAGGTATTGCGATCAAATCGCGGACGTTCTCAAAAAACGCCACGTTAAGAGTTCTCTAAACCGACGAGCATGCATGACGAGGTTAATGGATGTAGATGAAGCGAAAGAGGTGTGTCAGGATCGTAGCAGGTGGAAATCCATAGTATCTGCCTACCCCAATGGGAAACAGGCGTGATAATATGTATGTATGTATGTAGGTCCTACATTATTAATCCGAAATATTTGAAGTGGTAAATCTACTCATCATACTGAAATCACGAAAAAAAATGTCAGGTGGTCCCTACATTTTATTGATTTAAGTGAACGATTTTCTTTTCGCGATTTCAGGGTTGGTCCTGATTGATGAGTAGATTCACCACTTCAAATATTTCGGATTAATAATGTAGGACCTTAAATGAGTTTTGTTTACGTAAACTCATATAAGGTCCTACATTATTACAAATCATGGAAAGTAAAATATGGCCGGATTATGATTGTAGATGCATTTAGTCATGTGAAATGATGCGTCGCAAATATCCTTGTAGGCGTCCGCTGAAAAAAAAATTCAAAGCATTTTATGAACGTACAAAGTTACTTGAACTAATTGGGCAACATACTTTACTTCTGGGTAATTTGTTAGTGAGGAACATTACGAGTGTGTTTTAGATTCAACAAAGCGATGTTAGATGTAATCATTGGGTACCTATATTTACTTTTTATTATACAAATCATCATCATCATCATCATCATCATCATCATTTCAGGCAAAAGACGTCCACTGCTGGACATTGTCCTCTCCTCCCCCAAGCATCGTCATTACTACACACAATATTTCCAAACAACAGCACTTCCATATAACAATATTTATTGATTTATTGGAAGACCAACAGCATACATTCTGCCAATAAAATAGGCGTTCACGAATATGAATTGATTTCGATTGGTTTCCTTTTTAGGGTTCCGTACCCAATGGGTGCAAACGGGACCCTATTACTCTCGCTACGCTGCTGTTCGTCTGTCCGTCTGTCTGTCACAGGGCTGTATCTTTGGAACGGTAATAGGTTGCCGGCTGAAATTTTCTCAGAATATGTGTTGCTATGACCCTTATCATGACAAATACTAAAAATAAAAAAGTAAAACCAAAGGGATATACCATACACATACAAGAAACCTCGAAAATCATGCATTTTTTTACGTTTTATGTTTATGTATATATTGTTTTAACCCTATGTTATAAGTAAACGTATGTAAATTTTAAGGTGCAAATAAAATATATTTATTTTTATTTATTTATTATTATAGGAAAGCCCGGTTTTCAGGAAAGGCCTACGTCTAGTTAAATAGGTACTTCAATAGGTATTAGTCATAGAGCAACGACAAACCGTTAGAAAAAGATTTTTATACTCACGGACTTTTTTGCAAGCAATGATAGCTTCTTTTGCAGGTTCCTTTATGTCTTCGGGTAATAACAAATCAGCTTGCTTTATAGCCGCTTCGTTATTTATTTTGTTGTTTTTTACCTGAAATATTAGTTTATTTAAATTATTATACTATATTAAATATAATATTTTAAATTTAAAATTAACATATTTTGGTGACCCATTCGAACGTACACAAAATATCATTAAAATTATCTCTGCCGTTTAGAAGATAGGTAGGATTTGGATTGGACCCGGTAGGGTCCAATTGTATTTTCATACCATCCAGGAACCCATTGAAATGTACACACAAAATTTTATGCAAATTGGTCCAGCCGTTTAGGAGGAGTTGGTGACAAACAGAAGAATTATATACAACATGTTGATCTGTATTCGTGCGATATTTAAGGAGGTGACTATACCACTGATACTGTACACAAATTAATAAAAAATCAATAACAAAATCATAATTTTTTGTTAAATACCTATTTGTAAACAAACAAATTCCCCCCGTGTGTCGCGTGCGACACAAAAACGATGCGTGCGACACCACCAAAACAATTTGCAGGTATTTCCACCCTTTGACAATGCCGCCGATGACTTATTTTCCGAGTCGTTCGGGATTTATTCTCTAACTCTCGCTGTGTTTCTAAGTGAAAATTTAGGAATTAAATAATCGTAGAATTTTTCAAGTATTTTTAGGTGACTAAGCACATTATTTATTATCAGAATTAGAAATATGGCACGATTACAGATCAACATCTTGTATATTAAGAAAACACGAATTTTATACTACAGACCGCGTTAGCCATCTTCATGATACAAGCCATGTAGCACTTCACTTCCTTCTCGTCAATGAAGACACCCTCGCTGATTTTGTCGATTTTTTCTAAACAATCGTTCAACTTATTAAATATTAACAATAATAAATATAAAAAGTTGATATGTCATGTGTGTATGTGTGTGTTAGTCAATATGTTAAGGTATTATTTGTTATTAGTTATTAAGTATGTATTTACAAAAAAAAGTATATAAGTATTATATCTATTGTCTAGTACCCATAGCACAAGCTCTGCTTAGTTTGGGATTAGATGGTGATGTGTAAAATGTCCCAAAAATATTTATTTATTTATTAGCATCGTATCATTCCAAAATGTTTGGTTTTCTTCATGACTCTCCTAGAGAGTTGAGCTTATTTCTAATACCTTCTTTGCCTTAGGATGACCTATTCCTTTTTTGAGGCTAACGACTCAGAGTAAGTAAGTATAAGTGGTTTTGGCAATTGCTAATAGATGTATATATTATATATATATGATTATTATTATTATTTGATTGATTTTATACCTTTTATTTAATTTTAATCGAAACAGTATGTTTTACGAATAAAATAATCTGCTATATCCTCAGATTAAGGGGCTCGTAGCGATGCAACGACTGCGCGGATTGTACGATCTGCAAGGTTAAGCTGCACTTGCCGCGGTCATTCTGTGGATGGGTGACCGTTTCGTTACATATCGAGACCCCTCCGTGCCTCGGAGAGCACGTTAAGCTGTCGGTCCCGGTTGTCATACGAATATCTATGGCAGTCGTTACGGGTAGTCAGAAGCCTGAAAGTCTGACAACTGGTCTAACCTCCGAATGTCAGTATTACCCAGTAACTGGGTTGCAGTGGTCTGATGGCAGTCGCTCCGTGTAAAATACTGATGTTCAGCCGCATCTGGCTAGACTGGAAGCCGACCCCAATATAATTGGGAAAAGGCTCGGAGGATGATGATCCTCAGATTATAACAATTTCTATTCCAGTTTATCAATACGGTCATAATATAATAAATTCTAATATTACACTATGATACGGTGATCCAAAACAAAAAGTCTGATTTAAATAAATAAATGATTTTGGGACATTTTTACACATCACCATCTAGTCCCAAACTAAGCAGAGCTTGTGGTATGGGTACTAGACAATAGATATAATACTTATATACTTTTTTTTTGTAAATACATACTTAAAATACATAAGAAACAACCAGACCAACACAAACACTCATGTTCATCACACAAATATTTGTGTCCTGTGGGAATCGAACCCACAACCTCGTGATCAGCAGTCCGATACTCGAACCACTAGAACACAGAGGTCGTCAAATATATCTAATAATTCGTGTAGTTACTCAATTGAAATTAAATATGAACTTTTGTAAGGATTCTTACCATCTTCAGCATTATTCTTTGGTTGACATGATTTCCTCATCATTTTGCCTGTATTCCTGATTTGTTTCATAGTCATCTAAAATGTTAACAAATTAAGATATTAGGTGATTTTTTTTTAATGATTAATTGTCTCTAATATATGTTACACCTATGTTACTATTTATTTTATCTTCTACATAAAGATTTTTTTCAGATTAATACAAATAGCTTCATAAAGTTTCATTCACATGGTATAGGTAATCATCATCATCATCATCCTCCGAGCCTTTTTCCCAATTATATTGGGGTCGGCTTCCAGTCTAGCCAGATGCGGCTGAACATCAGTATTTTACACGGAGCGACTGCCATCAGACCCCCGCGCAACCCAGTTACTGGGTAATACTGACATTCGGAGGTTAGACCAGTTGTCAGACTTTCAGGCTTCTGACTACCCGTAACGACTGCCATAGATATTCGTATGACAACCGGGACCGACAGCTTAACGTGCTCTCCGAGGCACGGAGGGGTCTCGATGTGTAACGAAACGGTCACCCATCCACAGACTGACCGCGGCAAGTGCAGCTTAACCTTGCAGATCGTACAATCCGCGCAGTCGTTGCATCGCTACGAGCCCCTCGGTATAGGTAATATAAGTATTATATCCACTGTCTAGTACACATAGCTATAGTACGTAGCATGGTATAAAAAGATGTTTCACCGTACGTAGTACATCATCATAGATCATGCTTCAAAATTCAAAAGTTTTTATTTCGAATAAGTATTTACATGCACTTCCAAAAAATCTAGTTGCACGGTTCCAGAAAGTTGGTTGGTTCTATGGAGAAGAGCCAGCAAAAAATCTATGGATGTACTCTTTTCAGGTAATAAGTGGTACGATGGTTTGTTAAATGATTTAGAAATAATGAGTGAGACAAATTCGCTGAAGTAAACTTATTAATAATGCTTCATCATCATCATCATTTCAGCCGAAAGACGTCCACTGCTGGACATAGGCTTCCCCCAAGCATCGCCACAACGACTGGTCCTGTGCCTTCCGCATCCAGCGGATTCCCGCGACCTTCACCAGGTCGTCGGTCCACCTTGTGGGGGGCCTACCCACGCTGCGCCTTCCAGACCGCGGTCGCCACTCCAGAACTTTACTGCCCCATCGGCCATCCGTTCTGCGAGCAATGTGCCCCGCCCACTACCACTTAAGTTTGGCAATTCTTCGGGCTATGTCGGTTACTTTCGTTCTCCTGCGAATCTCCTCATTTCTGATTCGATCACGCAGGGACACTCCGAGCATAGCCCTCTCCATTGCCCTTTGAGTGACTTTGAGCCTTCTTATCAGGCCCATTGTGAGTGACCACGTTTCAGTAATAATGCTTAGTTTGGGTCTATATGCTGCTGTGTAAAAAAATACCCAAATATATATTTACTTAACTTACCGCTTCACATGTTACGAGTAAAATCAGAAACTTCACAATTTCTATGAGATGCATATCCGAAGTATTTTAAGGTGTTGCAAGGTAGTGCCATGGAATTCAAATTAATAGAAACCTTGATCTTCAATGACAGCTATATATGAAGGAGGACGTGTGTGTGGTTAATTACACTGTTACTTTTTAACACCTCATTAACGCAAGTGGCCATGAATTGTTATCTAGTCGGATTTTATGACAGTGTTACTTTATTCGACCATTAAATATAAAATACAGGGAACTAATTAAGTCATTGATATTTCGTTTATCGATGGATATTCTATAGCATAGTCTTGTCCATACACTGTTTATACAATGTTTCTTTGAGTACCTAAAGTTCAACTTCAACAACAACACCTATTAGCCTATTGCAGTCCACTGCTGGTCATAGGCCTCTCTCAAGTTGCGCCATAACACTCGGTTCTTCGACTTTCGTCTCCCCAGATACCCTCTTCAGGTCGTCGGTCCACCTGGCCGAGGGGGCGGCCTATGCTACGCTTGATGATTCGCGGTCTCCACTTAAGGATTCGTCTGCTTAGTTCAACTTATCGCTAGGGTAAGATAGGCTAATCTAGATCTATACTAATATACTCATAGACATATAATAAAGAGGAAATATTCATTTGTTTGCTTGTAATCGAAAAACTCTGAAACTACCGAACCGATTTGAATAATTATTTCACCATTAGATACAGCTACTTTCTCTTATATTTTATTTCAGTACGCGGGCAGTTTAGTTAATTATAATGACTCTAGTCCAATTTTATTACTTAAGGAAATATTCATTACATAATAATGTCATAAAACGAGAAAGTAAAAGTTTACTGATTTATGGTCTACTTTAAATGGTCACCCTATTCACACTACTGTACGATTATCAGTTTAGTAACCATTAAATTGCCAGTTAAAGATTTCCTTGTTCTAAAGCAGCAATTTCAGTTCAAAACGTGTAGTTAAATGTTCCACTGGCATAGCATTTTAACCTGACTGAGCTTACAATGTAATGTAACGAACTGAATTTCTTGGTATTATTCAAACCGTAGTGACCCGTTTCTGTGACTGTGAAGACTACCTACTAAATCGAAAGAAATCTACCTTCTGTTGTTTTTGCCCTTATGACACCACCCTGATCTCAGGAGCATATGGCATATTAGCATAATCAGCAGATTACTGTTCAACTGCTGAGCTTGGGTGTCTTATGAGAATGAAAAGACCCTTGATCCACTACACTGGTCTGTTGCCTGGCAGACTACACACACCATCTAGTATTTTTTGAACTCTCTAATATGTGCAGGGAATCACGACGTTTTCCTTCATCAGTAACGCAAGTCATTATAAATTACTGATCAGCATAAGAGTGCGAAAAATCAAAATTGCGGGCCGGAATCGAATTCACGCCCCAGAGCATGGAAGGCAAGCGTTTAACCACTAGGCTATGACTGCGAATCCAATATGTCTGCTACAGTAACTCCACAAATAGCTGATTGAAACATTAAGCAAAGAAAATCGGAAGTCTTGTTTTGCAGACAGTGCTGAATGACTTCAACTTGCCAATAAAGCAATGTAATTTTTCTGTCATATAATTTTGTCGTATGACATAAGATTGAAGAATACCTCATCTGACGGAATTTACAGTGGTTAAGTACCATAAGTGAGTTTCTACTAATTTTGATATAATATAAATCTTTTTCTCAAATGTTCAGAAAAAGGTTTATCAACATTCACATCGCTATTAGATATTGTTTTTTCAATTACCAGCTATGAAGACATCATTATGTATAGTTTGACGGTTTGACGATCAAATAACAAGCAATTTTGTTGTCAAAACGGACTGTCCTTTGTAATCAATCATTTATGTTTGCTAAGTAGGAAAACGCCTTCTTATAAATAGTTTCTAAATGTTTTTTTTACAATACTTTGTTGGAGTGAGTCTAATTATGAATACGCATAGCTTTCGATCGGTCTATTGCATTTATTTCATCCTTTTTTTGCTCATTGGCAACAGTTATGCGGTAAGAAAACTATATAATAGTAACCGCTTAAAATGTTATAGTAACGATGATAAGCAATTTATTATTTCTTAAAATTTTTGTTAGAAACTTTTTGTTTAAATAATTCTTCTTCAGTTTTTCATTCTTCTAAATTTCAAAATGATATATTTTATAACATGGCTGTTAAAAAAATCTTTAAATGTAATTTTTTAGATGACAAGACAACAGCTCAAAAATTCTGGAAAACTCATGAAGAAATCTTGTATGCCGAAAAATGACGTCACAGAGGGTGAGATAAACTTTCTTTTAATTGAATCAGCCTGTAGATTACAAGATTGACAAGGTGATTTAATCTATTCCAAGCTAAATATTGTTACGACTTTGAAATCATTTTATGACAGGGTTAAAAGTCGCGAAATAGCCTCATAAAACTTCAATTTATTTTGACTGATAACTAGGCAGGATCCAAAAGCTGTATTTTGTAACGTTCTGAAAAAAATTAACTATCTTTAAGAATTGTAGGATTTATGTTCTGCCTATTTGCTTTAGAGGAAGTAGGTGACATTGACAAGGGGAAGTTCATAGAGAGCCGTAACGTCATGTGTTACGTTGCCTGTATTTACACTATGACACAAGTGGTATGTATTTTTTTTAGTTACATCATAAAATCTATTCATTGTCATTATAAACTATTTCTTATTCTCGATCCACCGACCGAGAAAGACCATTTTAGCGGGTTTATGCGACAGAGTCAGATCAAAAAATCAATAATCTGTTTAATTTAATTGATGGATTGGTAAACGAAATTAACTAGTGTTACCTCAATTACAAGTACCAATTTTTTTTTTCATCTGATAAATGTTGCTACGGGTTCCAAGACAGTCCCTTGGGGCACACCAATTTGCAGCTTCTTATTTTCACCGTTGGTTTCCTGTGTTTCCTTGCTTACATTGAATGAGTATGGTGTATTATGTTACTGATAATTTTTTTAAACAGGTAAAGAACAACAAACTGAGCTATGAAGCAGTCATCAAACAAGTGGACGTCATGTTTCCAGCTGATATGAGAGACGCTGTTAAAGCAGCCGCCACTCACTGTAAAGACACTAGTAAGTACGAATCTCCATTTTTCTTTGACGATACTGTAGATGTATTTTGGATAACTAATTAGCCTTTGTTTAAAATGCAGCTGCCTTAAGGTTTTGATTTGGATTTTCTGGGTAAGTAGTTCTTGGGTTCTCCAGAGAAGTGACCAGTAGGAGATTTTAAATTTTATTGTTATCTGGTATTAAGCTGTGGGTGTTAAAAGTTCATTTCGCTTTTGAATAGATCTTCATAAGTTATATATTTGACGTATTTTTTATTTAAACAACCTTGAAAAAAGTTACTAATTACAAAATTTTGCCCAAACCTGTGTTAGTAAGCTTAGGTTTGAAACAATAACTAATAGAATTCGTAAAAACATCGACGGAATCATTTTTTGTTATGTTTTAATTAATCAATGCCTAGGTCTCAGTTTTTTCATAAAGTTAATTAATTACAAGTTTAAAGTCTAAACTTAGTATTTAGTTAAGTACCTATACTTTTTATTTATTTATTTAATTCTTTATGCACAACAGGGTACAAAGGCGGTCTTAACGCCATAGGCGTTCTCTACCAGACAACCTTAGGGTAATGCAGAGACAAAGAATAGGGTCGATGCACCAGTAATGTAATGTTTTTTTTACATTTGTGATTGCAAAAAAATACAGTACATATTTAGTACAGTGTAGAGTTATAAATTTTAATCGTGCTTAGTGATAGTTTTTTTATCACTAAGCACGATTATAATATATTTCAGTGTCGAATCTCCACAAAATTATTTATGAAGGTCACAGGTAAATGCAGCTATTTACATAAATACCAGTCGTTATGTACTTGTGAGGCTGAATCACTGAATAGAATAATGGTTAATTTGGTACAATATTTATAATCTGCTGATTAGTGTCATGGTTCCGCAAAAATCATCAATCAAACACTGGCGATTAATTTAGTCACGAGGAAGATTTAAAAGTGAGTTTTAAAAACTTTTAACGATGTTAGTCGGAAAATGTGTAAGCTAATGATCTTTCTGATCTGGGGATTGGACTTGATCTTTAGTGTCTTGAGCCAGACTTGCTAGTACCAATTCATTAATCATTATTATCACCCTTTCAACCCGTACCTATACGTCTAATACTATACTTGGCTTCCTAATAAGCTTTAAAAATAACGGTCCAATGAGTTAATTGCCATAATATCTTGCTGGATTTGTGAAATTATTACAGTTTGACAGTTTGTTGTATATGCTCCTGATATAAATTCTTTCTACGTTACAGTTAGGCGATGAAGAGGTGGCTTTTTTATACCGGCACGGCGCCGGACTTAGCGTATTTGACCATCGCCGATATAAAATAAACTTTATTCCAATAGATATATAGTAAATTTTGTATCGGCAAAAAAACGCTAGATAATAAACTCAAGAGCAATGAATCCGGGTCACCCACATAAACCATAATATAAAAAATAGGTCTATAAAATTGTAAATAGTCTATTGTTGTAAATTAATAGTCTACAAAACCCTTTTTATTTGAATAAGCTATCTTTTTAATTTCCGAGATATTTAGGTTTTTGTTGCTGATCCGGATTCATTGCTCCCGAGTGTATTAGGATTAATACGCTAAGTCTTACTTAGGAACCAGAAAAACCTTACCTTTAAAAAATTAAAATGTAAGGACGGTCCACTTATTTTTATTGAATGACAATGATCAGTCTAAAAATATTTCTATTTCAGCCAAGAAATACAAGGATTTGTGTGAAGCATCGTACTGGACCGCTAAATGCATGTACGATTACGACGCGGATAATTTTGTATTTCCTTGAACATTTCAAGTCGGACATTAAATGCGGTATTACGTAGTATTGCTGTTTTATTTATCTCTAAAAAAGCTTCAGCTTTACGGTTTTTCAAGATAATGCTTTCAATTTTATGACTCCAGTTAGTCTAATAAGATTCAACTATTAAATTCAAATACAGCATGTTCCGTGTGGTGCCGGACGTAAAGAATTGCACCACCCTATATCTGCTCATGGGTGTCGTAAAAGGCGACTAAGGGATTCACCAGAGGATGGGCAGCAGCGTTCTCTGAGTATTTTACCAACCAACTGCGATCACCAACTCGCCTGCCATGCGTATCGATTATGGCATATCCCCCCAACATAATTATGCTTGGAGGAGGCCTATGTCCAGCAGTGCACGTCTTTTGACTGTAATGATGACAGCATTAATGGTATCAGTTATGTTGGTTTATTCTTCTGAAGAACTATTTAAGGAAGCTCTAAGTTAGTGATCTATCAATCGTTATGGTGTAGTGGCCAAAATGAATAACCTACTATAAATGATTAGTCCTACTAGACATACAATTTTGACATAAGTTGTATGGAACCGTTAATGACATGGTTAATAAGAAGAGCTATTAGAGTAGTTCCGGTTTCTATACTTCAAAGGATTTTATGTGATTACTTATTTCATTACCTTATATCAATTTTGACTTTATTTAAGTTTAACGGTTTAGTCATTCTTCTCTTATGGCCAAAATTAATATCCAATCTATCCACGATTTGCCCTACTAGAGATAGGAATTTGACATAAGTTCTATACAAAATATGTCAAATTTCTATCTCTAGTAGGGTAAATCGTGGATAGATTGGATATTAATTTTGGCCGTTAGTCTCTTCTCTCTCATGTATGATATTAGCCGTATCGAAACTATGATGTGACAAGTACCTATGTGTTGTGAAGGTTTGTCTAAAATAAGACGTTCCCACTCTTTAAAACAATTACTTGCGACCACATGTTTAGTAAATGACCCTCAGAGTAAATGCCTTTATTATGTATCTAACGTTTAGGTAACGTTTAGATAATGTGTGACTATTTTTTTAACTAAATTGATGGTCTTCTCAGCTAAACATGTGTTGGGTTTCGGATTTTGGGCCATAAATTCAAAGTTCCTTAAAGCATTCTTTTCAGTTTTTAATCGGTTTGGACGGGCTAAGTTGTGTACGGACAAATCTTATATCAAACACAAATGAATCAGTTATTACTGCTAACTTTACTTTTAGCATGTATAGAAATAAGTACTGGGGTAAGTGAATGGATATTCTTAGCATATAGGTACATAATCGCTCTGCCAAAACTACTAAACCAAAGAGTAAAATAATAGACCTGTACAATATGTAACAAAACCCTGTTGTTCCTGTGAAGTACGTTATCAGAATCGATATTCATACACAGATATTCATACATCAAATTAAATATTGATTCATTAATAAATGTAAATTAAAAGTGATTATATCACTCAAAACTCACGCACTCAGTGATTATATCAATAAAAATATTCAAATTAAATATTAAATCATTATTAATTGTAATTTGAAAGTGATATAATCACTTTTAATAATGATTTAATATTTAATTTGATTAATTTTTATTGAAAAGTTTGATAAGTTATTAAATTAAACTACTAAATCTTCTGAAGACTTATATATTTAACGATTGAATTGAATTGAATTTGAGCACAATATTAATTAAATGGAGGTTTAGTCTATAAAATAATCTGCAAAAATATTTTTACGAAAGCTAATGTAGAAGAATGCTTCTATTTTGTTGACGTTGCTTATGTGGATATTGTTTAATTAAGATAGTTATTCACGGTATTAATTATTTTATGAGTCTAGATGACAAGACAACAGCTCAAAAATTCTGGAAAACTCATGAAGAAATCTTGTATGCCGAAAAACGACGTGACGGAAGGTGAGATAAACTTAGTTCTATTAAAATTAACCTGTTATTTGTAGGCTTATAAAAACGTCATAGAATCATTTCAATGATTGTAAAGACAAAATACAATCCGTACGCAAAATACACGCTTGGACGTGGAGTTGCGGAAACCAGCCCGTTATACTATACTAAGACAAAATAGTTAAATATCAGGGTTTTAAACCATTTTATGACAGAGCCAACTCGTAACCATTTTTAGTATTTTATTTGTCTTAAATTTTTTTCATTTAATTTTGTTTTTTGTGTATCAAACGAGTTTTTGGTAAAAATACTGAATTTAATATTTTGATTGAGTACTTAGGTCATGTTTTTACTAAAGCTATTGATAATATCGATTATTTGTTTATGTTCTTATCTATACAACATGTTTATCTGTATTCGTGCCATATTTAAAGAGGTGACTATACCACTGATACTGAACACGAAAGAGTAAAAAAAAAATAACAAAATAAATAAATAATAATAACTATTTGTAAACAAACAAATTCCCCCCGTGTGTCGCGTGCGACACAAAAACGATGCGTGCGAAACCACCAAATCAGTTTGCAGGTATTTCCACCCTTTGACAATGCCGCCGATGACTTAATTTCCGAGTCGTTCGGGATTTATTCTTGAACCCTCGCTATGTTTCTAAGTGAAAATTTAGGTATTAAATAATCGTAGAATTTTTCAAGTATTTTTAGGTGACTAAGCACATTATTTCTCATCAGATCTAGAAATATGGCACGATTACAGATCAACATCTTGTATATCTGACCTATGTGTATTTGCTTTAGAGGAAGTGGGTGACATTGACAAGGGAAAGTTTATAGAGAGCCGTAACGTCATGTGCTACGTTGCCTGTGTTTACACCATGACACAAGTGGTATGTCGTGTACATTTAATAATTATATATCAAATATGTGCAACATAATTATTATTATTTAAGTAGTCTGCCCTAGCCTATATGTTAATCCGGGTTATATTTATCTGTGTGCCAAATTTCATCCTAACCCTTCGAGCCGTTTCAGCGTGATTGAAGGACAAGTAAATAAACAAACATCCATATATTCACATTTATAATATTACCAAGTAGGATAGAAGGATTAGTCATTATCATTATTCCTTATTTTTTTAAACAGAACTCACACGCATTGCTTGATGAATTTAATTTTTGAATGGAACGTCTAAAACAACACATAAAAATAAAAGATTAAATTTGCTTTATAATTATATAAATTGGTTAATATAAATATATTGATTAAAGTGAAACTTATTTTCGTTTTACTGTCTTATAAGATTGGTCATAAAAATTAAATATTAATAGATTGTATTTTAAATACCATTTCAATACAATCTATGTATAATATTTTTTTTTTATGTTTAATACTTTTCAATACAATCTATGTATAAAAACATATTTTTATGTTTAATACATTTCAATACAATCTATGTATAAATACATTTTTTCATGTTTAATACATTTCAATACAATCTATGTATAAATACATTGAAATGCTGCAAAGCTTTCGAAACGTCAGGGAAACCAATTTAAATAATATACGCGATTTAATCCGGTTAAACTTTGTTTTATTATAATATAAATAAAAAATTTTATGTTCTACGGGTAGAACAGATGTAGGCAGGAGGATATATTTTATGTTATGTCTGTGACCTAATGATAATATTTTAAAACAGGTGAAGAACAACAAAATTAATTACGAAGCAGTCATCAAACAAGTGGACTTCATGTTTCCACCTGAGATGAGGGATGCTGTTAAAGCGGCCGCCACTCATTGTAAAGACACATGTAAGTAGTTACACAGCTTTTATCTGCTTTTAGATCATTTTAATGCAGTTCCTCACTGCACAGGAACTGTTCCTGTAATCTAATGAGGGACCTTACTCGCGACTGGTTCGAGTTCTGAACCAAATCGAGCTAATGTCAATTCCTAGAGAAATACGAATTGATACTAACTCGAATTCAAATTCAATTGATACAGAACTCGATCCAGTCGGTAGTAAGGCCCCTGGCTGAAGTTTTGCATACACGTTTAGTTTTGATGACAATACCTTAATATGAAATTAAAAGATTTGGTTAAAAAAAAAAATTACAAGGATTTATCATGTTTTTTTAATAGTTTAAAAAGTTTTAGAGATCACAAATGTTATGGTAATGTTATAATAGTTCACAATCGCCAACCCGCCTGCCAAGCGTGGCGATTATGGCATATTCCCCCTTTTGGGAATGGTGGACGATTTTGGGCTGAAATGATGATAATAGTTCACAACAACCAAGTACTGGAAAAACATCAACTGAATTGTGATTGATTGATTGTAATGATCAGTTTATTAATATTTCTATTTCAGCTAAGAAATATAATGATTTGTGTGAAGCATCGTACTGGACCGCTAAATGTATGTACGATTACGACGCGGATAATTTTGTATTTGCTTGAAGATCTGAAGTGTGACATTAAATGCAGTATTTATGTAAATAGCTGTTTTATTTCTTCTAGTATGAAGAATTTTGGCGTCAGTGGTACCTAATAATAAATGGCTCTAACACAAAATTGTCTATGGTGATTTTAATTACTATGCCAAAAATCAAACAAACATAGATTCGATTCATGTAGCCTAGCTTCTTCAATCGTCTTTGATTACCCTATCACTGTTATTGTTTTAGAAATATATTAACAAATGATATAATATAAGTCGTATCAAAACTATGATGTGACAAGTACTTAAAGTCCTCTAAATCAAGTAATTTGACAAATTATTGCTTGCTACACAGTGTTTATTAAAAATGCCCCTCAGAGTAAATAACTTTGTAAAGTATCAGCAAACGTTTAGCTAATGAGTGGTTATTTTTTTAACAAAATTAATGGTCTTCTCGCCTAAACACAGGTTTGTTTTTGAATTTCTGGACATAAATTCTAAGTTTTTTAAAGTACTCCTTTCAGTTTTTATTTAGCTCTTAGGGGCTAAGTTGTGTACGAAAAATTCTTACATTAAACACAAATGAATCAGTTATTACTGCTAGTTTTGATTTCAGCATGTATAGGAATCAGTAATGGGGTAAGTGAGATTTTGTTCACTATTACTAAAATCTTTTACCTAAATCAGCGGTATCTACCTACTGACTTGTAGGTAAATGTACCAGCCATGTGGCGCCCTCATCAGTAAAAGAATTATTACCTATTCCTTGAATACATAATTAAACGAAAATTCATTTTTAACGATTGAAGTACAGGTACTGTAGTTTAATCAGAAACTATACTTCGCTGTAGTTGTAGATAGAAAAAGTGCGGAAAACGAAATTTTTCGCACTTTTTCTATCTACAACTACAGCGAACTATATTTTACAACAGAGTTAATAGTTTCTGATTAAATTACAGTACCTGTACTTCAATTGTTAAAAATGTATTTTCGATAAATGATGTATTTAGCGAGTAATATTTTTTTACTGATGCGCCACTTGGCTGTTACATTCTCCCCTTAAAGGGTCAAAACCGTTTACGTTTATTATGGTTTCTTATGAACGTTTTAATTAAAGCTTATTCAGAACGATGCATTCCATCTGCAATTAGTTTTTTATAGATAAAGTTGAATTTAGATCAAATTTTTCACATAATTTAACAGATGAGCCGGGCCCAGGTTAAAAAGACAATGGGTATAATGAAAAACCAATGTATGCCGAAAAATTCAGTTACAGAAAGTAAGAATAAGATAAAGATAATATTTTACATCCTTTGATAATCTTGATGATAAAACTAAGGGAAATATTGTTTCGTTTTTAGATCAAGTTGGAAAGATAGAACAAGGTGTGTTCATTGAAGATCGCAACATCATGTGCTACGTTGCATGTGTCTACAAAAATCTTCAAGTGGTGAGTATTTTAGATTTCCCTTGTTCTAATAATGTGAATTCCTTTGTCATATTGGCTAAACTCAGACAAAACAGAAGTTGCCCTTCATGTGATAACTCCATAGATGAATAAACATTTAACAACAACAACATTCTTTTTGTGGTAGGTACTAGGTACTATTATTATTTTGAGAAAAGAGGTAGGGGTCTTGAACGCTGCACTGCGACCTGATAAGATCTATTGTGACGCCTCTTGCAGGATTACAGCACTTCCCCAAGCTGCAAGTCAATCATGAAGTCGACTATGACCTTGTGGGAGGAGAATTTGATCTCCTGCGTTGAGATGACGTGGCCTCCAAGATGCTGGCTTCTGATGTGGTGCACTGCATCACATTCGCATAGGATATGGATGGGCGTCTCATCCTTTTCGCGATAAAACCTGCAAACTGTGGTATCACTGAGGCCCATCCTGTAAAGGTGTTTCTTCAGGTTGCAGTGCCCAGTAAGGGTTCTTGTCAGGATGTTTTTTTAAAAGGTCGGCAACGCATCGGTGACTCCCCTGGTGTTGCGGATGTCCATGGGCGGCGGAGATTGCTTACCATCAGGTGACCCGCTTGCTCGTTTGCCACCCTATGTTATAAAAGAAAAAAAAGTTCTTACCTGATTCTTGTTCAAACAAAGTGCTTCTTCCATAAACCTTTTCTTGAAGCCCACAAGTAGCGCTTTCGAGTGTTCTTGGCCTGGGAATTTTTCCCAAAGGCTAATACTTTGGTCAGTTCTCCAGTTTTTAAGGTGGGCTGTAGTGGTGCATTTAGGAATGCTACAGATTGGCTCCGGGCCCACAGTGAGGCTTTCAGCACCAGCTCTAGCCAGTTCATCAACAGTTTCGTTGACCCTAATGCCACAGTGTCCAGGTACCCATCCTAGTACCACCGAGTTTGCCACTCCTAGTGAGTTCAATAGCTGGACACACTCCTTTATAAGTTTGGAGTCAAATACTAGATACTAGGTACAGACTTTTCTTATGCTGAGTTCGATTTTTTTTTCTGCAATCCAGCCAAAGTTCGCTGCATGCTCTTAAAGTATATTGCATTTCATCACCGATTACACTGTATTCTATAGAATTATATTACCCACCATAAGAAACCAGATCATTAGTAAAATGTTGGCACTTGCATTATTATAACGATGATTTATTTGTTTTAGGTGAAAAATGATAAACTAGACATGGGGCTGATATCCAAACAAATTGATTTACTCTATCCCCCAGAACTCAAGGAGCCAGTTAAGAAATCCGTTGGATTGTGCCTACATAGCCGTAAGTAATCAGAAAATTATGTAGTAATGTCTACTTATAATTTTATTTACAGTTTTGAAGAAGGCTAATTTTCGTAATTAAACTTATTCAAAATATAGTTCCAATCTCCTGACAGTAGATGTTCTTGTTTGCTGTTTATTTGTGACACTTAGGTCATTAATGTCACCAATAAAATGGTAATCAGAACTGTCAGGAATTGAGATTTTAGGCATTGAGATTAGTTTGGAGAATTCGCCTTCTGGTACTTTTCTTTCCTACTGATTTTTAATTTGAAGGGAATCAGATTTTATGTTTCTGGAGACTCTTGAATTTAAATTTTAATTGGTATATTCCAAGGAAAAAAAAAAACAAATCAAAAATCAAATAAAAACAAATCAGCGTCTATACTTTATAATCAGTTTTAGCTATTAAGCAAATGAAGAAAATGAACATTTCATTGAAAATAGATAAATAGTTGAAAATAAGAAAATAAACACATTTTTATTCATATTTTATTCTTATATCGTCTCTTCTTTTCAGAGGACAAATACAACGACTTGTGCGAAGGAGTATTTCATGCTGCAAAATGTTTGTATGAAAAAGACCCAGCTAGCTTCATTTTCCCTTGATGTATGGTTTACAGTACATTAAACACATTAAGTATTTTCCAAATAATAAATCTATAAATAATTTGAATTCATTATTTTATTACACTAATGTTTTAATATAAAAGTGAATGTATACTCCAGCAAATACCTATTTTTTCTTCTATTTAAAAAGGAACGACTGTTTATTTCGCTAGTTGCCTTAATTTTTTGTAAATACTACTTGTCACGTCGAATACTGTGGTGTAGGCTGACAAGTAATACTAGAGTTAGTAATTAACCATTTTATTGTCTATATAAAACAACTTCAACGAGATTTGCTATCATTGTTGCATCCTCAGTTTCTTATAGATTCCTTTCGTTTGATTTTGATACAAAATGTTGTATTCTAACTATTTTTTTATTTTCTCCGTCATTTTGTTTGTTTTATTAAACAGATCCTACGTCCATTCGGTAAGTCATTTATTTATTTACATTGATAAAATATAAATTATGATAAATCACCTGAAACAACATTTTGTACACAGATGACGAGGGAACAAATAAAAAATTCTGGAAAATTGATCAAGAAGACTTGCATGCCGAAAAATGATGTTACTGAAGGTACTTATAAATTTCCTTAAATCATTTCTTGTGTATAATATGTAGGTCTAAAGTATTTTAGAGCTTAATCAATATGTAAGTACCAAACTTCTAAGACTGGATTAAGACTAAACTAAAATATCGAGAGGATGGCAGTGAAATATTTCGACCCATCCTCTCAAGCGGCTACAACGGGCATCGTACCGGAACACGACTAGGTCGCTTAGCGGCACGTCTTTGCCCGGTGGGTGGTCACAAGCCGTCGGCCGTGGCCTACCACAAGTATGTCACCTGATTTGCACCACCCAGGGATCACGTGTAGGGATTCGGAAAAGGGGTACTCTCGTATGGGTGTGGGTGACTCGATCCCCACTCAGATGTTGGCTAGTATTTTTTTAGTTTTCAAACTTAAACTATCCTTGCATTTTGCAGAACAAGTTGGAGATATAGGCAATGGGAAATTTATTGAGGAGAAAAATGTAATGTGTTACATAGCTTGCGTGTACAAAATGGGGCAGACCGTAAGTGAAACTATTACTTCCTAAGCTACAATTTTCTTAAAGATTTAAACTAAATTCATGTTCAAATATATTTTTAGGTAAGTAGGAACAAGGTAAATCATGATATGATGATAAAACAAGTAGAAATGATGTTCCCAAATGAAATGAAGGCTCCTGTTAAAGCAGCTATAGAACATTGTAGAGGAGTCGGTGAGCTTGTTCAAAACATTATAATAGTTTTATGTTGTAATTTTAACTGTTTAAGATGATAGTGATAATGATTATGATAACTGATAATTATTTTATTTTACAGCTAAATCATACAAAGACATTTGTGAAGCATCATATTGGACAGCGAAGTGCACTTATGATTTTGATCCATCAAATTTCATCTTCCCTTAACTAAAGGAATTTGTCGTTTTCAAAATGTGTGTTAAAATGAAAAATATTAAATAAATAATCGTATCTACACTATAAAAATGTGTTTATCTTAATTTGAAAGTAAAAACATAATTTCACATGGATTCCGATTGCGCCTTTAGGAAGTGGGACTCTTAAAAAATCTTCAATTCGGTATTGGCTTTTTTGTTTACTTTAAATTGGGGTGACGTTGATATTAACCTTCAATTGCGGTTTTGTCAAAATTTCGGATGTAGTAGAAAAAATGCAATTATTTTTACATTTAAAATATCTGTATATATAGTGCTGCGTTGTTTAAATCTAGGAGTAACATAACAGTTACCAAAACAATTTTGGGTTGTTTAAATAAAGATGTGTAAACATTCATTTTGTATCTGAGAAGCTCATGCAATAAACAGATACTAACTTAACTTAATTACACTTAATTAGATAATTCATGTCTTTACTCAAGTAATGATACAGCTAGCTGCACTGAATGCACAGTTTTGCCCTATAATCAGAGTGTAGGAACTTCATATATATGGTTTATAATAGATCTTGAGTAAACAGTTGGATTTAGAAAGGAACTTGAGTATCAGTGTCGTGATGGATCGAAATAAATTGTGTTTATTGATCATCGCAATGGTTCTGGTCAGTGGCAGTGATGCCGTAAGTATCTATATCATCGAATAAAAATAACGCTAATCTATATAAAGAAATAGAAAGAGAAGATAAAGAAAATACTGTTCTTATACATATATTCTGTGGTAGCCTTCTACGTTTTGATGGTAAAATATATTTATTTACAGATGAGTAGACAACAATTAAAGAATTCAGGGAAAATACTGAAGAAAAATTGCATGAGTAAAAATCAAGTTACTGAAGGTAAACAAAACACCAAGGGTCTGTCTTTCAATAGCCAGTTAACTTTTACCTGAGGAATAAGTTTGACATTTTGACAGTTGTTGTATAGAAAATCTGTCGAAACGTCACATTTAAGTTATCAGACTATTCAAAAACCGGCCCTAAATATTCAGCTAATAGAGTAGCAAGTAACTTTACTTCGCATAATTAGACGTGTATCTGCAATGAATTAATAAGAATTTATTCAGTTACATCTTTTGGAAATTATTTTAATTTGATAGGTGTACAAATAAAAGCAGTGGCATTTGTTTATTTTACAGATCAAATAGGTGAAATAGATAAAGGAAAATTCATAGAAGACAAAAAAGTTATGTGTTACATAGCTTGCATCTATGAAATGACTAATGTTGTAAGTGTTGTAACTTTGGGCACAGATATTATCAATGATATTTATAAAAGTACAGATATTTTACTGCACTTAATCCGCGTCAATTAAAGCGCCGACCGTGACTGGTGACAAAAAAAACCAATTTACTGTCGTGTGTGTACAGAAAGTGTTTCAATTATGACGCGAAAGTAAGTTGAAGTAACCAACTTACTTAGTTTGTACTAGTTTATGTGTATTGTGATGCCGCTGCATACGGATTTTTTATTAGTTTGTTTTGTTAGGGTATGACATATCTATACTTTTAAATATCATTGGATATTATCAAGTGTATCATCCTCTTCGTTCCATTTAGTATCGTAAAGAAAACGTTATTGTAGAACTATTTTCACCAGGATTTATTAATTGCAGGTTAAAAACGGTAAATTAAATTACGATGCCTCCATCCGTCAAATCGATCTTATGTACCCACCCGATGTTAAAGAGTCTGCTAAAGCTGCTGTTACCAACTGCAAAGATGTTCGTAAGTAGCACCAGGGGGCCTAGTACGAGTTTGACACATGAATAATTTCATAGTTTTCGTCGACTTTCGTCAGTAGTTCATTCATCATCATCCTCCAGCCCTTATCCCAATTTATTTGGGGTCGGCGCAGCATGTTTTTTTCTTCCATACATTTCTATCAGCCGTCATCTCCGTGTTCACTTTCTTTCTATTCATATCATCTTTCACACAATCCATCCATATTTTCTTCGGTCTCCCTCTTTTCTTATAGCCATCAACATTCATACTTAAAACTTTCCTCGTAACATGCTCCTCATTCCTCCTCATCACATGTCCATACCATGATAGTCTGTTGCTACTTAACTTCTCTGTCACTGGCGCTACTTTCAGACTCCCTCTTACATATTCACTCCAGTCAGTAGTTCATTAAATTAAATTAAATTTATTTCCAAAAAATGTAACAGTACAGTTTTTGACAATGGAACATGCAACCAAAAATAATAAAAATAGGGTTAAGACTTTGCTTCCCAAAATAGAGCGGTGAGGCCCTGTGTTATGGGATAAGCAAAACGCTCTTCCCTCCAGAATTGTGATGAAGAAAATTATTGAAACTGAGCGAAGTTCCTTCTCGTATCCGCCGGGGGTGCCACTGATTTATGAATGAAAGTCGACGAAAACTGTGAAAGTATTAGTAAGTGTCAGACTCGTACTTGGCCCCCTGAATATTATCTACTAGCGGCCCGTCCCGGCTTCGCACGGGTATTTAACAAATATTTCAAAATTATAAATTATAATGAGAGGCCTATGTCCAGCAGTGGACTGCGATAGGCTGAGTTGATTGATAAATTATAACACATACACACTCACACACAGCACCCTTCTTTTTGCGTCGGGTTACTAAAAAAGAGTACATTATAAAGTTGGCCCATGTGTAGTATTGCGGGGGTGCTGGCCAGAAAACCTTTACGTGTGTCTGACGGCTGCTTGTCCCTCTGGACACGTCTGTAGAGAACGGCAGTTGTTAAGCCGATGCATCCTAGGTACGGGCAATAGAATCCTTTCGAGGGATTAACCTTTGGGGGATCTTATTGCCTGTGGCGGATATTCTGGTACGGGAGGCCCCATGAGGGCAAATGGGGAGTTGTTCCACGTGTCCCTCTAATCCCAGCAGAGGGCACAGTGAAGGAGCAGAGGCGGGCCCGGTGTGCACTCACCCTGCCACTCGGCAGGCAGCGGGGGGACTGTCCTTCCCTGCCCCCGTCGATCTCGTAACCCCGGGAGTGCCTGCTGAGTAGTGTTCTCGCGCCTCTTGGGACCGAGGGTCTTAGCTTCACCGCCCGGACCGCGAGGAAGAAATCCTGTATAAAAAAAAAAATGGGAGGATGGGGCCTGCGAGCATTAGACTCAGGGTAGTCTGCTGCCCGACCAGCAGCAGGCGTAGCTGACGTAGCTGGCACAGCTGGCGTAGATGGCACAGTTGGCGTAGCTGACGCAGCTGGCATAGCTGGCGTTGTTGGCGCAGCTTGCGTAGCTGGTAAAGGCCCGTGAGGTGAGGTGGCGTGCAGTATTCCCAACGTTAGGCGGTCGGGGGTGGTTGTTTGAATACTCACGGGTTCCCACGCCCCCGGCTAAGGTAGTTGAAGGAACACCGTGGTGGTTTTAGTCGGTAAGAGTCCGACACTGGCTTTGCCTACCCCGGACGGAGTGCTTCCATGAGGATTTCCCCATGGCAAAAAAATATGTGTAGTATTGCGGGACTTCGTGGTATAGAAGTGTCTGTGAATTAACTCCCGTCCCGTACTCCAGTGACGCCTACATCGCATAGTTAGCCGAGCGGAGTGAACGGCGACCACGCGACTTTTTTCTACTACTTACATTTTTGAACTCGTGATATCTTTCGAATGGAATGTCTGAATTGAATAATTCAAAAATTTATTTAAAGGTATTGAACCAGTCTTGAATATAAAGTAATTTATTTTGATATGGATTAATACCAAGGTACAAATAAAGAGCCTTTTCTAGCGGCGGCATTTCAATTAAATTTTTTAAATTAAAGAAATCTTATTGTGACATAACTATAATAGTTAGACATATGCTGTCGCGACAGTTTTTGTAGATAATGATGTGTTCTGCAAAGTCGTAGTACATTATTTTGTTCTATCATCAATAGTTTTAGCAGCGCACGCGATGTAAGGAATTTTTTAGGTATTTTGTTACACCTTGGGTTACATAATTGGAGTTTTAGTAAGGATCCCTAATTTTTTTGAAAATATAATATAGCCTATGTCACTCGGAGATAGTGTAGCTTCCCAACGGTGCAAGAATTTCAAATCGGTTTAGTAGTTTCGGAGCCTATTCAATACAAACAAACAAACAAACAAACAATCAAATGTTTCCTCTTTATAATATTATTATTATTATTATATTATTATATAGTATAGACTATTTAAATAAACAGCATTTTTCGATGGCCTTTATGAGTTGCAAATGCAATCGTATTGCATTTGCTCTTTTTTGTGCTTAGCTATTGTAGCATTCTTCTTCTTTTGTTTAGAGTAATTTCAAGGTTTACAATTATAGAGTACTAGCCTATGCCCGCCGCTTCAACTGCGTATTTATTATGTTTACCATAGAAATACTTTATCGCGCATCCCTCAGGATTAGCGTATTTCCCGGGATAAACACTAGTCTATGTCTTAATCTGAGCTATAGTTTATCTGTGTGCCAAATTTCATCCAAATCCGTTCAGCTGTTTCAGTGTGACTGAAGGACAAACAAACAAACATTAGTACAACACGAGAATTTGGTCGCATCACATTCGCGTGGAATTTCACCATCATAAGTAATTATTTGAAAAAAAAAAAGTGATTCTTCTTTCGGGTTCATCTCCCTACCAATTTTATTAAAATTAGACAGACATACATACTTACTTTAACTTTTTTATTTCTACACATAGGGTTTGTTTGTCTTCTGTCTCATGCCTCAATATTTAATTCATAAAAGGTATCATCACAAAATGAAACTGTATTTTATAATATAAAAAAATGTATACGATTGTAGACGTACTTTTTTATACGTGGGAAAATCCTCATGGACTCACTCCGGGTGACTGAGCCAGTGAGAAATACGTCTTGATAATGGTTTCAGTGTCATATCACGTAGATTGATCGAAAATATCTGCTTAATTTACTTTAATTATTGACAATTCCAGAAAAGAAATACTCAAAGGACATCTGCGAAGCTTCGTATTGGACAGCGAAATGCATGTACGACTTTAAACCAGATGATTTTATATTTGCATGATTTTGGATTAAATAGTTACGGTATACTAAATGTGTTTTATTTGAAAGTTACCCAAATTCATACTTATATCCGAATTGATGAGCTTTTAAAGAAGAGAAGGCCTAGTGGTTGAACGCGTACCTTTTATGCAGGAGGGTTTCAATTCAAACCCGGCTCGCACCTCTGACTTTTAGAATTCCTGTGCGGATCAGAATTTAATTAATTATTATCACTTGATTTAACGGTGATGGTAAAAATCTTCAAACATTTTCTTCTTCGAAGGTCTTCAGCCAGTGCGTCCTGCCTGTCATGACTTACGGTGCCGAGACGTGGACACTGACAGTTAGGCTAGTCTGCAAATTCAAAGTCGCTTAGCGAGCAATGAATAGAGCAAGCTATGCTTGGAGTTTCTTTGAAGGATAAAATCTTTAACGACATTATTTGGAGTGACTGACATAGCGTGGTCTGTCGAAGGACCGATGGCCGCTAGACCAGAGGAGTCCTTGAGTGGAGACCGCGAAACGGCAAACGCAGCGTGGGGCCCCGCCAGGTGGACCGACGACCTGAAGAATGTGGCTGGATGCGGAAGGCAGAGGACCGAGTGTTGTGGTGCAACTTGGGAGAGGACCATGTCCAGCGGTGGACTGCGACAGGCCGAGTTGATGAAAATATCGTGAGGAAACCTACACACTTAAGAGACATCCATCAATGACAATGATAATGAGGAACAATGATATAGATTATAGACTAAAGGGCTACAGTCTGCACGAGTGGCATTGATCCTCAATCAATGTCACACTTGCTATCCTGCTCTTTATGTCCTAGCGCGAGCGTTGAACATTGAGCGACCTAAACAATGCTATTTTGTACCATCGACACGAAGAAAAAGAAGAATAATGAGGAACGTAAGGATAATTGGACAAACCAATTCCACTGATTCCTACTGGTACTCAATAGATGGAATGATTTTCCAAATATCCCTACCAGTGGGGATAGGGACCTTGGTAGGGATAGATGGAACAGCCGAACAAAAATAATTAAAAAGTAAATTTAGTGCAATTATACCGAATGAATAAAATTTTCCTGGGAAAGTTAATTTTTCAATGTTTTACCTCTGTGTTTGCATTCAAGGCCATTCAATTGAGATACCAATCATAAAATTGAAGCATCACATGTAATCACGAAGTCGAGATTTACTTTTTATCTATGTTTATAGACTTTGAACATTGATCAATGTAACATACAAAATGTTCCTTGGTTTTTCTAATAAAATTAATATATCTTTAATTGCTGGAGGATTATGTTTGACGTGCGCTGTTCGGCCTATTATAAATACATAAATTAGTAGCGCTAGATGATAGGTATAGTACCTATTGATATTGTCCTTTGGAAATCGTTGTAGGTATAAAGGAAAAATTCAAGGCAACGACCCTTGCATTCCTCTTCAGCAGATGGACAAGAGAACAAGCAAGAGCTAGTACTTAATAAATTCTGACTTCTGTAACACGGGTTTGTACCTAGCTCAGAAGTCATGGACTTTACAGATATTTAATGTAAAACTTTTGTGAATAAAAAATTCATTAATTAATTAAAAAAAAAAACAATTGTAAACACCAACTTTTTTTGCTTTGCAAAATGATCCCGTAAAAATTAAGATTACGGAAAAATCTTCGTATATTATGTCATATTGTTAGTCACATTTTTGTGTGCGTAATAATCCAAGATAAATTCTACTTTAGGCTGAACTTGACACAGCTCCGTTCTTTGTATGGTCAACCACATATCAATGGTTACAAAACCATTGATAAACGGAACTGGCTTACAGCCAAAATTAATATCCAATCTATCCACGATTTATCCTACTAGAGATAGAAATTTGACATAAAATCCATACAAAATATGTCAAATTTCTATCTCTAGTAGGGCAAATTGTGGATAGATTGGATATTATTTTTTTCCGTTAGTATGTAAGTTTTCATACAAGGCAGGCTCTGCTTATACTGGTTTTGTCACCATCGATATGCGGTTGACTGTACTATAATAAAAATTGAGTTTCGAAGATTAATCTTCGATCAAAGGTCTAAGCACTAATTAGATTTTGACCAAGGCTTTTTGACGGATCACAAACACATCAACCTTCATCATCATCATCATCAACATCATTTCAGCCGAAAGACGTCCACTGCTGGACATAGGCCTCCCCAAGCATGGCCATCAACCTTAGTTTGTCTAAAATATTTTTTGACGAAAGTATTAATTATTATTAATGATAAATCTACAAAAATATACCAAGGATTAATAGATAAAAAATCTCAAGCAAAACCGCTTGTTCAACCTAGCATGAAAAGTGCCAAGTCATACTTAATTTGTATGAAACACTAAATGCCACCTGCACATGTAACATGTAATTAAGTAGGTACTGCGCCTTCAGTATAGCAACACTAGCAATTATGTGTGGCTTAGCCTGCGTATTTGTATGTTGTAAGTATGGCTAGATGGACCGGCGAACTTAAGAAGGCAGCTGAGATGGATTGATGGGGAAGATTGAGAGTAAGAGGTGTTACTGCGCTATTTGAGACTGATCTATGTCCCAAATATATGGAAATATAATATATATATGGAGTGAGCTGTGCTTGGAGTTACTATGAAAGATAAAATTCATAACGAGAATAACCAGAGAAGAACCGGAGTAAGCTGAAGTGGCAGTAAGCTGGCCATGTCTGTCAAAGGACCGATGGCCGCTGGAGCAAACGAGTCCTTGAGTGTAGACGGTGAATCGGTAAACGCAGCGTAGGGCGCCCCCAGCCAGGTGGACTGACGACCTGAAGAAGGTATCTGAGGAATGGATGCGGAAGGCAGAAAACCGAGTATTGTGGCGCAACTTGGGAGAGGTATATCTAGCAGTGGATTGTAATAGGCTGAGTTGATTATGTCCCAAAGTTTACTTACTGTAAAGGCTTAGTTGATTAGTTTATTAATTTTTGAGAATAAAAAGATTAGAAAGCAGTCAACGACAAAGCAGTTCTCAAATGTAAAGGACACAATACATATAGTCGGATGACATTCAGAAGACTACAATGACAATGGATGAGACTGGCTCAGGAATGTAGACAGCTGGATCACAAATTATGATTGAGACTTGGGCGATGCTATATCCAGCAGTGGATTGTGTGGCTGAGGTGATGATCGAGAATTAAATTAACTTTTTGACTGAGCGACGGCGACGCGAGATCTCGTATGTCTGTCTGAAAGAAGCCACTAGAATTAAAGTACATATAGCTGACGTCAAGAACAGATGCTGCACAAAGTTTGCAGTGTGAGAACATGCCCTAGGGCATCAAATCGAAGAAAATGGTTTTGGAATGGAAAACCATTTTCATTTTCATTTTGACCGTTTATCGCATTTTGGTTCATATGTACCTATAGTCGTTCATTCTAATTATTCTCTTTTCTTAGCTTAGCAAATGGCCTAGAGATACAAAAAAAAAGTTCATTTTATCAACAAAATACAGGTAACAGTAGTTGGTGATTGGAGCCTCCTTTTAAGCTCATCAAATCACTAGATAGATGTCAACAGCATACAGTCATGTGTACTTTGACAACCTTATGTTGTGATCATCGATTAACTCGTCAAGCTTAGTTATTGGTTGACATAGGACTACGGACTAGGACCTAGGACCTAGACCTAGGACTAAGAGCTATACGTTACAGGTTGTGACTTTTTTAATCAGTGGTAGTTGACTGAAAAACTTAATACTTAGGTAACTGTTTTGCTGCACTGTTGGGATTTCGCCAAATGTTTCTCTTGACTATAAAAATCTACAAAGTATTAGATTAATCTGCAGTGCACTTTATACAACCTGTTGATATGTATTCGTGCCATATTTAAGGAGGTGACTATTCCACTGATACTGAACACGAATCAACAAAAAAATCAATACCAAAAAAAATATTTTTTTGTTAAATACCTATTTGTAAATAGACAAATTCCCCCCATGTGTCGCGTGCGACACAAAACCGATGCGTGCGACACCACCAAAACAATTTGCAGGTATTTCCACCCTTTGGCAATGCCGTCGATGACTTATTTTCCGAGTCGTTCGGGATTTATGCTCGAACCCTCGCTATGTTTCTACGTGAAAATTTAGGTATTACATAATCGTAGAAATTTTCAAGTAGTTTTAGGTGACTAAGCAGATTATTTATCATCAGATCTAGAAATATGGCACGATTACAGATCAACATCTTGTATGTCGGAAGTACTTTATACGTCGGAATTAAACCATTGACGGTGTCTCATTGTAAACGCGCTGTTGTGTGAAAAATTGAGTAAATTATCAGGTAGGTACGGTGAGTGAGACATAACAGGAACTAGGTACGAAATAATTGCAAAATCTCATGTTGTTTGTTTTTTAATTGAGGACTTTGAAGATGGCTGTTGAAGAATTTAAATCGAATACGTCACACAGCGGCATGACTATCATCCATTAGCCTATTGACGTAATCGTGAAAATCTTCAGGCTTGGAATCGTGACTTGCAGAACTAATTCATTAGCCAACTTTTTTAATACTTTCGGTAGGAAAAGTCATGTTGTATTCTTTTTTGGGGTGAGGATGTATGGATGGATGTGTGGATGTTTGTTACTCTTTCACGCAAAAACTACTGTATGGATTTTAATGAAATTTGGTATACAGATAGAAAATAACCCGAATTAAAATATAGGTTACTTCTTATCCCGGGAAGATGAACAGTCCCCGAGGGATGCGCGATAAACGAAATTCATGGATTTACCCAACAATTTATTAATGCAGACAGAAAATTACTCAGAAAATTAGTTTAGGAAAATACAAGTACAAAGGTACTGCTTATTTCTAAAGAAATCTCTTCCAGCAGACCTGCGAGAGGATAATTGGAAAGAAAAAAAAAATTGAGAGACAGAGTGTGAAAGGCGATGAATGAATTCTATTATCATTCTCAACTCACTTAGTTATCATTGAATTCAAGTTCCCGCTTTTGTGTATTCTTGGTCAGAAAACTTTTAATTGGACTATTATAATAGGCAAAAACAACAAATAGCAGTAATAGTCCAGCGGTTGAATGCTTGCCTGATTGTTATTTTGAGGAAAAAGATAGGGATCTTGAACGCCCGTAAGCCATGGCGGTTTGATAAGATCTATGGTGACCATAGAAATCTAAATAAAGGTTATAGATGTGGCAAAGACGCGTGAAGTTGTCGCTGCGTACAGGTGTCTTTTAGGACACCAGTGCGCGAACCGTTTGCTTGAAAATCAGTGCTGTTTTGAACGCAGGGTCACTAAAATTGTGTTTTACAGCATATCTAGCAGTGACATTTTTTAAGCTTAATTTATTTTGCATTGAATGCTAGAAAAATTGTGGGCGTGATTGCGTATTCATGTGTTGGTAGTGGAAAACCGGCGACATGTGTTCCCGTAGTAAAAGACAATAGATAACATTTCTACATTTATTTAGATATCATGATTGTGACGCTTCTTGCAGTATTATAGCACCTCGCCAAGTTGTAAGTCAATCATGAAGTCGACTATGGCCTTGGAGCAGGAGGATTTGATCTCCTGCGTTGATATGACGTGACCTTCAAGGTGCTGGCTTCTTAAGTGGTGCATAAGTGTCTATCTGTTTGGGTTTACTTGAATGGTTATGGTTAGCAGTACCTAATGTTGTGCGTTGGGTCGTTGAGCTACATGATGGCTGATGCGTGCAAGCCATCAGTTGGGACAGGTCCACTCAAATTGACCTGACACTTTCTTCAAAAGGCCAGTCCAGGCGTTGCCGTTGCCCTGCATTGAGCTTGCACTGATTCTTAATACAAGATAAATGTCTGGACTTCAAAAGAGACTTTGATACCTGAGTTTGTGTCGGCGTTTCTTCTCAGAGGTAGTCACATAGGCAATTCCGACGCCATCTAGTTTTTGAAAGAATTGACTTGTTAACGTGATTTTAAAATCCAATTTGCGGAATAAATTATTTAATTTCATTTAATTTCACTATACCTATCACATTTACATAGGATATGGATGGAACGTTTGCCCGAAAGGAGGGTCTGAGCTATAGATTCATCCTCTTAACAACGTCTGAATTCTACTGAGTTCCGGTAGTGTGTCACTACCACAGAAATACAATAGAAAATAGAAATGTTATCTACTGTCTTTTAACACCGGAAAACCTGTCGTCAGTTTGCCGCTACCAACACATAAATACGCAATTACGTCCAACATGTTTCTAGCATTCAATGCGAAACAAATTAAGCCAAATAATCTGCTGTTAGATATGCTGCCAAAATACAATTTTAGTGACTCCGCGTCCAAAACAGCACTGATGATCAAGCAAACGGACACCTGCACGCGGTCACAAGTTCACGACTCTTTACCACTTCTATAACCTTGTTATTTAGATTTCTATGGTCGTTACATAAAGTTATTAGTTAGTTATTTAGGGATCTGAGCTTCCATCAACAAGATCCATATTATCATGTTCTTTATTGATATTACTGCGTTTTGATCCATTGTTCTGAATCACCTTTTTGACTCCTCGTCCCTTTTCAATGTCATTTGTTAAAGCCAAAGTCAAACACATTTCAGGGTATTCACTTTCTGCTATTTTTGCGATCCTATTAGTTGTTAATGGCCTTTTAAACACACGCAATGAATTTTCCATTTTTCATCGCATCAATAAAATATACCGTAATATGGTGTAAAATCTTTTTTAATGATAAAATTGCTGAAGGTAATTATGATGCAGTTTCAACGTGCATTTTATATAAATGTGGTACTTAGCACCTTAGATTCATATAAGTCTGGAAATCCGGCGAAGTACTTACTATACCGTAGGACACCGTACCGTACCGTACCGTACTGTGTCGTATTGTGGAGAATTTTAATATTTTTAATAAAAAAATGGTTGGCTACGGGTTCTTGTCTTTTGCGGTTATGTTACTCTGTTTGGAAAGTATCGATGTAAGTAGTTCCTCTTTTCTACAACTCTAGAGTATATGATGTAACTTTAAAAAAAATATGGACAGACATTTACAAAGAAGATTTGGCCTATGATTTGGCCATATTATTATTTTTAAATGCAGAAGCAAAGATTATAAAAGGGTTATTAAAGGGTTTCCTTACCTTAACTGGTATTTACATTCAATTCAATTCAATTTTTATACAAGTTGTTGTTCTGCACCCGTGCCATATTTCTAGAGCAAATGATAAATAATGTGCTTAGTCATCTAAAAATATTTGAAAAATTCTACGATAATTTAATACCCAAATTTTAACTAGAAACATAGCGAGAATAAATCCTGAACGACTGAAAATAAGCCATTGGTGGCATTTTCAAAGGGTGGAAATACCTGAAAATTGTTTTGGTGGTTTCGCACTCATCGTTTTTGTGTCGCACCTGACACACGGAGGGAGTTGGTTTACAAATAGGTATATAAACAAAAAAAAAGATTTTGCCAACACCAAGGAAAGAAAAGACACTGTGATCGGTTCTTAGTTTCGAGCACTGCTAAGGTATACTATTGACCGCTGTTTGCAGAAATGATATCGATTAAACTGAAAAAGGACAAAACAATATTGTTAGTTGACACATATAACAGCACAAACATGTTAAAACACTTAACACATAAGGAATTCAAGGGAGAGGGGATTCATAGGAAAAAGGGGATTAATTAAAACAATGTAATAAACAGGGTACCTACGTAAAAGTTTAACATACTTACTACAACCGAATATTGTTAACCCTACTAAATGTATATAGGACCTTAATCATAGGAATGTGAACTAAGGTTTATAAGAAAGTTATAGTAGGGCACGAAAAATATAATTGGAGCTGTGTATATTTGTCAAAAAATAATATTGATTTCTTTGATCAAAAGTGTTGCTCTAAACAAAATGTACGTAGTCAATATTAATGATTTGAATTTCCCAAATATAAATAATATAATCTATTACAAAAGTACATATATCACAGCTTTACGAGTATTTAACCATTTACCTGTAGACATAAAAAAACTAGATAGTAAGTCATTTAGGAGAGTTTAAAAAAAGTGGCTAATTCAAAAAGTATTTTATACTATAAATAAATATTTTGGTATAAACTGATTGTAATAAGATAAATATTTAATTATGTTAATGTAGCATAAGAAAAAAAATGATATTCTATGATTGTAGTTAATGTTATACTTCATAGTTTGTACCTACTGCTACACCCGATTGGGTAGGCTGTTGATACCAAACTTTGATAAATACCTACATTTATGTACACAGTTTGAGCAATAAATGTCTTTGTCTTTCTTATTTACGACTAAAACTCAAAAATGGGTAGTCTTTTGGAAGCACTCCCATTTTGTAAAAAAATATCTTACTTTAATATGTATAGGTACCTAATACGATAGTTTACCTGCCAGAAGAATTGTTTATTCCCATCATGCAATTGCAAAATTATTAACTACTTTGCAGGCTGTTTCTTCAGAAGATAAGTCGGGTATTAAAACAGCCTTGCATCCTCATTTGATGGAATGTGTAGACGAATTTGGAGTGACTGAAGAGCAATTTGAAAAAGCAAAGAAGAAAGGTAGTGCTGCTGATGTAGATCCATGTTTCATGAGCTGTTTCCTGAAGAAAGCTAAATTCGTAAGTTTATTTACTTCTGACAGTTATGACTAATTCATAAAGTAGATGCTAAGGGTGGATGATGCTGCTGGTGGAAATTTAAAATTGATATTTATAAAAAACTAGTTTGTGTGTCAGCAGTTTATAAAATACAATAAATATAGCTATCACAGCTATGTTTATGGTTTCGTGGAGGACAGCAGTATGTGGTGATCGCGTGCTGCTGTGGGGGAAACAATATTGTTTTCCCGGGACGTGGCAAAGACATAGCACTAGAGGGGCACCGGCGCGGTCCAATGGAGTTCCCGGAGCTCCTCTATTATGGGCAGAGGATGGCCACCGTGCGGTTTTAGTCGGTAAGAGTCCGACATACCCCTCCGCCGTCCCCAGTCGGAGGGTATCCATATGGATTTCCACCCGAAAACAAAAAAAAAGGCCATGTGTGCTATGTGACTAGGCCATGTGTGCCACATGATTTTAGACTATGTTTGCCATATGATTAGAGGTGAAAGTCCATCACCTTAATAACAGAAATATATAGAATGGAAAAGTATGCAGGGCGCGCATGCAAGCACTCTGCACCATAGTGCAGGGCATTTCAAAGCCTTTCTCAATACGCCTTATGACTTGTTTCTGTAAATACTGTAACAAAAACCCGAAAAAATGCGTTATTGTGCTGTTTCTAACTGCAGAAACAAAAGCTGTAAAGTACATTTGATTAAAGTTAATTTTTTTAAATTAATGACGTCAATATGTAAGGCGTAGTTTGTTCGAAAGTTGCCACGCATGAATCGCAAGTAAAATTGTGATTACAACCATTCTATTTCTTTCTATTTCTGTGATAATAACCATTCATTGGTGTGAAATTGCTCCACGAATAGGCACAATAGATTGATAACAATTAATGATCTTACGGGAAGCGTCTCTAAATCAATCAACTCTGCATATCGAAGTCAATTGCTGCACATAGGCCTCCCCTAAGTTGCGGCACAACACTAGGTCTTACGCATCCAGTCCACCTCAGCTAACTTATTTAGGCCATCGGATTACCTGGCCGAGGGCACCCTACGCTGTGTTTGTCGATTCAGAGTCTCCACTCAGACTCGTCTGCTCCAATGGCTATCAGTCCTTTGATTGATATGGCCAGCTCAAGGTTACTTCAGCATGCTAATTCTACAATCTATGGCTGGGGGGCACCCTACGCGGCGTTCGCCGATTCGGAGTCTCCACGCAAGGACTCGTCTGCTTCAACAGCCATCAGTCCTTCGTATCATGTGTATCCTGACCAGCCCACGGTCACTTCAGCATGCTAATTCTACAAGCTGTCTGTGAGCTATGTGGGACCGGATTCAATCAAAATGTTAGGCATCAAAACCTGCTATCTAAGCGTGCTATATTTCTTTAATTTATCGCTTTCATACATTGCAGTTCGATAGTAAGGGTATGTTTGATGCTGAAGAGGCCGTGTCATTCGCAAAGTCCCACTTGAAGAGTGAGGAAGCTATCAGTTTCTTTGAAGAAGTTGGAGGTGTATGTGTTAAAGGTAAGTAAATAAATAAGGTCTACTAGTTACGGGTAACGACGTAGAGGATCCTGAAAAGTAAGAAGAAGAAAGTTGGTGACTACCGAGCAAGATATCTGTCATCAGCGATGAAGCTTATCGTTACCATTAAAGAAAGAAAGAAAGAAAAGAAAGAAAAAGAGTTTATTCTCCGAAATAACAATTTTGCTAACAATTTTACTTCTGCCTAACTGTAAGGTAGTTTGTTGGCAGATGTAGCTCCCTTATTTCTTACATTTTAATATTCAACAGTTTTTCACCTATAAACTGACAAAAAAAAAACTTAAATTATAATTAACTGCAATTTACCATGCACGAAGGGTGACATTTGTTTACCTACTGAACATCAGAAATTTATATAATCACTAGCTTTTACCCGCGGCTCCGCTCGCGTTAACTTCTGCTAACCCACGTCAGTCCAGTCCAGTCCATTCCAGTCCAGTCCACTGTCCCACTGTCCCGCTGTCCCGCTGCCCCACTGCCCCACTGCCCCACTGCCCCACTTCCCCGCTGCCCCGCTGCTCCACTGCCCCGATACCCCACTGCCCCGCTGCCCCACTGCTCCACTATCCCACAGCCCCACTGCCCCGCTGCCCCACAGCCCCGCTGCCCCACTGCCCCGCTGCCCAGCTGCCCCGCTGCCCCACTGCCCCGCTACCCCACTGCCCCACTGCCCCGCTGCCCAGATGCCCCGCTGCCCAGATGCCCCGCTGCCCCACTGCCCCGCTACCCCACTGCCCCGCTGCCCCACTACCCCACTGCCCCACTGCCCTGCGGCCCCGCTACCCCACAGTCCCACTGCCCCACGGCCCCACTGCCCCGCTACTCCGCTGCCCCGCTACTCCGCTGCCCCACTGCCCCGCTACCCCACTGCCCCATTACCCCCTCTGCCCCGCTGCCACGCTACCCCCACTGCCCCGCTACCCCACTGCCCTGCTACCCCACTATCCCACTGCCCCGCTGCCCTATTGCCCCACTGCCCCGCTGCCCCACTATCCCACTGCCCCACAGCCTGCCCCGCTGCCCCACTGCACCACTTCCCCACTGCCCCGCTGCCCCGCTTCCCCACTGCCCCGCTGCCCAGCTGCCCCACTGCCCGCTGCCCTGTTACCCACTGCCCCACTGCCCCACTGTCCCACTGCCCCGCTGCCCCGGTACGCAACTGCCCCGCTGCCCCGCTTGCACGCTGCCCCGCTGCCCCGCTTCCCCGCACCGCTGCCCCGCTGCCCCACTGCCCCACTGCACCGCTACCCCGCTACCCCACTGCCTCACTATCCCACTGCCCCACTGGCCCACTGCCCCGCTGCCCCGCTGCCCCACTACCCCACTGCCCCACCTCCCCACTGCCCCACTGTCCTACCGTCCCACTGCCACTGTCCTACTGTCCCACTATCCCACTGTCCCACTGTCCCACTATATCACTATCGTCCCGTCCCATGTCCCATGTCCCATCCTATGTCCAGTCCCATGTGCCGTCCCACTGTCCTGTCCACTGTCCCGTTCCCAGTCCCGTCCCGTGTCCCGTCCCCAGTCCCATCCCCAGTCCCATCCCCTGACCACTCCACTCCACTCCACTCCATCGTACATTATTATCCGCTCGTGCAAATGCATAGAAGCTTCGATCTGTCGGGTGAGTACGCAACCCACGATTTTTTTATTTTATTTTTTCTTTCTTTCTTTCTTTCTCAAAACCCATACCAGTTTTTAAGTCAGATCATCAGCTTTCAAACAAAAAAAAAATCATCAAAATCGGTCCAGTAGTTTTAGCGTGATGCTGGAACAAACAAACAAATAAACAAACAGACGTTTACAATTTTATAATAGTTAAGATAAGATTATGCATTTTCTATAGTGAGGCTTTTACAAAAAACCGGCCAAGAGTCGGACTCGCGCAGTAAGGGTTCCATACCTCTCAACGACCAGACACCCCATAAAAACTGATTTAATTTACGAAAGTTTATCAAAAGACATCAACGCACAGTGCGTGAAATATGAATTTTTGCATGTCTTTCTTCACAGGTACCACCACATTATGTCTATGTTTGTCTTATTTTTAGTATTTGATGCTAAACTACATAATATGCACTATAATCTGACCAAGTTTGACGCTGGTATATATTACCGTTTTGAAGATAGAGCAAGAACGAAAACGTTGAAAAAAATGCATGTTTTTTGAGGTTTCTTGTATGGGGACCCCATTTTGGTTTAGACTTTTTTTTGTTTTTACTATTTATCGTGATACACCTCATAGCAACACAATTTCTGAGAAAATGTCAACCGGTTACCTATTACCGTTCAAAAGATACAGCCCTGTGACAGACAGACGGACGGACGGACAGCGTAGCGAGAGTAATAGGGTCCCGTTTGGCACCCTTCGGGTACGGAACCCTAAAAATACCAAAAGGCATCTTGGCTGGCATGTTGCATGGTTCTATGATGGTCATGGTCATATAGGTTACTAATGAACTCTTATGACGCAGTCTACACAAAGTTTCCACTTAGTACGATACTGCGCGGTCTCTAACCCGTTGTTTACTAGCGGTTCACGTACGCACGGCTACACATCAAGCTGTACATTTCCAGTATAAGCTGATCTCGCATTGTACGGAAAGCCTATACAATGCGAGGTCAGCATAAACTGGAAATGTACAGCTTGATGTGTAGCCGTGTGTACCTAGCTCCACAAGTTTTACGATACAGATTAAATGGTAATATTAATGTATTTTAATACAATTACTAGCATAAAATTCTATTTTACTTGAGATTGATATATCTTTGACGACGTCTGGTCTAGTGGTTCGAGTGTCGGACTGCTGATCTGCTGTTCGTGGGTTCACGAGGTCGTGGGTTCGATCCCCACAGGACACAAATATTTGTGTGATGAACATAAGTGTTTGTGTTGGTCTGGGTGTTTCTTATGTATAATAAGTATGTATTTACAAAAAAAAGTATATAAGTATCATATCCATTGTCTAGTACCCATAGCACAAGCTCTGCTTAGTTTGGGACTAGATAGTGCTGTGTAAAAATGTCCTAAAAATATTGATTATTTATTTATTATTATTTATTTCGTGATTTCAGTGAATGAGGAAAAAGTCAGTGACGGGGAGGAGGGCTGCGACAGAGCAAAGCTACTCTTTGACTGCATTGCGGAACACAAGAAAGCAGTAAGTTTGAAAATGAGGTTTAATGGTTTGGTTTGAAGGTTGATGTATGAATGATGTGTTTGCATTGAGTTTGAGTGGAATTTTGATCGATTTTAGCGATTATCTTTAGGTTCAGTAGTACTTACTTACTTTCTATTGGTAAGGAAATAACTTCAACGCGTGTTATTAACAAATAGTTTACCTAAATTTTTTCATCCACCTCGAATCCTGTGCACTTCTTTTCTCTCTTCGCTGCCCAGTCCACTCTTCCCTTACAGCCCACAATGGAGTAAATTAGCCACTTTCCAAAAAAAAAACATACTATGTTTTGCTAAATTAATCTGAAATATTTGATTGTGTATTGTTTTTAACTTTCAGAGTAACTTTGAGGACTGATTGCAGAAGGGAAAAGTTTTAAGAAATTGGGCACACGAGAGATGGATCGATTTTTACATTTATTTTAATTAAACGATTACTAGCATAAAATTCTGTTTTACTTGAGATTGATATATCTTTGTAATTGCTATTTTTACTTTTTTAATCAAATGATTGATTGATGAAATACCATTGAAATGTTTAAGCATCTATTGTGGATGAAATAAGTAGATAAAACATAGGCGTTTTGTAAATAAAAAATCCAAATAAGCAGAACCAAAAACCTATCCTATTCTAATAATTTCTTATTCCTCCTTACCTGTTTCTTATAGCGCATCGAACGTCGCCCACATGTATGTACGTACAGCACCAAGGCATAGAATATATACAAGGGAAGACTACTGATGTCAATCTTCGAGAAAGTGTTGTAAAATCAGTGTCTGTAACTACACTCATACTCAAACTGAAACAAAGCAATGCTGCTTGGCGGCAGAATTGTAGAACTTCTTTGAACAAATACAAATACATTCTACGAAAACAAAAGACCTCTATGTTTTGCTTGACTCCTGCTCCTAGAGCTATCATCATCATAATTTCAGCCGAAAGACGTCATCGTCACAACGACCAGGTCGACCAGGTTATTGGTCTATTTTGTGGGGGCCCTACCCACGCTGCGCCTTCCAGTACGCGGTCGCCACTCCAGAACTTTACGGCCCCATCGGCCGTCCATTCTGAGAGCAATGTGCCCCGCCCACCGCCACTTATGTTTGGAAATTGGCAATTCTTCGGGCTATGTCGGTTACCTTCATTCTCCTGTGAATCTCCTCATTTTTGATTCGATCACGCAGGACACTCCGAGCATAGCCCTTTTCATTGCACTTTGGGTGCTTTGAGCCTTCTTATCAGGTCCATTGTGAGTGACCACGTTTCAGTGCCTAGAGCACCTAGAGCTATACGTGTAGGCGACTATGTTCAACATCACACACGTCAATCCTACTAATATTAAAATCGTGAAAGTTTGTGAGGATGTATAGATGTATGGATGTGTGGATGTTTGTTACTCTTTCACGCAAAAACTACTGTATGGATTTTAATGAAATTTTGCATACAGATAAAACATAACCCGATTAACATATAGGCTACTTTTTATCCCGGGAAGATGAACAGTTCCCGAGGGATGCGCGATAAACGACATTCACGCGGGCGAAGTCGCGGGCATAGGCTAGTGTAAAAATAAATGCAGTCACGTTTTCAACGGTGCACCTCAAATACTGCGTGCAACGTGTAATTAATGAAACAACAACATGTCATTTGACGTGCATTTAATCGTCCAATATGTCCTGCAGTGAAAACGAACGGACATATTCTGCAACATTTATGTTATTATCAATAAAATCGATATTATGTTATAAGAAACATAACCCATACCATTAATTACTGTCCCAATACTGGGCACGGGCCTCTTAAGAATGAGAAAGATTCAGGGCTAAGTAAACCACTCTGGCCTTTTGCGGATAGGCAGATTACATCATCAACTCAGCCTATCGCAGTCCACTGCTGGACATAGGCCTCTCCCAAGTTGCGCCACAACGCTCGGTTGACTGCCTTCCGCATCCAGTCCCCCCCAGCCACGTTCTTTAGGTCGTCGGTCCACCTGGCAGGGGGGCGCCAGACGCTGCGTTTGCCGATTCGCGATCTCCACTCAAGGACTCGTCTGCTCCAACGGGCATCGGTCCTTCGACAGACATGGCCAGCCCACTGCCACTTCAGCTTACTGATCCTACAAGCTATGTCGGTCACTCCGGTTCTTCTTCGGATAATCTAGAGATAGATTACATGCACCATGGTATAATAATAATTATGTTTCACTAGGTATCCTCTTCTCGTGACAGCTAGGTCACGTGATTGGCCCAAGACTACGTCATCGGCTGTGGAGCCAAAAGCGGGCTGTTAGCGTGACAGTGCTTGCAGTTTGATGTGCTGCCACTATTTCTAAATAAATTACCCGAGCAAAATGCATTTTTTTACTTACTTGTTTCTATAAAGAAGCACTTTTTAACTAGTAATTTTATACAGTTTCCTATAATAAATAATTATTAACACGAGATAACAAATAGGCTAGTTAGGAATTTATTTTGTAATTCATTATTAATAAAAATCTCCTTAATTATATTGAAGATGTTAATCAATGGCAACACTGATCGTGACGTAGCCCTTGAGCCATCGCGGGAAGAGAATATCTGATGAAGCATATTTTTATTCCATGACATACACCATCAAGAACTTTATGGAGCACTGTCAGGTAGGTACGCAGATTTCGTCCAGATGTTTTCCTTTATTGTTAAAGCAAGTTATATAATCAAAATTTTTTCCTCAACAATCAACCTTTTATAAGCCATGAAAGAGTTTATTTTTGACACTTCAAAAATCCAGTTACAACTCTGGTAAATAAGACAATTCCAATGACAGCTTAGTTATCGCAATCACTCGAGCCTTCTTGGGGGGATTTCAATGCTCTTGGAGGGACAAAGAAACCAACTTAGTTATTAGGCAGTCTGGTAAGTAGGCTGTTTGTTCTGAATAAACATACTAATGCATTCTTAATAGGTTACTGCATTGTGCAGCCGTAAGTGGTGTTAAGTTTTGAGACATCAAAATCATGATATCTAGTTAAAATTATATCGTCACTCAACATAACACCGATTCTCCTATCTATTCTCTCCCATCTTATGGTTTCACCTGAAGTGCTGGAGTGGTTTTCTACTTATCTTCGGGATCGTCAGCAGTCTGTCCATGTTGAGGAATCCTCTTCAACTTGGAGTGACCTAGAGACTGGCGTCCCACAAGGCGGCATTCTCTCTCCACTTCTATTTTCAGTTTTTATTAACTTCATTACCCAGAAGCTTCAGTGTTCTTATCACCTTTATGCCGATGACTTGCAGTTATATTCTCAAGCAAGGGCGGAAAATGTATCCGACGCGATAGATGCCATAAATCGTGACTTGATGGCCATAAAAAACTGGTCTGATATGTTTGGGGTTGAGGTGAACCCTAATAAATGTCAAGCCATCATTATAGGGAGTCACTGGAGTAGTTGCAAACTGAGCTGTGCAACACTTCCTTCAATCATATTTAATGGCATGGTCATCCCACTCAGCCCTAGTGTCAAAGACCTTGGTTTGCATATTGACACCACCTTAAGCTGGCAAAACCAAGTGGCGAGTGTCAGCCAGAGAGTTACGGGAACATTACGGTCGCTCTATCGCCTGAAAAACTTCCTCCCACCAAATACTAAAACAAAGCTTGTACAAGCCTTGATTTTCCCAATTGTTGACTATGGTGATGTATGCTACTTTGACCTGAATGCAGTTCTTCTCAACAAACTTGACCGCCTTCTTAACAACTGCATTCGATTAGTTTTTAATCTTCGTAAATATGACCATGTGTCTGAGTATCGTTTGCTTCTAAAATGGTTGCCTATCCGCCAACGTAGGCATATGAGGGCATTAACTACTCTATTCTCTTTACTTTTCTCTCCCAATTCTCCTGCTTACTTAACTTCTCATTTTCAGTATCTATGTACAAGTCATACTAAATATCTCCGCTCCACTAATAATCGTCTTCTCCAATGTCCTTCTCACCGCTCTGACTTCGTTCACTCTACATTCTTCGTGCAATCTATCCTATTATGGAATGCGCTTCCTCATGAAATCAGGATGGCTAACAGTCGGCTCGCCTTTAAAATTAAGTTAAGGAAATATTTCCGTGAAAACAATTTAGCAGATTCAGCTCGACTTTGAATTATCTTGATGTTATATATTTATAGTTATATATGTAGGTATGTATAATATGTATATTTTATTATATGTATAATTTACTTAGGTATTTATCTATTTTTATTATATGTAAAATTAATTTGGAATTTTAACTAAACTTATGTGATTCCTACAAGCTGATTGATTAATATTCAAGCGATGGTTTTTAGTAGAATTGTAAAAAATATTAACACATATATTATGCAGTGGAAAGAAAAATCGCTCACGAGCAAGATGCGAACCTGCGACTGCTGGCTCACATACATACATACATATTTTATAGATAACCTGACAATTGTGTTTTTTTTTTCAGTCTAGGGCAATAAAATCTGTTATTACAAATGAATAAATTAGCATGGTGATGCTCTATTGTGGCAGTATATAAAAGAGAGAGGAAGTGGCAAATGATCGCTTTGTATTGTATTGGTGCACACGATTGCCATATTTATTTTATTGTAAATTAGGGATCCTTATGCAAAAACGGATTTAGAGAGAATTTATCAAAATTGAGTATCATATATTGTATGTTTTATTAGGTACTAAACAGGTTTGTTAAGTGGGAAAGACAAACGTTGGTTTATCATACATGTGAGGCCTATATCCAGCAGTCTATGTTCCTACTGATACACCAAATTGAGATGATAGATAACACACATACTTTGCCGGAACTTTTGGATCTGTTAATGTCAGGATATGCTTCGTACAGTACACCTTAGCGTTTTGAGGGGCTGAAGAGGAAAAAAATTGGACTTATGACCAATATACAACTTATAAAGTACCAGCTGCCGAATTGCGTAACTCACTCGCGATCGCAATCATCTGGATTTCAATGTGCATTGCTCTGTGTGTTTTGACAATCCGTCATATTGACAACTACGTACCACGCAATGAACATTGCTGTAATTTCAAAATGAAAGCTGATGTCAATGTGAATGCATTACACAATTACCCCACTGGTTCTAATATAGGTGAGGTGACATATAAGTTTAACATACAAGATCGCCTTTTATCATTCAGATTCGAACTTGACATTATTTTGATTGTCCACTTTTCTCATTGATGTGAAATAATAATATGTTATATAAAGGTAATTAATTATCTCTCCATAAAAAATTACCTAACAGCCCATAAAAGTGATAATTTTTTTTTCAAGCTCAAGCGTATAAAACGGGAAGCATTGAATAAACTGCTAATTATCTTCTGTTATTTCAATATGCGGAGGTTGAGTGTTGTGTTCCTACAGTTTGTAGTGGTGGCTGTGAGTGTTTGGAGTGTTAATGTAAGTACATGTAAATAGAGTACTTAGTTCTTAAATATTCTGTTCATAAATAATTTTGAGAATAAGGCTCAGAAGGCTCGGTTTCATTATCATTGTTCGCAAACACAGACCAGTAAGCCTTAAGATGCCGCATAAACAAAGTTTTGCATGAGAACACGTACAGACGTAAAATGTTGGCGGGGTACAGGGGCAGAAGGCGCGTTATGATTGGTCGGCTCCAAACTTCGGTAGTATGATTCCGTATGATTGGTGCCACTCGCTGATGCAGTGATATCCCGATTGGCGGCGGGCCGTAAGATATGTTTATGCTGGAGGCTTACTGGTCTGTGTTCGCAAAGGACTCTTTATTTAAAGGGCTCTCTACGGCTCAGTGGCGCGTTGGCGTCCACATCAGTAAAAAATAATTATTCGCTGAGTACATCATTTATAGAAAATCTGGTTGTACAGAATTATTGTGGTAAAGGTACTGTAGTTTAATCAGAAGAACTCTGTTAAATATAGTTCGCTTTAGTTGTAGAAAGAAAAAGTTCCAAAGTGGCAATTTTTCGCAGTACCTTTACTATAATTCGGTAAAGATTTACTCGATTTTAGATAAATTTTGTACGCAGCGGGTTGTTATTTTTTTACTGATGGTTTGGGATTCACTGAGCTGCATGGAGCCCCTTAAGCCTTAAGCTAGGTTCGTTGTATAAATATAGTATTTTTGTATTAGGATGTATAGAATAAATTTTTGTTTTTATTTTATAGTATTATTTTAGTATTTTATTTTATTATTTCAGTACATGTATCTAATTGCGCGACTGCTGAGCGTGGGGTCCTGGGTTCGATTCCCGGGTCGGGCAAAGTGTTATTGGGTTTTTTCATTAGGAAATTCTCAGTAGCAGCCCAGAGTCTGGATTTGTGCCCGGTCAATGGCAATAGGCTCGCCCCCTATTACATGGGACTATAACAAAACTGGCGAAATGTGGGTGTACTATTACACCTCTGCCTACCCCTTCGGGGAAATACAGGCGTGATGTTATGTTATGTTATGTATCTAATTTGCACATCTGACAACCCCATTTTCTGTCCTGTCCATCCTATGTTTGCCTGGAAGAAATCGCTGTTTGTGAGAAGGCCGCCATTTGTATAATAATTTAAATGCATATTCCATGTTATTTATTTTAAGGTGTACAATAAAGCATATTTAAATAAATAAATATATAAGGCTCCATTCTGTTGTTAATTTGTAATATTGTAGAATTAAAAAGATCTTGTGATTGAAGTGTAAACCTACGTTTTTGCAGAGTAGTGTTATCTAAATTGTGATAATTTTTTTCTGGTTTGCTTTTTTAGTGTTTAGGTAATGAAGAGGAATCAGCTGTGGCGGAAGCTATGAAATCCGTGATTAAGGCATGTGCAAATGAGTTTGGTTTTGAAGATGATGGTAACGAGGAAATAAAAAAGGGCGATAAAATGAACAAAACTTTTAAGAAATGCTTATTAAATAAAACGGGACTTGTAAGTGCTATATCTTATTATATCTAGATGTATCCACTGGCGCCGGCTCCATATGGCCCGAGGGGGTCGTGCCCCCAATGTTAAAACCAGAGCGGCTGACTTGGGAGGGGGGGTGTAGTTATTGTGTGTATATTGTTTTATTGCCTCAGGTAGTCTGGGAGAAATCGCCTAGAGCGATAAGACCGCCCATTGTACATATCTTCTGTATATACAACGTGTATCAGAAATGCGTGGTCACATTTTAAGAGCTCATTCAGGGCATAGCATAGAACAACTTTTACTATGGGGCCAACCTTGAAATTGCGAAAAAAATATCAGCTGTTCCCTACTCAATCATCGATGTCGCTCGACAAAATTTAAGGATTTGTTTTCGTGATTTCAAGATTGGTTCCATAGTAAAAGTTGTTCGATAGCATCCCCTGAATCCGTCCGTCCGTCCGTCTACCTACCTACCTACCTACGACACAACTTCGAGAAAGAAGCCAACAGAAGGATCCGTTTGGGCTGGGCAGCATTTGGCAAACTTCGCCGAGTCTTCTCGTCGCCTACACCGCAAAGTTTGAAGACAAAGGTCTTCAACCAGTGCGTCCTGCCTGTCATGACCTACGGTGCCGAGACGTGGACACTGACAGTTGGGCTAGTCCACAAGTTCAGACTCGCTCAGCGAGCTATGGAGCGAGCTATGCTTGGAGTTTCTTTGAAGGATAAAATCCGTAACGAGATTATCCGGAGAAGAACCGGAGTGACCGACATAGCTTGTAGGATCAGTAAGCTGAAGTGGCAGTGGGCTGGCCATGTTTGTCGAAGGACCGATGGCCGTTGGAGCAGACGAGTCCTTGAGTGGAGACAGCGAATCGGCAAACGTAGCGTAGGGCGCCCCCCTGCCAGGTGGACCGACGACCTAAAGAACGTGGCTGGGGGGGACTGGATGCGGAAGGCAGAGGACCGAGTGTTGTGGCGCAACTTGGGAGAGGCCTATGTCCAGCAGTGGACTGCGATAGGCTGAGTTGATTGATTGATCCCCTGAATAAGCTCTTCAAGTATGTCCACGCATTTCTGATACACGTTGTTTAAGTCATGTTTGTTGCTTATTTTTTCGTGTACCTACTATTTACAGAGCATTTGTATTGTATTGTATAATAGGTCGTAGGTTAATCGTACAAATCGAATCCTTGCGAAAATCCTAGGATGCTTGCGCAAAACCGGGTCATCATCATCATTTCAGCCAAAGACCACTGCTGGACATAGGCCTACCCCAAAAAGGGGGGATATGCCATAATCGCCACGCTTGGCAGGCGGGTTGGCGCTCGCTGTTGGTTGGTTAAATACTCAGAGAACGCTGCTGCCTATCCTTTGTAGAAACCCTTAGTCACACCCATGAGAAGATATAGGGTGGTGCAATTCTTTACGACCGGCACCACACGGAACCGAAAACCGGGTAATTGGAACCTAAGAAAAATATTCTTAATTATATGAGCTATTATCAGGATTATTACAAAAATCCCAGTTTGTTTAAGACGATTGGAAACTTGAACGCTGATTGGTTAACGCTTAAGTTAACAAAGTCGTTTTATAAAATCTATATTCTGGTTAGTCAGAACATGGTTCTTTATAAAGGTCTATAGTATAGACATAGAATAGTAAATAAGTAACAAGGCAATCATCATCATCGTCATTTCAGCCGAAAGACGTCAACTGCTGGACATAAGCCTCCCCGAAGCATCGCCATAACGACAGATCCTGCACTTCCTACATTCACCGGATTCCCACGACCTTCACCAGGTAGTCGGTCTATCTTGTCGGGTCTATCCACGCTGCGCCTGATAATAGGTATTCATTAAAATAAATAATTTTAATATTAAAAGTATACTATCACAAAAAAGGCAGGTAAAAAGTCAACAAACCACTAAATATCAAACAATAACAAAAGACGAAGGAATGTAGCCGTTAGCCAATCAGGGAATCCGTCAATGCGTAACGTTCTTATCAGCCAATCAGCGCTCATAACTTGAGTAGTTATTAGCGACTTACCTAGGTTAAGCCGGATTTTCACAATGGACCTGAAAATAGCTCGGATGATACCGAAAATCTTTTTTAGATTTCAACTATCCGGTCCTTTGCAATGGTCCTAGGATTTTCGCAAAGATCCGATTTTTTTCGCATACACATACATAAGGTGTCTTTTTAAAGACGAAACTGCAGGACCAATCCTTTAAGAAAAACATGACAATGGTTTAATTATTGTTGCTCTGAACGATAATATTGTTAATAAAGGTCAAACCAGCTTAACATCAGGTGAGGTGGCGGTCAATCGCAAGCCCCTTAAGTATACAAAAAAAAAAACAAATCTTGCTAAGACATGTTATCTTGTGTAAATCATAGTAAATTGGTAAAAAACGGTTGGGATGAAAACACGTTTTAATAATAAAAAAGTAGTAATAGGTAATAGTGGTAGTGTTACGTGTGGTGCCGGACATAAAGAATTGCACCACTCTATCTCTTCTCATGGGTGTCGTAAAAGGCGACTTAGGGATTCACCAGAGGATGGGCAGCAGCGTTCTCTGAGTATTTAACCAACCAACGGCGATCGCCAACCCGCCTGCCAAGCGTGGCGATTATGGCATATCCCCACTTAATTGGGGGAGGCCTATGTCCATCAGTGGACGTCTTTCGGCTGAAATGATGATGATGATACATAGACTGTTCGACTCATCACAGCCTTCCTTAGATGCGCCGTAGTCGGGGTGAAATCCGACTGTTGTTTATCAAAACTGAAGTTTGAGTATTACTGTACCGTTTATATTCGAACATGCCTGTGACTATTCTGATGATTGGATCGAAAATCGACTAAAAGTGTACTCTTCTTGATTTTACTGTTAATATTTTTATGTCTAAATTCAAAACTGTGACTTACCATGTGACTTCTCAGCAGAAAACGACTTGTTTCCTTTTGGGGAGGCCTATGTCCAGCAGTGGACGTCTTTCGGCTGAAATGATGATGATGTTGATGATGATGAATGGTAGTGAATATAACCTTAATTGTTTTAGATGGATGAAAATGGTAAATACAATCGTGGAGCAGTTCTAAAATCAATGTCAGAGTTCGCTGGAGATAAGGAAGTTATGATAGTACTAGATCAAATAGATGCCTGCTTTGAAGGTAAAAGTGTATTTCCTATTATTTATACTATTTTTAATTTTTATATTAATGTTCATTTATTTTGTCCAGCCTAATTTTATAAATCATTAAAATCCTACTTCCTACTAATATTATAATCGTGAAAGTTTGTGAGGATGTTTGGATGTGATGTTTGTTACTGAATCACGCTGATTTGGCTGCACGAATTTGGATGAAATTTGGCACACGGATAGACCGTAACCTGGATTCAAATTAAGGCTACTTTTTATCCCAGGATAATAATAAGGGCCCGCGGTATGCGTGACTCACTGCGACTAAGGGCTGGTTTTTCAATCCTCTGATAAGATGATTTTTTACAATTTGGCATATGATGGAGGAATTAATGCTACCAAAATCACCAACAATGTAAAAACTCAAGAATCGTAGCGTAATTATGTAACATAGATGATGGATGACGAGGGATACACTGGTTCCTAAAACAAACCAACTGTATTACTGATCTCAGATCGGATGTAAAACTTCTTCATCATCCTCCAAGCCTTTTCCCAATTATATTGGGGTCGGCTTCCAGTCTAGCCTGATGCGGCTGCGGATGTAAAACTTCTTATTTTTCTCAATTGCCAGACCATCAATCCTATCAAAAATATCCATAATTATAACACAACATTTAGAAACACCTCGTGAAAGTAGAATGTTTTGTTTACAACATCTGTCATCGAATTAAACCACAATTAAACTATGTTGAAAAACAGTTTATCTGGTCGTCAAAGGGACGGATACATTTATTCACAGGTATAGTAGAGTTATTTGTCAAATAAAACCTATCTGACGGTTGAAGAATTCAATAGTTTGCTCGAATAAACACTGTCTGTCTGTTTATCTGAGGTTTGAAAAATCGGCCTTTAAGGGGAATGTAGCAGCCAAGTTGCAACCCCATCAGTAAAAAAAATATTACTCGCTGAATACATCATTTATCAAAAATATTTATTTTCTACAATTGAAGTACAGGTACTGTACTTTAATCAGAAAATGTTAACTCTGTAAAATATAGGTCGCTGAATTTGTGGCCAGAAAAAGTGCCAAAAGTGGCCGTTTTCCGCACTTTTTCTATCTACAACTACAGCGAAGTATTATTTACAGAGTTAATAGTTTCTTATTAAACTACAGTACCTGTACAATACTAAATGATGTATTCAGCTAGTTATAATTTTTTTACTGATGGTGGCGCCACTTGGCTGCCACATTCCCCTTAAAGACAAAATATTAAAATTAGAAAGACTTATCTTTCTGTGATAAGCCGAATTATACGCGGACAAAGTCTTGTTCAGATTTATATGAATTACACCTATGGAAATAAAAATAATATGGCAATAAAAATGTAACCTACTCCCAATTATAGCGAATGGAGATAATCTTGGCGACGATGAAGATTCTGAGATAAGTCAATTTGACGCTATGTTTCAATGTGTGAGGGAACTCAAACAAGTAAGTTTTATTTGTTTACCTAGGCTAACACAGCGATTTTACACGCGCGTTTTTTTATCGCAAAATCTGTAACACATGGAATCATGTATCATCATCTTTTTTAATTTTTATTAATGGGTATACACTAACATTTTAAAATGTATTTAAATGATTTTGGTTTGTTATAGTATTTATAATTTAAATTTGATTTTTTTCTTTTTTTTATTAACCTAATATTTACGGTAAGAATTTGTCCCGTTGTAAATTTATTGTATGCCAGTTACGGCGGGTCATAGCAGCACAACAAAATGTATTTAATATCTTTATTTTACCTATGTACCACAATATAAAAATAATTTGAAATTGAAATTTATGATTTCATCATTTTTGATAACAGGCGATTAAAAATCACGGTGGAAAACACATCTCAGTGCGTGAATAAAAACAGCGCGAATAAAAATAGCGCGACTTAAAATTGCTGTGCGGGCTTAGCCTTATAAATATAATCAGCCCATTAGAAAGATTGAAAGAAAAACTTATTTTTGGCACAGGGCAGTGACAGCACAACAATAACATCAATAAATTGGCTAAAATTAGACAAATAGAGGAACGAGTCGTTCCTCTGAGTGCGCTGCAGTTGGTTTGACCCATGGCCATGTGACAATATAGGTACCAAAAACAAAAGTTATAAAAACATACTACCTTTTTCAATGACTGACGATTTATTTTATAATTTTAACATTATCTTTTCCTTTTTTTCAGTAAATTCGACAGCGAGAGCCGAGTCTACCCGCAATAACCACTTCATTATGAATTTCCCATTTAGTTTATTTTCTAATTAATAAATTATGACGTAACGAAGGATTTAGTATGTTATTTAACTTCACATTACTCTTGAAAATATAATGTGGGATAAAAAATCCCTTTTTTATTTAAATTAAAACAAAATAATTTAAAGTATTAAATTGTGGAAAGAAAAAATCGCTCACGAGCAATCGAATCTGCTCGTGAGCGATTTTTTCGTTCCACAATTTAAATCTTTAGAATTCGCTTCGCATGCGTAAAATGCGTTAAAATAATAAAATAATTTACATAATTACCGTACTTATTATCTGGATATCATCCTCCGCTCCGTTTCCCAATTATATTGGGGTCGGCTTCCAGTATAGCCAGATGGCTGAACATCAGTATTTTACACGGAGCGACTGCCATCAGACCCCCGCAACCCGGTTACTGTCAGACTTTAAGGCTTCTGACTACCCGTAACGACTGTCATAGATATTCGTATGACAACCGGGACCAACAGCTTAACGTGCTCTGCAAGGCACGGAGGGTTTCGAGGTGTAACGAAACGGTCACCCATCCACTGACCGCGGCAAGTGCAGCTTAACCTTGCAGATCGTACAATCCGTGCAGTCGTTGCTTTGCTACGACTAATTATTATCTGGATAATCCGATGTATATGTATAGAAACGATGTTCTAAAGAGTTCTACATCGAAAGAGCACCTATACTACTATTATCACTATACTACACTCGGGAGCAATGAATCCGGCTCGCCAGCACAAACCATAATATCTCAGAAACTAAAATTTAATTAAATACCATGTTAATAATAAATAGGTCTATAGAATAATAAATAGTTGATATTCTGAATAAATAGTCTTTACAATACTTACTTTTTCTTTGAATAAGCTATCATACTTAGTTTCCGAGAGGTTTATGTTGGTGACCCGGATTTATTGCTCTCGAGTGTACTACTATTATTATTATTTTATAGGTTTATTGTGCACTAAATTAATAAATTCCAATTTGTAGTACCTACCTAGAAAATTATAATGTCCTCCCGGCCGAATTTACGGTCACGGCTGCGCGCGGGATTCAACAGAGACTAGCCATCTGCGCGGGACATATTATAGTGCACAAATGTGTGTGCAAACACAGGTGCACTCTCTATTCCTTCACTCTCGTTATCCGATGGGACGGCAATTCGACACGACTAGAGAGAGATCAGGTGCAGGATTGACGGCTTTACGTGCTCATTCATTCGTATCAGCAAATTATATGAAGAGACGCAAGTTGTAAATGAAACAGTTACAAATCAATTCAGCCAACCGCAGTCCACTGCTGGACATATGCCTGTCCCAAGTTGCGCTATAACACTCGGTCCTCTGCCTTCGTTTGACGATTCGTATTCTCCACTGAAGAACTCGTCTGCTCCAGCGGCCGTCAGTCCTTCAGTTTACTGATTCTACAAGCTATGTCGGTCACAGTTACAAATAAACTGACAAAAATAATTAAACTGTATTCGTTTTACGGACGAATCGAATCACCACCAGCTTAGTTCTAAATCCAATTGTTCACGCCTTAGGGCGAACTTCCGCCCTCAAAATCGAAGGTTGGGTTTGCCAAAATTTACATTCATACAATTTAGCTGTTTCATCATCTATGTTAAATCTATTTGGTATAAATGAGGGAAACACAATTGTAATGATCAATAGTATTCAGGTTTTGTTACATTTCGCTCGATTTGTGAGCAGAAAATCTCAGAATCTTGACAAGGAAAAAATATTATTTTAACTTCAACAACTAATTTCAAACAAAACCTTCATTCGGGCTGATATTAGAAATTAATAGACGGTTTTTTTTGTAACCTTTAAAGTAACTAAGTTGTTATTATTATGAATACCTCAATGGATTTTATTCGGATCTGCTACGCTATGCTGACTTTGTTCTTAATAAAACATGTTGCGGTAAGTAATTATTTATATACTTCTTTAGGAATCCCCCCAAAGGGTGCCAACGAGACGTCCAACCGTCCGTCTGTCTATTAATAATCACAGCACTAGAATGTACATACTCTATAGTTAAACAACAAATAATAAAAAAACCCGCCGAATACATAACAGGCTTTGAAATATCCTGCACTGTGGTGCATGGTGCTGCCACGCGCGCCCTGCCCACATGGCCATTCTATCTATTTCTGTGGTAGTACCCCTTCGTTAAAAGAATGTTTTTAATTTAATTTTGAAACATATTCGTTCTTTCAATATCATGTATCATTCTAGGTAAATGGTTATACACTCAAGGGGCCATACAAAATACACTTTTGTTTAGTAGAGCTATTCTGTTTGGTGGAAAAGTTATTTGATGGTTTTGTCTTCTAGACGACAGCTTTTCAAAAAGATTGTATTAAAATTATGTTTATATTTGAGTTGTATCGTTATTAGGGTTCCGAAGTCCTACAAGGAACCCTTATAGTTTCGTCATGTCCGTCCGTCTGTCCGTCTGTCCGTCTGTCCGTTTATCCGTCTGTCCGTCTGTCCGTCTGTCCGTCTGTCCTAATCCTTTACAGCTTAATAACTTCTACAGTTATAAACATAAGTAAATGAAATTCTGTTAAAAAATAGTCTGCATATAGATCTCAATTTTAAAAGAATAAAAAAATAGTTTTTACGTTCTTTAGGGGTGGCACCCATACATGTGAAATGGGGAAAAAAAAATTTTTTTCTCTGCACCCCCTCGTGTGGGATATCATTGAATAGGTCTACTAAAATGAAGTTAATGTTTCATACACCACTTTTTTATCAGGTGTACCAACTGCAAAATATAGCCCGCCAAAGTGGCTTGCAATGTGTCCCCCCCCCTGCCATTTCTAAACTATGCAATGTAGAAACTTATAATCTTCCACATTGATAGACCTTTGTGAAAAATCTCTTTTAAAATTATTTCGAGTATAATGTGATTATAATTTTTCGAGTTATAGACAGAAAACTGAAAAATACTTAAAACGTCCTAGTTCAAAGGTCATTGACCTTAGAGAAAAATGATTGTAGCAAATAATGCTCCTTTAGCTACTTTCTATTTGAAAAAATCACAAAAAGTAACTTTGTGTTATGTTGACGACACACTTCTTAAATTTGGCGCCATCTAGCGGCGTCGTACAACACTCTCTGGGTCGCCAATGCTGGCGTCAAGTGCCGTGTATTACATTTGGCACTGTATAGCGCCATCTAGCGGCTACTGACATCACTCTCTGAGTCGCCAATGCTGCCGTCTATTGCAAAAACTAAAATAGCCGTGATTAATATTCGATTTGATTTGTTTGTAACACCTACTTAAGGAACCCTATAATACTGAGCATGGCCCGACATGCTCTTGGCCGGTTTTCTTGTAAAGCAGCGATTCGTAATTTTGGGTTCATAATGAGTGTTTTGATATTTTCTGTTTGTTATAGTATGTTTTATTTAATGATTTTAATTATCTTATTCTAGGCCATCACAGATGCGCAAAAGTCTGACATTCAAAGCAAGTTAGTGACTGTAGGACTCCAATGCATAAAAGACCATCCTCTAACATTGTCCGATATAAGGGCTTTTAAGAACAAAATGATTGCGAATGGCAACAACCCCAAATGTTTTGCAGCTTGTTTGTTCAAGAAAGTTGGAATTGTAAGTACCTAAAGGGACTTCGCAATGGTATTAAGGATAGAAATAGAAATATGAACTCCATTGAGGCGCATGTAGCAGCCATGTGGCGCCCCCATCAGTAAAAAAAATATTACTCGCTGAATACATCATTTATCGAAAATTCGTTTTTAACAATTGAAGTACAGGTACTGTAGTTTAAACAGAAACTGTTAACTCTGTAAAATATAGTTCGCTGTATTTGTATAACTACAGTAAACTAAACTACAGTACCTGTACTTCAATTGCTAGAAACGAATTTTCGATAAATGATGTATAGGTAATCAATCAATCAACTCAGCCTATCGCAGTCCACTGCTGGACATAGGCCTCTCCCAAGTTGCGCCACAACGCTCGGTCGCAATGATGTATAAAGCGAGTAATAATTTTTTACTGATGGGGGCGCCTTTTGGCTGCTACACCCCCCTTAAATAATATCACTAAACCTTATACAACATATTTTTTTGTTTAGCAGACCTCAAACACTCCACAAAGATATCCATCAGAACTATATGAGAAAATATACCTATATTTTTTCTATAACAATATTACATGCTTTTGGGGTTAATGTAAGTTCTTCAGTACCTACTGGAGAACTTACAGTAATTCCCTTCCAACTGAGCCGGCGCTACCTAGCGGAGAAAGTGAAGAATGTTATGCAGGGGCTACCTGATACAAAGAAACTCACAGAGTTGGATTTCCTGGGCCTTAAGGACTTATTCACGATCCGCATAAGAGTCCATATTGAGTTTTTACATATTTTTGGAACGTAGTTCCTTATCGCGCGTTGTGAAAGGGGGCTAGACGAAATTCTCACGAAAACTGTAACGACACTTTTTTTTTTTTTTTATAGTATAGGATGGCGAAACGAGCTAAAGGCCCACCTGATGTTAAGTGGCTACCTTTGCCCATAACAACTGCAATACCGAATCGAAAGGAACTTCGTTCCATCCGGGTGTCCCTTGACACCTCTCAACTTTTTTTTGGTTTAAGTTCAACCACTAGACGAAGTGCTACGAAAAATCTAGTGAAGCCAAAAAAAACTATGCTCCTTCGTGTACAACCAGCGCTCACGCACACATGCACCTCAAACCGTGCTCATCCCTCTCAGTACACATGTCGTGGCCTCGTCCAGTAAGCATCGCAAAAGCAAATATCCTTCAGGTGCATGGTGTGTGCGTGAGTGCTGGTTGTACACGAAAGAGCATAGTTTTTTTGGCTTCACTATGATTTTTCGCAGCACTTCGTCTATAATTTTTATTATGGCTGTGAGTGCAACATGGTTATAAAAACTAGCCCAATCGATTGTCTCATTGTGATTTTTATTTGGCATTTTATTCTTTCAGATGGATAACATGGGAATGATATCGCCAGCCAGTGTGCGGGAAAACGCCAAAAAGGTATTCAAAGGCGACGAGGAACACCTGAAGAACGTTGATGAAATAATGGAGAAGTGTTCAGCAGGTGATATATTTTACAGTCAACCTCAAATCAAAAGAATAAAATATTTAAATAAAATAAATATTTCCGGACGTCTTTTACACAGCACCATATAGTCCCAAACTAAGCAGAGCTTGTACTATGGGTACTAGACAATGAATATAATACTTGTATACTTTTTTTTTTGTAAATACATACTTAATTATAATACACAAGAAACACCCAGACCAACACAAACACTTATGTCCATCACATAAATATTTGTGTCCTGTGGGAATCGAACCCACGACCTTGTGATCAGCAGTCCCACACTTGAACCACTGGACCACAGACATCGTCAAATGACGTCAATAAGATAGACGGAGCACGTAGAACCAGCGAATGCAGCCAGAAAAAGGAATACAAAATAGCAAAGGAGTGCCTACTATTTCGCCCACAGTGTTTGCGAGCCGCGGTCGGGAGCGTCAATCTTATTCTTTTAGTTTGAGGATTAGACGTAAGTTGCCGATTCTAGGCGCCGAGTCTATCTTATTGTTATTCTTCTTTGGTAATGAATGTAGGTTAATTTTGAAACCTACATTAATTACCAAAGAAAAAATATGACGCAAATTATCTAATCTAATTAATCTAATCTCTGCTAATTTATCTAATCTCGCGTAGAATTTCTAAAGTACGTATACAGGGGAAGTTACGTGATGAACTTTAGAGATGACAGAAAGGTGGTCCCTCAGTTGATTCTCCTTTCATATGTTTCATTCTTTTCTTATTTTCACCGACTCATTCTTCATATTTTCATTGAATCATCCAACGTTTGTCCATCTCATCTGCGATCTACCTAAGTAGAAACAACATAGCAATTGTGTGTCTATGTAACAAGTATAGTTTCAATAAACGTCAGGAAACGAACGTCCTATAACGAACGTAGGAACGTCCTATATCTTCTCATGGGTGTCGTAAAAGGGGACTAAGGGATACACCAGAGGATGGGCAGCAGCGTTCTCGGAGTATTTAACCAACCAACTGCGATCGCCAACCCACCTGCCAAGCGTGGCGATTATGGCATATCCCCCCAAACTGCTTGTGGAGGCCTTTGTCCAGCAGTGGACGTCTTTCGGCTGAAATGATGATGATGATGATGATGATGAAACGTCAGGAGATGTATCTATAATTTTATGAGAATGTCACGTGTTTTACATTCAATGTCAGTGCTATAGCTATTTAAAAATCATATGTAACGAAATGCTAAACAATTTAATTATTAATTGATAATGCAGCATTATAATTGATTGATGCATACGTTAAATTCTTTGACAAGCCTTACTTAAAGTTTAGTTATGACAATTATGAAAAAAGGTCTAATTATGAGATTTGTAAAACGAATAAACAATTGGTTTAATTTATCTCTTGATTTAGATTGATATTGTTTGTTTTGACAACATTTCTGATGCTGATTTGAGAGATGTGGCTCAAAAGACTAATAATTAGAGAGCTTCATTGCTCGCCCCCTATTACATGGGACTATAACATAACTGGCGAAATGTGGGTGTACTATACACCTCTGCCTACCCCTTCGGGGAAATACAGGCGTGATGTTATGTTGTTGTTCATTGTGGATTCATGTTTCTAAATTACGTATGTACCTACTTTTACAGTCAATCAACAAAGTACGAGTGATGGGAAAAAAGGCTGCGACAGAGCGAAGCTTGCGTTCGGATGCTTTACTGAAAATGCTCCTAAAGTAAGTAATTGTTATATATTAAAATCGACTGGACACTTAACATTTTCACCCTTTATTTATGATGGTATGGACATGTGATGAGGAGGAATGAGGAGCATGTTACGAGGAAGGTTTTGAGTATGAATGTGGATGGCTCTAAGAAAAGAGGCAGACCGAAGAAAACATGGATGGATTGCGTGAAAGATGATAAGAGTAGAAAGAAAGTGAACACGGAGATGACCGCTGATAGAGATGTATGGAAGAAAAATACTTGCTGCGCCGACCCCAAATAAATTGGGATAAGGGCAGGAGGATGATGATGTATGATACTATGCTATTAATCTATTGGTTGAAATGTGTCAAAAATATCTAGCCTAGCTCCGGAGTCCATCGTTTGATTCTGACAAAATTTTAAATGGGATCATCCGGATAGTATACTCTGTCAGTACATGATTAGTTAACGGATCGAATAGGAACTCTTATTACCAGTTTTGAGATGTAGCGAGTCGGTTGAGATCTAGAAATCTTTTTTTCTGCTTCTCTTATGCATTACCATATTTTTCTTTCTTCTAATTTTATTCATAATTAATATTTGTTGTTTTTTTTTTCAGTACGGATTCGACTTTGAATTCTGATCAGTCATCGTTACACGAATTAAATTATTATATGAAGCTCAAGGAAAATTCTTTAACAGCACTTCTTATTTAATTCGAGGTTAGTCTTAGATATGTTTAATAAATCGTTTAACACACTTTACATTTTATTTACCTACTTACTTACACAACATACAGTTAGCTACAATATTCCTATTATTATATCTACCTATTAGCATATATGACGAGAGCCGAGAATGGCCTGAAATACTCGTAGAAAAAAAGACTAGGAGAATTTGTACTCTGATAATATATAAAAAAATACAAAGTCAGTGGTAACACTTGAACCACGAAAACCGCTCTCACTGCTTACGAAATAAAGACGCTGTCAAGGTCAAACTGTTACCACTGACGTGCGATCGCCTGTACCTACTTGATGATGAATCGTGAAAATGTACCTGATGTAAACGATTTACTCAGAGTGTAAACGTCAATTACTCGGCGCCTTCAAAATGATGGTATATGAAAAGATAACTTTGTGGAATATAATTATATGTTACGGGTAATGCTAGAACGACGAGTAAACCTAGTTTTACCCAAAGACATTTCTATACTGCGTCAGTATAATACCTTTATGGTATTTAATGCGGACAGTACAAGAACCATTTTCTATATTTTAAGGAGTATCAATACATTAATGAAGTAACCGGATAAAATTGTATAATTGTAATTGTATCTGTGGTATCATCTATATTTTTATTTCGATACTCTATAGTCTATGATTCTTATGATTCTTTTTTGATTATAGACTCCTTTTCACACAACAAATTCTAAAAAATTGGCATCGACTGCCAACTTGACGTCAATGTAGGTTGTTTGACATAACAAAAAAAGCTAAACATGACATCAAAATAGCACAGATATCTGTGATTATATGTGTCAAAATAGTAAATATTTAAAAAATCTAAAATTATATTTAGTACTGTCCGTGTTTATGAATGTATTGCAATACATTGGCTTCAGTCAGTTATATATGGTGAGCATCAACTTTAATTTGTAACGCCTTAAGGCGGAGTCACTAAGGATCTTTAGCAATGTCTTTTATATATATTTTTTACCGGTTCATCAGCATTATCAGCCCACTGCTGCTAGCCTCTTCTCAGAATGAGACAGTAATGGGCTGATGATGATGATAATGAGAAGATGATGATAATCTAAAAAATACATAAACTGTTTCCATACGTAATGTCTCGACCAAGGTCCGTTAGTAGATTCGCGTATAGACTTTGTACAGAACATCTAAGCAAAGTTCTCAAAGATCAATTTTTTTGCAGGCTGTACTAAATTTATCATGGTCAGAGTCTTCGATCAACAATAGTACTATCGAAGGTCAGAGTCCACTAAACTAAATGTAGGGAATTATGGAGAATCGTTTTATTTATTTAACATAACATAACATAACATCACGCCTGTATTTCCCCGAAGGAGTAGGCACAGGTGAAATGTACACCCACATTTTGCCAGTTTTGTTGGAAATCCCATGTAATAGGGGGCGAGCCTATTGCCATTAACCGGACACAAATCCAGACTCCGGGCTGCTACTGAGAATTTCCTAATGAAAAAACCCAATAAACGACGACCTCTGTGGTCTAGTGGTTCGAGTGTCAGACTGCTGATAACGAGGTCATGGGTTCGATTCCCACAGGACACAAATATTTGTGTGATGAACATAAGTGTTTGTGTTGGTCTGGGTGTTGCTTATGTATTAGGTCCTTACATATGAAATTAGCGTTTTGTCGTACTGACCAATTTGATCTGAAATATCTCCTCTTTGGTTAAGAATTCCGAATTCAAATTTATAAATTAATGTAGCTGGTACATTTTAGTTTTGAAAACAGTCATTCATTTGTTTTTTCCTCATAATTTTTTTCTTTGGCGTCGCTTATTGCCGCACAATGGAAAACATGAAATACGAGTACGAGTTCTACCGTGGCACCAGTGCTGCAGAAACAGCTCGATGGATTAATGATGTGTATGGCGCTGGTGTCGCAAAAGAAAGCACGGTACGTTTTTGGTTTCAACGTTTTCGGAAATTTCGACCTTCAGAACCAACCCCGTGGACGGCCGGAGATCAAAGTGGAAAATGAAGAATTAAAGGCTATTGTGGAAGCGGATCCATCACAAAGCACTTCAGAGATAGCTGCAGGCTTCGGTGTAAGTGATAAAACTGTATTAATCCACTTGAAGCAAATCGGGAAAGTAAAGAAACTTGAACGATGGGTACCTCATGAATTGAGTGAATCGAACTTGCAAACACGCGTCGACTGCTGTGTTACTTTGCTCAACCGACACAATAATAAAGGGATTTTAAATTGAATCATTACTTGTGATGAAAAGTTGATACTGTACGATAATCGGAAGTGCTCGTCGCAATGGCTGAACCCTGGAGACCTGCCCTAAACGAAAATTGACTCAGCAAAAATTACTTTAAACCATTTAAACCATTTATTTTGCCACACATACACAAAATATACACATTACATGCAAAGGTAACAGGACAAATTAATGAGAACACAACATGCATACAACATAATATGTGTGGCAAGGGATCCAGCTCAGTATTTGCTGTGCATGTAGGTATGCACAGCACTGATTTTCAGCTGGTCCCTCCCATCTGTATATCTTAAAAGTGAAATTTACGCGCACAAGAACAAAAAAAAAAAAGTAAATGAAAGAAGACATCTGACATCAAATACCTAATACAAAAAATTGGAATTTTACTTCGAATTTTAATTTAACCAAATTATATGTATTTTACAACATCGTATATTAGTATTTATAGACTAATAAGTCACAATAATTATGTTCATTTGGTACATACAAGTTGTATTTTATATAAATAAACAAAAAAGCATTGAAAAAAAAAAAATTTTTTTTTAAACAATTAATTGACACAAGCGAACATCACACATTGCACAATAATAATCACCTATAACACTTGTGAGTGTTTGGTGGACTAGCGCCGGTGTCGTTCACTACAGCTTTCTAAAATCTGTCCAAACGATTACTGCAGATATTTATTGTCAGCAACTGCAAACCATGAAGGAAGAACTAGCTGCTAAACAAACGAGATTGGTCAATCGCTCTAGGCCACTGCTGCTTCACGACAACGCAATACCACACACTACACAACAAACAACCACTCAGTTAGATGAGCTACAATTGGAATGTCTGCGATATCCACCGTACTCCCCGGACCTTGCTCCAACAGATTACCTTTTTTTCCGGAATTTGGACAACTTCTTACAAGGAAAAAAATTCAACTTTGAGCCGGCAGTCCAAACCGCCTTCAAAGAGTTTATTGATTCTCACCCCCATGGATTTTTTAGTAAAGGGATCAATGAACTACCTATGAGATGGCAAAAGTGCATAGATAACAACGGTGCATACTTTGATTAATTAAATATATTTTACAAAAAAAAAAAAAAAACTTTATATTTCTTCCCGTACAAAACGCCAATTTCATATGTAAGGACCTAATATAATAAGTATGTATTAACAAAAAAAAAAAAGTATATAAGTATTATATCCATTGTCTTCGCCGAGTCTTCTCGTCGCCTATATCGCAAAGTTTGAAGACAAAGGTCTTCAACCAGTGCGTACTGCCAGTCATGACTTACGGTGCCGAGACGTGGACACCGACAGTTGGGCTAGTCCACAAATTCAAAGTCGCTCAGCGAGCTATGGAGCGAGATATGCTTGGAGTTTCTTTGAAGGATAAAATCCGTAACGAGATTATCCGGAGAAGAACAGGAGTGACCGACATAGCTTGTAGGATCAGTAAGCTGAAGTGACAGTGGGCTGGCCATGTCTGTCGAAGGACCGATGGCCGTTGGAGCAGACGAGTCCTTGAGTGGAGACCGCGAATTGGTAAACGCAGCGTAGGGCGCCCCCCTACCAGGTGGACCGACGACCTAAAGAACGTAGCTGGGGGGGACTGGATGCGGAAGGCAGAGGACGGAGCGTTGTGGCGCAACTTGGGAGAGGCCTTTGTCCAGCAGTGGACTGCGATAGGCTGAGTTGATATCCATTGTCTAGTACCCATAGCACAAGCTCTGCTTAGTTTGGGACTAGATAGTGCTGTGTAAAAATGTCCCAAAAGGATATTTTTTATTTTTTAATTTTTTAGTAACACTACTATCACTACTTATTTATTTAAGAACTTTGCTTTAATTTAAAATGAATCAAGTCGTTGTAATTTGTGATCGGCAAAGCGTAGGCTTGTACTGACTATTGTTATTTTGACGTACCGATCTCCGATTCAGAACATTTATTCGATGAGCATTTGTCGACTTGTCATCTTGTTTCGTCTACGATTAGCGTAACGAGAAAAAAAAAGAATCATGAAAATCGGACCACTCTGTAAAAAGTTATGCGGGGTCAAAAATAAAAAAATAAAAACAAGATTCGCGTCGAATTGAAAACCTCATTTTTTTCGTCGGTTGATGACGGAGTACTGAGGTAATAAAAATAAATATTAAAAAAATACAATCAAATTGAGAACCTCCTCCTTTTTTTAAGTCGGTTAAAAATATAATTCTTTATTTAGATTCGTGTGCAATGCGCCTACGCAATGCATCCATAACACTAGTATGCATACCTAATGTTTTTATCGATCTTATGATAAGGAATAATAACTATGAAGGTTACTAATTGCCATTGCTTCCTGTGTCATGATGACTAGGCGAAATCAAAAGAGCACATCATTTGTGTAGATTAAAATAGAAAATAATAATCATTTAGGTAACTGGTTTACGAACGCAAGGCTTTTTATGAATATGGAAATATAACTTTTTAGGAAGTGCCCAGGATCGTGATTAGTTTTTTGATAGCACAAGTTTGGTCGTGTATGGAGTAGGTACTGCTCTCATCTTTGGGATGGTTCGGCCAAATATCAGCTTGTGGCTCTCGAGTCGATACGTTGCAGTGTTGGTCAACGCAAACTACAAAACTTTATCGTCGACGCAGAGTTACTAGCCTGTTGGTTTTTACCGGATGCATTTCGGCGATTGTGCATTTGAATTAAAAAAATTGTTTCCACCAAGCCCATTCCAGCATCGAACAATTAGACGCACGGCAATGCGCCACCGTTATATGTTAGACCAGCGATTCTCAAAGTGGGTTCCGCGGAACCTTTGGGTTCTGATGAAGGAAAGCCAGGGTTCCGAAAAAAGCAAAAAATTTTTTTTTCCAACCAATTGAGTTCGTTTAGTTAGTCAACACTGGGGTTCCATAAAATAAAAATATATTTTTCTTAGATTTTTAGGGTTCCGAAACCATAAAGGTTTGAGAACCCTTGTGTTAGACATTCCACCTGATAGTGCGTACGAAGCATTTTGCTAATAGTTTCATTATGCGTACCGCAAAGTAGTCGATTCTGTGATTCCCGATAAGTATAATCTGGTGGTCTTCAAGGTGCGAATATGTTTTTGCCCAAGCGTGTAAAATCGTCGATCGCACCATCGCCATTAACATCAGTTGAGGTGGCAGTCAAACATAAGACCATTAGGTAACTAGTTTGTCTTTTACTTTACCAAATGTTTAAGGATTTTTTTTTTTACTAATTGTTTTTTGAAAAATACTGATAACTAATCTCACTAGGACCACATAAAAAAGAACGGAGATAAAAAACAAATCAGTTGGCTAAGGAATACAGCGTTCGACTTTGAAAATAAAAATTACTGTATTGATTACATTATATTTAATAAAATCTTACAATAAGTCCACAATCCGTTATACCAATTATCTAATTATTATTTATTTGTCCATAGTGTGTCCTAAGGCCAGCATCTGTGGCCAGCATGTAGATAAATATAGCTAAAATTCTTTAAGTGCTCCAACTCTTGCCGAATTCTTTAGAAATCAATGTTGAATCCGAACTGTAAATGAAAATAATAAAATATAACAACACATAATACATTTTAATAGGTAAATGGAAGGAGATGACTCATTCTTTGAATTAATACAACTGCGATGGTTTTTTTTTGTAGCTGTTTCAGGTAGCTGGGAAAAAAAAATTGTATTCTTGGTATTTTTTGGATTTATATTAACAAAATCTGTAAAGTGCTCTACAATTTTCTCGAAGAAAACCATGATGATTTATGCTCGATGAAATCAAATTTACAACTCATCAACTCAGTCTACGCAGTCCACTGCTGAACATAGGCCTCTCCTAAATTGCGCCACCACGCTCGGTCCTCTGCCTTATGCATCCAGTCCCCCCGAGATACTTTCATCAGGTCATTGGTCCACCTGGCCCGATTGCGCCCTACACTATGTTTGCCATTTCGCGGTCTCCACTCAAGGACTCGTCTGCTCCATCGGTCTTTCAATAGACATGGCCAGCCCACTGCTACTTCAGCTTACTGATCCTACAAGCTATGTCGGTCACTCCGGTTCTTCTCCGGATAATCTCGTTAGAAAGAAGAAAGGAAGAAAAATATTTATTTGACACACACACACACACCCCCACACAGAAACACACCCCTCACACACAAAATACAGGATATACATATACATGAACAAGAAATAGATGTTATTCTATTTTCTGAGCCTTCCAGAAACTGGGGGTTAGTGAAGTAACAAAGCGAGGAAAATGTCATTGACAGTCATGCGCCATGTGTGTCTCAAAATTGTAACAAATGGGTGTCCAGCTCAGCATATTGCCAGGTTATTAAACTGACGCTGGTATTCTGCTGACGTTACGGATTTTATCCTTCAAAGAAACTCCATGCATGGGTAGGCCATAATCGCCACGCTTGGCAGGCGGGTTGGCGATCGCAGTTGGTTAAATAAATATTCATAGAACGCTGCTGGCCAGTTATTACGTACTTGTTCATAATTCTTGACAAAGCAGTCAAACGCCAGCTTAGCTCGTTCGCAGCCTTTTTCTCCATCAGACACATCTTCTTCGTTCACTGAATACAAGGACAATTAATGTAGTTCAGAAAAGCATTGGTCTGGGTAGCACGAAAGGTAATTGGAGTCTTTTACAGAAGCTGTACTCAGCTGTAGTCCATAAAAGTTATACAATTTATTGTGTTGGTCTTCTTTATTAGGTTGTCAGTCTTTTCATTTTCTACTTTTGCATATTCAATGACACAAAATACACACAAAATATCATTATTATAACATAATTATAGTATCTATCTACAGCTGAAGATGGTACCGTCTTCTAGACAGCTCTGTCTACACAGCTCTGTTACAATAAATGACTGGGAGAAAATATAAACTCGGTTTTATAGGGTTCCGTACCCGAAGGGTTCCAAACGGGACCCTATTACTCTCGCTACGCTGTCCGTCCGTCCGTCTGTCTGTCACAGGGCTGTATCTTTTGAACGGTAATAGATAACCGGCTGAAATTTTCTCAGAAATTGTGTTGCTTTGAGGTGTATCACGACAAATACTAAAAACAAAAAAAAGTCTAAAAAAAAGGAGGTCCCCATACAAGAAACCTCAAAAAAACATGCATTTTTTTCAACGTTTTTGTTCCTGCTATATCTTCAAAACGGTAATATATACCAGCGTCAAACTTGGTCATATTATAGTGCATATTATGTAGTTTAGCAATATATACTAAAAATAAGACTAACATAGACATATGTGGTGGTACTTGCGTATGAAAGACATGCAAAAAATCATATTTCGCGCACTGTTTTTATTGGGTATCAGGTCGTTGAGAGGTACGGAACCCTTACTGCGCGAGTCCAACTCGCACTTGGCTGGTTTTTTTTAACTTACCTGTAGCACAAGTTGTAAGGAAATCTCCAATAGTTTCCAATTCATCTTCATCTTGGAACACTTTCTTGGCATTCTCCAAGGCTGTTGTGTGCGACAGTGTTCCCTTATCATCGAACTGTGAAATATATGAAAATGAAATACGTTTTTTCTCAAACGTGCTTGGAAATTCGAACATTACTTTTAACAACTTTCTTCGTGATAAATCGAAAATACTGTACTCAAAGACATTACAATTTTTGGTAAGCAATCGCGAAGGTTCGCGGGGTAAGGCCCGCGGGGCTAAAGAGATAGATTTTTTTCAATGCATAGGTAATAATATGTCGTAGGATAAAAGAAAAAACGATTTTTTGTGAAAATCGTAGGACGATTGCAATGAACCGGATAATGGAATCTATGAAAGTTTTTCGCTATCATCCGAGCTATTTTTAGGATAATTGCTAAAATCCGGCCATAGATTATTCTAAGAAACCGGCTTATCTTAGGTTAGTCGCGAATAACCGCTCACGTAATAGAAAAACGCCATTTTTTGCCTCGTACAGCAAAACTGAGCACAAATTCGACATGGGAGCCTTCAAGAAAAGACCATACGTCGTTTTAAAAGGTCGGTGACGCATCGGTGACTCCCCTGGTGTTGCGGGCGGATGTCTATGAGCTGTGGAGATTGCTTACCATCAGGTGATCCGTATGCAAAAAAAACAGAAGAAAGAAAAAATATTTATTTGCGTCAAAATTGCGTTGCGTTGTAATTATTTGTAACGATTTGACTAGTGATAAATATGATAAAAATATATTGTTTTAAACTTACTAGTCCAACTTTGTTGAAGACGCAAGCTGAGAAGCAACCAGCATGGCCACTATCTGGAAATATTTTGTTCTTAAAAGAAGTGATATCATCCACTGTTATAGGATATTCCTTAATGCATTCTGCACCAACTTCTACAAATTTCGCTTGTATTTGAGCTTTCTGTTCATCATTGATGGCCTGAAAAAGAGAAAAGGATTAATTTATTTTAAAATGATTTTGATTTAAGACGAAGAAAGAAAAAAATAATAATATTGTAGAACTTTAAAACATAAAATTATGAGACTTACCAAAACATTTTTCAAGAATACTGCTAAGATAGCAAAAGACACAACACCAGATTTTAACATTTTTTTAAAGGAATAGTTCACAACCAAGCTCTTTGGGGGCTACTGTGGTGAATACCATGGTGTTTTCTAGGTTTTATACTAAAACAAAGGAATACAAACAAAACCAATATCCTGTACTTCAGTCAGGCCTTCGATACGGCGGCTTATCGATTACGTCTCCATTATTACATAACAATAGAAAGAAACACTGTCTATAATGAGGTATCCGTTTGACGATGAAACATAAAATTCATTAAATTCAAATTCAAATATATTATTTGTAGAACATAGGTAGGTAGTTACAGGTAGTATCATTTTAGTATGAACGCATGTCTAGCCGTAATCGGATTTAAAATATTTAAAAAAAACATGCAGATTATAATTAATTTCAAAATTCTAGTTAAAATTATCAAACGGTTAAAGGGTTCAAAAAATTATCTAACGATGTTTAATATCTTCTATCTATCTATACTATAATAAAACTGTAAAGGTCGAAAAGTCTGTACATTGAGTTTTTTTTCGCGAAAACCGGCTAGGGGGACTAGAAATAAGCTATAGAACACGAATCAATCGTTTAAAAAATTTATGTCTGTCTGTCTGTCTGTCTGTCTGTTTGTTACCTCATCACGTGAAAACGGCTGAACGGATCGTAATGAAACTTAGCATTTGTATTGGTATTAGTCTAACTTAAAATATAGGGTATGTTTTATCTGAATCGGTTGAGTAGATCCAGCGATACAGCTTGACCCCTCTATTGTATTAAGTTGCATACAAAGTAGAGGTCATGATTGTTGGTTAGATGCAGGTTGCAGGTTCCTAAAAATACAACTGGATTCTATTAGTATTATAGAAAATATAGAATAACATAACATAGCCCATCACTGACCCGCTGCTGGGCATGGCCCTCTTCTTGGAATGAGAAGAGTTAAGGAACTGGATATTGTTAGTGTAATAGATTATCATAACATAATCAGCTCATTACCTACTGCCCCACTGCTGGGCACGGACTTCTTCTCGGAACGAGAAGAGTTAAGAAACTAGAAAATATAGAATAACATAACGTAGTCAACCCATTACTGTCCCACTACTGGGTATGGCCCTCTTCTCAAAATGAGAAGAGTTAATGAACTGGATATTATTAGTATTCTAGAATAACATAACATTACCAGCCTATCACAGTCCCACTGCTGGACACGGGCCTCTTCTCAGCATAAGAAGAGATATGGTTAGTGTTATAGAATAACATAATCAGCCCAATTACTTCCCACTGCTGGGCACGAGCGTCTTCTCAGAATGAGGGAGTTTAGGGCTAATTCCATGAAATTCCATCACCTTAGCCGGTTTGTTGTAAAAAAAAAATATAGTATGGTCGGTAAATAGTGTAATCGTCTGTGTAGGCGCTTATATGTTTATATTTGAAGATATTGTGTTCATAATTATGACACGATGTTATTTTCCGACATACACGCGGACGGAGTCGCGGGCACAGCTAGTTCTCAATAAAATTGCCAAATCTTAATATATTAATAAAATTAACTATTATTAATTAATTATTTCTTCAATGGAATCATATGGTTTCTAAGTTACCTAATCTACCTCTTAAGTGGTGATTGTACTCATCAGTATCAACAACTTTTACTATGAGACCAATCCAGAAAACGGGAAAAATAAATCAGCTGTTTGATTGTCGATTTATGTGAACATAAATGTAGGGATCAGCTGTTTTTTTTTTCGCGATTTTAGATTTGGTCCCATAGTAAAACTTGTTCATAATGATGAGTACAATGACCCGTTTTCGTTTCCAAAACCATTGTCCAAAACTATCTTTTTTTTTGGTTATTCCGAAATATTTGCCGGTTAGTACAGGGTTTAGAAGATGACTGACGAGATTGATGCTGCGGATTCTGAAGTTATTCTAAAGAGATCTGTTTGACGTGGAAGGAAGATAATGATGGTCATTTAATTATCACATTGCTCAAATGTCATGCTGATGGTGGCGTTAGTGTCGGGTCGTTAAGTTCCCTTCAATATGGTTGAGTTAAGCGATGGCTGATGTCGTGTCATGCTGGTGAACGGCTGCCGTCTGTCGGGACAGGTCAGCTCAGTGCTACATACTATGGCAACTCTTTTTACGTTTATTTCTAAAGGCAAGATTCTCACTTTTAAACTTGTTTATTTCCGGCATTAACCTACATTATACTCACATTATTTGAACAAATTTGATGGAATAAACAATAACCTATTTTAAAAAGAATATATCCATGGAGTTTCTTGCCGGTTCTTCTCCATAGGACCCACAATTTGGAACCGTGCAACTAGGACGTGACGTTTGTGACGTCCCGAGCCTGACGTTTCAAAAGTGCCTGTAATTAGTTTGATTTGAAATAAAAAAACATTTGATTTGTTTTGATTTTGAATTTATAAGCATTATCACTTATTCGCGTTTAGGGACACCCCTGACGATCTTTTATTTATCAATGTCTGGAAATGTATCTTTTATTTTTCAATATATATAATTCTTCTGTACCTGTGTTTATCACCAAACTCCTCCTAAACGGCTGGACCGATTTGGATGAAATTTTGTACGTTTATTTCAATGGGTTCCTGGATGGTTGTTAAAATATAATTGGACCCAGTAGGTGGTGCTGCTATCGGTATGTAACTGATCTTCTCCTAAACGGCAGGGACGATTGCTTTTTAGGCAGGACGACGTCTGCCTTCCACTAGTTATGGATAAAAATACTCTATATTAATGATAATATATTATATCAATTACATAGTTGTTAAAACCAATATAAATAGTCCCAAATTAAGCAGAGCTTGTGCTATGGGTACTAGACAATGGATATAATACTTATATACCTATTTTTTTTGTAAATACATACTTATAATACATAAGAAACAACCAGACCAACACAAACACTCATGTTCATCACACAAATATTTGTGTCCTGTGGGAATCGAACCCATGACCTCGTGAGTAGCAGTCCGACACTCGAACCACTAGACCACAGAGGACGTCAATATATGTACCTAGAATGCTCCTTCACGGAGCTATTGAAATTAAAAAAACATCCTAATTTTAATAGAGAATATGGTTGGCAACTACCACCTGTTTGGAACCCAGTTCTAAAAATAATCAAGTCCCAAACAGCACGCAACACTGTAAATGATAATGACATTGTGAGTGATTACTGCGTGCATCGAAACGATATTAATTAATAAATATTGTACGGTAGTTTTTTTTTTTTTTTTTTAATATCTGTAAAGAAGCTTGTCATCTGAGTCTTCCTGCGACCACGAACGCTGCAGAGCTTTCGAAACGTCAGGAAGACCAATTTAAATAATGTACGCGATGTAATCCGGTTAAACTTGTTTTATTATAATACATAGTTGTTGCTGATTTCCGGGCCGGGAAAAGTGTTACTGGGTATTTCATTAGGAAAATTCTCAGTACCTACCAGCCCGGAGTCTGGATTTGTGCCCGGTTAATGGCAATAGGCTCGCCCCCTATTACTTGGGACTATAACATAACTGGCGAAATGTGGGTGTACTATACACCTCTGCCTACCCCTTCTGGGAAATACAGGCGTGATGTTATGTTATGTTATAGTTGTTGCTTAGCAATTAAACGAATCATGAACACAAACACAATTAGCACCGAAGACCGGAAAAACAAGTTGAATAAAACACAGTCACAGTAAATCGCTATTATTACCCGAACTTTACTTACGACTTTATAACATATAAAAAACAATGCAATTAAGTGAGATCTACTGTTTTTATAGGTTTTTTTTCTATTGAAATTCTACTAGCAGAGTTCTTGTTGTTCATGGCTATTACTGTTAGTTTCTTAGATAGTGACAATAGTTCCACTGTTAATTTCTTGACTAATGATTGAAAGGTTGCAAGCTTAAACCGTTTTATATCCAGTATTTGTGTTATTGTTTTGAGTAGGAAAAAGAATCACATTAAAAGCTTTTGAACCAATAATGATCTTTTTAATAGCAAAATATGCAACTACTTTTAAAGAACCACATAGCCGAAGATATGTTGCGCTTGAATAGATCCTTCATGAGAATGTGATTCTTAAAAAAACACAAATAAAATTCTGATTCTAAAAGTTCTAAAACATATTATCTTGATTTACGAATTTTATTTGAACAATCAAGTGTCAGATTCCTTTTCTTTTTTTTTCCGTGGGGAAATCCTCATGGACGCACTCCGTCCGGGGTAGGCGGACCCAGTGTCAGACTCTTACCGACTAAAACCACCACGGTGTTCCTTCAACTACCTTAGCCGGGGGCGTGGGAACCCGTGAGTAATCACACAACCACCCCCGACAGGTACCGGCCCGCCACAAGCAGGCGAGCCCCTTCTACAATACAATACAATACAAATCCTCTTTATTGCACAACAAAATTACATTAATTTCTTAAATAACTACTTATGTGCCTTCTACCCGTGCGGCCTAACGTCAGCCGCTCCCTCCTCGATGGCGCACACGGAACACTACACGCCACCTCACCTCATGGGCCTTTACCAGCTGCGCCAACTACGCCGGCTGTGCCAGCTACGCCAGCTGCTGGTCGGCAGCAGCAGACTACCCCGAGTCTGCTGCTCGCAGGCCCTACCTCCCGTAATTTTTTATAGAGGTGTTCTTCCTCGCGGTCCGGGCGGTTAAGCCAAGATCCTCGGTCCCAAGAGGCGCGAGAACACTACTCAGCGGGCACTCCTGGGGTTATGAGATCGACGGGGGCAGGGAAAGACAGTCCCCCCGTTGCCTGCCCAGTGGCAAGGTGAGTGCACACCGAGCCCGCCCCCTGCTCCTCCACTGTGCCCTCTGTTGGCAACAGAGGGTTACGTGGAGCAACTCCCAATATATTTTGTGCTATTTATTTATTTTAGTTTAGTAGTACGCCACGGACTGCCCCCATTATCTAGATCTTACGTCTTCTTTGTCCATCCAAAGGTTGTCTGGAAGATATCGCTTTTAGCGATAAGACCACCCATGTACCCATAATTTATACGTTGTTCCTGTTTACTACTATTTTCATGCTGTACAATAAAGTATGTTCTATCTATCTATCTATCTATCCCCCCATTGGCCCAGAACGGGCCCCTCCCGCGCCAGAATATTCACTAAAGGCAATAAAATCCCCCGAAGGTTAATTCCTCCAAAGGATTTTATTGCCCGTGCCCAGGATGCACCGGCCAAACAACTGCCGTTCCCTCAAGACGTGTCCAGAAGGACAAGCAGCCGTCAGGCACACGTGGAGGTTTTCTGGCTAGCACCCCAAGTGCCAGATTCCTGTCTTATCTACCACTATTGGAAAAAACATTTTAGCTGATATTATCGTGGTATTTATGGCTTAGAAGACCTCTCCATATTTTAGGCATGTTATGGATAACTATTAGTTAGGTAATTGTTACCAAACACTGTAATGTAATGGTAAGCAACGTTTTTGGTCACAAGAGCTATCAAGGATCTGAAATCCACGCGTAGCTACAATCAACTCAGCCTATCGCAGTCTACTGCTGGACATAGGCCTCTCCCAAGTTGCGCCACAACGCTCGGTCCTCTGCCTTCCGCATCCAGTCCCCCCCAGCCACGTTCTTTAGGTCGTCGGTCCACCTGGCAGGGGGGCACCCTAACGCTGCGTTTGCCGATTCGCGGTCTCCACTCAAGGACTCGTCTGCTCCAACGGCCATCGGTCTTTCGACAGACATGGCCAGCCCACTGCCACTTCAGCTTACTGATCCTACAAGCTATGTCAGTCACTCCGGTTCTTCTCCGGATAATCTCGTTACGGATTTTATCCTTCAAAGAAACTCCAAGCATAGCTCGCTCCATAGCTCGCTGAGCGACTTTGAATTTGTGGACTAGCCCAACTGTCAGTGTCCACGTCTCGGCACCGTAAGTCATGACTGGCAGGACGCACTGGTTGAAGACCTTTGTCTTCAAACTTTGCGGTATAGGTGACGAGAAGACTCGGCGAAGTTTGCCAAATGCTGCCCAGCCCAGACGGATCCTTCTGTTGGCTTCTTTCTCGAAGTTGTGTCTACCAAGCTGAATTGCCTACCCTAGGTAGACGTATTCCGTTATAACTTCGAGTGCCGACCCTTCGACGAATATTGGCCTCGGCATGACATGCATATTGAACATGACTTTAGTCTTGTCTAGATTCATGCCGAGACCGACACGTCGAGAGGCTCCGTTTAAGCTACGCGTAGCTAAGATCCAGGCCAATTCTCGTAATTAAAAACGTTCAAAATATAGTTCCAAACTAATCTAAATAAAACTAATCTAAAAAAAACTAATCTCAAATTCTCAATATCCTGACAGTACCTAGATGTTCCTGTTTGCTGTTTATTTGTGACACTTAGGTCATTATTGTCACCAATAAACGGCAATCTGAAACATCTACTGTCAGGAGATTGACATTTAAAGGTATATATTATATGATTGAGGTTAGTTAGTAGATGGGAACTATATTTTGAATGTTTATAATTACGAAAATTCCTCAAATATCAGATAAAAAACACCCAGATAAGTTTTGTAGTTTGTAAACAAGCAATCATGTAGACTATAAAATTCAATTAATACACGGTACAATGATCACCTGAGTTTGTTCAGATTCTATCATAAAAGTTTTTGTTAGAAGTAGAATGAACTTTGTTATGTTTTGGTGGGTGATTATAGGATTTGGGATTTTCCTCCATCTATTTTTGGTATCGTTCCGTGTGGTGCCGGACGTAAAGAATTGCACCACGCTCTCATTTCTCATGGGTGTCGTAAAAGGCGACTAAGGGATTCGCCAGAGGATGGGCAGCAGCGTTATCTGAGTATTTAAACAACCAACTGCGATCGCCAACCTGCCTGTTAAGCGTGGTGATTACGGCATATCCCCCCCCTTTGGGAGAGACTTTTGTCCAGCATTAGACGTCTTTCGGCTGAAATGATGATGATTATTTTTGTAATTCCATTTCTTAAGTGAGAAAAGCTATTCTTATTTCAATAACGTGGTCGGTATTCGGCAAATTCCACTTTTTTCCAATTTATGCCGCTATTTTTTTATATTTATGCCGCTTCCAGCTTAAGAAGGTACTCCTGAGAGTCCAGAAAACCAATGATATTTAAAAGTTAGACAAGTCATACCCTAACAAAACCAATGAAAAATATGTTCCGTACGTAGCGGCAGCACAATACCAATAAACTAGTGCAAAGCAAGCAAGTTAGTTATTTTAAGATAGTTTCGCGGCATAATTAGTACACTTTCTGTAGACAGAAAACGGCATTTTTGTATTTTTGTTGTCACACGTCACGCTCGGCGCCTTGCTTGATGGAAACTAGTAGCAAAACGTCCCAATTAGGACGTTTTCGAGTCTTCAGATTGCGCGCGCAAAAACATATCTGTACGTGGGACACTCAGAAAGTTTTGCGAAACTAAAAAAAATTGTTCTATACGTACATATATTTTTATCAAATCTTTTCAAAGTACTTTCCACCAGCCTCTATACAAAGATTCATGCGCCTAAACCAGTTTTCAAAACACTTTTTCCAGTCCGCCGCAGACACCTCGTTTACAGCCTGCTCGAACGCAGCCAGCGCATCTTCCGGCGACGAAAATTGTATCCCTTTGAGCTGATTTTTTATTTTTGGGAATAAAAAGAAGTCACACGGTGCTAGATCAGGGCTGTAAGGAGGGTGACCCAGGAGTTTGACTGGCGTGCTGTCCAGGAAGTCCCTCGTTTTGAGTGCGGTGTGCGCAGGTGCATTGTCGTGGTGGAGCAGTAGCCCGCGGAGCCCTGTGTTTGGTCGCTTGTTGCTTATAACAGAGAAAACTTCTGGCAAACATTTGGTAGTATACCATTCGGCATTAATGCTTCTTTGATCCCGTAAGGGAATTGATACCAAGTGGCCAGTCAAATTAAAAAAGCTAGCGATCAAAATCTTACCCCCGCTTCTAGATCGCTTCACTTTGGTAGGCGTTGGCTCATTTTGAAACACCCAAACAGTCGACTGGCGCTTGGTTTCTGGGTCGTATTGATAAATCCAGGACTCATCACCTGTAACGATGTCGTAAACACGCCGAGACGAGCCTGCTTCAAATTTGTTAAGCATATCACGGCACCATTCCACCCGGGCCTGCTTCTGAGCATCGGTGAGGTTGTGCGGCACCCAGCGTGATACTATCCTCCTCACGCGAAGATGGCTGTGTAGAATCTCGTGAACGCTTCCCGATCCAATCTTCAATATGTGTTGAATCTCCTGATATGTAATTCGCCTATTGTCTTGGATTAAATTTTTCACTGCTAGCACGTTTTCTTCGGTAACAGCCGTCAAAGGGTGACCGCTTCTTTCGTCATCCCCCAAAGTTGGTCGACCGCGCTTGAATTCGTTATACCAACGATACACGGTTGCCTTGGAAGGGCCTTCATCCATGAATGCCATTTGAAGTCTATCGTACGATTCATCCGGTTTCAGGCGACACTTGAAATCGTATAAAATCATAGCTCTAAAATGTTCCCGGCGCAGATCCATATTTCAGTGAGACACAATACTTTGAATTAACTCGCAAAAAATGTGGAGGGAAATTTTGAAATTGGAACTTACTTATTTTTACTTATAAATAATCATATTTTCGAAAAACATTATAACTGGCCAGTCTCCCATATATAAAAACTTTTTTTCGCAATACTTTCTGAGGGGCCTGGTACTTTTTAAAATATCTTCGTCCTGAACATAAGAATTCTATGCGGCCTATAGCTGTCATATATTTTCCACTACCTAATTTTTGTAGAACAGACAACGCAAGACAAACGGGATCGAAGTGTAATTGACTGGACCAATTAATATTTGGACTGGACTTATGACTTCATGCCCTATCATGTGCCTTAGTAACAAGACAATTTTATTTTAAATGTTTTTAAACCTGGATATTTTTTATTATAAGGAGCTACAAACAAAGTAAACAGAGGTATTGTTTTTTTTGCTTCGTTTCCTGCGTTTGTAACATTGAGCAGAGCCGTTGTGAGATGTAATGATAATTACCTTACGTCAAATTACTTAACCACAGCAGTTTCATATAAATAGGTGTCGGACTTAGACTTAGGCATACACAATTTGAGCTTCAAAAGACCAAGAGTATAAGTCAATAATACAATATGTCCAAGTTTACTTGTCTTGTTTTGTGTGTCGTGGCTGTGAGCTTAAGCAAAGTAAATGTAAGTGTCATTGTTTAGTATTATTTCCAGTCAATCAATAATTTAATACATTCTATCATTAAACCTGAAGCAATGAAAAATTAAAAATCTCTTCCTTAAAACTAATCTGCAATATAATAATCTTCTCCTTATTTACTTACCGAAATATTGGTATCATTAATTTTAATATTTGACTTTGCCTGGTATCTTTACTTATATTATGGTATTCTCTGTAATTAATATTTTTTTCAAGGCTTCCGAAGAGGAGGGGGCTGTTTTCCATGAGTTGTTGAAGCCCATTATAGACGAATGCTCAAAAGAGCATGAAGTCAGCACTGATGAGATCAAATCCGCCAAGAAGGCTGGCAGCGCGGAAGGCATCAAGCCTTGTTTCCTTGACTGCGTTTTTAAGAAAGCAGGAATTGTAAGTCTATCCTCGTTTTAATGTTTCCTGGTTTTTCTTGTTTTTGTTTGTTTGAATTTGCTAGAGGTATTATGGTAATATTCTAGATAATATTGTACAAATCATAAGTCAAACAGGATTTAAGCAAATGGTATAATATAAGGGAGGCATATACCTACTTAGAAATAGCATAGCAGTGATAGCCTAGTGGTTGAACGCTTGCCTTCCATGCAAGTTGAGTTCGACCCGGTGGTATGAATATCGGTTATGATAATGTAGCTCACAGGAACAACAGGGTTTTTGTTACATGCTGTACAGCGTTTATTAGTAAGGGGCTAACGGCCAAAATTAATATCCAATCTATCCACGATTTGCCCTACTAGAGATAGGAATTTGACATAAGACGCATACAAAATATTTCAATTTTCTATCTCTAGTAGGATAAATCGTGGATAGATTGGATATACATTTTGGCCGTAAGACTATTAGAATGTTAATTTAAGATACACAGGCAAATCTTAGGCTTAAATTCAGAGGCGAATCTAACCGTGAATTCATGCTTCCAACTGTCAAATAGTGCATTTTGCAATAGAATAATTAGTATAATTGCATTTGTAGATTTTTTTAAACTTGATTGCCTGGATCCGGGAATAGAACTAACACCAACATAAATGAGTACCGTCCTGTATTATATGGCTTGTGTTGATAAATCTTGTTAGGATCAATAATAACGATAAAATCTGTCAAATAGAGAAGAAAGTCCATGAAATATGAACCAATAGCAAATCAATAAGGTGTTTTTGATGCCTAGTCGTTTTATTGAACCTATGCTAGGTTTTTTATTTTTGATTTATGTGTTCTTATATTTATAATTTAAATGTTCACGTGCCCGGTCAATGGCAATAGGCTCGCCCCCTATTACATGGGACTATAACGTAACTGGCGAAATGTGGGTGTACTATTACACCTCTGCCTACCCCTTCGGGGAAATACAGGCGTGATGTTATGTAATGTTCATGTGTGTTCATGTTCGTGTGTTCCCTTTGATTTTTTAGCACCGTGATTTGATACGGTTGTGACCCAAGCAAGCTTTTGAAATCATAAAATATTGGCCCATCGTCCTAAAAAGGGACATATTTTTTTTGGCTTATTTTACGTTTGATGTCCCTGTTTTAGGTCGCTAGGCCGATTTAGGTAAATTTTTACAAGTTGAAGTCTGGACCGCAACTACTTGCACCAATTTTTAGTACATTAGGTCGTCATTTATATCGTCCTAAATTTAGGTTGGGCCTTACGAGGTTAAACAAGAAGGTAGAATACTCTACTCTTAAGATTAAATCAAATTTTGGCCGTAAGTCATTCACCGAACCAGCAGTTTATTTTCCTAATTACAGTTGAACAACAAAGGTGAATTCGATTTCGAAGCTACCCTGGAAAAACTCAAAACAATTGTCAAGAATGAAGAGCAGTACAATAAGTTTGCTGATGTTGGAAAGCAATGCGTATCAGGTTTGTAATAACATTTTCTTAACGACGTATTTAAAACCGGCAATAATATCTATCTTACCCACAGAAATAGATAAAAATAGAATGGTATAATCCCAATTTTACATGTGATTCATGCGTAGCAACTTTCGAACAAACTACGCCTCCCATATTGTCGTCATTAATTTAAAAAAAAAACTTTAATCAAATGTACTTTACAGCTTTTTTTTCTGCAGTTAGAAACAGCACAATAAAGCACGTTTGCGGGTTTTTGTTACAGTATTTACAGAAACAAGTCATAAGGCGTACTGAGAAAGGCTTTGAATTCCCTGCACTATTGCTACTTCTATTACCATTATTTAGATTTCTATGGGGTAGTGGTACGAAGTGGTCACAACATGACGCCGTATGTACCACGTTGAAAAGGTGTACCGTCTCCCTTATTGTAATAAAGATGACCACCGGTGGGGTTTAAGTGGGTAAAAATTCCACACACCCCGGCCTCTATCCCTATGAGGCCAGCAGCCTTTTGGAGATTTCCTCCTTGCAAACAATAAAAAAGGGCCATCTCTTCTACATATAAGGCACATATTTATACGTTCCATGTTCAATTGAAAGATATTTTTATTTTCATTGCGAAAGGGGCATATGAAAGGGATATGCCGCATAATTTTAGAATTATGGTAAGAAATTAGGCAATCTAGGAACAGCAACTGAGTGAATCGCAACTAAGTGAATCGCAACTGAAGTATTTAGTCACTTGGCTGGTTTTTTGGAATGGTTATGAAAACAAATATGTCATTTTTTTTTTTTCATTTATCTATACCGATTACTCCGAGATTTCTGGGCCGATTTACGTGGTAATTTTTTTTTTTTTTTAAGCGCGCGCGGTAGTGTCATATAAATTTTATTGACTTAGGTTGAGTAGTTTTTTAACCAGCTTCAATAAATCAGTTTATTTTAGCTTTGCCTACCTAGATGATCTACTAATAGTTTCGTTTTTCTGAGAGTTCTTGGCCGATTTGCGTATTGTTTTTAACGATAGTGATTGGACGTTTGAAAGAACATGAACGAGACCTCTCCTTTTATGTACCAAATCCTTGCGAATAAATATCTTTAACTTTCTTTGCCCAGCAGTGGGACAGCATAGGTTAATAAAAAATATATTCTCAAATTGGTTCTATAAACATTTATGAATCAACCCTCGCAATTATCAACTAAAAAGTATAAAATAAAAACTTTATAACAAAAAATAAAACCGACTTCAAAAACCTTAACTAAAAAGTAAAAAATAATCCTTGTATGTATTTCAAAATCTTAATATAAACCAAAATTTTGAAGGCGGTGCGTGATTTTCATATACGTTCACATAAACTGTTTTTTACTACAGATAGGCGCTCGACTGTACATTATAATTTACATGACGCAAAGGGTTAATCACGCGCCGCCTTCAAAATGTAGGTTTATGTTAAGATTTTGAAATACATACAAGGATTATTTTTGACTTTTTGGTTAAGGTTTTTGAAGTCGGATATTTTTTTTTGTTAGATAGGTACGCGATTTAAACTGTAATTTTGACCACATTTGTTTTTTTTTTCAGTAAATAAAGAGCCTGTAAAAGACGGAGAAGCTGGATGCGAAATGGGTGCGCGGTTGATGTCTTGCTTCTTGAAGCACAGGGGCGAGGTAATAATCTATACTTATAAAGATAGATGTCCTGACTGACTGATTCATCAACGCAGAGCTGAAACTACTCAAGCTAGAAACATGCAATTTGGACAATAGGTTCCTTTTGTAACGCAAGCACCCACTAAGAAAGGATTTTTGGAAATTTTAACCCTAAAGGGATATTAGAGTTTAGCTAGCTAGATAACAGCGCCAAACTTGGTCTGATTATAGTGTACTATGTAGTTTAGCAACAAATACTAAAAATTAGGCAAAATTAGACGTATGTGGTGGTACCTGCTTATGAAAGAGATGCAAAAATTCATATTTTACGCACGGCACGTTGACGTCTTTTGATGAACTCTCGTAAATTAAATCAGATTCTATGGGGTATCAGGATGGGTGGTACGGAACCCTTACTGCGCGAGTATAACTCGCACTTGGCCGGTTTTATTTATTTGTAGGTCTTTTTACTTTGATTTTTTTTTGCACACAAATGGCCCAAGAAAAAGGAGGAAATGCTTTGTCATCGATATTTTAATTGGAAGATCTCAAACTAATTTTCTATTTTTCAGATTCACGTCTAAGCAATTGAAGAAACAGTTGACGTGCAGTGATACAAGTTGAACATCTAAGACCTTTTGTTTTGTTTTTGTTCGAAATTATAAATAATAAACTTTTACCTTTTTTTTACGTTTCTCGTTTCTTTTTGTCTCATAGTGCCTACAAAGATGGTTTTTCCGTCCAAACTATTAACACTGGACGTAAGATAAATAAAATCCATGATAATACAAAATATGAAGTTACAATACATAACAACAATATAGTACATAACAACAATATACAACAACATATGTCCAGTGTGTGTGTCCAAAATATATATTTTGTACATAACATCACGCCTGTATTTCCCCGAAGTGGTAGGCAGAGGTGTAATAGTAGGTACACCCACATTTCGCCAGTTATGTTATAGTCCCATGTAATAGGGGGCGAGCCTATTGCAACTAACCGGGCACAAATTCAGACTCCGGGCTGCTACTGAGAATTTCCTAGTGAAAAAACCCAGTAACACTTTACCCGACCCGGGAATCGAACCCAGGACCCCACGCTCAGCAGTCGCGCTTGCAACCACTAGACCAACGAGGCAGTCGTGTATATATTTTGTAACACTGGACATATTAGCCATACCATATTAAACAAGATATTTTCATCCAAGTGATTATGATTGTAAAGTCAGGGAAACCATCCCATGAGGCATCATCATACAGTCCCATTTCTCTGTTGCTCGTAATATTATCGTTATTTGTCGAAAAAATATTTTTAAAACTTTTGAAACCAAATAAAAACGAGAGCAAACTAATAACAAACCATGAATTTGGCTACAGGGGAAAACATTCTACCATAGACCCAGGTAACATAGAATAACTAACGTCATTAAGAAAACACTCGAAAACAAGAAAGTCTACTCCACCGTAGTTTAAGGTGTTGCACAAGCTTTTGACAAAGGTTAGCATGAGGGTCTGATTATTAAGCTGAGATCACTGTTACCTCAAGATTTTGCTGATATTTTGAAATTCTGTTGAAAAAAAAAAACTAAATTTCTATACATTTTTTTTTTACATCTCGCACACTACATTTGTTACTGCTTGCGCATTACGCAAGGGATTAAGTAGCTACGTCTAATCGCAGTGGGTGAGCAGAAAGACCACCAACTCCCAAGCTAGGAGTCAACCTGTGTTACGAGTAGTAGGAGGATGCCCGTCTACCGAGCGAGCCGAACCGAGCGATTGTACATATCATAACAGTTATACTATGAAGCATTACTTGATTAACTTGAAACCTAAACTAGGCATGCCTGTTCATTTGGGAATCAGCACAAAAGAAAGAATAGACAGTTTAAAATAATAATAATAATGTTTCGAACAAGAAACGAGAACGCCTATCCCAACCTAAAAGTGAAAACAGCTGGAGTACCTCAAGGAAGTATGATAGGCCCAGTCTTGTATCTGCAATACACTTATGATATACCAGAGTTAGAAAACAAATTAATGTTGTGCGTTATGCGACTTTTGCAGACATAACCACTATTATGGCAACTGGTTCAAGCCATCAGGAAGCAGTAGAAAAGGTGCAAGTAGTTGTGAATAAAGTACACAAAACCCAGTAACCAGAGTCCAGTAACTGGACACAAAAATAGAGGACCAAACTGAATGAATTTTAATCGATTCACATTGATTTTACAAACAAAAAGTGATTACCATCCAATTTTTTTAATGGCTTACAAGTACCATATGAAAGCAGTGCAAATACATTGGGATTTTGGGATAACACTCGACGCAAAGCTGCGCTGGAAATCTCACGTCAAAAAGAAAAGGAACTCGACATGAGATACAAAAATATGTATTGGTTACTTGGAAGGAAATCCTAACTATTAATACATAACAAATTATTATTATACAAACATATTTTTAAATAAGTACATATTCATAACATATTCTTCTTTCACATTCTTATTTCTTAGAAGGATAAAATCCGTAACGAGATTATCCGGAGAAGAACCGGAGTGACCGACATAGCTTGTAGGATCAGTAAGCTGAAGTGGCAGTGGGCTGGCCATGTCTGTCGAAGGACCGATGACCGCTGGAGCAGACGAGTCCTTGAGTGGAGACCGCGAATCGGCAAACGTAGTGTAGGGCGCATCCCGGCCAGGTGGCCGATGACCTGATGAAAGTAGCTGGGGGGGGGGACTGAATGCGGAAGGCAGAGGACCGAGCGTGATGGCGCAATTTAGAAGAGGCCTATATATCCAGCAGTGGACTGCGATAGGCCGAGTTAATTGATTTTTCTTTTGCCGATTTGGACATACAAAATCCAACTTTAAGGCTTTATTAAATTAAACACTCACACACTGTTCACTGTTCCATGTTTAGTAAGTTCATACATAAGTACTCGTATTATTACCTATTCTATGGTAATACATTCAAGAACAATGAATCCGGGTCATCAACAAAAATCTTAATATCTCAGAAACTAAGAATGATAGCTTATTCAAATAAAAAGTATTTTATTGACTATTTATTAACAACAACAGACTATATATTATTTTCTAGACCTATTTATTATAAACTTTTTATTTGAATAAGCTGTCATCCTTTGTTACCGACCCGGATTCATTGCTCTTGAGTGTATATTAGGAACTATTCGATCTACTTATAAATCAAATATAAAATAATAAAGATAAAATGGTTGATAATTCAAAAACAAAGAAATTATAATAATCTATATTAATTATTCTTCCCGGGGCGAGTCGCAGTGTCCATTTCGAAGTAAACTGTGTCCGGAAGTCGCTTAACCGCCTTTGGACACAGTTATGTCTCACCTGCTTACTTGCCTGCTATACCCCGCCTGTTCCTAGGGGGACCTTATTTCATGCAGGCTAAGAGCACGGGAAAAGACTGTCGCTATCTGGCCAAAGCCCATGTAGTTTTTAAAGTTAAAGTTATTGAAACGACAGTAAAAATAATACACCGCAGTCCAGTATATGGTTACATGTCCAGATTGGTATAAACAGGAAACAGTGACGTAAAAGGGAGGATGCATAGACAGTGGACAATTAAGTGAATAGATTAACTTATAGTGGTGATGGGAAACCGTTGAATGGAAATGGCTAAAACCGTTAGAAGTTTAAAGTCATTGAAACTAAAAGAAAAATAATACACCGCAGTTCAGTTTATGGTTACATGGCCAGATTGGTACAAAACAGGGAACAATGGCGTAAAAGGGAGGAGGCATAGACAGTGGACAACTAGGTGAATAGATTAACTAATTGAGGTTGCGGGAAACCGTTGAATGGAAATGGCTAAAACCGTTAGAAGTGGAACTTTATATGTTTAGCAGTGAATAAAAAGGTTGATGTCACAGATAACGTAATATAAGTCTGTTGCTCTGAGGTTGATGTGATGAATGCAGTATGTTGACAAAATCGGAAAATTAGGATGGCTTTTCGAACTATATGTGTAGCAATTTTAATTAACTTAAGGAGTAATAAATATAGCATACGCTGTAATATTATATGAATACGATAATGAAAGTCATATTTAAGTAGGTACATCCAAAACAGAACCACAGAACACACAAACTGCTGGATATTCTAATAAGGAGTTAGGTACTAATGAATTGATCGAACAGATCGTTTAGTTTTTTTGCTCGGTTTTTATAGTATTTAGAGTTGAGATATTAACAACAACTGCACATGGATTTCTTAAGGACATGATTTTAATATAAATAGGCGCCGAGTTTAGACCGAATCATAAACAGTTGAAGCTTCGAAGGATCAGCAGTGCAAATCTAAAGAGTACAACATGTCTATGTTTACTTGTCTTATTTTGTGTGCCGTGGCTGTAAGCTTAAGCAATGTTCATGTAAGTACTAACTTTTTCTTATACTTTTTGGATGCACAGTGAATAAGAATTAATAGTACTTATAGGTAATATTAATAAAAACGCTTAAAATAATCTGACCTTTTAGTGATAATTTTAATATAGCAGGGATAAACTGTACTTAATGTGTTGAAGCGCGGTTAGAGACCATGATACGAGAGGCGACTCTCTCCCCGCTCGCAGAAGACGGAACGGGCGCCGCAGTACGTTGACTTTCAGCCATCCTAGGAGTGTGCCTGCGGGCGTCGGACTCGGGCACCAGCCAAGACCCGTAAAGGTGACACGCAGTGTTTCCCGCCAATCTGAAGAAGGGTGTGGCCGATGATAGGTGGCACGGGGAGATGGGGCTCGCCAGCTAGGTCCCGACCTGTCAGGGGTGGTAGGAGAATCCAGAGCCTATCCTACGACCCCGGTTAAAGGTAGTTAGAAGAACACCGTGTTGGTTTTAGTCGGTAAAAGTCCGACACTGGCTAAGGTTTTCCCGGCCGGTGCGTCCATGAGGATTTTTGCCATGTAAAAAAAGGATCATGATAGGGACTATTACATTACAACGACGACGGCATCTGTGGTCTGGTGGTTGGAGTGTCAGACTGCTTATTACGACGTCGTGGGTTCGATTCCCACAGGACACTAATATTTATGTGATGAACATAAGTGTGCGTTAGTCTATATTTATATATCCATTGTTAACTATCATCATCACCATGTCATTTTTATACCCATAGTACAAGATCTGCTTAGTTGGGGACTAGATGGTACTGTGTAAAATGTCCCAAATATTTATTTATTAGTTATTTGCAATGTTTATTCATGTGTTTGTTTAATTGTATATCTTGTTCCTATAATATTGTAGTAGGGTGATCATTTCTTTAATTTTTTTCAAGGCGGCTGTGGTTGGAGGGCAGAGCCCTTCTCTCATTGAGGCTTTTGGGCCCGCCATAGAAGCTTGCTCGAAGAAGCATGGAGTCAGTGATGATGATATCCAAACCGCTAAGACCGCAGGTAGCTCGCAGGGGATCGAGGCTTGTTTCATTGATTGCGTCCTCAAAAAAGCCGAATTTGTAAGTGCCTATATCCACCATATATATATTAATACATAGCCAGATGAACGGATAATCTAATCTAAGGGTAGATTGGATGCAGAAGGTGGTGATCCGGAATTGTAGCTAAACTTGCGGAAACCTATATCCAGTGTAGTGCTGTAATATTCTGAGTTGATAAACTACATTGTGATGGATAATTTTGTGATGGATATTGTTGTATATTGATTGTATGGGTTACTATAAAATTATTACATATGTGGGTACTTCCAAGTAAGTTAATACTGATTGTCATTGTGTTCTGTCAAATACGTAGTATTGCTTCTATCTCGAAACTGCGTGTATCTTTTAGATATCAACATATTTAACGACTCTTCGTATTAGGTATTATAAGCTGAACTTAATATCGGATTATCAAAATGTTTCATTTTTAATATACTGTACCTACAACTTTTGTTCGGACGTGGTATAACTTTTAGCTTCAATAGTGTGATTAAAATAAATGTTCCTTTATAATGACAAAATTAATTTAGTAATAATGTTACTATAACTAAATAAAGTTTATACACAATAATAATAATCAATACGAAATGATGAAAATGACGTGAATGACGCGAGCAGTCGCTAGTGGCCTACTCGTCAGTATACAAATGTCTTTGGGCCTACTGTGTGAGTGTGTGTCGTCTCGTAGTCGACTTAATAATGTACTCTGTGTTTTTTATTTCGAATGGATTTCTCGCATGTAGCACCTAAGTACTATTGCTGCTTAGCCAGAATAGTGTGGCGGAGAGTCATGTGGCGGGTCTCCATCCGACAGAAAAGTTTCCCTACCTGACAAACTAAAATCGCTGTTGCAATACCGCATAAGGGCGTCCTCCAGGGACCTCGGACATCGGCTTATTGGGGCATTGCAGGGGAACCCCGTCGCTACGTCCCCCTGGCAGCCGTTGCTGCATCGGGAAGTGTTTTTTCTCGAAAGTGACGGATTTTTGGTGTGTATCGGGTGGGCAACGCGCTTCGCGGATCGCGGTTTACGGTAAGCCTCACCGGCGAGGGCGAATGACCTACCTAATCCTAGCACAGTGGCGGTTAAGCCTACTCCTAGGTACTACTCTAGAGCATATGGTCGATCTCGCGTAATCAGATTATCTACGGTTGAGACACCGTGAGGGCGCCCCCAGGTCCTCGGCTCAGGGTGAAGCTGGGGGACACCACCACCGGACCCCCCGGAAGCCACTGCTGCATCGTGTTGGGTTTCTCGAGAGTCGGACTCTCTACATCTGTGTGGACGATGTACTCTGTGTAGTCGACTGTCGATTATATTCAAAGCTTGGCAGATGTGTGACGTCATAGATACTTTAGCACACAAGTTTGAATATATGCATGTGTGGGTTACGTACCACTACAACTGATCTACTGTTAGCTTGTTGTAACTTCCATGATATTACAACTAATCGCCTCAGATTACTGAATAATGCTAATCGTACTTTCATATTGGCAGGTCAATTCCAAAGGTGAAATCGAAATTAATGCCGGTCTGAGCAACCTCAGGAAGGTTATACCTGATGATGAGCAATACGCGAAATACGCAGAGGTTGGAAAGCAATGTGCATCAGGTAAGAACTTTTATAGGTATTTTTGAATATTCAAAATGTTACTAATTAACATTGGATAGGTATTCAAAGACTAGGAAAATATAGTTTGACGACCTCTGTGGTCTAGTGGTTCGAGTGTCGGACTGCTGATAACACAGTCGTGGGTTCGATTCCCACAGGACACAAATATTTGTGTGATGAACATAAGTGTTTGTGTTGGTCTGGGTGTTGCTTATGTATTATAAGTATGTATTTCCAAAAAAAAGTATTTAAGTATTATATCCATTGTCTAGTACCCATAGCACAAGCTCTGCTTAGTTTGGGACTAGATGGTGCTGTGTAAAAATGTCCCAAAGATAATAATTTATTTATTTATTTATCACTAATTAAATAAATAAATAAAATAAATAAAAATAAAAATAGCCTTTATTCCCTAAATTCAGTTACATGATTATGTTACTATAAACTTAATAAATATGATATGTTAAGGGGTCACCCATCTTTGGATGAAGGCCTCCTCCATCTGTTGCCATCTCTCTCTTTCTTGGGCCGTCCTGGTCCAAGATTTTCCAGCTATTGCGACGATATCGTCTCGCCATCGTTGTAGTGGTCTACCACGGAGTCTCTTTCCGTCCCGTGGGTACCAATGTAGGACACGTTCGCTCCACCTGTTGTCTGTGGTTCTCGCGATGTGTCCCTATTTATGCATTACAATTAAATATACACTCATTTAAAGAAGACTTTTTCAAAATTCAATTGAAATGTTGAAATCTGAGAAATTCTATATAAACTTAAATGTGGAATAACTCGAAAACCATTGGGTTTCTGAGGAACAAATGAGGAATCCAATTTGTTGCATTTTAGCTCCCCTATCACACCATGCAAGGAATACATCGATTTACTAGTAGCCCTGTATTGTGTGTCTGTTAGTAATTGTGTAACTTCTGAAGGCCAAGTCTCGTAATATAAAAGAAATAAAGAAAAATGGTTTTCTCCTACTTGCTCGGAAATTGGTTCATTATTCAAAAAAAAAGAATACAACAATCGGCTCTTTTCCGTACGCAACGAAATAACAGGTCGGTAATAACCAACAGGACAATAATAGAAATTGCTGGACACTTTTTATTTTTAAATTATGATACCGAGGTTTTTAAGTACACACTTACATAAATTAGGTGTTTTTAGGTACAAAATATTTATCATTATACAGGCTGAATGCGCATTTTTTTTTTCAAACTTTGAAAATAGAACAAGAACCTAGCGCAGGCCAGCGCGGGTGAATTGGCGTGAATGAAAATGAGATAATGTTGAATTAATTTGTGTTGTATTTGCTCGCAAATGAGAGAAGAGTACTATACAAGTCTCGGCCGAAATAGCAATTAACGGCCTCGTTTAGTTAAAAAGGACTCGGCTTGCGCCTTGTCCTTTTAAAATCACTTGGGAAGTACTCAGCTTCGCCTCGTACTTCCAATATTACTCGGCCATAAATTGCTTCATTTCAGGCCTCGACAGTAATGTACTATTAATTGTCACAGTCAACGACGCGCAACATTTAAACAACAGTGATACAAAACACAAGCAGGTAAAACGTTGAAATAGTACATTATGATACAAGTGAGCAAAGTTGGCTATTATACTCGAGGCTGGATTGCAGCCCGAGCTGAACGCGAAGGCGTAATAGAGCCAACAGTATATTAGTCAATGCTCACGCCTGTCATACGACGTTTTTCAACACACTTGCGAGGAAAAATCATATGAACATATTTTAGGCAAATACTGAATTTGTGAATAATGGCACGCGGATTATTGTAATCGCATGGTGACGTGTAGAGAGAGATATGCGCGCGCAGGTAGTAGAAGGAAACCACCAAACAGCCTAATATTAAAAATGTGATAAATAGATTTTTTTATTTATAACACAAATGTTAATTTGTTGACAAAAATAAATAATTTGATGAAATGAAATGTTTATTTAACATATTTATTTATACAGATTGTTAATACATTTGATTTATTCACAAAAATGTTTAATTTTGTTTAGACATAAAAACCATTTGCTGCATTTAAAAAATAAACTGTAAACTAAAATGCACTAGTGCGATAATATAAAGTAAAAAGCACGCGTGCGTTATAAGCTACATTAAGAACATAAAAGCGGTGCAATAATTGTAACTTTACGAGCAAGTGTGTTGAAATAGTAGTTTATGAAACTGTTGCATAATAGGGGTTATTAAAACACGAGTGTGAGTTTAAAAACCGAGCCGTAGGCGAGGTTTTTTAATAGTATCACACGAGTGTTTTAATACCTAATTATGTCAGTTTCATACACTATTTTATCTACACTCATACAATTTTAAATAAAATACCAAAGTCAAAATCTTGGTAACATTGTCGTTGTTTTTCTTGATTTCTCTGGTAAAAGATTGTTCGTCATTTACGTTGCTGCATCCAGAAATTCAGGCGGGGTCATATTCTCCTCAGTTCAGTATCACTGCTGTAGTCAGATATTTTTGCCCAGATTAAAACTTTCGACATACAAAACCATTATAATAACGTAAACAATAACAATAAATTTACAAGTAACGATGACCAAATCCACTAGGCCGCGGCCGTGGCGCGCGGCCGCGCACGCGCGCTGGTGCGCGCCTACACAGATAATAAAATATAGTCTGGCGAAAATATTATAATCGGAACTAATTTTCTATCCTTGTCAGGTTTCCGTCAATCTCTGTTTTATCATACAAAAAATATGCCTGTAAACACTTAAATATAATTAAAAGCAATATGACAATCAAAAGTTCTGCCAAAAACGCGATTTTAAACGATAAAATTTTTCAATGTATGACAAGTGGCGCCACCCTGAATTTTGTGTACTCATTGGTGCCAAACTGTACGACTGCTAAAAAAAAGGTTTGAAAACTCCTTGGTTAGGTCGAAGTGGCATTAAAAACTCCTTAGTTGGGCTGAAGTGTGCGGTTATGGAAAAAAAATTAAATTACCGCATTGTTTTGTTCAGCAAACTGTATCGTAATAAAACTTTTTAAATTCATTACAGGTGCGTGTGCGTAAAGTATGTCATTATGACATTACTTTCGAGTTCATAATTCGAATTTTACGATACGAGTGTAGATAAATATAGTTCCAACCTGATCTCAATATAAATCTCAATATGCTAACAGTAGGTATTTCTGATTGCCGTTTATTGGTGACATTAATGACCTAATTTACATAAATAAACGGCAAACAGGAACATCTACTGCCAGGATATTGTTGACATTAGTTTGGAACTACATTTTTAACGTTTTTGATTACGTGAATTGGCCTTCTGAACAACTTGACCAATTCAAATCATATTCACACAACATGTTTGTTTTATCAAGATTATTATTATGTAGCCCGTAGTCTGGATTTGTGCCCGGTTAATGGCAATAGGCAATAGGTGTAGTACACCCACATTTCGCCAGTTATGTTATAGTCCCATGTAATAGGAGGTAAGCCTATTGCCATCAACCGTTCACAAATCCATACTCCGGACTGCTACTGAGAATTTCCTAATGAAAAAACCCAATAACACTTTGCCCGACCCGGGAATCGAACCCAGGACACCACGCTCAACAGTCGCGCTTGCGACCACTAGACCAACGAGGCAGTTGAGGCGAGGCGTGATGTTATGTTATGTTATTATTATGTAAGAATCCAATAAGTCACACTATAGTTAATTTATTAACATATTCCATATTTGTGGACCAAAATGACTCATATTCACAATATAGTATGTTGGTTTAGAGCAAAAAAAATATTAAACTGATAGCTTCGCTTAAATTCGCGTATTACAAATTTTTTTTATGGAAATTAAAAAAAAACAGAAACAGGGACATACAGAGAAATTAAATATGTGACGTTAAAATTTAATATGTATTTTGTTTTACAAAATTTTTCTTCTTTTGTCAATTTCAGTTAAGGATAAAGCCGTAAGCGAAGGAAAAGCCGGATGCGAGAAGAGTGAGCTGTTGGCGGCTTGCTTTTTAGAATACAGAGCTGATGTATAGTATTTTTCTTTTTTCTTCTCTTTTTATTACTAAACCACAAATAGCAGACGTGGTTCAAAAGGCTGCCGAGCTGAAATGGGACTGGGTAGGACATGTCTGCTGCATGCCCGACGTACTGTGGGCTTAGAGCTGGAACCCTGAGGCAGTTACACGAGGGAGATGGCGGGACGAAATGGATACATTCTTTAAAAACTAAAAGGAAGAGGCACGGGATCGGGAAAAGTGGAAGAAATGGAGAGAGGCCTTTGCTCAGGAGTGGGACAGCACAGGCTAATTTTTTTTTTATATATTATAGGATGGCGAAACGAGCTAAAGGCCCACTTGATGTTAGCGGTTACCTTTGCCAATAAAAACTGAGACATGAAAATGGAAAGTCTCATGTGATTGTAATTTAAAAAAAATTTAAATATTGAAAAAATGTTGAAATATTGTAATTAAATAAATTTTATTACTACGGAAATCGGTAGATATTTTCACACAGCGGCTTAACAGTATTTTTTTTTACAGATCCCTATCTAAACGGTTTGAAGAACGGTTCACATGCAGAGAGATACGAGGAATACATCAGAATTACTTAGTTTTATTTTGTTACCGTTGAATAAATGAGTGTCATTTAATTTTATTTTTTTCGTTCGCTTTTATATTTTGTTAGATCCTTTGATTACCTCATTATATTGTCCGTTTAACTAATTTGAATTTGGGCTAGTGTGTACCATACCAAATTGTACACAAGTGTAAATAATTTTTCCAGAACCTTTTTTTTTTGCAATTACTTGATTTACCAGGCCTAAACTAATTATTATTATTATTTTATTTATACTGTCCCACTGCAGGGCAAAGGCCTCTCTTTCCTTATTACACTCTTTGCGGTCAAGTGCAAGTGTGGACCAATATTTTCTATACGAGTCCAGCTCGTCCCGCCATCTTCGCCTGGGCCTGCCGCGATGCCGTTGCACGTTTTTCGCGACCCACAACCCACTCGGTACAAATTTTAGCCCAAAAATTGACCGACATTTGGCAAACGTGTCCGGCCCAGTCCCACTTAGGCTTGGCAGCTTTTTGAATGACGTCAGCAATCTGTGTTCTGGAGCGTAGTATTGTGTTCCGGATTCGGTCTGTGAGTCTGACTCCCAGGAAACTGCGCTCAATTGCTCGCTGGCTAACCTCAAGCGTGGACCTCTGGTGAACTGTCAAAGACCGGGTTTGGGTATCGTATGAGGATGGGAAGAATGCACATGTCCATTAGTTTGCGTTTATGGCACATTGGAAGGTCGCCCTTCATGAGTTCCTTCATAGACCAATAGCTCTTCCAGGCTTCGATGCGTCGAGCAACTTCTTTTTCCTGCCTCGCTTGGAAAGAGACTATTTGGCCTAGGTATATATACTCTGGAACATATGCAATCTCCACGTCCTCTTCATATAGTTTTCGTTTGGTGCTATTAATCATAAGTTTGGTCTTTGACATGTTCATCTCAATTCCAATCTTGAAGCTTGCGGGGTTGAAATTTTCGAGCATTCCATCCAATTCAGCTGCCGAGGATGAGAATGGTACGATATCGTCGGCGAAACGCACGTTTGTCAGCCTTGTTTCACCAACGACAACGCCCTTTTCTGCCCAATTGTCAGATAAACTAACAGTCATGTAATTTTTTTTAATTGTCTTCTCAGTAGTCAATTCTATCTGAAAACACAGAGGGCACCTTATGAAGAAAAATCCATAAAGTCAGAATTTGCTATGATGACGTAGCAAACAAACACAATTAAATAATTTTTTAAACACAATAAACTCAAATATGGACACAATTTTCCTAATTTTACGCAAGTCATCCTTGAGCATGAAATATTTTTGATTGCTTTTCGTAACACTAAAAAAAAACCAAAAAAAAAAAGAAAATTGTTGCTAGTACAAAATAAATTGCTTCAATCACATCAACCAAAGTTAGATCTCTACCTGTATAAAATTACACGTAATGATCGGAAGTATAGTCAACATAGTAATAACTAATAAATAGCACAAATTGGTGAATTTTCCTGTTCATTGTACAGTCAAGCGCATAACGATGGTGACAGACAAAAACAGTATAAACAGAGCAGAGCCTGTCTTGTATGAATCTTACATACTGAGTCGGTTCTACTTATAATGGTTTTGTTACCATTGGTATTCGGTTGACGGTACAAACCACAGAAATAGAGTAGAATGGTTGTAATCACAATTTTACTTGCGATTCATGCGTGGCAACTTTCGAACAAACTACGCCTTACATATTGACGTCATTAATTTTTAAAAATTAACTTTAATCAATGGACTTTACAGCTTTTGTTTCTGCAGTTATTAACAGCACAATAAGGCATTTATGCGGGTTTTTGTTACAGTATTTACAGAAACAAGACATAAGGCGTACTGAGAAAGGCTTTGAAATGCCCTGCACTATGGTGCAGAGTGTTGGCACGCGCGCCCTGTCCACTTTTCCATTCTATTTACTTCTGTGGTACAAACCTTAAAAAAAGATCAAATAAGTTCATTATTCTATACTCTTTTATTAATAGCAGATAAAAGAAAAGGATGGCAACAATTTTAGTACAGTCAAATTAGTTTACGTGTTACATTTCTTTGTATTTTAGTAGGCATGTTCCGAGATCACGACTAAAGTTGTATAGAAATTATTTTGACAGCACTAAAATTATTGCCATCCCTTTCTTGTATCTACTGTTAGTAAAAGAGAGCGATACATTAAAATAAATTTAGTTTTTGGACAAGAAAATCGACACCATTGTCACTTAACCAACACTAGGCCACTAGGCCAGTTAAACATCCTCCTGCAAGTACTTTTTTTTTATGGCTATTAATTAGTCAAGTGTTCAGAGTTTTAAGAATAAACCTAGCCTGATTACTTACCTAATTAAGGTTACCACACCTCACAATTTATCAATATTATTATATTATTATTTATAATAATTAGTTTTTGAATAGGTGCTTATTTTTTCGATAAACTATCTGAGTTTACCAAAATAAATAGGAACAGGAATATTCGCTCCCGTAGTAGGTCGGTAAAAAGTATCCATAGTCTCTTTGTGTGCCAAATTTCATCCAAGTCCATTCAGCCGTTTCTGCGTAACTGAAGAACAAACAAACAAATAACCATACTTTCGAATTTATAATATTAGTAGGATTGTTAATATTTATAACAAATGCTTACCATAGTAATAATGATTCAGTGTTTACATGGTTAGATAACGATCTTTTATAATATTTAATCATTGTGTGTGATTCAAATAATAAGGAAACAAGAAAAAGGAAAACCAGACATACCAAAAACAAATGAAGAAGAACCGCATTGACCACCATAGCTTGTAGGATCAGCCCCCCTAGTCAAGTTGACAATCTACAACGTCAACGCTTATAAAAAACAATCTATTAGCGTTGGCGATTGTAGATTGTGAACTTGGCTAAGCAGTAAGCTGAAGTGGTAGTGGGCTGGCCATGTCTGTTGAATGACCGATGGCCGATGGAGCAGAGTTGAGCAGACGAGTCCTGAGTGGAGACAGCGAATCGGCAAACGCAGCGTAGGGCGCCTCCCAGCCAGGAGAACCGACGACCTGAAGAAGGAAGATCGAGTGTGTGGCACAACTTGGGAGAGGCATATGTCCAGCAATGGACTACGATAGGCTGAGTGGATGAAGCAAAATAATGATGAAAATGAAAAGTTAATCAATGTAACACTGCTGCTAACATCTACGCAAAACTCTCTACGGCACACACGGCAGCTCTCTAGATCTGCATTCCTGGTTCTTTAAAGCTCCAACAGAAAAATCTATAAACGAAAAAGAAAATAATGTTGGTACTTACATAAATAAACATTGCCAAAGCTAACATTCCTAAGCCAAGGCACACAAAACAAGACAAGTAAACTTTGACATGTTGTACTATAACTTTGAGAACCAGCTCCGATCGTGTATGCCCTGGATATAAGCCTTATGCCTTAAAAATAAATCTTCTGTGGTTAATGTTCCTACTTGTACATAGCACCTCTAGAATGCCGCAAATTACTGGAGAATATATAATTTAGATATCCTACATTTACTCGTAGAGCAGTTGTATCTATACAATGCACGACCCACGTCGGAGCCTTTCGGATATTTAAATACGTGGGACACTCAGAAAGTTTTGCGAAACTAAAAAAAATTGTTCTATACGTACATATATTTTTATCAAATCTTTTCAAAGTACTTTCCACCAGCCTCTATACAAAGATTCATGCGCCTAAACCAGTTTTCAAAACACTTTTTCCAGTCCGCCGCAGACACCTCGTTTACAGCCTGCTCGAACGCAGCCAGCGCATCTTCCGGCGACGAAAATTGTATCCCTTTGAGCTGATTTTTTATTTTTGGGAATAAAAAGAAGTCACACGGTGCTAGATCAGGGCTGTAAGGAGGGTGACCCAGGAGTTTGACTGGCGTGCTGTCCAGGAAGTCCCTCGTTTTGAGTGCGGTGTGCGCAGGTGCATTGTCGTGGTGGAGCAGTAGCCCGCGGAGCCCTGTGTTTGGTCGCTTGTTGCTTATAACAGAGAAAACTTCTGGCAAACATTTGGTAGTATACCATTCGGCATTAATGCTTCTTTGATCCCGTAAGGGAATTGATACCAAGTGGCCAGTCAAATTAAAAAAGCTAGCGATCAAAATCTTACCCCCGCTTCTAGATCGCTTCACTTTGGTAGGCGTTGGCTCATTTTGAAACACCCAAACAGTCGACTGGCGCTTGGTTTCTGGGTCGTATTGATAAATCCAGGACTCATCACCTGTAACGATGTCGTAAACACGCCGAGACGAGCCTGCTTCAAATTTGTTAAGCATATCACGGCACCATTCCACCCGGGCCTGCTTCTGAGCATCGGTGAGGTTGTGCGGCACCCAGCGTGATACTATCCTCCTCACGCGAAGATGGCTGTGTAGAATCTCGTGAACGCTTCCCGATCCAATCTTCAATATGTGTTGAATCTCCTGATATGTAATTCGCCTATTGTCTTGGATTAAATTTTTCACTGCTAGCACGTTTTCTTCGGTAACAGCCGTCAAAGGGCGACCGCTTCTTTCGTCATCCCCCAAAGTTGGTCGACCGCGCTTGAATTCGTTATACCAACGATACACGGTTGCCTTGGAAGGGCCTTCATCCATGAATGCCATTTGAAGTCTATCGTACGATTCATCCGGTTTCAGGCGACACTTGAAATCGTATAAAATCATAGCTCACACTCGCAAAAAATGTGGAGGGAAATTTTGAATTTGGAACTTACTTATTTTTACTTATAAATAATCATATTTTCGAAAAACATTATAACTGGCCAGTCTCCCATATATAAAAACTTTTTTTCGCAATACTTTCTGAGGGGCCTGGTACGTTCAAAGTGTTTAAGTACTTCCCAACTGTCAACATTTTGAAAATTATTTAAACTAGCTGCTATTAAAATTTACACGAATGATGCACTGATGATTTCCTGATGGTGATGAAGTACCAGGCCCCTCAGAAAGTATTGCGAAAAAAAGTTTTTATATATGGGAGACTGGCCAGTTATAATGTTTTTCGAAAATATGATTATTTATAAGTAAAAATAAGTAAGTTCCAATTTCAAAATTTCCCTCCACATTTTTTGCGAGTTAATTCAAAGTATTGTGTCTCACTGAAATATGGATCTGCGCCGGGAACATTTTAGAGCTATGATTTTATACGATTTCAAGTGTCGCCTGAAACCGGATGAATCGTACGATAGACTTCAAATGGCATTCATGGATGAAGGCCCTTCCAAGGCAACCGTGTATCGTTGGTATAACGAATTCAAGCGCGGTCGACCAACTTTGGGGGATGACGAAAGAAGCGGTCGCCCTTTGACGGCTGTTACCGAAGAAAACGTGCTAGCAGTGAAAAATTTAATCCAAGACAATAGGCGAATTACATATCAGGAGATTCAACACATATTGAAGATTGGATCGGGAAGCGTTCACGAGATTCTACACAGCCATCTTCGCGTGAGGAGGATAGTATCACGCTGGGTGCCGCACAACCTCACCGATGCTCAGAAGCAGGCCCGGGTGGAATGTGTAATATATGTGTAGGTACCTACTTTTTCATATGTTTACCCGCCTTGATTCTGTGTGCACCGTCATTGCAATAAACCACTCAGTTCGTTGTATACCGCAAGCTAACGAGTATCATTTTGATTCCCTGATCCCGATTGTTCCCGAAAGGCCCCGTACACACTATTTGGCGACGAGTTGGACCCATAATTATACGGTTGTGCGCGTAAACAAAGTGAAAAATGCCAGTGGGAAAATTAGAAGTGTTTGACGCGGAGACCGATAATTGGACTTTGTACGTGGAGCGCGTGGAACAATATTTTTTAGTCAACGAGGTAAAAGTAGATTTAAAGGTGCCAACCTTAATAACTGTTATGGGAAGTGCATGTTACGAATTGTTAGTCACATTGTGTACGCCAAAGAAACCGTCTTCACTACCCTTCGAGGAAATTGTGAAGATTATGCAATGTCACCTTCAACCGAAGCCAAATGTATTAGCGGAAAGATACAAGTTTAGACTTAGGAAACAATTAAAAGGAGAAAATATTGCAACCTATGTGGCAGAATTGAAGAAATTATCAAAATTTTGCGATTTCGAGAAAGAGTTGGATAACAATCTAAGGGATCAATTTGTGTGCGGTCTGGAAAGTGACGTCATACGGCAGCGGCTGTTCGAGGGAGACGTACCAAAGCTCGCTAAGGCGCTCCAGTTGGCAGTGGCGATGGAAGCTGCAGAAGCGGACGCAGCTATGGTGGAATCTCGAGGTCGGCAGCGCGGTGGTGACGGCGATGGCAACAAGGACTTGGCGCAAACACCGGCGATACACAATGTAGCAGCGGTAAGACGAGACAGCAAGGCAACAGGGGCGCGTGGTGCGCGGCCTTGGGCGCAGCGCCGCGACGGAACATTTAGGGCGAGAGGTAGCAGTGAACGGGAGGTGCGTGAGCCACCACAACCGCGACAGGGAAGCTCAGGAACTACGGCAAGCCGATGCAACGCTTGTGGGGCGTCGCATGATGCCCATTCATGTCGTTTTCGGCTGTACACCTGCCGAGTTTGCAACAAGGAAGGCCATTTGAAGAAAATGTGTCCGAGGATGAGCACTAAGACGGATACGATGTGGGCTCAAGCAAGTGACAGGTGGAATGAGGAGACTAGTAGTGAGGAGGATTGTTACGACAGTTTAGAGCAGGTAAATTTAAATGTATTTCAATTTAATTCTTCAGAGAAATATGAGCCGTACTTTGTAAGTGTTTTGGTAGATCGTAAAAACATTAAGATGGAAATAGATACAGGTAGCAGAATATCATGTGTCAGTTACGAATTTTATAAAAAAATGTTCTACAAGACGCCTTTAATTAAGTGCAATTTAGTAATGAATTATTATACCGGGGAAAAAGTGTACCCCAGAGGCAAAATTAAACCTTATGTACAGTACGCACAGATTAGTAAACAATTAGATTTGTATGTTATTGATAACGGCAAGGAGCCTTTGTTAGGCAGAGAATGGTTATGTGACTTGCAGATTAGGTTACAGGATATTGATAACTTGAATTTCAATGATTGTCATCAAATTAGTAGTAACAAAGTATTTCATATTAATGATTTATATTTCAGATACTCTAACGTGCTGTCGGATGGGCTCGGCTGTTTTACGGGTGGCCAAGTGAGTTTGCATGTGCGGCCGGATGCGAAACCGGTATTTATGCGAGCACGACCGCTTGCCTACGCGCTGCGGGAGCGTGTGGAGCGGGCGCTCGACCAGCTGGAGCGGGACGGCGTTATCGTGCCCGTGGAGACTTCGGACTGGGCTACGCCAATAGTACCGGTTGTTAAGAAGGATGGCTCTTTACGATTGTGCGGTGACTATAAATTAACGTTAAATAAATATTTAGAGGTAGACCGTTTTCCTTTGCCTAGAATAGAGGATTTACTTGCTAAGTTGCATTCAGGACAAAAATATAGTAAAATTGATTTATCTCAGGCGTACGCACAATTTTGTTTAGATGAACGCTCGAAATCTTACACTGTTATCAATACACACCGCGGATTGTATAGATATAATCGATTGATTTATGGTTTATCGTCCAGCCCGGGGATCTTTCAAAGAAAAATTGAACAAATATTTTCAGACATGCCTAGAGTGGGGGTTTTCTTGGATGACGTCATTTTGACTGGTCGAGACGACGTGGAACATATAGATACACTGTATAAAGTTTTTGATAGATTGCAACGACATGGTTTGAAGGTTAAAAGGGAAAAATGTACCTTTTTTGCGGATGAAGTAACTTACTTAGGATTTATTATTAGTAAGGACGGGGTTAAAACATGCTCGGATAAAATGCCGACAAATGTTTCCGAACTCAGGTCGTTCTTAGGAATGGTCATGTATTATGCCAAGTTCGTTAAAAATATCAGTATGACCTTGACACCGTTGTATGAGTTGCTTAAGAAAGATAATAAGTTTGTTTGGACGGAAAGTTGTACCGATGTTTTTAATAAAATAAAGCGTCTGTTATCTTCAAGTGTGGTCCTCGCACATTATGATCCCCAAATGCCGGTTACCTTGACAACAGACGCTAGTGCCAAGGGAATAGGAGCGGTCATTGCGCATGTGTTGCCAGACGGGACGGAGCGCCCTATCGCATACGCTTCCAGGGTACTGAATGCGGCTGAAGTTAACTACTCGCAAATACAGAGAGAGGCATTGGCTATCATATTTGGCGTTAAAAAATTTCATCAGTACTTATACGGGCGCTCGTTTATTCTCAAAACGGATCATAAGCAGCTAGTTTCAATTTTTGGCGATAAAGCTGGTATTCCAACCATGGCTGCAAGCAGACTTCAAAGGTGGGCGGTTATACTCTCTGGTTATCAATATAATATTCAGTACATACCAACAGATAAAAATAGTGCTGATATATTTTCTAGATTACCGGTAGGACGGCGGATTAAGGATCACCAAGAAACGACTTATGTTAATTTTGTACAAGAATTCTTACCAGTTACGAGCGACGACATTAGTAAACATGTTGATAAAGATAATGTGTTAAGAAAGGTTATGATATTTCTCAGATCGGGTTGGCCGGGATCGTGTCCCGACCCCGAACTACAAACTTATTTTTTGAGGAAGAACGAACTTTATGTAGATTCAGGTTGTGTGATGTGGGGCTATAGAATGGTGATTCCGTCAGAATTACGTATTCGCATCTTACAGGAATTGCATGTCAGTCACATGGGAATTGTTAAGATGAAATCGTTGGCTCGAAGTTACGTTTGGTGGCCGGGCATCGACGCAGACATTGAAAGAGTGTGTCATGAATGTAGAACTTGCAGGTTGGAAGCTCCAGCTCCACCAAAAGCACCACCTCAACCCTGGTCGTATGTTTCCGAGCCATGGAGTAGATTGCACATGGATTTTCTTGGTCCTTTTAATGGGAAAATGTTCTTCGTTATTGTGGACTCATCTACTAAATGGATTGAAGCCTTTGAGATGAAAAGAACGACAGGAAAAGAACTACTCAAGGTGTTAAGGGATGTATTGGCTCGATTTGGTTTACCAAAAGAAATAGTATCCGACAATGGACCACCATTTACAGGAGCAGAGGTGGCAGATTTTATGCGTATCAATGGTATTAATCATATTTTCACGCCGGTATATCACCCAGCGTCGAATGGTGCAGCAGAGAATGCCGTTAAACTCTGTAAGAGAGCTTTAAAAAAGGCATTGAGAGACGGATCTGATCTAGATACGGCACTGAAGTCTTATCTCTTCATGTACAGAAATACTGTACATAACACTACTGGTGAGTCACCGGCCAGATTATTGCAACATAGGACATTGAGATCCCGTTTGGATCTGCTTAACCCGGTTGATAGTAGTCACAATGTGAAGCAGAGAGTAGAAAAAGCTCAACAGAAACAGGTAGAAGATGCGGGAGGTAAAATGCGGAGTTTAGAGGTAGGCGATATTGTGTGGGCTAGGGGTTTTGGAGGGGAGGAAAAGTGGCTCACTGGTAAAATAGAAAGTTGTTTAGGATCTAGGTATTATTTAGTTACTAGGGAAAACGGTCAACCTATTAAGAGACATATAGATCAGCTTTGGAAAAAGTCACCACGGTCAATGATAACCTGCCCGCTACCAGAGCAGGAGTCGGGTTTCTCGGAAAATACTAGTAGTAGTCAGCAACAGGCACCATCACCCGTAAAAGCCGCCGAGCCCAGAAGTCAGCGCGTGAGGAGGCCAGTTGTTAGGTACCCGCTGTAACGTAGTGTTTTATTTTTCTTAAGTTAAGTGGTAGGGTGTAATATATGTGTAGGTACCTACTTTTTCATATGTTTACCCGCCTTGATTCTGTGTGCACCGTCATTGCAATAAACCACTCAGTTCGTTGTATACCGCAAGCTAACGAGTATCATTTTGATTCCCTGATCCCGATTGTTCCCGAAAGGCCCCGTACACACTAGAATGGTGCCGTGATATGCTTAACAAATTTGAAGCAGGCTCGTCTCGGCGTGTTTACGACATCGTTACAGGTGATGAGTCCTGGATTTATCAATACGACCCAGAAACCAAGCGCCAGTCGACTGTTTGGGTGTTTCAAAATGAGCCAACGCCTACCAAAGTGAAGCGATCTAGAAGCGGGGGTAAGATTTTGATCGCTAGCTTTTTTAATTTGACTGGCCACTTGGTATCAATTCCCTTACGGGATCAAAGAAGCATTAATGCCGAATAGTATACTACCAAATGTTTGCCAGAAGTTTTCTCTGTTATAAGCAACAAGCGACCAAACACAGGGCTCCGCGGGCTACTGCTCCACCACGACAATGCACCTGCGCACACCGCACTCAAAACGAGGGACTTCCTGGACAGCACGCCAGTCAAACTCCTGGGTCACCCTCCTTACAGCCCTGATCTAGCACCGTGTGACTTCTTTTTATTCCCAAAAATAAAAAATCAGCTCAAAGGGATACAATTTTCGTCGCCGGAAGATGCGCTGGCTGCGTTCGAGCAGGCTGTAAACGAGGTGTCTGCGGCGGACTGGAAAAAGTGTTTTGAAAACTGGTTTAGGCGCATGAATCTTTGTATAGAGGCTGGTGGAAAGTACTTTGAAAAGATTTGATAAAAATATATGTACGTATAGAACAATTTTTTTTAGTTTCGCAAAACTTTCTGAGTGTCCCACGTAATTATAGAACTTATCTAAACAAGGAAAATTTATGTTTCCGGATGCATTTTTTCGTTTTGTATTCAATAGAAGTTTCTAACAATATTTACAAAACTCCATATTATTATGTGACTTAAAATTAAATGATTAAGTAATTAAGTTTTGTGAATAAAATTTAATTGAATTGATTTTATTGACGATCAAGCCAACAGGATTTTTGTTTTTTTTTTCCAGGAGGAGTAGGGTTGTTTCGTTATAAATAACGGTATGGAAATATACTTCCTATATCGAAGCTTGACCGACATGCATTTATTTACACTTAAGGGGAATGAAGCAGACAAGTGGCGCCCCCCATTAGTAAAAAAAATATTGCTCGTTAAATACATCATTTATCGAAAATTCGTTTTTACGATTGAAGTACAGGTACAACTATTAACACTCTAGTTGTAGATACAAAAATGCATTTTTTCTATCTACAACTATAGCGAACTATATTTTACAGAGTTAATAGTTTCTTCAATTAGACTACAGTACCTGTACTTCAATTGTTTAAAACGAATTTTCAATTAATGATGTATTCAGCGAGTAATAATTTGTCCGATTCCAATCCGATTGGCCCTACCATCGCGGCTATTGGCTAATAATTAACGCGGCAGTTTTGACGGCTCATGTAAGTGGTCGAAACTGATTTGAAGATTTCAAGTGGCTCATAGTGGCAACCTACATTAGTGAAATTTCATAGATGTGTTGCAGACATCCGTCACCTGTTATGAGGCGTCTATGGGCTGTATGGTCATTGACCTCCCACTTTCAGTGTGCCTTACGGTAGTACCTACTTACAACCTCCTTGGCCTTGTATAACAACAAATAACTGGTGGAAAGAAAAACTGAATTTGTTTTAACTTATGTTTAGGCTTACTATTAAAACTTTTCTGAGGTTTAGGTTACTCTGGAACAAACACTCAAACTATTAGAAGAGTCCAAAAACAAATACAAAAAATGCATATTTCGGTACCTACCCTCGAAAAAGGTCTTACAAATTGTAAGGTCTTTTTTGTAAGTTACAATAGACAAATAGGCTAGAAGTCGTTAATAGATTGATCACAATGACCAAACAGTTTTTTGATACATTTTTGTAGCATTGTGTTGAGCTGTGGTGATACATAATGATAATTACCTTAGGCCAAAGTACTTAACTACAGGAGTTTCATATAAATAGGCGTTGGGTTTACACTCAGACCATAATACAGTTGAAGCTTCGAAGGACAGTGCAAAACTAAAGAGGACATCATGTCTAAGTACACTTGCCTTGTTTTGTGTGTCGTGGCTGTGAGCTTAAGCGGTGTTTATGTAAGTATTTATTATTGTATATATCGGGAACTCATGAAAAAGGATTTAAATGGTAAATATCCCGTATAAGAGTTAGTGACATAGTGTTGGAATATCACCTCCATGTACTGTATACTGGCCATATAGATAACTGTCGAACTACAGTTGTCAAGTTTTGTATTCAGATAGTTTTCCATGATTCCTTTGTTACCAAAAGCTTTTACCTTCCAAATATATTATATTAATTTCTACTGTTGCTTTTGCTCTGTCAATCTCCCCAACACATAGCAATCTATATAATAATGTAATAGAAATGGTAAAGGCGCGTGAACTTGTCGCCGTGTATAGGTGTCTCTCTCTGGACACCAGTGCGCGAATCTTTTGCTTGATCATCAGTGCTGTTTTGGACGTAGTCACTAAAATTTAATGTTGTAGCATATTAACCGCTGTTTGTTTTTAGGCTTATTTTATTTTGCTTTGAATGCTAGAAACATGGTAGGTGGTAGCGGAAAACCGGCGACACGCGTTCCGGTATTAAAAGTCATAGATAACATTTCTATTACCTTATTATTTAGATTTTTATGGGTGCCACTAACCGGGACCGAGTGGTGGTACTGCGAGGAACAAATGAAAATTTTACCTATCTGCACGAATATTTATAGTTATTGCCTATCGATACATGGATCTTCTTATTGATAACTTTTCATGGAACTTGTGTTTTATTGGTTTTATTTAAAAAATACTTTTATATACTTACCTATTGTAAATACCTACTACCTACATATACAACGTGTATCAGAAATGCGTGGTCATATTTTAAGAGCTCATTCAGGGGATGCTATCGAACAACTTTTACTATGGGACCAACCCTGACATCGCGAAAAAAATACGTGCGTCAGGCTGGCCCGGCCCCGTGGCTTTAGGTCGCGAGATATGTATTATCCGAATGTACTCCTCTTCAGAAGCATTTGTACTTACTACATTTTCAATGTACCGCTCTAATAAAAAAAATAGAAGCATTTGAAGGGGGCCGGGCCAGCCTGACGTTTTCAGCCCGGCCCCATCTGTACCACGACAATTACCAAACTTGCTGAGAAAGTCGTGTCACAGAAGGGATGTACTCCGTAAAATACACGTACATAGTGCTTAATTTAATATTAAAACCTAATATTTTCCGAGATATTAAGGTGTAAAAGGGGCCGGGCTGAAAAATGTATTGACAGCTTTAACTGGATTACTACGAAAGCTATCAATACCTATCCTAGGTACGAAATAATATCCGGCGAATTTAGAACACTTGTACTGCTTTCTTTTCAAATTAAACCCTCTAAATATATAAATATAAGTAATTTAAATTCAGCTGGCCCGGCCCCTTTCAGTCGTTAATATCACTCTCAATATCATATCAATTTCTTTAAGAAGGTGATCTTTGCATTCCTATACAGCAGTACATCAATGCAGTTTGAGTCCTGTGTCTATCAGCCGTGTATTTGAGAAGATAATCAATATTTAAAAATGTACTGTTCGAGTGGCCATCAGTCAAATGCAAATTTTCAGGACATTATTTATCATCATCATAAGTATTGATAAATAACCGAGGAGATGATATGTAACTTTAGCTTGGACGTGGGACACTAATGAAACACGACACAATACATAATCCTACTAGGTATTGATAGCTTTCGTGGTTATCCAGTTAAAGCTGTCGATACCTTTTTTCAGCCCGGCCCCTTTTACACCTTAATATCTCGGAAAATATTAGGTTTTAAGATGAAATTAAGCACTATGTACGTGTATTTTACGGAGTACATCCCTTCTGTGGCACCACTTTCTCAGCAAGTTTGGTAGTTGTCGTGGTACAGGTGGGGCCGGGCTGAAAACGTCAGGCTGGCCCGGCCCCCTTCAAATGCTTCTATTTTTTTTATTAGAGCGGTACATTGAAAATGTAGTAAGTACAAATGCTTCTGAAGAGGAGTACATTCGGATAATACATATCTCGCGACCTAAAGCCACCGGGGCCGGGCCAGCCTGACGCACGTAAAAAAATATCAGCTGTTCCCTACTAAATCATCGATGTCGCTCGAAAAATGTAAGGATCAGCAGTTTTTTTTTCTCTATTTCAAGGTTGATCCTATAGTAAAAGTTGTTCGATAGCATCCCCTAAAATGAGCTCTTAAAATATGACCACGCATTTCTGATACACGTTGTATGTTTACTTGTTCATTCTTCTATTATATATAATTGTGTCATTATTTTGTCTTTCAAGGCAGGTGAAGAGGAGATAGCTGCTTTTAAAGCGGCTATCAGGCCCATGTTAGAAGAGTGCGAGAAGGAATATGGAGTTACTGACGCTGACATCTTAAAAGCAAAGGAAGCACGCGACCCGGCAAGCCTAAAGCCTTGTTTTTTGGGCTGTGTCTTTAAAAAAGCAAAAATTGTGAGTGTACAAAAATATGAACTGTGCTCGTATGTCTATTTGATCAAATGGTCTGGGATTAAAGGTTTTATTAAAACTAGGATAGCGTATACAGAACTGAGCGGTAATGTGCTGGCTAATAGTATTTGTGCAATTATTTTTTTTAAATATTTTTTTATTAAATTTAAAACTTTTTTCTCCCACTTGCTCGGAAATTGGTTCATTATTCAAAAAAAAGAATACAACAATCGGCTCTTTTCCGGACGCAACGAAATAACAGGCCGGTAATATCCAACAGGACGATAATAGAAATTGCTGGACACTTTTTATTTTTTAAATTATGCTACCGAGGTTTTTAAGTACACACTTACATAAATTAAGTGTTTTTAGGTACAACATATTTATCATTATACAGGCTGAATGCGCATTATTTTTTTCAAAACTTTGAAAATAGAACAAGAACCGCGCGCGGGCGAATTGGCGTGAATGAAAATGAGATACTGTTGAATTAATTTGTGTTGTGTTTCCTCGCAAATGAGAGAAAAGTACTATACAAGTCTCGGCCGAAATAGCCATTAACGGCCTCGTTTAGTTAAAAAGATAAGTAAGTTTACTTTCAAAATCACTTGGGAAGTAATATTTATATTGTAATATTACTCGGCTGTAAATTGCTTCATTTCCGGCCTCGACAGTAATGTACTATTATTGTACATTGAGTTATATGGTACACAGATAAATACAAACAAAAATAATTTTTACTATCAGAATACAACAGTTAGAGCAATTAGTGAAACCCTGTCTACTAAACTGGGATATCCTGTACCTTAGGATTAGGAGTAATTTTCAAGGGACATAATGAATCACCGTAGTCGTAGAACAACGACGTATCTGTTTAGCTGAATTGATGTCGTTATTTATATGACTACCCAGAAATATGACTTTAAAAATCCTCTTTGTTACAGATAAACGACAAAGGCGAATATGATGTGGACGCTAGTCTGACCAAATCGAGGAAGTACGTGAAGAATGATGAGGTGTTCACTAAAATCACACAAGTCACAAAAAAATGCGCATCAGGTTTGATCTTATTTTTTTTTTAAATATTCAAATTCAGAACGAATTTGTAGGCTGGTTAAATTTCTTTGTACAATCGCTTTGTCCAAAAAGAAAATATCCTAAAATAATAATAAAGCTTTATTTATTTCCATGCAAATTACAATCCAATAGGTTATAATATACAGAGTTTTTAACATAAAATATTAATATGTAGGTTGTATGGACTCCCTTCGGATAAAAGCCTCCTCCAAGGAATGCCAGTGCCAATGAGGAATGTCGAAATTCGGAAGAAAACTATAATAACAGATGCCCTAACCTTCTCACTTCAAAGAAAATGGAAGTGGGCAGGTCACGTGGCCAGGCTTAAAGATGAAAGATGGACGGGGAGTATAATAAAATGGTCTGGACCACGAGGCACGTGAAGTAGAGGCAGGCCTAGCGCTAGATGGGTAGATGAGATAGTGGAGATGGCGGGTCAAAGCTGGCAAAATACCACCCTTAGTTCTTGCCAATTCTAGCCTTTTCTCACAGCTATTTACGTTGGGGTCGACTTCCAGTCTAACTTCTGTCTAACTAAATGTTGCTGAATATTGTTATTGTTATATTGTTGTCAATTGTTACACTTTTCGTGGGTACTACTCAGAACAAAAGAATAAGATAGATGGGTCGGGAGCGACAACCTTATTCTTTTTGTTTGAGGATTAAGACCTACGCTCCAGATTGCGGCTCGCGAACATTGTGAGTGGAATAGTAGGTACTCCTTTGTCATTTTGTATTCCTTTTCTGGCTTTATTCACTAGTTCTACGCACTTCGTCTATCTTATTGTTTTGGTCTGAGAGGTACTATTGTAAAATTATTATTTTGGAAAAACTCTTATTGAGATTAAGTTTTTTCTTGCGCCAGCTAATATCAAAGGGTACAATTTAATCGTGATAAAAATCGTTATTATGTCACAAATAATAATAAAAAATGGAGTTATCAGTTTTCCTAAAGTTGTATTAAAAAAAAGTTTTTTTTTATAACGTCTTATTATGTTGTGTTAGTTTTTACACGTTTGATGTTCTTTAAAAGATTATTGTAAATGCTTAAAAATACTTAAATGTTTAAAAATGTGTAAATAATTACTTTTTTGGTAGGCATAATGTTTACTACTCTTTGTTTGCCACATGATTTGTAAGATAGGTACATTAATATTTATTTTGGTAATTACAGTTAATGATAAAGCTGTAAGCGACGGAGCAGCTGGATGCGAGAGGGCTACGCTATTGGCAACTTGCTTCACGGAAAACAGGGCTGCGGTAAAGTCTCTACAATCATTTCTTTCATTTGAGTACTAATCTGATGGGTCTAATTCCTCAACTTTAGAAGACATGTCCATCAGAAGTTTTGACCATTTGTTTATCTAAAACTCATCAGGCCCTTATAATTGAGTCGCTACATGAGGGTTCTGCGACCGTTAGTTTTAGCTTTCTGAGCCGTGACATCTAGCAGAATATTTGGACAGCATCATGATTGTTTAAAATAATTTTCTAGATGTCACTGAAAACAATCAAATAAAGTAGCATTTGTTTGTCAATCTTCTTCGTGCATTTGTTTTTGATACTAAAAAAAGTTCCGCTAGATGATACTTATAACTATAACAAAATACACATTTGCAATTCGAATTGACAATTCCTTAAACTGCAACTAGATCGAGCTCCGCCTAGTTTTATTCATAGTAAACTCCTACCCTCACCTCTCTTACGCGGGCGGGATTCGAACCTGCTACCCGAGAATCTGACAGAGTTGATTTCTCGGCAACGGTCAAACATAGCCGAATTCTGACCAAGCCATACAATATTAAGCAAGTGCAACACATATTAAGGCCAGTATTACAGAAAGTTCCTCAAGCGTTGATCACTGCTTAAAACTAGTTTTGAGTTGGGATTTAATTTTAGAACATGCCTCAAGCTGAGATTTATTCATCACAGTTCAGCTGAGTTTAGCTTTATTTTATACTGTTACCTGTTTGGGTATTTGTGCAGAGATTTGATCTCTAATCACTCTAGTGTGGTCCAGACTACGCTTGAGTAGAGATTTCTATTCTATTTCAGGTTAAATTCTTGTGTTATGTTGATGAATTAAAGTTTATAATTACCGTATTGGAATAAGACTTCGATCAATAGTAGTACTTTTTATCGAAGGAATAAGACCGATACTCAAGTGACGATTCTATCTTTAAGTAGTGATCAGGTGATTGAAGTTTAATCTGGACGTGAGGAACGTTCTAAGGAATAAGACCGATACTCAAGTGACGATTCTATCTTTAAGTAGTGATCAGGTGATTGAAGTTTAATCTGGACGTGAGGAACGTTCTAAGGAATAAGACCAATACTCAAGTGACGATTCTATCTTTAAGTAGTGATCAGGTGATTGAAGTTTAAACTGGACGTGAGGAACGTTCTGTAATACGGGCCTTAGTTTTGAAAATACCTTCTAACTTATTTTATTTATTTTCAGGTCCCCTTTTAAACATTTTGAAGAGACAGCTGACCTGAATACAAGATTACTTTCTAAATAACTCTGTTTCGATTTAATTTATAAATATCAAAGGAAATGTCCGCTTCTTGTATGGACGTTGGTTTTTATTCCTAGATAATTCTAACGAGCACTAAATTACACTGATGTAAAAGCAGCAATAATAAGAATCTTGGAACAAATGAAAAAAATATTTTTGGCCTTTCCATTTAAGAGAAAAGCAAGAAGTTATATAATGATAGTAGATATATTTTATTAGCAGATGGCAACACAAAAAACGACACTAATATTGAATCATCTGTCAGATAGACTTTTTAACGTGTGGTCAAGTGTCAGTGTCTGCTGTCATTTGCAAGGTTTGCAAGTTTTCCTTTAAATTTTGACATATGACAGTCAGATTACACAGTGACAACTGCCAATTTTGACAATTTTACTTATTTTTTTGGGTGCGTTCGTTTTAATATTCTTGATGATTCAAAAAAGTGTGGTAATTTTAGGTGTTAATTACTAAAATAAAAATAAAAGGTTTTCTCAAAATTGGTGTTCCTTAATAATATACAGTTTATTGTAAAATGCTAGTTTTGAAGACCTCTAAGCTCTATCCAAACTTATCTAATCTTAAATATTTAACTTATCCGGGTAAGAATTTTTAATGATTAAAAAACCGTTTCTGCACATCTCTTTTTATCGATTTTGGTTTAACATAAAGGTATTTGTAAACTTTGTTGTCAGTGAACTGTATTGATCTTTATGATTAATAAATTATCTTTAAACAAGAATACGTTTTTGTTTATAATTATATTATTGGGTGATTCATTTAACTCATATCCTAAACCAAAAGATATAGTTACAGTATAGGAAATGAGATGTCCCTGAACATGAAGTGATTAAGATCAGGTTGTGATCAAATTAAATGCTTAAATCGCACCAACTGTGATTATCTAGATGTAATGTTAGATCGTTATCTATTTGTCCAGATAAAATTACACATAATCAAGGTAACTATGGTAACCACTTGTTATAAATAGCAACAATTTGTGAATCTTTCTGTTCAGTTGAGCTTATCGAACAACACGGTCTGTTCTACATCAGTGGTGGGTAAACTTTTATCATCAGGAGTCTGAAAAAGTAAAAAAAAAATACCAATATTTTTCGGAACCTAAGAATGATAGCTTATTCAAATAAAATGTATTTTTTAAACAATTTACTAACAAGAATATAATATTCATTATTTTATAGACCTATTAATTATAATTTTTTTAATCCAATAAGTCATCATTTTAAGTTTCCGAGATATTAAGGTTTATGTTGGTGAGCTGGATTTATTGCTGTCCTGTGTAATAAAAATATAGTTTTTTCTGTCATAAGTGTTTTAATTGTTCCCACACTAAACTGAATTATAACGGACTAGGCCCGCGAGCCGTGGGCTGTACTTTGCTAATCGTAGATCTACACCAAACACCCCTTTTAAAATAATTGTGGTTCTATCATATCACAGACTATATTATAGTAGTAGTACTGTGAACTAAAAAGAAAAAAAAATACAAAACTGAAGTAACAACAAAAATGTTGGTAAGACCGTGGTAAGACCTTACTAAAATTAAGTTATTTTAACAAAACTGTTTATTTTTAAAGAACAAAAATTTGGGTTTTGTATTACCTGACAGTTATGTAGTAACTTTTTTAAGTCACAAGCAGTTAAAGTTCGGATACATTCAACAAAAAAAAACTGTGTGTCTATGATATAACGGTTAGCTGCAGAGATGCCAGTACATTCGAAACACTAGATCTAGAAAATTAGAATTGGTCTACAGTTCGGCAATGGCATCTTGTTGATGCCATGAACTCGTCTGCCTTTATTTTTTAATAGGCGCATTACTATTTATTTTATTATAAAATATTTAGTTTTCTGATCCACTATGGCCAGTATATGGGGTTTCTCACACTATATAATGTGATTAAAAATAATCAGCTCATTACTGTCCTATTGCTGAAAATAAGTTATTTTCTCAGAGTGAAAAGGGGTTAGGCTTAAGCATAGATGAATAATTGGTATCTGGGCTATAGTCCACCATACTAACCTGGTTCGGGTTGGCGGACGAGATGAAGGATCAGTATTTTTAGTCCTAAACCTAACTACCAATCTAATTTAACCATTTATTGCCATTTCATCGTGACCGCTATGTCAGCTTGTAGGATTAATAAGCTGAAGTGGCTGCGGACTGGACATATCTGTCGAAGGTTCGATGGCTATTGGAGCAGACGAATCGTTGAGTGGAGACCGCAAATTGGCAGACGCAGTGTAGGGTGCCCTCCAGCCATGTGGACTGCATGCGAAAGGTGGAGGACCGAGTATTCTGGTGAAACTTTGGAGAGGCCTATGTCCAGCAGTGGACTGCGACAGGTTGAGTTGATTGCTACTTGTAATGCTGTTTAAATCATAGTAGGTTACAAGAGATAAACGTCATAGCGAGGTAAGCAGGAGCAGCTCTCTATAATGTCCGGTTTAATTGTCTTCAATTATATTAGTATGAGAAACCAATGAAGAGCCAGTGACTAAACTGACTCATTAGACTAACTCACGAAAAGCCCCCTTTTGATGATGATGAGTGAGTGCTACTTATACTGACTGCATAGTCACCTTTCTTTTCTCAGCGTACTGAAAGCAGAAAAAGCAAGGCAAGCGATAAAATATCAAAGGTCGTGTGTTCAAATATTGTACATTGAGAAGCTCTTCTGTTTTTCGTCTAGCGACTAATTTATTACTTTACTTTTATTCATAATTTAAAAATGACATGTAGACTACTTTCTAGACTAAAACCGCCTTGTCATACACATCTCGTTCCTAATGTAGACCATTTTCTAGATTAAAATCGCCTTGTCATACATATCTCGTACCTAAAGTAGACTATTTCCTAGATTAAAACCGCCTTGTCATACATATCTCGTACCTACCTAAAATTATCCTTTTTTTGTCGACTGGAAATCCTGATGGATACTTTTCGTCTGGAAAGGTGAAGGTATATGTCGGACTCCTACTGACTAAAATCACAGAGTGGCCATCTTCAGGTGGTCTTCAGCACAAAATAGAGAAGCTCCGGGATTCCAGTTGACTATGCCAGTGGGCCTAGATGACTGTCGTGATTGCCAAATCTTAAAGGCAAACAATGCATGAGTTTTATACATAAACGACGGCAATTTTAGACAAGTTTCGAGGACGATCTAAAACTCATTTGATGTAAAGTGACAAATGCAATTTAGGTACGAAACTTATGTACTTATGGTGTTGCAATAAACATTACTGAGACTAATCACAGTGGCATTACTGGACATGACATTTTTAAATAACATGATACATTTGACAATGTGTAAAATGCTGATATTCAGCCGCTTCTGATTAGACTTCCAGTCTGACCCCAATATAATTGGGAAAGGCTCGGAGGATGATGATGATAATGAGACCTTTGAGCCTTTGACAAATTAGAGTTTCGTCACTTCGGGTCAAATTGATTGAAATTTAATATTTTACTGTTTGTATTGGTTTTTTGTTTTGTTTTTATTTTATTTTTATTTTTTTTGACCTCTGCCTACCCCTTCGGGGAAATACAGGCGTGATGTTATGTTATGTGTTGTTGTTATATTATATTGATTTTAAAACTCCCAATACATAATCTCTGTTTTTTCTTACTCGTCTTATTTAGTAAACAATCTTGGCATGTCTTTTTAATGCAATTCGTCAATAATAATTATTAAAAGACATTATGTTAACAACTTTACACACTAAATAACATTTTTTTACATAATTACATATGCAGAACTAGTAATTATATTTTATCAGTAGTTATTTGAATAAAGAGACATGCCAAGATTGTTTACTAGATAAGACAAGACAGAAAAAACAGAATATAGATGACAGTAGTGTTCATTAACAGAACTGTAGTTTACTATAATAATTATTTTCTAAGAATTTCGTTTTAGCTTAATGATGATTTGAAGATTGTCCCTAAGGTATATTGGATGTGGAAGGCAGATGTTACGAAGTAATAGGTGATCTCTGACAAAGGACAAAAGGAAAGGTGATTCTCGTGTCGTAGAATTATCTCGAACTCGACATAATGTAGAAACAAGATGGCGAATGTCGACTGAAAATTAATTTTCGTATTCTCAGAATGTCACGTTAGAGATATGTCTACGCCTACCGTTCGAATTACAAAGAATGGTTCATAGCAGTTGACATTACCGGTGACTTTTTTCGTAGAGATTTAAAATTAGAGATTATCTCGAATTAGACATTAATTTCTATAACACGACAATTGGGGCCCTGAACGCAGGCCTATGTCTATTAGTGGACTAATTTTATTGACCGAGGATTCATAAATGTTTTCCAATAGGGACATTATGTACTGTCACATGTTTATTCTGGTTAGAGCTACTCATTGTTTAAGTTATTATGTTAGAATTCTTAAAAATAATAATTGCATTGAATATTTCCATTTCGTCAACTTCAGTAACAGTTTTCTCCGTACAAAATATAACAATTATGATGTCAATGTATTTACTGCTAGCAAACTATTGCCATAATAGGTAACTAATTTCTCACAGCATAGACAACATTTTATAATTATTTTACTGACTTTAAGTACCTAATAATAATAATACCGCAGGCTCGGTGGAGCGATGACATAGGCAAGGTGGCTGGTAGCAACTGGATGCGAGTGGCGTGCCATTGGAGCGGCATATGTCTAGCAGTGGACTAATATAGGCTGGTGATGATGAATAATAATATCCCAACGACTATACAGCCCAAGGTCGCGGGAATCCGCTGGATGCGGAAGGCACAGGACCGGTCGTTGTGGCGATGCTTGGGGGAGGCCTATGTCCAGCAGTGGACGTCTTTCGGCTGAAATGATGATGATGATGATGATACAGCCCAATAGACGTCTAATGTCGAATATAAAGCGAACAATAAATTCTGCCACTAGCTGAGGCGGGGTACTGCATTCCGATTGGCCATACCAAGGCGGCTATTGGCTAATCACTAACGCGGCGGTTTTGACGGCTCATGTAAGTGGTCGAAACTGATTTGAAGATTTCAAGTGGCGAATAGTGGCGACCTACATTAGTGAAATACATCATAGAAGTGTTGCAGACATCGGTCGCCTGTTATTAGGCGTCTACGGGCTGTATGGTCGTTGTAATATCCTTATTATCTGTCTTTATTTGATAATAATAGTAATAGAGTCTCGGATGACATCAACAGCAACAATCTTCGTATTATAGATTTAAGCCACATAAAAAATATTTAGAACAAATAAATTATTCAGTGCTACTGCTAAATATTAGCTACTAATAAAATAATAGACGCCAGTCAGTCATAATTAATTAAATGACCTTTGTTTATTTTTGTATGTTCAACTGCAAATGCGTTGTTTCTAGCAATTTTTGAAACAATAGGAAATTCCTTTATTTGAGGAAGTAGGTACGTAGCTAATGCTCAAAAAGCAAGAGTACTTTTTTGTTGTATTTCGTAACACTGAGTGAGCCTTGGTGAGATATTATGATAATTGGCCTCACATCAAGATGACTTTAACGACAGAATTTGGATATAAAAAGGCAACTGGCTTAGATCAAGGCATAACATTTCGGGCATTCGAAGGAACACTAGTGCAAAGCCAAAGATACTTGGTAAGATGTCGAAGTTCACCTGCGTCGTTTTGTGTGTTGTGGCTGCAAGCCTGACTAAGGTTTCTGTAAGTACCAACTGCACTTCAAAATTTTATCTTTCGTTTGTTTTTGCTTCTGAAAAACCATTTATAGTTAGTTGGTCAGGAACAGGTACCTGATACGTGTCCAAAACGTGTTTTTTTGTATTATAAGATGGAAAAACGAGCTAAAGGTCCACCTGATGTAAAGCGGTTACCTTTGCCCATAACATCTGCAATACTACCTAGGTTATTGTCTAAATGGTACCGCAAGTCGGTTCGCCAAACTGAGACATGAAGATGGAAAATTTCATGTGATTGTAATTTCACCGGCACCGTGTACCCTTCACACCGAAACAGCAATGCAAGTATCATTGTTGGGCGGCAGAAGTAGGTACGGTGGTAGTAATTCCCCGGATGAGCTCTTTCACAAGGAGCTCTAGTACTACGTGGTATTAGTCCTTTTCAGTCTACCCTTTCGTCGATGGCGAAAATAGACTAAACTTAAATTTTCAGAAGAACCCGCATTTCATCATAGATAAAATATATTCTGTTCTGTATCCTGACTGTTTCAGCTACGTACAAATCGAATTAAGTACAGTCACGATCTTTCCCGGTGATACATTTTGTCGACAAAGTCTCCTGAACGAATCCTGGGCCCTAAATCTCGCGTTATAGAGATAAATGTCTAATTCGAGATAATCTCTAATATTAAATCTCTACGAAAAATGTCAACGGTGATGTCAACTGCTATGAAACATTCTTTCGTTCGAGATAATTTCTACGATGCGAGCATCACGCCCCTGCTTCGTTACACGTACCTACGGCTGCCGTCGAACACTGAGCGCAAGCAATTTTAGCCTTAGTGGTGGTTTAACGGAAAGTTTGCTGATAGTACCTTTAACAGTGTCATAAAGAGTATGAACGGGTTTTTGCTTATACTTTTGGGTCTAACAATAAGTTAGCAATCAGATCCAGAAATGTAAAAAAATAAGTAACGCCACACGTTAAATAACCAATAGAATCGATTTATTTTCAATTCACAATTTTCAATAACTGTAACAACCATATTTTAGACAGCACAAGTCAGAAATGGGTCGGCTGTCGACGAATGCTCCGACAAAATAATGGTAACTTGGTTTTATTAGGAAAAATAAAACTATAATCCCGACAGGATTGGAATTGACAGTAATTAAAACTACTAAAGCTTTCGCCCGTATTGTTTACAGCTTGATAATATCATTGGCAATCTTGACATGCAAATTCATTGTTTTCTCATCAGGCTATTACTGAAGAGGAGAAGGCGGCCTTCCGTGAGGCAATGGCGCCCATCATAGCCGAGTGTTCGGAAGAGCATGGAGTGAGCGAGGGAGACATCAAGGCAGCGAAAGAGGCTGGAAGTGCTGACGGAATCAAGTCCTGCTTCTTGGGCTGTATCATGAAGAAAACTCAAGTAGTACGTATTATTGTGTTTCATACTGATACCAGTCTCGTGGGAGCCTCGGGAATGGCTCGTGGCTAAGTAGCAACAGCCCGGATTGTATTGATCTGCGAGGTTAAGCTACACTTGCCGCGGTCAGTCTGTGGATGCGTGACCATTTCGTTGCACATCGAGACCCCTCCGTGCCTCGGAGTGCACGTTAAGCTGTCAGTCCCTTTTGCCATACGAATATTTCGAACACGGGTCGTCAGAAGCCCGAAAGTCTGACATCCGAATGTCGGTATTACCCAATAACTGGGTTGCGGGGGTCTGATGGCAGTCGCTCTGTGTAAAATACTGATGTTCAGCCGCATTTGGTTAGATTGGAAGCCGACCCCGACGTAGTTGGGAAAAGGCGACGAGGATGGTGATGATGACTTATACCATTAGTCTGTTGTTACATCAGTGAATAGTGTGGCTGAAATCGCAGTCTTCGGCTTTCTTAGCCGATGCTGTTAAAACTCCAATAAAACATTCAAATCATTTCCCCTTGTTAGGTAGTAAAGATGAAGATCTTACCGTATAGAACCATTCCGTATTGGTTTATGTAGTTGCAGTATGTAGTAGAGTCAGTGAGCGTAGCGACTTGTATACAGGGTTGTTTTTAATTGACCAATAACCCTTTAATGGATGACTGTACTCATCAATTTGAACAACTTTTACTATGGAACCAACCCTGAAATCGAATGAAACCAAATCTGAGAACGCTAAAAAATATCATTTGAGTTTTTATTGCGATTTCAGCGTTGGTTCCATAGAAAAAGTAGTTCAAATTTATGAGTACAGGTATCCTCTATAGGTTTATTGGTGAATTAAAAATAACCCTGTGTGTATCATTATCATCATTTCAGCCGAAAGACGTCCACTGCTGTCCTACAGGTGGTAAAAACTACCTATTTACAGAATAATAAATACTAATATCGCTTGTGGTCGAAATTTTTTGTGTCTGTAAAGTAGCCTTCTCGTACTGAGAAGAGGCCTGTGCCCAGCAGTGGGACAGTAATGGGATGGTTATGTTATACACGCTGAAAATTTAGTCGTTTTGAAAACCAAGAGGGGTCGTTGTACTCATCATTATCACTGGTACATACACGTATTTATTTCGTTATTTATTAAAGAATATTATTTGTTGTTACATGTGTATATACCAGGCCCCTCAGAAAGTATTGCGAAAAAAAGTTTTTATATATGGGAGACTGGCCAGTTATAATGTTTTTCGAAAATATGATTATTTATAAGTAAAAATAAGTAAGTTCCAATTTCAAAATTTCCCTCCACATTTTTTGCGAGTTAATTCAAAGTATTGTGTCTCACTGAAATATGGATCTGCGCCGGGAACATTTTAGAGCTATGATTTTATACGATTTCAAGTGTCGCCTGAAACCGGATGAATCGTACGATAGACTTCAAATGGCATTCATGGATGAAGGCCCTTCCAAGGCAACCGTGTATCGTTGGTATAACGAATTCAAGCGCGGTCGACCAACTTTGGGGGATGACGAAAGAAGCGGTCGCCCTTTGACGGCTGTTACCGAAGAAAACGTGCTAGCAGTGAAAAATTTAATCCAAGACAATAGGCGAATTACATATCAGGAGATTCAACACATATTGAAGATTGGATCGGGAAGCGTTCACGAGATTCTACACAGCCATCTTCGCGTGAGGAGGATAGTATCACGCTGGGTGCCGCACAACCTCACCGATGCTCAGAAGCAGGCCCGGGTGGAATGGTGCCGTGATATGCTTAACAAATTTGAAGCAGGCTCGTCTCGGCGTGTTTACGACATCGTTACAGGTGATGAGTCCTGGATTTATCAATACGACCCAGAAACCAAGCGCCAGTCGACTGTTTGGGTGTTTCAAAATGAGCCAACGCCTACCAAAGTGAAGCGATTTAGAAGCGGGGGTAAGATTTTGATCGCTAGCTTTTTTAATTTGACTGGCCACTTGGTATCAATTCCCTTACGGGATCAAAGAAGCATTAATGCCGAATGGTATACTACCAAATGTTTGCCAGAAGTTTTCTCTGTTATAAGCAACAAGCGACCAAACACAGGGCTCCGCGGGCTACTGCTCCACCACGACAATGCACCTGCGCACACCGCACTCAAAACGAGGGACTTCCTGGACAGCACGCCAGTCAAACTCCTGGGTCACCCTCCTTACAGCCCTGATCTAGCACCGTGTGACTTCTTTTTATTCCCAAAAATAAAAAATCAGCTCAAAGGGATACAATTTTCGTCGCCGGAAGATGCGCTGGCTGCGTTCGAGCAGGCTGTAAACGAGGTGTCTGCGGCGGACTGGAAAAAGTGTTTTGAAAACTGGTTTAGGCGCATGAATCTTTGTATAGAGGCTGGTGGAAAGTACTTTGAAAAGATTTGATAAAAATATATGTACGTATAGAACAATTTTTTTTAGTTTCGCAAAACTTTCTGAGTGTCCCACGTATTGTATATATTTGGTATATATTTATGGATATATATTAGAATTTATTTTAAATATTTATACATGTAATATTTCCTATGGTAGGTAAATATTTATTTATTTATTATATTAAATATTAGTAAACTTTATGAAAGTGCACCACATACTGCCCCCATCTATTTTTCACGTCTTCCTTGTCCATCCAAAGGTTGTCTGGAAGATATCGCTATTAGCGATAAGACCGCCAATGTACTCTTATTTTACATGTTAGTCCTAAGTTTAATAATGTTATTGGTGTACAATAGTATAGTATAGTATAGTATAACGGGCTGGTTTCCGCAACTCCACGATCAAGCGTGTATTTTGCGTACGGGTGGGAACTTACTCGATCCACCCTAACTCCTCGAAAAAGGCCAGCAACGCCTTGGTGTTGCTGGTGATCTCTCTGAGGGTACCTGGGTTACCGAAGTACTTGGCCCTGTATGTGGCGACCTCAGGGCAGTCTAGAAGCACATGGGCTGCTGTCTCGTCTTCCACCATGCAGGCTCTGCACAGTGGGCTGTCCGTGACACCTATGACAAAAAGATGTTTGTTAAAGGACCCGTGGCCAGTAATAGCAGCTGTGACTGTACGCAGCTGTTGTTTTGACAATCGGAGGGCCTGTTTCGTAAACCGGCCGTCGATTGTGGGAAGTGCCTCCTTGGCCTGCCTGCACTCACCATGGTCTTTCCATAGTTTGTAGTGTTTGTCCTTGGTGCGTTTCCTTACCAAGTTGCGTAGGTATCCAAAGGGGAGTGGCACTATGGGTTCAGGTCCCACGACTACCATACTCGATCCCCTTCTGGCCAGTTCATCCGCTGCGTCATTGCCTCGGGAACTGCTGTGTCCTTTTATCCATTGAATGGTTATGTTATTGAGATTACCTACCTGGTTGAGGTTTTGCTGGCACTCGTGTATCAGCCCCGAGTTTACCGTGTGGCTGCTTAGTGCTTGTAGTACAGACATGCTGTCCGAGAGTATACGAATTGAGTAGTCTTTAACCTTCCTGGCTATAATCGCCGAAGCTGCCAGGGAAATGCCCATGCACTCGGCCTGGAACACCGTGTTATGGACCCCCAATGGTGTGGCTATGTGTATATTGAGGTCTTCCGAGAAGATCCCGGCACCCGTACCTGTACCTGTTTTGGATCCATCCGTGAAGATTCGCACCTCTGCAGGGCACAGCCCTTCGCATCGGTGATCCTCATACAGCTGGATTTTGTACTTCTTGTCGAAAATAAATTGCTTGGGAATCCGGTCGTTAATGGATTTCAACAGAGGGAATTCATTGCTGAGTTCCTCTATCAACGCGGTGTGTTGTGTACTACTCTTACTCCATAGATTTAGTGTTTTTAGACGTACTGCCGCCATCGCCGCCTCCTGTTGTATAAAAAGGTGGAGCGGTGGAATTCCCAGCATGGCTTCGAGTGCTGCAGTCGGGGTAGTCCTCATGCAGCCTGTAATCGCCACACAGGCAAGTCTTTGCATGCGCTGTAGTTTGTTTGAAGCTGTAATCAGCTTGGTTCTAGGCCACCAAACTACGGCCCCATAGGCAATCATGGGGCGGATTACCGCGCTGTATAGCCATAGTATAATTTTAGGGGATAGGCCCCACTTCTTACCTATCATTTTCCTGCATTGCCAGAAGGTGATGCAGGCCCTGTTTAGTTTGTTTTCTAGGTGATTACTCCAACTTAGCTTACTGTCTAAGATGACACCGAGGTACTTGACTTCGTTGGCCAGCTGGAGTTCATTACTGAACAGTTTGGGTAAGCAATAGGGTCCTAATGCTCGCTTTTGGGTGAACATGACTAACTCAGTTTTGGTGGGATTCACTGAAAGATCAAATTCTCTGCACCAGCGTTCTACAATACGAAGCGCTTGTTGGGTGAGGTTGCAGATGGTCCCAGTCACCTTACCCGATACGAGGATGGCGAGGTCATCTGCATATCCTATTGTGTAGTAGTGGTTGTCGTTGAGTTTGGTAATGAGATCATTAATTACCAGATTCCACAGAAGGGGAGACAGCACCCCTCCCTGGGGGCAGCCTCTAGCTATCATGGCCATCTGTTGCTCTCCTTCAAGACGAACCACCCGTTTACTTAACATGTTTGCAATCCAGTCAGTTAGTACCTGTTCCACTCCGTGCTTGGAGAGGGCTGTTCTTATGCTGGAGAAGTTTGTTTTGTCGAATGCTCCTTCGATGTCTATAAAAGTGCCCAGGCAAGTACCTTTGTTGTGTATCGCTCTCTCTATCTGACTAACCACCAGATGGTAAAATTGGTGTACAATAAAGAATATTCTATCTATCTATCTATTACGAACAACTTTTACTATGGGACCAACCCTGAAATCGCAAAAACAAAATCAGCTGATTCCTAAATTTTTTAGATTTATGTGAACACAAATGTAGGAATCAGTTGTTTTTTTTTCCGACTTCGGGATTTGTACCATAGTAAAAGTTGTTTGTAATGATGAGTACAATGACCCCTCTTCGTTTTCGAAACGACTATATTTTCAGGGTGTATATTACAAAAAATACGACAAATTACGATGTTCACGTAGGTATAATTAATTACCTATGTATGTAGATTTGAATTTAAAATTTACCAACGATTTCTTGATGGCAGCTGGACAGCAAAGGCTTGTATGATGCAGCGAAGGGACTTGGACAGCTCAAGCAGTTCGTAAAGGATGAAAAGGACATCGCCAAGTTCGAAGAGATTTCAAATAAATGCGCTTCAGGTTTGTGTTTGATTTATTAGTTCTTTTATGATGAAGACTTCGAAAAATGTATTATCCTTAATAACAAATTTTCAAATTAGTCTAACCCATAAAAATCTAAACAATAAGGTAATAGAAATGTTATCGCTGTCTTTTAATACCGGAACGCGTGTCGCCGGTTTGCCGCTTCCAACACATACATACGCAATTACGCCCATCATGTTTCTAGCATTCAATGCAAATAAATTAAGCCTTATAAAATTCCTTGTTAGATATGCTGCAAAATACAGTTTTAGTGACTCCGCGTCCAAAACAGCAACCGAACCACGTGCGTGAACCGTTTGCCTGATCATCAGTGATCAGATCAGGCAAACGGTTCACGCACTGATTTTCTACGACACATCTGCACGCGGCGACATGTTCACGCAGCTTTACCACTTCTATTACCTTATTGTTTAGATTTCTATGGTCTAGTCTGATATAAAAAAAGTAAAAAAAAGGCAAATTTAATATCCTTAATTTATTAAGGTTCTTTTAAACAATGTGATAAGACCTAACAAAGTACGATTCTTCTTCCCATGTATTTGAATGTGCATAAAAGAGCACATATGTGTAGTGGACCTACATTGTAATTAAATATTTTTTTCTTCCAGTGAATGACCAAGCTGTCAGTGATGGTGAAGAAGGCTGCGAGAGAGCCAAGCTTCTGCTAGCTTGCGCTTTGGAGCACAAAGCTGACGTGAGTGCACTTTTTGATATCTTCATATTATTTTATGTATTGTTTTATACCTATCAGCACCTTATTTGATGATCCGATTAGCTAACTGTGATGATGAGTCGAATCGGCGAATTACTTAGCGTAGGACGCCCTCAGGCTAGGTGGAGTGACGATCTATGCAAGGTAGCTGGTGGAAACTGGATGAGAGTGGCCGAGGATAGAAGTCGGTGGTGTGCTATTGGAGAGGCCTATGACCAGCAGTGGATTGCGATAGGCTGATGATGATGGGTCGAATTGGAACCCCACATTCAGGGCCTGCAGATATTGCTAGTTTTGTATTGAGAGTTCAGTGAAAAAGAGGGCTTCGTTTTGTTTCGCCTTTGATGTATACAAACACCGAAACAAATGTAGTACCTTAGAGTAATAAGACGTAGAGTGATAGTTTCATTCCGATTTCTTCGCTAAGTTGAATCACAAAACGAACCCGCAAGCGGCACGGCAGGTAAAATGTTCGCGGTGTCGGTGGCGGAGTAAAATGTCGGTGGTTTCTATGGGTAGTTATTCTAAGTGTGGTACTGGTATGTTATGTTTAGATAAAAAAAATACAAGGTTTTCTGTGACAGTTGTTAATTTTATTGAAATGGCTAAAGAAATAAAGTGTGATGTTAAAAGAGATTAGTCTTGCTTGACGTTTCAAAAGTACGCGAAAAAAAAACTTTGGACAAAAATCAAAAAATAAAATAATAAAGTTGAAGTCTTAACCAATTTTAATTTCAACGAGAGACAAAAATACTTTTGAGAATACGAAAATAATGGATATTCAATATTTTAAGTTACTAATTATGTTTTTTTTTTCAGATCCCGTTCTAAATTATTTGAACACGCAGACTCGATTTTACGTATAACCGAATGAGGCGCATTACTTTTTGTAATTTATTATGTTTATTTAATCAGTAGATAATATATAAATAAAGCAATTTTCGTTTCAATTAATGTTTTAATCAATGATACACCTATTATACCTGTTTGTACAATCGATATCAACAGCAAGAGATGATTGATCAGTTTCAAAACTATTTTATGAATAGAAACTTGCAATTTCAAATTACAAAGGACTATAGACGATACTAACCCTTAACCTTCTCATTCTGAGAAGAGGCCTGCGTCCTGCAGTGGTACACTAATGGGCTGATGATGATAGACGATACTGCTTTATACGAATTCATCATAGTACAGTCAACTGCATGACAGTGGTAACACTTCAGTTCAAAAACCGCCCTTACTGCTTACGAAATAAAGATGCTGCTAATTTCAAAGTGTTACCACCGACGTGCGGTCGACCGTACCATGATAAGTTCGAACCATTAATTATCCGCTGAGATAATTTATATTTAGAAAAAATATTCAATGTGTTCAATGTCGATTTCGAGTCAAAATCTTGATTTTAGTTTCAGTTTGGCTAAAATATTTTTTTGTCTGCACAAAATTTTTCTTTGTAATGATAGGTAAGCCTTAAGAAAAATAACTTCTATAATTAAAGGATGTAAATTGATACTAAAATTTTTTTAAACATGTAATTTAATTAAAATAGTAATGCAACATACAAAATAAATCTTTAATAAAAAAAACATTGAATATGTAAATAACGTAAACAAGAAGTAACCATTCCAAGTCCGAATAGCACAGGAAAACTCACGAAGCAATGTTCTGTGTGCATTTAAATCATGATGCCAAACTGTAAAAAAAAAAAAAAAATATGAAGAATCTGGCCAAGGATACAGAAATTGTTTGATGTGCAAGTCTATCGGATAGGTCCAGCAATGAACGTCTTTCAGTAGATATGGTGATGAATAGGAAAAGGATACAATCTATCGGATAAGTCCAAGACACCTAACTTAAGTATATAAGGTATTCTTAGTTTATACTCAACTTGAAAAGGGGTCATAGTACTCATCATTATGAACAACTTTTACTATGAGACAAACTCTGAAATCGCGAAAAAAATAGATGTTCCTTACGGATTTTGTCCATTTATGGAAACACAAATGTCATTGGGTGGCTTGCACATAGCAAGATTTAAAAAGCAAGATAATGTAGCTACTTTTCATTATTATTAGAAAAATTCAAAACATAAAATTACCTGCGAAGCGTTCTCCGTCATACATTCGTAGGCCAACATGGCGCGGTCACAGCCCTTAGGGCCATCGCTTACTGATTTGGCGTTAACTGTAATAGATTAAACAAAAGTTAATTCCGTTTATGAAACTAATTAACCTCTAATCAAATACGTGGGACACTCAGAAAGTTTTGCGAAACTAAAAAAAATTGTTCTATACGTACATATATTTTTATCAAATCTTTTCAAAGTACTTTCCACCAGCCTCTATACAAAGATTCATGCGCCTAAACCAGTTTTCAAAACACTTTTTCCAGTCCGCCGCAGACACCTCGTTTACAGCCTGCTCGAACGCAGCCAGCGCATCTTCCGGCGACGAAAATTGTATCCCTTTGAGCTGATTTTTTATTTTTGGGAATAAAAAGAAGTCACACGGTGCTAGATCAGGGCTGTAAGGAGGGTGACCCAGGAGTTTGACTGGCGTGCTGTCCAGGAAGTCCCTCGTTTTGAGTGCGGTGTGCGCAGGTGCATTGTCGTGGTGGAGCAGTAGCCCGCGGAGCCCTGTGTTTGGTCGCTTGTTGCTTATAACAGAGAAAACTTCTGGCAAACATTTGGTAGTATACCATTCGGCATTAATGCTTCTTTGATCCCGTAAGGGAATTGATACCAAGTGGCCAGTCAAATTAAAAAAGCTAGCGATCAAAATCTTACCCCCGCTTCTAGATCGCTTCACTTTGGTAGGCGTTGGCTCATTTTGAAACACCCAAACAGTCGACTGGCGCTTGGTTTCTGGGTCGTATTGATAAATCCAGGACTCATCACCTGTAACGATGTCGTAAACACGCCGAGACGAGCCTGCTTCAAATTTGTTAAGCATATCACGGCACCATTCCACCCGGGCCTGCTTCTGAGCATCGGTGAGGTTGTGCGGCACCCAGCGTGATACTATCCTCCTCACGCGAAGATGGCTGTGTAGAATCTCGTGAACGCTTCCCGATCCAATCTTCAATATGTGTTGAATCTCCTGATATGTAATTCGCCTATTGTCTTGGATTAAATTTTTCACTGCTAGCACGTTTTCTTCGGTAACAGCCGTCAAAGGGCGACCGCTTCTTTCGTCATCCCCCAAAGTTGGTCGACCGCGCTTGAATTCGTTATACCAACGATACACGGTTGCCTTGGAAGGGCCTTCATCCATGAATGCCATTTGAAGTCTATCGTACGATTCATCCGGTTTCAGGCGACACTTGAAATCGTATAAAATCATAGCTCTAAAATGTTCCCGGCGCAGATCCATATTTCAGTGAGACACAATACTTTGAATTAACTCGCAAAAAATGTGGAGGGAAATTTTGAAATTGGAACTTACTTATTTTTACTTATAAATAATCATATTTTCGAAAAACATTATAACTGGCCAGTCTCCCATATATAAAAACTTTTTTTCGCAATACTTTCTGAGGGGCCTGGTATACTATAGATTCACGGTCTTGTACATAATCAAACCCAAAAATATATTAATTATGTTTACTGCAACGACAAGTACGACACTAAATCCTTTGTTTGCACATTTGGAGTGTACTTTAAAAAAAAAACTATACATTTTATCATCGTGACACGTCTCACCACTAGCGCGGTCATTTTCAGTATATTAAAAAGTACTCGGTGGACGTCATGAAGCGACTGAGAGCCAAACTAAACTGTGCATGTGCACGGGACTGATTATTGCATTGTTTTTATGGGGTTTTTTTCGAACAGTGATCGTGCATCTATGATATATTTGATCGTTGTAATTAACCATTTAATTTTTAGATAAATTTAAATGGAAGATAAGATTATAAATAAGAATTAAAATAAAATATATATTTTCACAGTGATTCTAATTTTGTTCTTTAATAATAAGGGGCTTGTGGCCAAATAACAAACGTAAGACACTAATAGTGCCGGTTGAAGGCCATGCTTAGTCGGTTGAAAGGCGATTCTTTACAAATGGAAATTACGAATAATAACTATAGTCAGTCAGAAAGGTTGACTTCTGGTCAAATGAAGGATATTAGTACTGCCTGCCCAGTCAGTCAGCGGTTTTTTCGTTGAAATAACTAATGTTATTATAATATTTAGCAGTAATATACGGGATAGATAGGACCAGCCTACTCCTACTAGGTACAGACATAGTAAAAAATATAGACGAAGTACGGCGAACAATCATAGTGAAGCCAATAAAACCTTGCTCCTCCGTGTACAAACCAGCGCTCACGCACACACATGCACCTCAAACCGTGCTCACCCCTCTCAGTTCACATGTCGTGGCATCGTCCACGTAAGAATCGCGAAAACAAATATCCTTCAGGTGTATGGTGTGTACGTGAGCACTGGTTGTGCATGAAGGAGCACGGTTTTTGTTTTGCATTAAAAGAGCCTCCACGTGTGACGATATTTAATTGATCGTCCGGCGCACCCTGGGCAGTCGGTCCCGCTACCATCCTGCTGACTGGCTAATCTTTTCCCCACGGCATGAGCATTATGTAGCTCATGTCGACACGATAGAAGAAGAAGACTATGTCTGTGCTACTAGGCAGATAAATCAAAATAAGATCTTACCATGTGAGCAGGAGTGTAGATAATCTTCGATAAGTTTCATTTCCTCAGCATCATCGAATACAGCTTTGGCCATTTCAAGGATCGTCTCTTTTTGCAACATACCACTATCATCCATCTATAAAAATTCAAATTCAAGAATAAAGTTAAATAGCAATAATTATAGTTGAAACAATTTACAAATTCAATTAACTACTCTGCAATATTTTTAGAGCAAATAGGACCAATAATACCCTACATAATAAACATATGCTCCATCTTTTGGATATCTCTGGTTTCCATATGGCCAGTCATGTTGCTGATGTTATAATAGACGAAGATTCTCATTTTTTGAAGAGTATAAACGTTTTAAATAAGAAGATTATTGTAACGAAATGAATCGGTAATACTAACAATACCCATCTCCTTCATCATGCATCCTAAGAAGCAAGGAGCTTTTGGTCCCGTTGGGATCTTGCGAGCTCTAAGGTTGGCAATATCTTCTGCTGTTATGATGTTGTCCTTGATGCAAATCTTGCCCATAGCTTCGAAGTGTTCATGGATGAGAGCTTTTTGTTCGTCTGTCATAGCCTGCGAAAAGTATAAAAGTGAATTGATACTCGGATATAATTTTTTTAAGAAAAGATGAAGCGATCGAGCTTTTATGATGCAGCAGATGATGAGAGTTGGTCTATTTATGCGGGTCAACCAGCTACCTTGGCGTGACAGAAACATGGTAAAAGTAAAAGGCACAATGTATTATTATGTAAATAATTGATGTATTTGTGTCTTGAGGTATTTTAAAGGAGAACGATGTAGTTTGAGTTTATTAAACTACCATGGTCACTAATTAATTCACTATAACTTATATTATTGTATGACACGCATGGATATTTTTTAAAGGATTTACATGGTAAATATTTCGTGACATACATTAGTATAACTATGTAGTTGCAGGCATAGAACTACATTATAAAGAATGTCGCCTGCCAACCTAAGGAATAGGTACATTATTTTGACGACGTCTGTGGTCTAGTGGTTCGAGGGTCGGACTGCTGATCACGAGGTCGTGGGTCCGATTCCCACAGAACACAAATATTTGTCTGATGAACATAAGTGTTTGTGTTGGTCTGGGTGTTTCTTATGTATTTATAATATAATAGTATGTATTTACAAAAAAAAAGTAGTACCCATATTACAAGCTCTGCTTTGTTTGGGACTAGATGGTGCTGTGTAAAATGTTCCAAAATATTTATTTATTTATTTTATTTTACTCATGACTAAACAAAATGCAGAAAATGCAATCCTTGGAAGAAGACAAATGAAATGTCTTAATTATATCGATTATATTATTTATTTGAATGAAATAAAGTAACATTTGGTTTGTTATTTAAAATAACACAAAAATTACAAGGTTAACTTCATGAATGTTTAAAATATAACTGAACTATTGCTCAGATAATGCACCAGTCCTTGTGTTATTTTAAGGTCCTGCAGTACCCCAAATTTTTCAAAAATAATAGTTTTGGGATTCAAAATTATGTTAAACGCTGAAGACTTTGAGAAAAAAGTTAAATAGACTTACAAGAACAAGAGTGGAAAACTGAACTCTAACAACAGTTCAGGCAGACAATGAATCTAATACATAGATAGCTAATGCTTTTAGTTTGATATATTAAGATAAACTTTTCTACTTACATAAGTTAAATATGGCCTTAATGCACAAAAGTATAAACAACACAAAAATACTGATGACTTGAACATTTTGATATTAGTAGATGATTTTTTGTTTCCAGATGTTGTTGCCAAATTGAAATCCAAACGTTTATCGTTGAAAATTTTGGACATTTCTGAATTTATATAGTAACGAAGATGTAATGACATATTCTTAGCTATGTTATTACTCCGCATAACATCATATTAAGTATGTCACATTAGAACTTAAAAATAGGTTTCAATGTCATGATGATACAGCAGCCATGGGCTTGCCGAATTGTTGCCAAAATTATTAGTGTCATTGTTTGAGGAAAGTCAAAAGTTGTAATATGTTCGTAATTTTATTAAATTTAAGTTTGAAAAACGAGTAGATTAGATTTCCCTCTAACCTAATCTTCTTATTTCCCATGATCGTGTTCATCATTCACAGCTATAACCTACGCATTGCTGTATTGACATAACATTGATTCTACTACTTCCCTGTTCTGTGAAAAATTCATTTAATAGTCCAATTTTCTTCTATCTGTAGAAGCATCGTAGAGTTGTACATTTTTCAGCTCAACTACAGCTTTTAACGCCTTATGTAGGATACTCTACCCCAATTATTTAACACTTATTATCTTATTTGTCTCCACGACAAAGACAAGACGAGTCTTTAACATTATTATAAAGGTTATGGCGTCGGTCTATGCAGGGATTGCAGAACTCGTGCACTATTGTTATAAACTTATTCCTACTACGTTTATTTTATTTGTATTAGCTAAGTAATGTCATACGTCAAGAATTCCTTGGTGTCTGACAGGCTGTTATTACCGGTGTGACAAAGGTAATATTAACCACGGTATTTATTATGTGAATGGGGTTTTCGGCCTCTGGTTTTTCATTTGTTACAACAAGTTTGTCGTTAAGTCATCACAGGATGAATGAGATTATTTATCAATAATAATCATATGTAGCGATAACAAAAGTATTGTGAAACAAAATAATTGCAATCATAGCGCTTTACTCATAGTCTGTAACAATTTGTATTCACGCAAATATCAACTTAATAGCCTAGTCAGGAGGGTTAAATTTGTGTTCGCACTTGGCATCGGTTATATTTATAAAGTGGATTACTAACTGTTCTTGTATGAATGCTTTTGTCACTACCCAGTGGTTATTCATAATCGATGTTAACAGTATATAAAGAATAATTTGTATCAATTCACACATTTGCTTTACAAATGTGCGAGATTTAGTTTGTAGCCATGTTTTATTCATTTTTCAATATTTTGGTTTTATGTGGAGTTTTTGCTTCTAATGTAAAGGTTTGTTTTATTGATCAACTATTCGTAAGAAATTTCTTTTCGGTTATTTATTATTGTTGTTTAGTTTCCTTTTCATATAACTTAATCCTATCTGAGATCAAACATAACACAACATATCAGTCCTTTCGCATCTTATGAAAATCATAAAAGTTAAGCTTTGAATTGACTTTCTAGAACAATACTGATAATAAATAACTTCTTGTACCTATATAAACAATCCAGTTTTCAGAATAACTTTATATATAAGGAATTTATAGGATGCGTTAAGGCTTGCATAGTTTCGAATAATGTTTGCATGAGATTTTCAAGCAGTTTCAATAATACCAGCATAAATAATTTCACAAATTCATAATGCATTACCCATCCTAAACTTCCAGGCATCATCGTTGGATGAATTGAAGCAGAAATACGTGGAGATGATAATAGAATGTTCAAACAACTTTCCAATAACAGCGGATGACATGATTCTACTAAGGAATAAGCAAATGCCTGATAACAAATCCATCAAGTGTCTCTTCGCTTGCGTTTATAAGAAAGCTGGAATGGTAAGAAGTCTTAAATACATTACAATAATTAAAGAGATTACACTGACTCCAGTAGTGCCAGTTTTGAAAATGAGAAAGATTTCAAGAGAAATATTTTTAGTATATTCTATGCTTCATAAACATCAACTTCCGAGACGACCTACCTAATTATTTACCAAAATAAACCATGTATGACCAGTTTTACACCTATAGCTGACTATATAGCGTAACTGGATGATTGAGGGATATATTCAAGAATATAGTAGACTTCTTCTTTGTCCTCGCCTTTCCCGTTACTCGGGGTCAGCTTTCCTAATCATGCGGCGCCATCTCTCTCGCTGGTAGGCATCATCCTTCCTAAGGCCTAGCTTCTCCATATCCCTATGGATATTTGTCATCCAGGTGGTTTGAGGTCTTCCTCTCCCTCTTTTCTTTGTAGCCATGGAAAGGCACTTTTTCACGACGTGGTCATCTGGTCTTCGTGTTACGTGACCGTACCATCTCAGCCTGGATTCTGCGAGTTTTTCATTTATAGGAGCGACTCTAAAACTACCTCTTATGAGTTCGTTGCGCACTTTGTCTTTCAGTGTAACTCCTCCCCCCCATCGTAGCATACGCATACGCATCAAGAATATAGTAGACTGTGTGTACATAAACAAAATTAAAAAAAAAACACGATCAATCACGCGTCTATGTAGGAGTAAATTTGCTTGTGCTCGCTCTGACTGGCTATAGGGGTCTGCTAGCTAGTACAAGAGGGTAGAAATAGCAACCCATGGACACTGTCATGATAGGTGCATCACTTAACCGCATGTAGTTTCAATTTGTAAACGAAGACCACACATGAATCTAAATAGTAAGGTAATAGAAATATTATCTACTGTCTTTACTTTGAACACATGTCGCCGGTTTTCCTCTACCAACACATAAATACGCAATTACGCCCACCATGTTTCTAGCATTCAATGCAAAATAAATTAAGCCTAAAAACAATTCCGCTATTAGATATGCTGCAAAATACAATTTTTGTGACTCTGCTGTTTTGGAACAGCACTGTTTATCAAGCAAACGATTCGCGTAGTGGTGTCCTATGAGACACCTGTTCGCGGCGACCAGTTCACGCGCCTTTACCACTTTATTATTTTGATTTCTATGGTGTCCACAGTAATAGATGAAATCGAATTTAAAAAATTAAGGTAGCATTTATTTTCCATATTTAAAATGAGTTCAATATGTTTCTCGTTCAACCAGTCGTGGTGTATATTATCCATACCTGTCGTAGCAGAAGTAGCCAAGCGCTAAGAAAGCATTTATGAACAATCTGGGTCGGTTAAAAAATTAAACTAAGTTTTTTATACAACGTGTATCAGAAATGCGTGGTCATATTTGAAGAGCTTATTCAGGGGATGCTATCAAACAAACTTTTACTACGGGACCAACAGTGAAATCGCGAAAAAAAAATCATCTGATCCTTACATTTTGTCGCTTTTGCTGTGAGTTAAGAGATAAGTGATTTCAGGTTTAGTCCCATAGTAAAAGTTTTTCTTTGCGATGCCCTGAATTGACTCTTAAAATATGACCACGCATTTCTGATACACGTTGTATATAGTCAAAAAGTAGGTATATAACAAATATGAGTATTTTTTTTGTATGCGTCAGTGTTAAATGTCTTTGTTTCCTCAAATTAATTGGGCTACAATTATATTACCATGGCCAGCTGAAAACTAAGTTAACAATCTTTTAATTATTATTTTTTGCCAGTTCGTGTGTCGTAATTCCATTGTAAAGTCTAAAGGTCATTCTGTATTCATAGTCCAAATCTGTAATGACTTGTTATTTGCAGCTTAAAATTAGCTGCTTATTTTTTGTGGTCAAAGTTCAGTCTTGGATGAAGAGGCACATTTTTTAGAAATCCTCGTCAATAACAATAATTATCTATTTTTATTTAATAGTAATGAACTATGGAGTTGTTGCCCACAATGGTCTTAAGCTTCTGGAAGAAATTATTTCATACTTCTTACCTTGTAATTAATATATTATTTTCTTGTCCTCATAATTTTTCTGCTTGTCCTCATTTTGTAATAATCTTGTGAAATAGTAATCTGGAATCTTGTAAAATGTCCTTACGAATAATTGTGATTGTTATTGTAAAACTGATAAAGTGACTGACTAACCTTACTAACCTTACATACAGTGCTCTTTTTTTTTTTTTTTCCGTGGGGAAAATCCTCATCCCAGGAAGCGAGAGATCGCTGCCGCCTACTGCAGTGATGAGGTCACGGCGCTGCGCGGCCCAAGCTGGGCACTCCGCCAGTGTGTGCTGCGCCGTGTCCTCTGGGCAGCTCCCGCAGTGATGACACTCGGGCGTCGGCTCCCGGCCTATGCGACACAGATACTTCCCGAAGCATCCGTGCCCCGAGAGTATCTGGGTCAGTCGGTAGGTGTGGGCACCATGGCCCCTCTCCAGCCACTCCTCCATGACGGGCCTTACCGCCGCTATTGCGGCGTGCCCTGCACTGGGTTGCGCAAGTCGCTCCTCCCATTCAGCCACTAGGATCTGGTGGACCTCGGTCCGATCAGGCGGGTCCTCACGCTGGTGGTACCTCAGCGCAAGGTCTCTCGCCTCCAGATCCCAGGGCATTGATCCGGCTAGAAGGCTCGCCGCCTCAAAGGAGATCGTACGATATCCCCGTATCACCCTGATAGCCATCGCACGCTGCGGCCTACGCAGCAGTGCAACGTTGCAAGGCGTCAGGGTGTCCGCCCACACTGGGGCCCCATAAAGCGCCATGGACCGTACGATCCCCACGTAGAGCCTCCGGCAGGAGGCATTGGGCCCTCCCAGGTTTGGCAGCAGCCGCGATAACGCGGCCGCAGCCCCTAACAACTTGGGCGCCAAGGGTTGAGAGTCTTAATGTGACTATTATTTACCATACCCCTTGGTCCCTGACCGAGTCCTAATAGGTTTGAGCTTAATATCCAACATCAAGTTAAAGTAAAAATAAACAAGTTTTTTGATTTCTTGATATGTAGTCGATGATGCTGATGTACGGTAAAACTTAAATGAGTTCGTTTGCATCTTTCGTTTTTTATTTGTTAGGTTTACCTCTTAACAAAAAACCTTGTCATCCTCCGAGCCCTTTTCCTGTTATATTAGGGTCGGCTTCCAGTCTAACCAGATGCGGCTGAATATCAGCATTTTACATGGAGGGACTGCTACCAGACCACCGGAACCCATTTACTGAGTAACACTGACATTCGGAAGTTAGACCAGTTTTTAGACTTTTAGGCTTCTGACTACCCATAACAACTGCCACAGATATTCGTATGACAACTGGGACCGTCAGCTTAACGTGCTCTCCGAGGCACGGAAACGGGTAAAAATCTAATTTAATTTGTAAAGTAGACTTACCTACAGTCAAGACTATTATAGCATTTATAAATGTATTCGGATATAAATATATAAAGTTTTAGTTTTCGCTCCCCGTACTTCCCCGCCCGTGATGAAAACTATTGTGAAAATAATAATTATGCGAGGTCGGATGATTAGTGAACCAATTACACGGTCCACAGTCATTGTGAAAACCTTCTCGTCACAGCGATTACAACTAATGCTCTTTATTCACTGGAAGCATATTACATAATCCGATGAGGCTCACCTATAGAATTACGTGAATGAGAACAAATATATTTACTTAAAATCTACATATTTTAATGTATTTTAAGATAAGCTTGTAAAAACTAACAATTAAATCATGTTTATTTCTTCCACGGCTCATTGTTGTGCCATACGTACCTACTGATGGACTAGATTTGTCTGTCTTTATTAAATTAAATGCAATTATTTATTTAACTATTTATACACATAGAAAATTACACAGAAAATTTGTTTAGGATAATACAAGTACAAAGGTACTGCTTATTTCTAAAGAAATCTCTTCAGCAGACCTGCAAGAGGATAATTTGGAAAGAAAAGAAATGTAGACAGAGAAATGAAAATTAATGTGTGAATGAGAATATAGATGTGTTATTCTGCAAATTGGATGTTAAAATAACTTTAAAAAATCAGTTATTAAAAAAAATGATTACGTCGGCATTTACTTTCTAATTACCTCTGAGAAGAAAATGTCGAAACAAACTCTAGGATCAAAGTCTCTTTAAGGTCTAGGTGAGAACACGTTGTATCTTAAGGCTCTTTTGTTGCACCAGGAAAATTCAATGCATTTTAGGGTAATTTCTTTTCTTAAAAATGTGCATTTTTTATCAAAAGTTACTAACACTACATTACCGTTGACAAATATGGACCATAATGATATTTGCAATATGATATTTAAATATTATGATTATTGTTTAAAATAATTGTCAATTATAATAATTTCAGATGAACGATAGAGGAGAATTATGGGTTGAAGGTGTGAATCAAATGACTCGAAAGTACCTATCAGATGACCCTGACAAAATAAAGAAAAGTGAAGAATTTACAGACGCATGCAAAAGTGGTAAATATACAAAAAAAAACCCTCTAATAAAATCAGAGACGGTACTTATGAAGTACCTTAAAATAGAGGCGATCATGGCATATGTTAGGCTTATGTTCAGTAGTGGCCGCTGCTCTAGTGTATTTGACCAGTACAGCAATTTCGATTTTATCTCGAAGAAGGTTGTCAAAATAATGTTCGAATTTCCAAGTATGTTTGAGAAAAAGACATTTTATACACAATCTGTTACGATTTAAATTGAATTGAAGTCTTAAACTAAAGTAGAATCCATAAAAAATGCCGCGAACTATTTTGACATTTCAAAAACTTCAAATAGATCCAAGCCTATTGACGTCGGTTATATTAAATTGAGCGATTTCACACATTTTTATTGTCAATTTTTAAACGTCAATTTAGTTCGCGGAATTCTGGAGTCAGCTTTACTGCTGGTATTCGCAGGCAAAAATTAAATTAAGTATGCGTACTATGCGCTGTGAACTTTTACCTAGGTACTTTCTTACTATCTTTACGTACGAGGAGTTGGGCCGTCTTAGTTTGAAGACGTGGTAAAAATAATTAGGTACAATACCTATCTATACAGATGTGCTTTTTTTTTCAGTAAATGATATTGCTGTCAGCGATGGAGACAAGGGATGTGAGAGAGCTGCCTTGATTTTCAAGTGTACCGTGGAAAAATCACCTGATGTACATATGAGTTTTTTATGACCTTTCATTATATTTCGTGATATCTTTGACTACTTATCATTTTCCGATTTGCTTTGGAATCATTAGTAGTAGAGCTTCGTTGTGAAAGAGCTCGTCAAGGGAAGTACTACCGTACCACCACTATACCGCACCACAGAACTAGGTAGTTCTGCCGCAAAACTGTGATGCTTGCATTGCTGTGTTTCGGTGCGAAGGGCACGGGTGCCGGTGAAATTACAATCACGTGAGACTTTCCATTTTCATGTCTCCGTTTGGAGAACCGACTCGCAGCTCGCAGTAACATTTAGGCAACAGCCTAGGTGGTATTACAGCCGCTTAAAATCAGGTGGGTCTTAAGCTCGTTTCGCTATCCAATAATATTAAAAAAAAACGATTCGCTACCCATAATTAGCGGTTACAAGAAAATATAGTAATAGTATTTTGACACAGTCAGAGTTTTTTAAAATATTTCGAGTCTTTCTCAGCAACCCGGAGAAGGGACAACTTGGTAACCAAATCCCAAAAAAAAGTCACCTATTCAACACTATGCTGCGATTGATTGAGTGGTTCATACATAGGCTTTCTCTGTAATTATAAACATAACAAAATTGAAGTTCTAATGCAGTTACACCTTTCACATTTCATTGCTATCGAATAAACATTTTTTTTTGTTTCAGTTTGATTTCGTGTGAGCAACAAGGAAAAACTTGGGTTATGAACGTGGCTTTCATCGTAGAATTCATGGTTATCTATATGTATAAATCGTCGGCTTAAATGTGAAATTCACACACCCAGTTGTGTATATATAGAAATATAATTTCAGCACTAATAAATGAAATCTGTTTGACGAAAATAAAAAGTTGATTTTTGCCAAAAATTTCAAGATTACCTTTTAACCGACGAAATTCTACTGTCAGTGGAGTTAATGGCTTGAAGCTTATTGTTGACTTTCTGTTTATATTTTGTATCCTCCATACCTAGTTAGATTTAGTTGATCCACTTATTGAATATTATGTAATACATCAACAAAGATCAAATAGAAAGATATGTAATGTGTACAACTTTTATTAGTTTGATTTAAAATATAGTATCAAACATCCAACCTGTGGCATCATTTGCGATGTATGTATTTCTTGTACAAAACGAGAAAGAACTAATTTCGTACTCAGTGTAGCCATTGCATTATTCTGTTTTTCTCAATTAGTAGTACACTCGGGAACAATGAATCCGGGTCATCAACATAAACCCTAATATTTTGGGGAACTAAGCTTAAACAAATAAAAAGTATTTCATAGACCATTTAATACTATTCAAATAAGATAATACGTGGGACACTCAGAAAGTTTTGCGAAACTAAAAAAAATTGTTCTATACGTACATATATTTTTATCAAATCTTTTCAAAGTACTTTCCACCAGCCTGTATACAAAGATTCATGCGCCTAAACCAGTTTTCAAAACACTTTTTCCAGTCCGCCGCAGACACCTCGTTTACAGCCTGCTCGAACGCAGCCAGCGCATCTTCCGGCGACGAAAATTGTATCCCTTTGAGCTGATTTTTTATTTTTGGGAATAAAAAGAAGTCACACGGTGCTAGATCAGGGCTGTAAGGAGGGTGACCCAGGAGTTTGACTGGCGTGCTGTCCAGGAAGTCCCTCGTTTTGAGTGCGGTGTGCGCAGGTGCATTGTCGTGGTGGAGCAGTAGCCCGCGGAGCCCTGTGTTTGGTCGCTTGTTGCTTATAACAGAGAAAACTTCTGGCAAACATTTGGTAGTATACCATTCGGCATTAATGCTTCTTTGATCCCGTAAGGGAATTGATACCAAGTGGCCAGTCAAATTAAAAAAGCTAGCGATCAAAATCTTACCCCCGCTTCTAGATCGCTTCACTTTGGTAGGCGTTGGCTCATTTTGAAACACCCAAACAGTCGACTGGCGCTTGGTTTCTGGGTCGTATTGATAAATCCAGGACTCATCACCTGTAACGATGTCGTAAACACGCCGAGACGAGCCTGCTTCAAATTTGTTAAGCATATCACGGCACCATTCCACCCGGGCCTGCTTCTGAGCATCGGTGAGGTTGTGCGGCACCCAGCGTGATACTATCCTCCTCACGCGAAGATGGCTGTGTAGAATCTCGTGAACGCTTCCCGATCCAATCTTCAATATGTGTTGAATCTCCTAATATGTAATTCGCCTATTGTCTTGGATTAAATTTTTCACTGCTAGCACGTTTTCTTCGGTAACAGCCGTCAAAGGGCGACCGCTTCTTTCGTCATCCCCCAAAGTTGGTCGACCGCGCTTGAATTCGTTATACCAACGATACACGGTTGCCTTGGAAGGGCCTTCATCCATGAATGCCATTTGAAGTCTATCGTACGATTCATCCGGTTTCAGGCGACACTTGAAATCGTATAAAATCATAGCTCTAAAATGTTCCCGGCGCAGATCCATATTTCAGTGAGACACAATACTTTGAATTAACTCGCAAAAAATGTGGAGGGAAATTTTGAAATTGGAACTTACTTATTTTTACTTATAAATAATCAACCTCTTTGCCGCAGCTTCGACATGCAAAGTAGGTATCATATATTGATAAAATGATTCAAGAAATGTACCTAATTAAGTATTTTTTATGTGCACCTACCGCATGTCGTCTTGTTGTGGCAATAAATAATTTTTCTTTCTTTCTTTTTTCTTTCATATTTTCGAAAAACATTATAACTGGCCAGTCTCCCATATATAAAAACTTTTTTCGCAATACTTTCTGAGGGGCCTGGTACAGTAGTAGTAAATCCATTTATTATTATTTGAGGAAAGAGGTAGGGGTCTTGAACGCCCCCTAAGCCACTGCGACCTGGTAAGATCTAGTATGACGCCTCTTGCAGCATTACAGCACTAGTGGCATTAGTAAATCCATACCAATTATTATAAAGGCGAAAGTAACTCAGTCTATTCACGACTTTTCACGACTAAACCTCTGAAGTGATCGTAATGATATTTAGCAAAGTGATAGCCTGGGACCCAGGTCTCCAGAGAAGGAGACTCTTTCTTTTTATCCCGGGAAAATAAACTGTTCCCGAGGGATGCGTCTTTCTGTGATAAACAGAATTAAACGCCTGTGATACAGCGGGCAAAGCTAGTAGGTTATAAAGTACCTACTTTTTATTTGAATAAGCTCATTATTATTTTTCGAGATATTTCATTTTAATGACCTGCAGGGCAATTGCGTAACTCATTTGAAAGTTTCATTTTAATGTAAAATTGAAGACTATGTTGATAACATCGCAATCAAACATTAGAATTGTGTAACGACATAGAGGGACTTCATTATGAAGTAATTGACGTTAGGAGGGAAATCCATTAAGATGTAAATGACGTATGTTAGATCACGTTTCGTTGTGCAAGTAAGCTGCTGCAAGTATGCGTTTTAAGCTTTATCTTTCATTAAATTTCATCATGAATCTCTCCGACATCGTCATCAATAGTTTTAACCGACGAAAAAAAGGAGGAGGTTCTCAATTCGACGCGTATATATATATATATTTTTTTATGTATGACCACGCATCACTTTTTACAGAGTAGTCCGATTTTGATGATTATTTTTTTGATGGATAGGGTATATCTCGAAGTTGGTCCCATTTAAATTTCAAAATCAAAATCTACCCCTAAGGGTAGTAAAACAGGGGATGAGTGTTTGTTCACCCACTGAATTCTTACTTGTTAACCGATTCTGTTGAAACTTGACACACATAAATATAGTTCTAGACACTACGACATAATGGAGACCTGGAGTTAGAGTTTAACCACAAAAAAATGAAAAATAAAACTTTTTAACAAAAAATTGAACCGACGAAAACAGAAACTGTAAAGCGTAAAATAACTAAATATGAGTCGGCGCCAAACAACCAATCAACGAAGATCATTAAATTACTTTAAATAAATAATAAAAACAACGTCACATCAAATACAACGTGAAATTTTCAACGATAAACAATAACTTTCCAAAAATGCGTTCTCCGCTCGGCCACTTCCAACTTACACGCACTTTGCTTGTTAAAAGTTCGTTTGGCGCCGACTCATATGTAGTTATTTTTCGCTTTTCAGTTTCTGTTTTCGTCGGTTCAATTTTTTGTTAAAAAGTTTTATTGTAGTTACGCAATTCGAATTGTATCATTTTTCCGGATTCAAACGTCAAAATTGACATTTTGTTGATTGCGATGCAGTTACACAATTGCCCTGCCGGATTCATTGGTTCCGACGGTACGTTATTATCTACAACTGAATATTTTTGTAGCCTGCCTTTGCTAGTGTTACTTTGCTTGACTCTGAGACAGTAAGATCCATAGAAATCTAAATAATAACGTAATAGAAATGTTATCTCATCATCGTCGTCATCATTTCAGCCGAAAGACGTCCACTGCTGGGCATAGGCCTATGCCCTAAAAATATCTACTGTGGCTGAAGAAATATAGTTATGTTGGGATATAGCTAGATTCCTTTGCAGCGATCAATGTCCGTAAGCGATTAAGCAACTTCCAAATTGGCTACTTTAACTCGCTCAGGCAAATGCTCAGCTGGCTCTATCCAAAATCGGCGGTGGTTAGGGAGTGTAGCACATAAATATATAGATAGAATGGTTGTAATCACAATTTTACTTGCGATTCATGCGTGGCAACTTTCGAACAAACTACGCCTCCCATAATGCCGTCATTAATTTTAAAAAATTAACTTTAATCAAATGTACTTTACAGCTTTTGTTTCTGCAGTTAGAAACGCAATAAGGCGTTTTTGCGGATTTTTGTTACTGTATTTACAGGAAAAAGTCATATAATAAGGCGTGCTGAGAAAGGCTTTGAAATGCCCTGTACTCTAGTGCAGAGTGTTGGCACGTGCGCCGCGCTCACTTTTCCATTCTATCTATCTATTTATGTGGATTGTAGTATGCCAGCCCACACATGGCGCCTTGCTTCCTTCGGACTTTGTTCTATGGAAGACAGCCTCAAGAAGGATTTTTGGCTTTTTAAGCGAGCTAGAGGTAATTGCTGACCATGAAGGGGGTGCTGATAGTTTATTCTTGCTAACCTTTCGTAACAGTGCAGGTATTCACGACGAGCAAGGGAGGTGCAATTCCCATCAGTGGATACACCATGTTGAGGGGTGTCGGTTTTATAATAGTGCGATAGGTTTTATTCAGGGCTATGTAAATAAATGATTGTATTTTTAATGGATTGGACTAAAGAGCGTTTTGATATTCTGACAGCATTTTCAAAGCATTCGTCAAACTTTCTCTGGCTCCTCAAACCTGGGTTAATAATTTAATTTATTTTATTTACAAGTAACAATGACTCACTGTGTTAGTAACAATATTACTTAATAACTATGTTAGTTTAACCAACCAACTGCGATCGCCAACCCGCCTGCCAAGCGTGGCGATTATGGCATATCCCACCCTTAATCGGGGAGGCCTATGTCCAGTAGTGGACGTCTTTCGGCTGTAATGATGAACTATGTTAGTATTCCTATGCTACACACTTAACCTAAACGCACTGTAAGGTATGCAAATCCCTGCTACAAGCTCAGCACCGAGGTAGAGTAGCTTGCAGCAGCGATTCACAAACAAGCAGTCAAGCCTGCTCGCTATACAGCGCAGTATAACTAATAAATAATGTTAGGTCATCTGAATAATATAAAACGCTGCGATTTAGAGGAATTGAGTTGGTCGTCAGAGTAATGTTGAACAATGTGGATGATGCCAACACATTTCTCTAGGTGAGTATTTTTTTCTGGCAATGCCATATACTCTTGTCCAGAATTAAATGGACTTAAAGTGGCAACTGTTCACCATTCCTCTTAGTATACGCACAAAACCTAAATCAAGAGTAAGGTATAAAAATTGCCTTTTTATGTTAGCCGCTGGAAAGTCGAAAACTATAACACCAGTTATCTGACTAATTACTTTATGGTGTATCATCATCATCTGCTGCTGCAGCTGGACAAAGGCCTCCCCCAAAGGGGGGTTATGCCATAATCGCTACAATGGCGGGCGGGTTGGCGATCGCAGTTGGTTGGTTAAATACTCAGAGAACGCTGCTCCCCATCCTCTGGTGAATCCCCTAGTCGCCTTTAACGACACCCATTAGAAGAGAGTGAAATGAGTAGTGCAATTCTTTACGTCCGGCACCACACGGAAATGTATAATAAAGCATATATAAATAAATAAATAACTGCCTTTTTCAACTTAAATCCATCTTAGATGAATTAATTAGGATTTGAAATTTGCAACTAGAGTCTGAAGTTTCAAAAGTGCCTGTAAATTAGGTTTATTTTAAATAAAAAACATTTTAATTTGAATTTGATTCAGCTTAAGTGATTGGCTTGAATATGACTTGCAATCGAATTCCCGCCTGGTCCGGAATGAGTTGGGTTTCAAGAATGGGTGTCAAGGTTCAGGTAAGTATCTCAAAAAGTTTAAAAGTATGGCATAAGAGAGAAAAAGGACTTTCAGGTCGTTGAGATTTTTTCCAGGTTTCGGTAAAGCGAATACTTTAGCTTGTCATCAATACTTAGGTATCTTAGATTCTTTAAAGCAAGAAAGTTTTATAGTATATTTTTTATTGAAATGTGGCTAACTTACCCTGTGACAGACGCAGACCTCGACACATTATTATGGATTAAAATTTCAGAATGATTTATATTGTTTTAAAGTTTGTCTAGACTTCTGTTTTTTTAATTTTATATTATTAATTTAATTTAATGAGTTTCTCGTTACGTTGCCAAAGGATGAGTGAGTTATTTGTCAATAATCGACAAGTGTTACTACAACAAATGTAATTTGAACCAAAATAATTGCAAACATAGCACTTTACTCGAATTGTGTACAGGCAAATAAGAACTTCATTACATAACAGTTTAGGGTGAAATTTGTATCCATTTTTAAAATGTATAATATTTATAAAAATGGTTTACTAAGTATATAAATTATTTGGACAATGCAGTCACTACCCAGTCGTTTTTCACAATTGCCGTTTACAGTATATTAAAGCATATCTTTTATTAATTTCAAAGTCGTGTTATTTACGAATGTGTGGATTTCAGTTTGCAGTAATGTTCAATTTATGTTTCGGTGTTTTAGTTTTACGTGGCGTATTTTCTTCTGATATTAAGGTTTGTGTTGTTTGTTTGTTCGATGTGAAGTTCTATTGAGCTTTCAGATTTTTTTCTAATTACATTAATCTAAAAAAAATATTCTTACAAAATATTCTTCTGTGGAGTTCTAAGTAAAAAATACCGAATTTATCAATTGCTTATAATCAGATCGCATAATTATATTCACAGGAGCCTAACATTTTATTTAGTATTTTTTTTTACATTTAGGAATAATCAGCTGTTTTTATTTGACTACTAATTCATAGTGATGATAGCACTGTTGATGATAAGGTTGCATTTGCGTATTTAAAAAGAATGCTTATCTAAATATGTTGAAAAGTTATACAACGGGTAACAGAAAGTTGTAGTCATATTTGGAGAGCTCATTTAGAACATGATTTCAAACAACTTTTACAAAGACCCCTTAGCGTTGACCCCAACGCTGAAATCACGGAAAAATCAATCAGCCCTGCTATAGGTAGATGTCGGTCAAGAAGGCATTGCACTTTTCTATGAAACACCTGAATTTTTATTCACGTTTTCAGGATTGTCGCCATATTAAAAATTGTTCTATGTTGTGCCCTGACTGCCTTGTTAGTCTAGTGGTCGCAAGTGCGCCTGCTAAGCGTGGGGTTCGATACCCGGAGTCGGGAAAAAAAGTGGAATTGGGATTATTCTGTTGAGAATTTCTCAGTAGCAGCCCGGAGTACTAATATACCCTACTACGCAGCGCTACTATACCCCCGTGCCTCAGAGAGCTCGTAAAAGCCGTCGGTCCTGCGCCTGTAGGCCAATTCACGTAACTAAAGAAGTGCAGTTGCAATGCAGTTTCAGTCAAAAAAATGCTTTTCGTGTGCCCTTGTCTACGACGATCTCTGTCAGAAACGAACTTCAGCGTCATTGCAACTTGATCGGCGCGTCATGAAATTACGCGAATTAGGGCCCCTTATCTCACACCGGTCGTGTCAGATTGCCGTCCCATCGGATTAAGAGAGTGAGGGAATTGAGAGTGCACTCGGTTTGCGCAAACACTTGTGCACTGATATGAATCAGCTTCCAGTCTAACCCGATGCGGCTGAACATCAGTATTTTACACGGAGCGACTGCCATCAGACCCCTGCAACCCAGTTACTGGGTAATACCGACATTCGGAGGTAAGACCAGTTCTCAGAATTTCGGACTTCTGACTATCCGTAACGACTGCCATAAATATTCGTATGGCAATCGGGATAGACAGCTTAACGTGCTCTCCGAGGCACGGCGAAGTCTCGATGTGCAAAGAAATGGTCAAGCATCCACGGACTGACCGCGGCAAGTGTAGCTTAACCTCGCATAGATCATACAATCCGTGCGGTTGCTACTTAGCCACGAGCCCCTCTCCTCTATTCAACTAATATTGTATAATTACAGGCATTAACGTGGGCCGAATTGGACAAGATGAACGGGCAAAAAGCTGAGGATCTGATACTAGAATGCTTACACACTTACCCAATAATGCCGAATGATTATGTGAAGCTATTTGAGAACGAAGAAATGCCTGATGATGAAAATGTGAAGTGTCACTTTGCATGTATTTATAAAATGTCTGGAATGGTGAGATTTTTATACGTATGTAATTATGTTATCCTGTCCTACTTGTATCTTTTTGTCTCTGTTCTTTGAACTTTGGGCACATTGGCTCTGCCTATTCCGATCACTATGTCATTATATACTTATTCTTAGACTCATTAGTATACCTACTTAAATTTGCAGTGCCATTGCAGGGTTCATGTACCAATAGTACCTATTGAATTGTGCCATGAAAATGTAATGCATGCTTCAATATACTTTGTACATGAAGGCAAATAAATAAAATATTATGTGAGTTTGTGAAGATGTTTGGACGTTTGTTACTTAATCACGATGTAAGGGCTGAACGAATTTGGATGAAATTTGGCATACAGATAGAACATACACAATTTATACGTAAGTTGTCAAATTTGTAGAAGAGCTCAGAACGTTTATCCATTACTGTTACTACTATACAGGGTAATTGAAAACGAGTGTGCTTTAGACCACACGACTGAAGTAAAAGTTCACTAACTTATATCTCCCTCAATACTATTTCAATGAGAACAAAGGAATGGCGACGAGGCGCGCGTGTGCTCTGCCGGCGCGACTTTGGCCAAAACTTAACAGGTTAAGCTAAAACATATATTTTTTGTTTATTTGAAGAGTGTAAAATTTGCGTATACGAAGCATATTATGCCGCAAGCCCTAGCGCGTTTGTACTAGCCGCGCAGACCTGCCGACGCGACGTGACCCCCGGCCAGCTGTCTAGAATATGCAAACTACAGAGCATTTTCATATTATAGTATGAAAAAAAAAAGATTCGAATTATGAAAAGTCGTAGAACAAACCATGTTCAGGGTCATAATACAAAGTAAGTGCTAATATGTTTTGGATATTTTTCCATTACACTGTATAATAGCAAAACTAAAATGTAGTTACCCGAACCCTTACTGCAGGGGATACATACCTATTACATCAGTTAATTCGAAGAAATACGTGTACCTACGTTCAATAATTCAATTTCGGACGTGCAGTTTCAGTGACATATTTTGTTGTATAAAATTATACAAGGCCGGATGATGACTATAGCAATTACACGGTCCACAGTCACTGTACAATGCGTTCTCGTCACAGCGATTACTGCTAATGCTCTTTATTCACAGAAAACATTTTTATTCTATAACTCTGATGACGCTTACTTATATACATTTTATTATATTTTAGTATGTATTATTAGACATTAGGTAGGTACTGATAGCTTACTTAAAATTTTGCACGCCAACTAAGTGAAATATAATTTTTTTATTGTTTTATTTTCTAATAACTGGTATAAGTAACTTATGTCAAGCAAACAAATTTTCTTATTCTAATGCTGGCAAAATTTTGTTTTGTCTTTTTCTGACCTTATATTTAAACCTAATAAGTAAACTTCATCAGGGAATTATTTGAACTGCGTTTTAAATTAATGTTTTTTTCCTTCATTAATTCAGAACATTCCATTCTTGACTATGCCGATGCCAGCTATCTAGATCTTACACAGGCACAATTAGACAAGCTTGAGCGACTCCAAAATTTTTGTATCAGATTTATATTTGGCTTGCGCAAATATGATCACGTTTCCGAATTTCGTACTAAGCTCAAGTGGCTTCCAATACGGCTTCGCCGGAATACTCATATTTTATCACTTCTCTACAGTACTCTGTTTAATCCTAAAACCCCCATTTATCTCAAAGAACGTTTTATGTTCCTTCATGACACACATACTCGATACTTAAGATCATCGGAAAACTTGAGACTTCAGATGCCAGCACATTCAACCATATTCTATGACAAATCCTTCACAGTCCAAGCTGCTCGTTTATGGAATGCGTTACCTGTGCCTATAAGACGTGCTCAGTCCCTAGCTTCTTTTAAAAAACTTGTAAAGGAACATTACCTCTCTGTATAAACTGTTATTTTAGTGTGATGTTGCTACACTGGTATATACACGTATTTTATTTTGTTATTTATTAAAGAATATTATTTGTTGTTACATTTGTATATATTGTATATATTTGGTATATATTTATGGATATATATTAGAATTTATTTTATTTATACATGTAATATTTTCTATGGTAGGTAAATATCTATTTATTTATTATATTAAATATTAGTAAATTTTATGAAAGTGCACCACATACTGCCCCATCTATTTTTCACGTCTTCCTTGTCCATCCAAAGGTTGTCTGGAAGATATCGCTATTAGCGATAAGACCGCCAATGTACCCTTATTTTACATGTTAGTCCTAAGTTTAATAATGTTATTGGTGTACAATAAAGAATATTCTATCTATCTATCTATCTAACATTATAATTAAAATGTATTCTCTCCCTATTATTGTATAATGCCCCTCCAGTCCAGCTCCAGCCATCTGAGATAAGGAGACCAGGAGACCCGTAGCACAGGTTTTACTTTGTATGGGCTCCTGTCTCCCATCTTATTAACTTAGTTTAAAACTCATAATTATGCATGTATCTTGTGGGAGAGTTAAATGAATAAATGAAAAAAAAAAACACAATAGGTATATTAACCGATTTGGCTCTCAGAAGTTTATTTAAATTTGGAATCAAGAATAATAGAATCACAGAAATAGATACAAAATTATTTATTTGATATTTTCTACTTTATTTCTCTGCTTGCGTCAGCGTAATGCTTTGATGACAATGTAGGAACAGCGATTGGCGATCACTAAGGCCGGTGTTCATCAACGTTTATTATCTGATTAAACGGCCGATTACTAGAAAAATGTACTTGAATTGTGGATCGACGGTCGATTAATCATCGACGAATTATCGTCAGTGAAATCAAACATAAATCGTTTGCAAGGAAAGACATTCAAATATTGCATAAATCTCTTTGTTTACAACACGGAATTCTTATCATTTCCTCTATGGTTTACAAGTTTTAAATTCACGTATTCTCTTTCTTATTTTTGACAATATTCAAAGGTAGTACCTACCTATGTAAATTCTAGAATCAATGACGTACAACAATGATGTTTCACGCGTCAGTATGTTAATTTGTTTATTTCATATTTTTAACAGCTCTATTTGCAAGCTAGTTCGAAATCTAAATAAAATATTTGATAAGTAATCTAAGTAATAATTTCTTAGGTTTTCGCGATCAATACACATTATAATAAAAAAAAATTAAAAGCAAAGCAAAGCGAAACGTCAGGAAAACCAATTTAAATAATATACGCGATTTAATCCGGTTAAACTTTGTTTTATTATAATCTAAGTAAGTCCTTGGTTGCTATTTTTCGAAGTAAAAAGTACGTTAAATTTTAAAGTTAAGTTAAGTTAAGTTAAGTTTTCATAGTAGTTCATTTCGCCGCTAAACAGGACAGATATGGATTATCATACAAACATTGCCAGCCGCTGTTCGCATGTGTACAGCATTATCGATTTATCTAGAAGAAGGTTGTTAAAATAATGTTCGAATTTTCAAGCATCATCATCCTCCTGCCCTTATCCCAAAGTATTTGGGGTCGGCACAGCATGTTTTTTTCTTCCATACATCTCTATCAGCCGTCATCTCCGTGTTTTCTTTCTTTCTATTCATATCATCTTTCACACAATCCATCCATATTTTCTTCGGTCTGCCTCTTTTCTTATAGCCATCAACATTCATACTTAAAACTTTCCTCGTAACATGCTCCTCATTCCTCCTCATCACATATCCATACAATGACAGTGTTGCTACTTAACTTTCCAATTTCCAAGCATGTTTGAGAACAATGATATTATGTAATGCGTAAACATTTCAGATGAACGACAAGGGGGAATTATGGGTTGAAGGTGCGAATAAAATGGCAAGGAAACATTTCCCAGATGACCTTGACAGAATCAAAGCTAGTGAAGACTTCGTGCAAGCATGCAAAGACGGTAATAATATAATCAATAGATACTCTGTGGAAGTTTTTTAGTGTTCCGTAAGTAAAAAAGAAAACTGAATTCTTATAGGATCACTTTGTTGTCCGTCTGACTATCAATTCCCGTTTTTACGAGAACGACTAAAGGTATCGTGCTGAAATTATCATCAAATACTAATATCTATCGCCCAATAGTTCTGTAAAAAATCAAGTTTCAAAGACACGGCTCGGTCACTGAGTCATCTAAACCTGTTGGATACCTGGTCTACTTCCTGTTGATCTAGGTCCTTGAAGTTTGGTAGATCAGATACAAAGGAAGATCTTAGACCTCAAATAAAGGAACAAGTCAGAAAATCATGAATTAGGTACGGCCTCTCAAAGATTCTAGGTCACTGAATCATTAAAACTTATGGGGTACTTCCCGTTGAACAGTGGTACAAAAAATAAGAAATCTGAAACTGATTAATTAATAATAAATAGTTAATAACCAGGGTCCGATTAAAGTTTGTCCCCTTTTGTACCAAGTTACTTTTTAGCGCAAGTCAACTTATAGGTATTGGAAATTAGATTGTTATGCATTCGATTTTACATGATAAAACACTTGATAATGCTGTCTGTAACATGGCTGTATTTTTAAAATCTTAATTGTCAGCTAGTTGAAATTAACGGAATATGTAGGTATATTATAGTAAAAACTAAAAAAAATACTAAACCCAGAGGGGGACCTGAAAATAATGCAAATTCAACGTTTTATTTTCAAAGAATTCAATGTTTTTTTTCCTACTCTATTTTAAAAACGGTGACAAAAAGAAGGTAAACAAAGACATGTGTGGTGGTACTTTAGTAGGCCAGTACGACTCAAAATTCTGATGTTGTTATTACTAGATACTAAAATATTAGTATTTGCTAGAATTTTATTTATTTTTATTTATTTGATTTTTATTAATTTGCCTTTAATAGATTCTATACTAATTAAATGTAATAAAAACAGGTAAAAATTTGGTTTCATAAATCAAAAAAATGTTTTCCAGTAAACGATGTTGCTGTCAGTGATGGAGAAAGGGGCTGCGACAGAGCTGCCTTGATCTTCAAGTGTATTGCGGAAAATGCTACGAATGTATGTTGTATTTATATGTTTGCCCGTTTAATCAGATATATGACCATCATTTTCTAATTAGTTTAAGTCATCAATACCCATTGGTAGCGGCAGTCAAAAAGTGATGACAGTGTGTGTGTGTAGGTTTGCAGTACCTACTTAGGGCTGTGTCGCAATATGCGGGCGGAGAGGCTTTTGAAGATTAGGTAATTGAACAAAAATAACGGAATGTACCTATGTTCACTGTCAATTACTTATTACTTATTTATTTATAATTAGGAAAACCAACAGCTATATAAAAATTAATAAACAGCTAGCATAGGTTACATTAAGCCAATTACAGGTTTCCACGGATAGTAATAGGAACAACACAAAAACTACAATTGATTAGATTTGAAAAATATTACATAAAATACTTGAATATTACTTATTGAGTCATTCTAAAGAAGTCAAGGTTTAGCACATTGCGTACCGTAGAGCTTTTTGAAGTAAATGGTTTATCGATGTCACTTTGCCTCAAATAAGTGTGATAAGGATCGTTTCGTTCGAAGAAACTGCAGTTCCGAATGAATAGTCTTAATTATCTGTGACCTTAGTAAAAAAAATATAATTCGAGGTTTGGCTTTCGACTATTTTCTCTCCCGAAACTGGACCAATTAGAAAGATATTTCATAAACTGACCTAGAAGAATGTGTACTGTGCCGCTATGTTTTTCCTTTTTCAATAAAAGTTGTCAAATATACACTAGGGCTATGTAGACAGTGGTCTAAATAGGCAATTTAAAGATATTTGGGGGCTTCTAGAAATAATTTATCAACAAAAACGAAACATAGGGGCGTAGAAAAAGCCGATATATATTTTACTCTAAAAATCATTGCTCTGGGATTATAAACCAGAAAGAAAACAGTCGAGAGCGTTTGTATGTAGAAAAGACCGGACGCATTTCCTCTTAATGCAGATTTTCATATGGTAGCTGCTGACCTGTAGGGCCTACAGGTACAGTGTAGGCAGTAGCTGTAGTGGATTGGATGCGGATTGATTTCTATTGTGGCGCAACATGGGAGGGGCCTCTCTCCTGCAGTAAACTGCTGTAGGCTGAGTTGAGTGAGTTGTGTGGGTTGTTGGCTGAGTAAGAACAATAAGCAATTAGAATGATTAAATGTGTATGTGACATAATAAAATAATTGTTATTAATTATGAATGATGACGATTATTTGGTTGTTACATTATTGTGTATTTTCTAAATTAATGTATTTACCAAATAATTTTGATTAATTGAATTGTAACTGAAGTGATTATGTTTCAAACACGATGTAAAAATTGTTTTTGAATAAATTCAATTGAATTGAACTGAATTGAATGTACAAATCTAGGCTGATTGGTGATTGACTTTTTTATCCCCAAACTCTTTATTTTTTTAATTTGAGTGTCGTCTTTATGAACACAAAAAGTTACAGATTACAGAAAAAATAACTAGTTTTTGATTTTTAAGAGTATCTACATTCCATAAAATAAAATTAATTAAGAAAATCAAAAAACCCGACTGCGTGTAAAAATAACAGAAAAGATATAAACAAGACTTATCAACACGCAGTCGGAGGCTACGTATGTTTTTGGTCATGAATTACATAATAGTTCATAGGTAGCCTCCGCCTGCTTGTTGATAAGTCTTGTTTATATCTTTTCTGTTATTTTTACACGCAGTCGGGTTTTTTGATTTTCTTAATTAATTTTATTTTATGGAATGGATTTTCTTAATTAATTTTTTATTTGTAATTTTTTAGTTTTGTCATGTTTTATTTATCATACTATTAATGTTTTTTTTGAAAAGTCAAATTCATTTTTAACGTTGAATATTTTGTTGTTTTTTAGCATTTCTCATTCCAAATTACATTTAAACATATAAGTTGAATATATTTTCGTAAACCATTTATAAAACCCTTTATTTTGATATCCCACTCGATAGGTTTTGAACAAAAAAAAATTTAGAAGTCACATAAAATGGCTCCAAAAAGCGGCCATTTTGATTTTTATAATTTTGATATACCCAGTGTCACTCTCACAATTAAGACGAATCCAACGACACCTCTCAAGCTAAGATCCATCAAGCCGTTTAGGCTACAGAGCGTGCCAAAGAAATATACATACATACATTCGAAAAACATAACCCACCTTCTGGCGCAGTCGGGTAAAAATAGTAATAAATATTGAAGTATCTTAGTTCCAAGTATAGATCTCATTTACAATTTGGGATTAATACAATCGTTGTCCTTTACGGTCGACCGCACGTCAGTAATAACAGTTTGACATTGACAGCACTTTTATTTCGTTAGCGGTAAGGGTAATTTTCTAATTTAAGTGTTACCACTGACGTGCAGTTTTATGTAATAATTTCTTAAGTTTTCACGATTGATCGACACATTATAATTTATAATAAAAAAGTTTAAACGGATTATATCGCGCATATTATTAATAATAATGATAATATATGCGATGAGATCCGGTTAAACTTGTTTTACTAAAATATGTAGGTACTTTATGATTTGAAAATGTTAGAATGTAACATGTTTTTAATTATTTGTTGCAGTTCCAAGTTTGAGTGAAACAATGATACCTATCAAACCAAACGTCCTGGATTAAATGTTTTCAAGCATAATGAGATTTTGTACATAATTTTGTTTTCCTTCTTTATCTTGAGCAAAGATAAACAATATTAAAAATAAACAAATATTTGATTTAGATACTTACTTAATTTCATAGATTGGATCAAAAGGTCAGGTTTATTTCCTGTGATTTTCATCGTAATTAGAGATTGCAATCTGGAAAACCGGATTCGGTATGGTTTGGCTGCCTAACGTATCCGGCACCAGATAGCCGGATCCGGCAGCCCCGAAGTTGAAAAGTGTTTTTGTGCAAAATTCTCGCCGAAATATAACCAATCCACCTGCATAGTTTGCGTAATTTATATTTTGTTGAATACACTCATGATGAATGTGATTATTGCAAAATTAAAAAATATTTATTTGAGACGCCTATGTCCTTAAACAGAAATATTATAATATGTGATTTTAATAATGACTGGGATTTGAGACTGCATGGATAAAGGTACAGAAATAAGTAACTGTGATGTTATATTTGCTGTAGAAACTAGTGAGACGATTATCTACAATTACTGCGTACTAGATTGTTATTGTTGATGGATTACTTTATAAGTAATCTCGTAAAGGTCGAAAAGTCTGACGAGTCATTCTATGGAATAGAATGAGAACGCCAAAAATCCACTTCTCGTTGCTGTTTTCGTCATAAAAATTTAAGAGGGCTTTTAACGTGCTCTCCGAGGCACGCGATTGCAATCCCATTGTTCATCTGATTTAATTGGAAAAAGATCCTATCTTGCAAAAACTCCATATTAAAATTTTCATTTCAATTAAAGCTATAATTTCACGTAACTATTTCTAAACTTTAATGTTCACGTATATTTTCATCTAATAGGCGTGTTTTAAATTGTAGTAGGTATTTAAACGTTGTTACATAAATATTTACATTAGTATTGGACGTGTCGTGTACTAGTGTTACGTTTTCTATCGATATGTGGAATTTTATATTACTCTTTTTAGCACTGAGCAGCTGTGTTTACGTAAGTTTAATTTTCTAAACTGTGTCTACCTCGTCGTTCGATTAGTCGAACTGTGCGATCGAACCACGCGGCCGGAAGGTAAATTTTGGGATGAAATAGAAATTACAGGCGAATTTTTTGTAAAGTGTATGTCCTGGTGGTTCGACTATAGGATCGCACCAAAAGGATTTTAAATTCCTCGTCGTTCGATTAATCGAACTGTCCGATCGAACCACGCGACTGGAAGGTATTTTTGTACGTTTTAATGTGTCTCTCTTCTTATCAAATTATGGTAATTGTAACCTTTTTACTCACATACTATAAAAATGAAAATAAGCTATCGGCGGCCGCGTCGGCGGCATTGTCAAAGGGTGGAAATACCTACAAAACTTTTTGGTGGTTACGCACGCATCGTTTTTGTGTCGTACGCGACACACTGGGGAAATTTGTTTGTTACAAATAGGTATACACATTTTTTTTTGTATTGATTTTTTATTGATTCGTGTTCAGTACAGTGGCATAGTCACCTCCTTAAATATATCACGAATACAGATCAACATGTTGTATGTAGTAGACTATTCTATAAAAAGCTTAATAGTAACAAATTTATTCCCATTAAATGCAACTTTATTATTGATAAAAGTTCACTTCTAGGGTCTTCAATTCTAAATAAATCTTTTCCAACTTTTATTCAGGAAAAGATACAATATTTTACTCTTATCCGATACTGATTTTAGGAACAAAATTCACATATACTCCGCTCTTTCCATCTTTGGACGCACCACAACTTTTGGAAAAAATGATGAGAATAATGATTAATTTTAAACGCATCTCTGGACGATCCAGCGTGAGAACAAGGCACATTCCCTACCATACCCTACTAGAGATAGAAATTTGACCTATTTTATATGGAACTTATGTCAAATAAAATAATAAAATAATTATGTCAAATTCCTATCTCTAGTAGGGCAAATCGTGGATAGATTGGATATTGATTTCGGCCATTAGCCTATCTTCTTCCAATTAAATAGGCATTGACCAAGGTTAAAACCGGTAGAAAATTGTTGTGTTTTGTTTAAATCTCACATTATTTTATTACGTATTTTATTACTTATCAAATTATGGTAATTGTAACCTTTTTACTCACATCCTATAAAAATGAAAATAAGCTATCGGCGGCCGCGTCGGCGGCATTGTCAAAGGGTGGAAATACCTACAAAACTTTTTGGTGGTTACGCACGCATCGTTTTTGTGTCGTACGCGACACACTGGGGAAATTTGTTTGTTACAAATAGGTATACACATTTTTTTTTGTATTGATTTTTTATTGATTCATGTTCAGTACAGTGGCATAGTCACCTCCTTAAATATATCACGAATACAGATCAACATGTTGTATGTAGTAGACTATTCTATAAAAAGCTTAATAGTAACAAATTTATTCCCATTAAATGCAACTTTATTATTGATAAAAGTTCACTTCTAGGGTCTTCAATTCTAAATAAATCTTTTCCAACTTTTATTCAGGAAAAGATACAATATTTTACTCTTATCCGATACTGATTTTAGGAACAAAATTCACATATACTCCGCTCTTTCCATCTTTGGACGCACCACAACTTTTGGAAAAAATGATGAGAATAATGATTAATTTTAAACGCATCTCTGGACGATCCAGCGTGGGAACAAGGCACATTCCCTACCATACCCTACTAGAGATAGAAATTTGACCTATTTTATATGGAACTTATGTCAAATAAAATAATAAAATAATTATGTCAAATTCCTATCTCTAGTAGGGCAAATCGTGGATAGATTGGATATTGATTTCGGCCATTAGCCTATCTTCTTCCAATTAAATAGGCATTGACCAAGGTTAAAACCGGTAGAAAATTGTTGTGTTTTGTTTAAATCTCACATTATTTTATTACGTATTTTTAGTTACTTTTTTCCCAGCTTATTTTTAGTCTAAATTTAAAATGTATTTTTTTATTTATGTTACACGTGGATTGAGGTAAGTGATTTTTTGGTATTGTGAAAGATCACGTTGCAAAATAATTTTATTAGGATTTTGTTTATTCTTTCTCAAACAGGGTCTTACAGAGGAAGAACTGAAGATGGAGTTAACGAAGTTGGTGATGAAATGTAACAAGAATTCAGAAGTGGATATGATGGAGCTGGTGCAGTTACAGAGCTACGTAGTCCCCACGAAGACGGCGACCAAGTGCTTGCTAGCGTGCGCTTATAAGGCCGCGGAAATCGTTAGTACTTTTCTTTTGTTGTAAGTTTTTATGTCACACACAAATACCTATACCAAAATCTATTCCGTCCATAGCTTCATAGAATACTCATCGTCATTAGTGTTAGTCATACTAATTGTACAATTTTTACAAAAAATAATTGTTTGGACTTAGCTACCGGCACAGAATATCTAATAGTACTTACGCTACCGGTCTAATCAGATGCTGTTGAATAGTTAGATATTTAATATTTTTTTTGTTCTTAACGTGCTTGCGTTTGACCGCCACCTCACCTGATGTTAAACGATGGTGCGATCGACGATGGTTCTCGATTGCCCAGCAAAAACCTATTCACTTCTCGGGAAACATTGATGCCGCCGGCAAGGAATTCCACTCTTTGGCGGTACGCATGATAATGCTATTAACAAAACGGTTCGTGCGTAAGGGTGGAATATCTAACATATAGCGGTGGCGCATAGCCGTGCGTCTTGTCGTCCTATGATGGAAAGGGCTTGGGGGAATTAAATTGTGTAATTCCAATGCACACTCGCCGAAATTCATTCGATAAAAAACCGATAAGCTAGCAACTCTGCGCCGATGTTCGAGACTTTGTAGTTTGACATCGACCAGCGCGTCGTTGCCAACGAGCCTCTTGGCGCGCCTCTCAATCGACTAGAGAGCCGCCAGTTGATATTTAGCCGAACCATCACAGAAATGAGAACAGTACTCCATACAGGACCAAACTTATGCTTCGTACAAATTGAGCAGCTGTTCAGATGTGAAATACCGTCTCACCTTAGAGAGGATGCCAAGCTTTTAATTTTCAATATCTTAGAGTAGTAAATACATTTTCTTTAAGGAGTATCTGCCATCTGACCATTGCTACGAGCTTTATGGGTTTCAATGAAGTTTGACTGGCCTAGGAAAGTCAGTGGCGATCTAATGAAGTTTAAGTCCAGCAGTCTACTATAAGCTGATGACATCGAGCATAAAACCCTATAAAGATGAATTATGGGCTCAGAAACAAAAACAAAAAACAATTGAATTTAATTCAGAAACTGTTATATTTATTCGCACAGATAAATGTCACGCCAATGTCACACCACGGGCGAACTTGCCAATGGAGTGAGCTAGGGCGTGCTGCTATTGGCTCACGAAATACTATACCCACGCGTAACATTGCCCGTGCCAATAGAAGCATATGTCAAGTCGAAAATTGGCGGTATTTATTTCAAACAAAGTAGTTGTGATTACGTATCTATAGGTGTTGCGGACGCAAGCCTGAACTTAATTAATGTAACTGAAAACTTGTGCTAACACAGCTGAAACGTTATGCACAAAGTAACAAGGGCATGAAATCTAGCTATAATCACACTATAGCTAGGTACAGATCATCAGCCAATCACAGTTTGATGAGTCATAAACCATGAACCAATCACAGGTCATAAGCCATACATAACTACAACTAGCTATGACTTGTAAAAATGTTGGAAGAACAGAGCAGCCGCAGGGCGCACTACGCGCCACTTGTGCCCCGCTGAATACTACTTAAGCGGGTGAATAAGCGGCATTTTGGTTTTTATCGCCAACTATGGCGACTTGTTTGGCAGCGCTTTTGCCGCCAAACAACCTGACGTCCCCGACTCTCCAGAGTCGCCCGATACCCCCCCGCCCCTAAGGAGGAATAGGCGCCCCGCCCGTTCCGACAGTGATGAGGAGAGGCCGAGGTCTCCGCGTGGTCCGCCTAGGCGTTCAGCCAGCCTGGACCATAAGGACCGTACCCCCTCACCTCTCCCCACCCCAGCCCCCACTCAATATCCTGATCGCTCCCCAATCCCATCAGACCAAGAGATGTCTTCGGACAGTGAGGTCAACTCAGACGAGGCCGGTGCCTTTACCACGGTAGTGGGCAAAGGTAAAAAACGCAGCCGGAAAACTAACAAGGCCGAGGCTCTCGCCTCAAAATCTCTAAAACTCTCCGAGGCAAACTCTGCCCCGGCCCCTACCCCCCGTCCCGCCTCTCACTCCTCCTCGCAGGATAACAGGCCCCCCTCCCCTCAGGAACATACCTCACCTTCCCAGAAGAAGGTGCCCATCCCGCCTCCCTTATTCATCCAGGATAAGGAATATTGGACCAGGATATCCGACTGGTGCAATCAAAATAAGATAAATTTCACTAGTGCCCGCCCCACACAGCAGGGCATTAAAGTAGTTGTCCCCACCCCCACTGATTACCGCAACCTTACCAGGTTGCTACGCGAGCGTGGTGTGTCTTTTCACACCTACGCACTCCCAGAGGACCGACTCCTTAGAGTGGTGATCCGAGGGATTCCGTCCGAAGTCAGCTGCACGGAAGTGCACGCCGACCTCGATCGTCAAGGGATCCCGGTTGCAATAACCCACCGTATGTTCCGTGGTAAGCACGGGGAACCCTATAACATGGTCCTTGTCATTTGCCACCCTGGCGAAAACGCCAAAAATATCTATAATATAAAGACCGTATGCAATTTATCAGGCATCACGGTCGAGCGCCCCCACAAGTCGAACCAGCCTGGTCAATGCCACCGTTGCCAGCTGTATGGTCACTCCCAGCGTAACTGCTACGCAAAGCCCAGGTGCGTTAAGTGCCTAGGCGATCACGGGACTACCGAGTGCGAGCGTCCCAAGGAGAGGGACCAGTGCACGGAGCCCCCTAGCTGTGTCCTTTGCCGTAAAGCCGGGCATCCAGCAAACTATCGCGGATGCCCCAAAGCCCCCAAAATGCGCAACGCCAAAACGGCAAAACGCGCCTCCGACCGCGTTGAGAGGGAAGCCCCCTCCTACGCAGCCCCCTTCCATTACCAACCACCAAACCCTAGAGGCCCACTCGGGCCCTCCCCTAATTTCCACGGCCCACTCGGGCCCAACCCCTGGTTTAAGGGTAATCAAAAGCCCCAATACCCACCTCTTCCGACCTCTCGTCTCGCGCCCCCGGCCTCAGAGCCCCCCGCGCTGATGAACTTACCCATCCCCGCACCTTCTCTCAGGCCCAAAACTGCACCAGCAGCTAAAGCCCCCCCCCCCATGAGAACCCCCCCTCCGGTAAACTCCCCCGGCCTTCTGCCGAGAGAATACCTCGAACCCCAATCAGGGGAATCCCGCATTGACGCCTACTCTAGACTTTGGGCCTTTACCCAAGGCATCCACGAGCAGCGCCTTCAGGTACTTACCAAGTACCAAGACATCTATAGAATACTTAATTCCAATTATAATGTATAATACGGCCCCACCCAAAAGATTCAAACCCCGTTCCCTAAATTTAGGCTTCTTTAATGCCAGAGGCATTAGTGGTCAACGCGATGACGTAGCTGTCTTCTTGCGTGAGCACCAACTTGACATATTACTCGTTCAAGAGTCCTTTCTCAAGCCCCACTGTCGTAATCCCAACATAGCCAATTATAGGCTGATTAGAAACGACAGAACGTACACCGCACTAGGCGGAACGCTAATCTATTACCGCAATTCTTTATATTGCATCCCCATTGACCCCCCAGAGCTAGCATGCCTGGAGGCTTCAATCTGTCGCCTAGGCATGACAGGGCACCAGCCCATCACCATAGTTTCGGCCTATAGGTCCTCAAACAAACCCGCGAGTCTGCTCGAGGACGACCTAAAATCCTTACTCGATCTTAGTAATTCTGTAATTATAGCAGGCGATCTAAACGCCAAACATTGCTCATGGAGCTGTGTCTCCAATAACACCGCTGGTGTTCAATTAGAAGCACTTAGCGACAGACTTTCCTTTGACGTCATCGCCCCGATGCGTCCCACTCACTTTCCCGACACAGTAGGGCAACGGCCCGACATCCTAGATATAGCCCTCTTAAAGCGCGTAAACCTCGGTATTCGCTCTATCGAGGTAATTCAAGAATTAGACTCAGATCACCGACCTGTGATCATTCAACTGGGTCCCCGAGGTGGTCCCTCGGATCCCGGTACTCCACCCTTAACTAAAACAATAACCGATTGGAGGAGACTAGAGGACCGCCTCAAATCTACCTCATCCCCCCAACTAGATTCAATCCCTGACTCCATCGAGACAGTCGCGGATACGGTGGCCGCGATCACCTCGCTCACCAACCATGTACAGTCCGTAGTGGGCGAATGCTCACGGCAGGTTCCGATGCTGGATGACCAGCGTCTGAAACTGCCGGACGATGTAAATGAGTTGAGGACCGAGAGGAACGCGGCCATCCGTGCCTATGACGCTTTTCCCAACGAAGCCAACCGTGCCCATATGCGCTCTTTGCAGAATACTGTAAAAAGACGTGTAGCTCAGGTACGGGAGGATCGCTGGGACAAGGAAGTCAGCGAAATCCAACCGTCTCATTTAGCCTTCTGGGCACTTCAACGCAAACTCAAATGCGAGACCACGGCAGCTATGCCCCCCCTAAATCGACCCAATCAAAGGCCGGCCTTTGATGATGACGAAAAAGCCGAATGCTTAGCCGACAGCTTGGAGTCTCAGTGCACTCTCAGTACGCTTCCCGTAAGCCAAACCCACCTTGACAAGGTTAATTCAGAAGTAGAGCGTAGGTCAGCCCTCCCCCCCCCCCAATAGATGACCCTGATGACCCGCTCCCACCGATCACCCCTGACGAAGTTCTCTCTATAGTCAAGGATCTTAAGCCCAAAAAAGCCCCCGGCGCAGACGGCATCACCAATAAGGTGTTGAAACGTTTCCCTGCCACCCTAATCGCTCTAATGACCGTCATCTTCAATGCGGCATTTAAAAACAACATCTTTCCCCAGGCTTGGAAACAGGCTACGGTAATCGGTATTTCAAAACCGGGCAAACCAAAAGCCGAGCCGAGTAGTTACCGGCCGATTAGTCTCCTCAATGTCTTCGGTAAAATCTACGAGAAGCTTATTTATAAGCGACTCAAAGATTTCGCCGACTCAAATAAACTCCTTCCCGACGAGCAGTTTGGCTTTCGTACAAAGCACTGCTGCGTTAATCAACTGCACCGCATTGTAGAACACATCAGTGCAGGCTTCGTACGCGGTCAAATGACCGGTACTCTCTTTTTCGACGTAGCAAAGGCTTTCGATAAAGTGTGGCACAACGGCTTATTATATAAGCTGTACACTATGAATGTGCCACATCGTCTCGTGCTCATCATCCGAGACTACTTATCGAATCGTACCTTTTGCTATCGCATAGAAGGGGCTCTCTCCTCCCCCCATCCCATTCACGCCGGTGTGCCACAAGGCTCCGTGCTCTCCCCCCTACTGTTCACGCTGTACACCAGCGATATTCCAAAATGCGGTGCAGCCCGTATTGCCCTTTTCGCCGACGACACGGCAATCTATTACTCCGGCAGGAGCCATGTCGCTATTTCTCGTACCCTCCAATCCGCGGCCAACACCCTAGGTGACTGGTTCCGGAAATGGAGAATCGAAGTCAATCCCGAAAAAAGTGCAGCGGTCCTCTTCGATAAGAGACCCCTGTCACAGTATCGTAAAGAATTAAGCGTACCAGTCTCAATGTTCGGAAAACAGATCCCATGGCAACGAGAAGCCAAATACCTTGGCGTGATCCTTGACCGTAGACTGACTTTCAGACCGCATATCCGCAAGGTGAAAAACCGTGCCGCCTTCGTCCTCGGACGTCTCCACCCCCTACTCAATGCGCACAGTAAGTTGCCCACTCCTCTCAAAGTAAGGATATACACCACCTGTATCCGCCCCATACTCGCCTATGCTAGCGTTGTGTTCGCACACGTTAAGCCGGTGAGAATTCACATACTCCAAACCCTCCAAAACCGTTTCATGCGAAGGGCCGTAGGCGCCCCCTGGTACGTACGCAATGTCGACCTCCACCTAGACCTCAAACTGCCGACCATCAAGCAGTTTTTCAAGCGTGTCTCAAAACGCTATTTCGATTCCGCTCCCAAGCACCCCAACCCCTTGGTCGTGGCGGCCACCGTCTACCAGCCATCTGCTATTAGCAAAACCCGACGTCCCAGACACACACTCATTGAGCCCGATGACGCTATTACACTCCTCCAGGAGTCAGATAAAAGTACAAGCACACTCCGACGCCGTCGTCCAAAATATCGTCCCCGCCGGCGAGGACCGACGCGACACACACACAGAATCCGAGAGTCCGACTCTCGAGAAACAGAAACACATGCCGACGCAGCACCGGCTGCTGGGGGGATCAGTGGCGGGGTCCCCCTGCTGCACCCTGAGTCGAGGTCCGAGCTCCCCCCTGGGGACGCCCTCACGGTGTAAGCAACCGGAGATAATCTCGTCACGCGAGACCGGCCCTATGCTCTAGAGTAGTTCCTAGGAGCAGGCTATTGCGTAGCCACTGGTTAGGTTTTCTAGGTAGGTCTTAGCCTCGCCGGCGAGGCTTGCCGCTTCACGGCGTTTAGCACGTCACCCGATAGGGACCGAAAGTCCGCTACTTTCGAGGAAACCAATTCGATGCAGCAACGGCTGCTAGGGGGACATAGGAACTGCGGGGTCCCCCTGCAATGCCCCAGCGAGGTTCGAGCCCCCCCCTCGGGGGGCGCCCGCTTACGCGCGGTATTGATGCCGCGCGCATCTAGTTTGTAAGTATGTAGGGAAAAAACCTTCGGCGAATGGAGTCCCACATGGGACTCTCCGCCAACTAAGTCCGGTTAAGCAGAAATGGGACTTCGGTCCCACCTGCGAGAGCCCATTCGAAAAAAGAAAAAAAAAAAAAAAAAAAAAAAAAAACGGCATTTTGGGTGGGCAATATTTCATTCGATCGTCACTCGTTCTACGCTTCAGATCAAGACCTCAACCTATGAAGAACTGATCCTGACGTCCTGAACCCTGAAGCCTGAAGAAAGAATAACGTATTAGTCGCCTAGAACAGAGCTACGTAGGAACGAGTGTACTTTCATTTTTAATACATATGGCAAGTGCCTTTCAACAGATCGTTCGTTTCTTTTATCATATCCTTGGGTTGTCCTCAACAGCCCAAGTTTTCTGGTCCTTCAGAAGCCGGATCGAAGAATCAATAGCAAGATCGAAGATTCAATAGCAAGATTGAAGATTCAATAGCAAGATTCAAGATCCAAGACCAAGAACGAACACGGTGCCGGGAGCTCAAGAACGTGAAGATCAAGTCAACGTTCGCGCCGGGAGCTCAAGAGGAAAGACCGTGTCTGCGAGCATCAGCTGGTGGTCTTCGAACGTAAAGATCGTCTAAAACGTGTCACTATTTCTTAGCGGGTGGACCGCGGCTCTGTGTCTCTGCCACCTAACGGTGTCAAACGGTGGAGGCCAGAGTAAACGCCGAACAAGGCGGTGTGGTATTGTGCGATACCACCGGTTCATCAAGAGCGCCTTTTTCAAGGCGCGAACCGAACCAGTACACTACGCCGGTAAGGTCGTGCGTGGTGTGGGGGCCGGACTGTAGGCACTGCTGACGGGTCCGGGTATTCCTACCGGCCCTGAGCACCCCACAGTGCGCACAATCCTCTGCTGGGTAGATCCCACCTGTCCAATCCTGCACGTATCCATCCCTGGCGGAGCATATCCTGGTTAAACCCGGGCCCTCCAAAAGGATTGATAGGGCTGTTAGGGGCGTCAAATGCCGAAGATGCCGACTACAAGAAGCCAAGCAGCTGAGGAGAGGACAGCAAGAGTGTACGAAGACCCCCCCGCGTCCCCGTCCGCACAAGCATCCGCGTCCGCGTCCGCACAAACCGCTACCACGTCGCGCGCGCATGCCGAACCGAACCCCCGCGTGCCCGCGTTACCCGCACAAATAGACCCCAGCATAGCCGCAATAAGGTCACGCGCCGCCGCCGCCACCACCGCCGCCGCTGCGCCTGATACTAGAGAAGAGAGGAGATCGAGGGCGCCGTCCGTGCGCTCTCAGAGATCAACTGCCAGCGCTGTTGCCCGAATAAGATTAGCTGAATTCGAAGCCCAGGAACGTCTAGCCGAGATCCAGAGAAAAGAGCTGCAATTAGAAGCAGCACTTATCAAGAAAAGGCTAGCTTTGGACGTCGCCACTATACGGGAGGAGACTGACCGCGAGAGCGTCATCGCCCGTGAAACAATAGAAGTGGACAACCGAATCGCTGATTGGCTAAATAACACACAACCCAAAAGGGAAGAACGACCCCACATGACGTCATATGAAGACATGTCATCAGCGGTCCGCGTCTCGGCCCTGTGCGAACCACAGGGGGAACGTACCGAGCGCGCACCGCAGAACGAACGACGACGTATCGAACATGACGACAACGGAGCCACATTGTGTTACCAGCGCGAGAACGAAGGGCAACGATCACACCACTCTTTTTATAGATATGCGCCACCGCCGCAAGAACAAAGAGGAGTCACGATCGACACTCCGCGGCGCAACCGATCACCTACGCCCAATCCGAGACGAGACAGATCACCTACGCCAGCACGGTCCCGAGAACGAGGAATAGATAGATTAGCCGAGGTCTTAGAACGAATGGCCTTGAAACGCCCGCCGCCTAGACAAGCGCAAGAACTGCCTGTCTTCAACGGCGCGCCGAACGAATGGCTACTATTCCAAGCAGCGATGCGAGATTCGACCAAAATGTATAGCTATACAAAAGCTGAGAACCTGGCACGTCTCCGAACATGTGTACGAGGTGAAGCACGTGAAACAGTAGCAGCTTTATTGTGCACAGCTGCCGATCCCGCAATTATAATGCAGACACTTGAACAGTATTACGGCCGCCCTGAGATCATTATTGATAAAACGCTGGACGACTTAAGAAAGTTACCGCGACCCGGAACAACAGCTAGCGAACTGAACGCGTTTGCGATACGGCTTCAGAATATAGTCAGTGTACTCACTTGTATAGATGAGAAGGGGTACCTACAGAATCCTATGTTGGCCCGGCAAGTTACAGAAAAATTAAGTCCGCATATTAGAGCGAGATGGTGCGACTACGCAGAAGAGTATGGAAGTCGCAGCGAACCTGAGATTGTTACGCTGTCTCGTTTCCTCATGAGAGAGGCTGACCGTGCCGTACGATTCGCGTACTCCGCTGCAGGAAGCTCGACAAAGGAGCCAGCACGTAATACGCCAGCAGCTAAGACCAGTAGTTCGTCTAAACGCCAGGAAGGCAAGAAGGGAGGCGGAGCTGCGTACACTGCAACCGAAAATAAAAACGTAAAGATGTGTCTATGTTGCGGGGCCGAACATGATACGGTGAAATGTAGGAAACTGGAAGCGATGACATTACCACAGAGGTGGGAATGGGCAAAAGAAGCACGCGTATGTTTTCGTTGCTTGAATAGCCGTCACCGCCGTGCCAGTTGTACCGCAAAGAAATGCGGTATAGATGAGTGTCGCCATCCTCATCATGTGTTGCTACACAGCGCACCGCAAGCCGCGCCAGGAGGCGAACAGAACGATCAAGAGATCACCGCCTCGGCTAACACCGTAATGTCAACTGGCGCGGTGTTATTAAAAATATGCCCTATCACGATAAGAGGGCCCGATGGACTGGAAGTTGAAACTCACGCCCTACTCGATGAGGGATCTACGATAACCTTGATCGATGAGGAAATCGCTAGAGCAGTGAACGCGCAAGGAACGAAATGCGCGCTGCGTTTGCATGGATTAACTGCAACGCGGCAAGAACCCGAGAGTCAGAGCGTGTCATTGGAAATACGGGGAGTACGAACTAGCTTCCATCCAATACAGGCGCGAACCGTCAAGAGTCTCAACATTACCAGTCAAGCGATCGCAGCTGAGTGTTTGAACTATGAACACTTGAAACAGCTACCACGGAACGAGGTTTGCTATGGACAAGCAAGACCGCGCATACTAATAGGTGCAGACCATTGGCACTTAATAGTATCGCGAAAACTCCTGACCGGAGAATGGAACGAGCCGGCCGCATCACTAACTATGCTAGGATGGGTAGTGCACGGTACGGTGCCACGAACGATAGTGGCGAAGGAAGACCCAATAGATGGCGCTACAGTACTGCACATACGTGCGCCTCAGCATAGAGAACGATTTGATCATGATGATGAACTACATGAACTAATCACAGAACATTTTAAGATCGATGCGCTAGGAATATCATCCAAAAATAAACCTGTGAAGGAAGACGAGCGCGCAAAAGAAATATTCAATAGAACAGCGCGATTGGTCGACGGACGTTACGAAGTCGGCCTGCCATGGCGTACAGACGATACTCGCCTGCCGCCTAGTTATAATATGGCCCTAAGCAGATTGCGCTCGATGGAACGTAAAATGGATCGAAACACGGAATTTCGCAGAGCATACACGTCACAAGTTGACAACTTGTTGGCGAAGGGTTATGCAACTCGAGTCGAGGACACAGACGACAGCGCAATTGATTGGCTCCTCCCACATTTCGCTGTGACCAATCCGAACAAACCAGGAAAGGTGCGCCTTGTCTTCGACGCAGCCGCGAGTACAGGCGGGCGCTGTCTGAACGACGAACTGCTCGCCGGGCCCGATATGTTGAACACGCTTTACGGAATATTGTTCCGATTCAGAGAGAAGCCAATTGCTATAGCGGCAGACATACGCGAAATGTTCTTGCGAGTCAAAATACGACCAGAAGACAAAGCAGCGCAACGATTTTTGTGGCGTGGTGATGACCGAAAAAGCCCGCCTCAGAAATACGTGATGAATTCTATGATATTTGGCGCTCGGAGTTCACCCTTCCTAGCTCACAGCGTTAGAAACAGAAACGCTGAGGAATGTCAAGACGCACACCCGCGCGCCCTCTATGCAATAACAATGAACCATTACATGGATGATTGGGTCGACAGTTTTGAAACTGAAGAAAGCGCCGCCCTCACGATCAAAGAGGTGCAGCGCATTCATGAGCGAGCCGGCTTTGAACTCGCCGGGTGGAATTCGAATCGTCCACACTTACTCGCTCATATCCTAGAACAGGATAAGGCTAACGCCCCGAAAGAACTAGGTGCGAATGCACACCCATACCTATGGCAAGACGCTGGGTATGATGTGGTCGCCAGAGACCAATAAGCTTGCATTCAACTCTGCGAGATATACGCCATATGTTGCGCATCGGCTGAGCGAGATAGCCGAACTTACCCCCGCTGAACGATGGCGCTGGGTGCCGACCGCTCAGAACGTAGCTGATGACGCAACTAGATATGGCAGAACGAGCCTCAATAAACACGATCGATGGTTCATCGGACCGGCCTTCTTACGCGAACCGGAAGAACAGTGGCCGAGCGAAGAGAACCAGGGCGAGGAAGAAACAGTAGCCCATGTTAGAGGCGAGGAGAACGTTATGGACCTGAAACGATTCTCCTCATATGATCGAGCATTGCGCGCTATGGCAAGCGTGTTGCTCTTTATAGAAAAATGTCGTAAACGCGCGACAACTATGGACGTGCGTCATCTCATTCGCAACGTGACAGTTTCTCTGAAGAAATTAAGAGATTGACGTCAGGAAAAAGCGTTGAGAGATCGAGCCGGCTCAGCAAGCTAGACCCGGTGTATGAAAATAAAATTATTCGACTGAACGGGCGAATCAACGCAGCGAATGTACCAGAGTACAGGAAGAGGCCACCGATCTTAGACGGCAGGCATCCACTTGCGCGCCTACTTATAAAACGTGAACACGAGAAGAATGGGCATGCAGGCCGAGAGCACGTAGTCAATAACCTGCGTCAGCGATTTTGGATATTACGATTACGAACGAGTGTGCGCGCTGTGCTGAACGAATGCATCGTGTGTCGCATGCGACGTAAAGCGCCACCTATACCGGTGAAAGGAAACTTACCCTGCGAAAGGCTTGATGCATACGCTCGCCCTTTTACTCGCAGCGGTGTTGATTGTTTCGGTCCCATGACGATCACTATAGGAAGACGTAGAGAAAAACGCTGGGGCATGTTATTTACCTGTTTGGTAACTAGGGCCGTGCATATAGAACTGTTACCGAGTCTCAGTACTGACAGTGCGATCATGGCCCTTAGAAGAATGGCCGCGCGCCGTGGATGGCCACGCACAATAATGTCAGACAACGGTACGAACTTCCGTGGAGCTGACGTCGAACTAAAAAACGCTTACAAAGAATGGGCGACTGAACTTAAGGATTACGCCCTTAATAAGGAAACCGATTGGCGTTTCATCGACCCTGGTGCACCAAACCAGGGGGGAGCCTGGGAGCGGCTCATACGTAGCGTGAAAACAGCCCTCGCTGTAATATTGAAAGAACGAATGCCAAAGGAAGAAACATTAATAACGGTAATGGCTGAAATAGAGAACATATTGAACTCGCGACCGCTCACTCACGTATCTGTGAACCCGGAAGACGCGGAAGCGTTAACGCCGAATCATTTCCTGTTGGGGTCATCAGCAGGGCTACCGGTCACTGGAACTTGTGACGTAGCTGATAAACGCGCTTGGCGAGCGGCCCAAGCGCTGGCAGATCGATTCTGGGCAAGATGGATGAAAGAGTATCTACCGACACTGACACCGCGCGGTGACGTCAGATCTAATCACGCTGAACAAATTAAAGAAGGCAATGTCGTCATAATCGCTGACGGCTTATTACCGCGGAATGTGTGGCCGCGGGGCCTTGTTGTGCGCGCGATAGTAGGTACGGACGGTGTTGTGCGGAGTGCGGATGTGCGAACTCGGGGTGGCATTTTTAGAAGGCCAGTAAGAAGGCTTATCGTCCTCGACCAGAAGGGAGAGGCTCGCGAGGCTATGCCGGGGGGAGACTGTTGCGGACGCAAGCCTGAACTTAATTAATGTAACTGAAAACTTGTGCTAACACAGCTGAAACGTTATGCACAAAGTAACAAGGGCATGAAATCTAGCTATAATCACACTATAGCTAGGTACAGATCATCAGCCAATCACAGTTTGATGAGTCATAAACCATGAACCAATCACAGGTCATAAGCCATACATAACTACAACTAGCTATGACTTGTAAAAATGTTGGAAGAACAGAGCAGCCGCAGGGCGCACTACGCGCCACTTGTGCCCCGCTGAATACTACTTAAGCGGGTGAATAAGCGGCATTTTGGGGCCATTCATTCACGCTCTGACACTCGCCCCGAGAGGTCGTGCTGCTCCTGCTCCGTCCTCTCGTGACGAATTAAGTGCTCGAATATTTTTCGCTACGGCTCACCGTAGCGCCCTCCGCAGTCGCCCCGCCGACTGCAGCCCGATAAGCACATTCGCTGTCTTTTTCAAGACAGCGGGCGCGCTTTTGTCTCTTTAGACAGAGTTTCGTCAAAAACGTAGTGTCCCTTCAGGAAAAAACCCACTTATTTACTGTGGTTCTCGGTGGATACCTAACGGTGATAACAAACCGAGGGGCGTTGACCCGACACGCCAGCTGCGCTCCTTAAGGGCAAAGCAAAATTGGAAGAAGCTAGGGCCAGAAGGCCTTGGGGGATCTCCTAGTCTTCCCTAGCTTACCCCCGTTTCGTCCTATCTAGCATTCTCTAGGGGTTTACACCCATTGCACACTAGAGACTTAGGGACCTGGTTGCACATTAAGACTGGCAATCAGGAGTACAAGCTTAGGGCTCACCAGTAGGCACACAACCTCCCCGTCTATACCCGACGGGGAGGGTTTGAACACACTCCCGGGAACACCCACCCGAGGAGCAAACCCCCATGTTAGTACGCCACTAATTTTCTCCCCCTCTCGTTGTTGCTAGGCTTGGCTTAGTCACCATCTATATGATGGTGTCTGATGCCGAGTTTCTCAGCATCCTAAAAAACGTCCTCTTCAAGGACCCCACCTTTATCGCCAACTATGGCGACTTGTTTGGCAGCGCTTTTGCCGCCAAACAACCTGACGTCCCCGACTCTCCAGAGTCGCCCGATACCCCCCCGCCCCTAAGGAGGAATAGGCGCCCCGCCCGTTCCGACAGTGATGAGGAGAGGCCGAGGTCTCCGCGTGGTCCGCCTAGGCGTTCAGCCAGCCTGGACCATAAGGACCGTACCCCCTCACCTCTCCCCACCCCAGCCCCCACTCAATATCCTGATCGCTCCCCAATCCCATCAGACCAAGAGATGTCTTCGGACAGTGAGGTCAACTCAGACGAGGCCGGTGCCTTTACCACGGTAGTGGGCAAAGGTAAAAAACGCAGCCGGAAAACTAACAAGGCCGAGGCTCTCGCCTCAAAATCTCTAAAACTCTCCGAGGCAAACTCTGCCCCGGCCCCTACCCCCCGTCCCGCCTCTCACTCCTCCTCGCAGGATAACAGGCCCCCCTCCCCTCAGGAACATACCTCACCTTCCCAGAAGAAGGTGCCCATCCCGCCTCCCTTATTCATCCAGGATAAGGAATATTGGACCAGGATATCCGACTGGTGCAATCAAAATAAGATAAATTTCACTAGTGCCCGCCCCACACAGCAGGGCATTAAAGTAGTTGTCCCCACCCCCACTGATTACCGCAACCTTACCAGGTTGCTACGCGAGCGTGGTGTGTCTTTTCACACCTACGCACTCCCAGAGGACCGACTCCTTAGAGTGGTGATCCGAGGGATTCCGTCCGAAGTCAGCTGCACGGAAGTGCACGCCGACCTCGATCGTCAAGGGATCCCGGTTGCAATAACCCACCGTATGTTCCGTGGTAAGCACGGGGAACCCTATAACATGGTCCTTGTCATTTGCCACCCTGGCGAAAACGCCAAAAATATCTATAATATAAAGACCGTATGCAATTTATCAGGCATCACGGTCGAGCGCCCCCACAAGTCGAACCAGCCTGGTCAATGCCACCGTTGCCAGCTGTATGGTCACTCCCAGCGTAACTGCTACGCAAAGCCCAGGTGCGTTAAGTGCCTAGGCGATCACGGGACTACCGAGTGCGAGCGTCCCAAGGAGAGGGACCAGTGCACGGAGCCCCCTAGCTGTGTCCTTTGCCGTAAAGCCGGGCATCCAGCAAACTATCGCGGATGCCCCAAAGCCCCCAAAATGCGCAACGCCAAAACGGCAAAACGCGCCTCCGACCGCGTTGAGAGGGAAGCCCCCTCCTACGCAGCCCCCTTCCATTACCAACCACCAAACCCTAGAGGCCCACTCGGGCCCTCCCCTAATTTCCACGGCCCACTCGGGCCCAACCCCTGGTTTAAGGGTAATCAAAAGCCCCAATACCCACCTCTTCCGACCTCTCGTCTCGCGCCCCCGGCCTCAGAGCCCCCCGCGCTGATGAACTTACCCATCCCCGCACCTTCTCTCAGGCCCAAAACTGCACCAGCAGCTAAAGCCCCCCCCCCCATGAGAACCCCCCCTCCGGTAAACTCCCCCGGCCTTCTGCCGAGAGAATACCTCGAACCCCAATCAGGGGAATCCCGCATTGACGCCTACTCTAGACTTTGGGCCTTTACCCAAGGCATCCACGAGCAGCGCCTTCAGGTACTTACCAAGTACCAAGACATCTATAGAATACTTAATTCCAATTATAATGTATAATACGGCCCCACCCAAAAGATTCAAACCCCGTTCCCTAAATTTAGGCTTCTTTAATGCCAGAGGCATTAGTGGTCAACGCGATGACGTAGCTGTCTTCTTGCGTGAGCACCAACTTGACATATTACTCGTTCAAGAGTCCTTTCTCAAGCCCCACTGTCGTAATCCCAACATAGCCAATTATAGGCTGATTAGAAACGACAGAACGTACACCGCACTAGGCGGAACGCTAATCTATTACCGCAATTCTTTATATTGCATCCCCATTGACCCCCCAGAGCTAGCATGCCTGGAGGCTTCAATCTGTCGCCTAGGCATGACAGGGCACCAGCCCATCACCATAGTTTCGGCCTATAGGTCCTCAAACAAACCCGCGAGTCTGCTCGAGGACGACCTAAAATCCTTACTCGATCTTAGTAATTCTGTAATTATAGCAGGCGATCTAAACGCCAAACATTGCTCATGGAGCTGTGTCTCCAATAACACCGCTGGTGTTCAATTAGAAGCACTTAGCGACAGACTTTCCTTTGACGTCATCGCCCCGATGCGTCCCACTCACTTTCCCGACACAGTAGGGCAACGGCCCGACATCCTAGATATAGCCCTCTTAAAGCGCGTAAACCTCGGTATTCGCTCTATCGAGGTAATTCAAGAATTAGACTCAGATCACCGACCTGTGATCATTCAACTGGGTCCCCGAGGTGGTCCCTCGGATCCCGGTACTCCACCCTTAACTAAAACAATAACCGATTGGAGGAGACTAGAGGACCGCCTCAAATCTACCTCATCCCCCCAACTAGATTCAATCCCTGACTCCATCGAGACAGTCGCGGATACGGTGGCCGCGATCACCTCGCTCACCAACCATGTACAGTCCGTAGTGGGCGAATGCTCACGGCAGGTTCCGATGCTGGATGACCAGCGTCTGAAACTGCCGGACGATGTAAATGAGTTGAGGACCGAGAGGAACGCGGCCATCCGTGCCTATGACGCTTTTCCCAACGAAGCCAACCGTGCCCATATGCGCTCTTTGCAGAATACTGTAAAAAGACGTGTAGCTCAGGTACGGGAGGATCGCTGGGACAAGGAAGTCAGCGAAATCCAACCGTCTCATTTAGCCTTCTGGGCACTTCAACGCAAACTCAAATGCGAGACCACGGCAGCTATGCCCCCCCTAAATCGACCCAATCAAAGGCCGGCCTTTGATGATGACGAAAAAGCCGAATGCTTAGCCGACAGCTTGGAGTCTCAGTGCACTCTCAGTACGCTTCCCGTAAGCCAAACCCACCTTGACAAGGTTAATTCAGAAGTAGAGCGTAGGTCAGCCCTCCCCCCCCCCCCAATAGATGACCCTGATGACCCGCTCCCACCGATCACCCCTGACGAAGTTCTCTCTATAGTCAAGGATCTTAAGCCCAAAAAAGCCCCCGGCGCAGACGGCATCACCAATAAGGTGTTGAAACGTTTCCCTGCCACCCTAATCGCTCTAATAACCGTCATCTTCAATGCGGCATTTAAAAACAACATCTTTCCCCAGGCTTGGAAACAGGCTACGGTAATCGGTATTTCAAAACCGGGCAAACCAAAAGCCGAGCCGAGTAGTTACCGGCCGATTAGTCTCCTCAATGTCTTCGGTAAAATCTACGAGAAGCTTATTTATAAGCGACTCAAAGATTTCGCCGACTCAAATAAACTCCTTCCCGACGAGCAGTTTGGCTTTCGTACAAAGCACTGCTGCGTTAATCAACTGCACCGCATTGTAGAACACATCAGTGCAGGCTTCGTACGCGGTCAAATGACCGGTACTCTCTTTTTCGACGTAGCAAAGGCTTTCGATAAAGTGTGGCACAACGGCTTATTATATAAGCTGTACACTATGAATGTGCCACATCGTCTCGTGCTCATCATCCGAGACTACTTATCGAATCGTACCTTTTGCTATCGCATAGAAGGGGCTCTCTCCTCCCCCCATCCCATTCACGCCGGTGTGCCACAAGGCTCCGTGCTCTCCCCCCTACTGTTCACGCTGTACACCAGCGATATTCCAAAATGCGGTGCAGCCCGTATTGCCCTTTTCGCCGACGACACGGCAATCTATTACTCCGGCAGGAGCCATGTCGCTATTTCTCGTACCCTCCAATCCGCGGCCAACACCCTAGGTGACTGGTTCCGGAAATGGAGAATCGAAGTCAATCCCGAAAAAAGTGCAGCGGTCCTCTTCGATAAGAGACCCCTGTCACAGTATCGTAAAGAATTAAGCGTACCAGTCTCAATGTTCGGAAAACAGATCCCATGGCAACGAGAAGCCAAATACCTTGGCGTGATCCTTGACCGTAGACTGACTTTCAGACCGCATATCCGCAAGGTGAAAAACCGTGCCGCCTTCGTCCTCGGACGTCTCCACCCCCTACTCAATGCGCACAGTAAGTTGCCCACTCCTCTCAAAGTAAGGATATACACCACCTGTATCCGCCCCATACTCGCCTATGCTAGCGTTGTGTTCGCACACGTTAAGCCGGTGAGAATTCACATACTCCAAACCCTCCAAAACCGTTTCATGCGAAGGGCCGTAGGCGCCCCCTGGTACGTACGCAATGTCGACCTCCACCTAGACCTCAAACTGCCGACCATCAAGCAGTTTTTCAAGCGTGTCTCAAAACGCTATTTCGATTCCGCTCCCAAGCACCCCAACCCCTTGGTCGTGGCGGCCACCGTCTACCAGCCATCTGCTATTAGCAAAACCCGACGTCCCAGACACACACTCATTGAGCCCGATGACGCTATTACACTCCTCCAGGAGTCAGATAAAAGTACAAGCACACTCCGACGCCGTCGTCCAAAATATCGTCCCCGCCGGCGAGGACCGACGCGACACACACACAGAATCCGAGAGTCCGACTCTCGAGAAACAGAAACACATGCCGACGCAGCACCGGCTGCTGGGGGGATCAGTGGCGGGGTCCCCCTGCTGCACCCTGAGTCGAGGTCCGAGCTCCCCCCTGGGGACGCCCTCACGGTGTAAGCAACCGGAGATAATCTCGTCACGCGAGACCGGCCCTATGCTCTAGAGTAGTTCCTAGGAGCAGGCTATTGCGTAGCCACTGGTTAGGTTTTCTAGGTAGGTCTTAGCCTCGCCGGCGAGGCTTGCCGCTTCACGGCGTTTAGCACGTCACCCGATAGGGACCGAAAGTCCGCTACTTTCGAGGAAACCAATTCGATGCAGCAACGGCTGCTAGGGGGACATAGGAACTGCGGGGTCCCCCTGCAATGCCCCAGCGAGGTTCGAGCCCCCCCCTCGGGGGGCGCCCGCTTACGCGCGGTATTGATGCCGCGCGCATCTAGTTTGTAAGTATGTAGGGAAAAAACCTTCGGCGAATGGAGTCCCACATGGGACTCTCCACCAACTAAGTCCGGTTAAGCAGAAATGGGACTTCGGTCCCACCTGCGAGAGCCCATTCGAAAAAAAAAAAAAAAAAAAAAAAAAAAAACGGCATTTTGGGTGGGCAGTATTTCATTCGATCGTCACTCGTTCTACGCTTCAGATCAAGACCTCAACCTATGAAGAACTGATCCTGACGTCCTGAACCCTGAAGCCTGAAGAAAGAATAACGTATTAGTCGCCTAGAACAGAGCTACGTAGGAACGAGTGTACTTTCATTTTTAATACATATGGCAAGTGCCTTTCAACAGATCGTTCGTTTCTTTTATCATATCCTTGGGTTGTCCTCAACAATAGGGTTTAATGTTTGTTGGCTGATAATGATGATTATTTTACGTTTGCCAATAGATGACTGCCCAAGGATTATACGATATTGACCACGCCTACAAAGTAGCTGAAATGATGAAGAACGGAGATGAAAAACGACTGGCCAACGCTAAGAAAATGGCGGACGTTTGTGTAAAAGGTAAATTATTCTTAAAAGTTTCTGTTGCTTTCAAGTTTTATCCTCCACCGTTTTTTTTTCATGAGTTTTCAATGAACCATGAGATATAATTAAAGTTACTTTAGATCCACAGAAATAGATAGATAGAATGGAAAAGTGAGCGGGGCGCGCATGCCAACACTCTGCACCAGAGTGCAGGGCATTTTAAAACCTTTCTCAGTACGCCTTATGACTTGTTGGGGTGCATTAAAAGAGCCTCCACGAGTGACAATATTTAATTGATCGTCCGGCGCAGTCTGGGCAGTCAGCCCCGCTACCAACCTGCTGACTGGCTAATATTTTTCCCACGGCATGAGCTGTTATCATTATGTAGCTCATGTCGACACGACAGAAGAAGAAGAAGATGACTTGTTTCTGTAAATACTGTAACAAAACCCGCAAAATTGTATTATTGCGCTGTTTCTAACTGCAGAAACAAAAGCAGTAAAGTACATTTGATTAAAGTTAATTTTTTCAAATTAATGACGTCAATATGGGAGGCGTAGTTTGTTCGAAAGTTGCCACCCATGAATCGCAAGTAAAGTTGTGATTACAACCATTCTATCTATTTCTGTGTTTAGATCCGTCTTCTGGAGTATGGAGTATGTATTTCTACTATAGAAATGAGTGACGTGAGGACTTGATTCTTGTGAATGGGTTGTATTCGATAATGAGAGTCCAGTAGAGAGTACATTGTTCGTTAGGCACTTAGATATGACTTACCAGTTTACCAGTATCACATCAAACAAAACATTAAACAATAGAAATCATATAAGAAACACTTGGGCACAAAAGAAGGTACAGTTTATCTCTAAAATAAATTTCTTCCAGTATACCTGCGACAGGAAAGACGTAAGAAGTTATTTGGATTTTCATGCAAAACCTTTTTGATTTCAGTAAACGATATTAAGGTGACTGATGGAGAAAAAGGTTGTGAGAGAGCAGCGTTGATCTTCAAATGTACTGTAGACAATGCTCCTAAGGTTAGTATATTGATTATACATAAACATACATATATAAAGATCACGTCTGTACTCCACGAAGGGGAGGCTTAGGTGTATAGTACTCCCACATTTCGCTAGTTATGTTATAAAGTCCCATGTAATAGGGGGTGAGCCTATTGGCATTAACCGGGCATAAATCCAGACTCCGGGCTGCTACTGAAAATTTCCTAATGAAAAAACCCAATAAAATTTTGCCCAACCCAAGAATCGAACGATCAGCAGTCACGCTTGGAACCACTAGACCAACAAGGCAGTCGTATTAATATAAAGGCAGTAAGGTATATTAATTATAATTCCTATAAAGCCATCTGTGCTTATATCTACTTTTATTCCCCGCTAGTTTTGGAATCGGCAGTAGCGTCCTTCTCTCTGTTAATAACAACTAGTGATATCACCATACCATTTTTCAGGCCTAGTTATTCTAACAGTCAATGGAGGCCTCCCATGTTCAAAAGTCTACGAATAGGCTAGGCCCATCTAAAGATCATCTTCTGCCGCCACATCTGGCAGGGACCTTCGGGATCGTGTACGCTAAGAGTGGACGTAAAACGTACTGCTGTCGTCCCCAGGATTGCTTAATAGACGCTTCGAGTCCCCAGACGGTAAGAGTGGGGGACTCGAAGTGCAACCCTGGGGAGGACAGCAGTACATTTTGGTCTCTTGCTACTGTGGAGGATGTGCCAAAAGCATAGCACTAATTGGGCACCGGCGCGGTCCAATGGAGTTCCCGGAGTTCTTCTATTTTGTGCAGAAGATGGCCACCGTGTGGTTTTAGTTGGTTAGAGTCCGACATACCCATCCGCCATCCCAAGGTGTATCCATAAGGATTTCCACGCGAAAACAAAAAAAAAGCCTATCTAAAGAAATTGTTAAGTTTTATTTATTACTAGCTGACACGCGACTTGTCTCCGTGATGCGTCAATAAAAAATATCCTATATAATAATCCAGGAAATGGTCTATATTAGTATAGGATATTATTTGCATAAAATAATTAGCAGTCTTAATTGTTAAGTTTTATTTATTACTAGCTGACACGCGACTTGTCTCCCGTGGTACGTCAATAAAAAATATCCTATATGATAATCCAGGAAATGGTCTATATTAGTATAGGATATTATTTGCATAAAATAATTAGCAGTATACAAATGTTTTTGCACGTGTAGGCAACCGTCGTTAATTCACGTAAGCTATACCTAATTAAAACATAAAAAAACTAATTCTTTGAGTTTGCGAACAAAGAAAATTCTAATGTCTAGAACACTGAGGTAGTATGTACATCGTTGGTCTAGAATTTATCTCCACGAGGTGTCCACATTTGTTTACGGTACATGAACTCAAGTATTTTGGAAATTTATACTAAGCATAATATCTTAGAAATAAATATTTTCTAGTTGCTTACATTATATTATAATTTTTTTGTTACAGTTCGGATTCAAGCTGTAAATTGAAGAGGCTCAGACGTAGTGCTCCACAATATTTAGTATTCTTATTTTGTAATGATTAAGATTAAATTGTTAAGACCAGTCGTTACTTTTATTGGTTCAGCATCAGGAATGTTAGTCTTGTAGTCAGTCAATTCCTCTTGCATCATATAGCCAATCACCTTTGTTTTTCACCTCTAATATAAAAGGATTGCATTCATACGGGAGGTTGGTGTTTAGGAAATTTACTATAAATGTTATGCTTATCCTTTTTTTTACAATCCATTCAAGTAGTTCAGGTGTTCAGTAGTTACTTATAAGTATATTTAGTTAATAATATAAATGCAAGGATTTCAGTGTTCAATTCACAGTGTTCCAGTGTTCAGATCACGTGATCCATTTTTCATTCATTCATTTTTCCATGCAGTGGGTTGATAAAAGGTGGGAATAATAATGATGACGATTCCTTTTGTTGGCAACGAATTTAAAATTTAATAGAAGCGACATCTGGCAATTATGGTAAACACCAGCTGCGGCAAGCGAATACATCAAAAGTACTCTGTGGAATACATTGGCACTGTTTCAACGTTCGAGTCTAATCTGTAGGTGTGCACTGTGCAGTCGTTGTTTTAGTTCCAAAGTAACACAACAGAGAGCGCTTATTTAAAACTCTTATGACACTATTTGAGTTTGATTGAAATTATTTACATCTTGATAATTTTCTCAGTAAGTATTATTATTGAGATTATACGATAGCAAACATTCCATAGTAAATTATATAACTTATGAATATAGGTAATATTTGGATGCTGATAAGCAATAATGTGTCAACCCACAAAAATTCGAAAATTGAGTTAATGATGCAGTACGCTTCTTTGGCTGACAAAGAACGTTTTTCAATAGGGTTTTAACCTGATTGAATGGTTTTTATACCAAAAATGAGTATAAAAAGGTTGACACGAAATCAGTTCGAAGGGTAAGACATTTTGCAATAAGATGTTTAGGCACTTGAAACATTGTTTGATGACCCTAGGCGCCATCTGTTTAAAGTCAAAAGAAGTTATGGGACATGATCGGTTATTGCGTAATTAGTATTATCCATTTTCGGGTGTGTAAACAACATTGGCCCATATTTAATTAAAATTATACGTATAAAGTGGGCCTCACAATACTACTAGCCACGAATACTAAATGGAAAACGCAGTAGAAGACTTGGGGAATATAAGATCATCAAAGGTAAGTCAAAATATTACATAAATATAAGGATTTTAGCTATACAAGTTTAGAGGTCATTTTACCGGTAAAATTATTAAAACAGCGCTTTTTTATGACAGAATACTCCCAATACCCCGCATCCAGTCACGTTCAGCCACGTTCTTCAGGTCGTCGGTCCACCTGGTGGGGGTCGCCCTACGCTGCGTTTGCCGATTCGCGGTCTCCACTCAAGGGCTAGTCTGCTCCAGAGGCCATCAGCCCTTCGACAGACATGGCCAGCCCACTGCCACTTCAGCTTACTGATCCTACAAGATATGTCGGTCAATCCGGTTCTCCTCCGGATAATCTCGTTACGGATTTCATCCTTCAAAGAAACTCCAAGCATAGCTCGCTCCTTGGTTTAAGACCTTTATCTTCAAACTTTGCGGTATATGTGACGAGAAGACTCGGCGAAGTTTGCCAAATACTACCCAGCCTTTTTTTTTTATTTTTTTTTTTGCCGTGGGGAAATCCTCATGGACGCACTCCGCCCGGGGTAGGCGGAGCCAGTGTCGGACTCTTACCGACTAAAACCACCACGGTGTTCCTTCAACTACCTTAGCACGGGGGCGTGGGAACCCGTGATTATTCACAAAACCACCCCCGACAGGTCCTGGCCCGCCACAAGCAGGCGAGCCCCTTCTCCCCGTGCGGCCTAACATCGGCCGCACCCTCCTAGGTGGCGCACACGGAACACTGCACGCCACGAGTCTGCTGCTCGCAGGCCCTACCTCCCGTAATTTTTTATAGAGGTTTTCTTCCACGCGGTCCGGGCGGTGAAGCCAAGACCCTCGGTCCCAAGAGGCGCGAGAACACTACTCAGCGGGCACTCCTGGGGTTACGAGATCGACGGGGGCAGGGAAAGACAGTCCCCCCGCTGCCTGCCCAGTGGCAGGGTGAGTGCACACCGGGCCCGCCCCTGCTCCTCCACTGTGCCCTCTGCTGATATCAGAGGGACACGTGGAGCAACTCCCTACTGGCCCAGAACGGGCCCCTCCCGCGCCAGAATATTCGCCACAGGCAATAAAATCCCCCGAAGGTTAATCCCTCGGCAGGATTTTATTGCCCGTGCCCAGGATGCACCGGCCAAACAACTGCCGATCCCTCCAGACGTGTCCAGAAGGACAAGCAGCCGTCAGGCACACGTGGAGGTTTTCTGGCCAGCACCCCAAATACTACCCAGCCTAACAAGAACCTTCTGTCGGCTTCTTTCTTGAAGTTTGTCTACCAAGCTGAATTATCTGCCCTAGGTAGACGTATTCCGTTACGACTTCGAGTGCCGACCCTTCAACGAATATTGGCCTCGGCATGACATGCATATTGAACATGACTTTAGTCTTGTCCAGATTCATGCCGAGACCGATACGCCGAGATGCTCCGTTTAAGCTGTGCAGCATTTCGCCCAGGTGTTCCAACGACTCAGCCATACAACGATGTCATCGGCAAAACGGAGATGTGAGATGTTCTCGCCGTTAACGTTGATACCCTAACCAGTCGAAAGAAACGAGATTATTTTGTTGTAGGTAGTTTGATTTTGATTTTTAAATACTGTTTTAATTTAGATAATGTTGATTATGATGTAGGTAGGTAAGTATTCAAAGTAAATCTTGAAGATTGAATAGCCAATAACGTTCGATGGTCCCTAATTTGTTCCGTTTTTAAGAGGTAAATAAATATTTTAATATTGTAAGAAATCATGGCTTTTATTGATAACACCTTAACATTACAATTTTTATCTTAATAATACGTTTATCAATATAGGGTTAAGGTACTTGACATTAATCAAATTGAATTTAAGTTAATTGTTTTCAGTTTAGCAATAATGTGTTATAAGACTTGAAATGTATATTCAAATAAAATGTTTGCTGGCGCATTTTGCAATATCAAATTTAACGGTTTTTGGAATGAATATAACAGATTTTACAAGTTTAATGGGAGAAATTTGATCTAAACTGATATTATGATATAATTACTGCATATCATCAATATTTGCAGCAAATTCTTGAACAAACTAATTAAATTGGCGCTGTAATTTTGAAACACGATTTACTCGAAATGGCTTCCGTGTAGGTTGACATACTATTGCTTATCAGCATCCATTTAGTCATATCACTAGTTTTTGCACCACTAAAATCACTTTAACACGGGCTTAAAGATCACCTTAGCTCTTTCTATAAATAAATTAATAATATTGGTAGTAGTAGGTACTCCATAATCGATAGGGTGACGCTCAAAACGCAACGTATCTCGCCATGACTCACACATGGACATTTTTAAGCGAGTTTTTCAACACCCCTTGCGCTCGAACACGTTCAATCTGCCATGCGTGTGCGCATACACCATACAGAGAAAGGTCAATAGGCGGCCAACTTCATTCAAAACTGTCTCGGCGAGCGTAGTGGCGTAGTTCAAACTTCACTCGTTTCGTAAGCCAAACACCGTATGATCGGTTCTTTGATGACGTTTTACCAAACAATTGTCGGTTTATTGTTTGTTTTGTCAATATTTCTGTATGTATAGTTTGTGGACTGAACTAATCACTGTGCAAGTGATTTCAAGTATTGTTCTGTGTCTGTGTTGTTGCATTCTAGTGTAATTAAGTTTTATTTTAAATTGATTAGCTGTGTCGAGCTAGTTTTTCTTACATTTTGAAGTTTGTGTTATGTTTTTAAGTTGATCGTGTGTTTTTCTAACAGAAGAACTTATTCTAGTGTTGAGGACAATTTTCTTGGTGAGTACCTACAGATCCGTTATATTTACTTAAACAACGTGTCCGATTACAGTCATGCTTAATAACTTGATAAGGAACAAAAATGTTTATAGTTAAATGGGAAATATGTTCGTACAGACGTTTATTGTAAAACTTATAAGTAGCTAACTGACACTCTTGCAATAACTAACTACACACAACTTATTGAAATAATTTAGGTGTTCTTAACTTAATCGGAATTGGAACAAACCTGTCATCATCATTATTGCTATTATAACTTCCTGGATACGTTGTTACTTGATCAACATTTCTTTTAACAGAAGATCGTATTTTCCTCATTCCTAAATTACGTTTTATATCTTTTAAGTTATCTGTTTTTAATACTCTTCTCTTAAAATTCTCATTCAGAGAATTGACTTTTTTATCTTTCTTGTTTATAATTTTACTTAAATTGTCATTAAGTTGAATTACATTTCCATCATTACTTTGCCTTTTAATTTTTTCTGTGTAATTTATGAACGTGTCGGTAGGGTAATCAGGTCCAGTTATTTCTTCCGTATCTCGTCTTCTGCGTTTACCAGATATAACTCCAAGTTGGAGAAGAACAGGGTTGCTGACAAGTGCTGCTGCTGCACCCAATAATGCTATTCCAGCGATTGGCCATAGTACTGTTTTTGTCGCTAATGCCTGCAATATGAAAAGTTAAGTTAAATCAGAAAAGATGGGGTGAATAGGTATCATAGGAAAATGATCATGATATTATCGTATAGCTATCTGATGAATCTGTTAACTCAATATAGGTAGGTAGGTACTAAGGTAGTGACATAATTTCCTAAAATCCCCTGGATTAATTTAATTAAATATACATGCGAAATTCCGAGCATATCAACATAAATTGAAATTCTAGTTAGCAATGAAGTAAGAGATAATAACTTCCAACCATTAAAAAAACTAGGTTAACTAGAATCTAATGAAGCAGCGTGGGAACATCAAGTCTACAACCAACTTGGGAATAATATACTTAAAGGGCAATAACAGTTAAACAGAATTTCCGTCTAAAGTAAATTTATTGCCAGTATTTGCAAATGTTGTACCTAATTAGGTAGTAGGCTACATATAGTAAATTGTACTACATGTGGGAACATGGTACATTAAAAGAAAAGAAAAACAAAGAGCTGCTATAAAAGGTAAATATTGTTTATAAACAGTCAGGTGAGTTTTTCGTCAACGTAAATATCACGATTCACGATTAGTTTAGCTATGAGAAGGAAAAAAAAAAGTGTAGTAAATGCCTCTTTTCTTGAACCAACTTAAAATGGTTGTTGGCTCGTACTACAGTTGTAAGTCCCTAAATTACTTACATGTTTGTAATGTTTATTATGATGTCCATGGTCTAAATGGTGTCCATGATATCCAGAGTAGTGATGATGGTCGTGGCCATAAGGATCGTGGTGACCGTGATGACTATGGGGATCATGAGGATTATGGTGGTTGTGGGGATCTTGATAGTCGTGGTCATAGCCATGAGGAGCGTGGATATCTGAGTGAGCATCATACAAGTGATAATCGTGCCCGTGAGGGTAGTGGGGAGATTCTTCGTAATCGTTTAATGAATAGCCTGGAACAAAAGTAGTAGTTTAGCTAGGTATATTGTTGCTACACGTTTAGTTGCAAAAGCTGCTTCAGCTACTTCTGAGACTAAAAATAGATCGTAAGATGAAAAGTGTTGGTGTGAGATATTTTTTGTAACCTTTCATGTATTCTTAGAAAAGTAAGGTTGGACTGACTTAAGACTCCATAGCATAATTTTCCTGGAACATCATACACAAAAGGTCAAAAACATTATAATATATCAAACTAGCGACCCGCCCCGGCTTCGCACGGGTGCAATGCTGATACTAAATATACTACAGAATGCCGCTATGTCCCTGCATTTTAAATCTGTAATATCTTCGAAAAAATTCATTTAAATTACATTCTGTAAAGGGCCATATTGATCTATATTAAATTCACAATGTATTTAAGGTATTTAATTTAATAAGGATTAATGCTGTATTGCTTAAAATCGCTTCGTAAATAAGTTATTATTTCTGGTAAAAAGTAAAGGATAAAACATGTTTATTGTGGGTTATCCCTAAGAGATAGACATATTGGTATATGTCAATGGTTTGCGGACTTTTTTGTAGACCTTTTTAAGGCGTACAATACTATAGTAAAAATGAGTAAACCGCATTAAAATGCGTTGCGTAGTTTTAAAGATCTAAGCATACATAGGGACAGACAGACAGCGGGAAGCGACTTTGTTTTATTCTATGTAGTGATGATTAGTTCTATGTTCATGTGATAGACGAAAAATAGGAAGTACTGAATAGTACCGATAAATCATATATTTTCTATAGCAAAATGACGACTGTGAAAAAAACAAATATAACAACAATGTCGTAGAACATGCCCATTGTTTTAGACATCGTTATGGTCATTATAACACATGATGCAGTTTTTCGGACAATAGTGAGCAATAAAATCACCGCGTACTTAAATTAAGCAATCTAGTGATATAATACAAAAACGAAATAATGTAGGTGGCAACCAGACATTGGACATATAAAAAATATTAAGAAAAAGTAAGTTATGTTGAAAATGTTCTTTTTTGAATGAAAGTATAGAAAGATTTTTTGAAAATCTAGTGATCTAGTGACTGTTAACAATAGTGAAAACAATAAAGCAATATATCCACTCGAGTGACCTTGGGTACTGATAGTACCCAAACGTGTTTTGCTCCAAAGTGGCCTTGGGTACTAGTAGTACCCAAGCTAAGTGAATGTGGAGTACCTCATGAATATGCCTAACATTTTTATAACTAAGAGTTATTTCAATATTACCATCATCATCATCATCATCATTTCAGCCGAAAGACGTCCACTGATGGACATAGGCCTCCCCCAAACATTGCCACAACGACCGGTCCTGTGCCTTGCGCATCCAGCGGATTCCCGCGACCTTCACCAGGTCGTCGGTCCACCTTGTTGTCCATATTACCATCAAGTTCTTAATAAATAACATAACATAACATCACGCCTGTATTTCCCCGAAGGGGTAGGCAGAGGTGTAATAGTACACCAACATTTCGCCAGTTATGTTATAGTCCCATGTAATAGGGGGCGAGCCTATTACCATTAACCGGGCACAAATCCAAACTCCGGGCTGCTACTGAGAATTTCCTAAAGAAAAAACCCAATAACACTTTGCCCGACCCGGTAATCGAACCCAGGACTCACGCTCAGCAGTCGCGCTTGCAACCACTAGAGTAGACCAACGAGGCAGTCAGTCAGTCCTAATAAATAACCCAACATTTTAAGATACGGCAATACTACAATCATTAGGTTGTCTGGTAGAGAACGCCTTTGGCGTTAAGACCGCCTTTGTACTCTGTTGTGCATAAAGAATTAAATAAATAAATAAATCATTCACTCAAAGATTTAATATAAATATTTTTTATTTTGTCTGTTGTATCTACGTCTCGACTTGGCGGCAACGAATTTAACTTATTCTTGTATTTTTTCGATAAAATGTGATTTTCTTTTATTTCTACATAAAGCATAATTACACCATGCGTTTTAAACCATAAAACATCTAGGTTAACAATTCACTTTATTGTTAAAGTTGTTTTCATAAATAAGACAAAATATGCTCAATGTTTATGTTTAAAACCGATTATTTAAGTGAAGAGATCATAAATTAAAACAAAACTTTCACGAGTTCAAATGGCCTATTCATAAGCATTATAAAAAACTTCAATTGTAAGCAAACTTCTTAGAAAAAAAGTCATAAATAAAGTTTTTTGTAACATGAGCGGGCCGCGCGTATTCACTCGGCTGCTAACGTAAAGTTGTGGTCACTCAACGGTTAAAAGACAGATGCGCCCAGTCACTCCAGCGGATATAATGGTGACGAAGAATACCTGGTTGATCATGATCATGATACAGCAAGCCTCGTCCGTTACTTGAGCTGGACAGTGCGCTGTCGGGTATTTCCTGCAAAAAGATCGAAATGATTAGTTTTCGAGTAAAATATTTGATTTATTCTTTTTTGATTAGCAGAGAGGTGGCATGATCTTGAAAAAAAAAACATAGCATAGCATAGAAGAAATAATAGTAGTTCATACTGAGAAGTTTGGTGTAACAAAGTTGTTCATACTTTCATAGTTTGTTACCCTGTACCACAGATAATATAATACTGTACTTATCGGTTTTTTGCCGATTTAAGTTATCAAAAATCTTGGTTATAATATTGAGAGATTTTCCTTGTTTGACGCACGCACGACAAATATGTAATATTATTATGTTTCTCTTCCGTTTGTGAGATCATACATACGTATCATATAATGCATCCCTTTTACCGGCAAATTCGGACTGTATTCAATAATTAAATTTAAAAAATCTATTAAATTGATGATGGCAGCTCTTCTCCGTTACAAGATAGAATAGTATTTGATAACCATAATATGTATAGATACTTCTTCTGATAAAATAATTAAATACAATTAGCTCTTGGCAACGGTCCGATGGTTCGATACGACCGTCTGAACACTGCCCCTTTTTCACATGGCACTCAATGTTTCTACTTCAATTGATGGCGTTACACGGCATTACTTTCCTTTTAAAATGTCTACAAACTTGTTCACTGTGAGGTGAAACATTTTACTGAATGTATTTATTTTGGGTATCTTTGACTATGATCTGTGAATTATCTGTGTTTTACTTTAAATTGAATTCTCGGATCCCGATATCCGCCCTAACTCAGTTTCAGAGGTCAGTGGGGTAATTGTGTAATGCATTCACATTGACATCAGCTTTCATTTTGAAATTACAGCAATATTCATTGCGTGGTACGTAGTTGTCAATATGACGGATTGTCAAAACACACGGAGCAATGAATATTGAAATCCGAATGAATGCTATCGCGAGTAAGTTACGCAATTAGGCAGCAGGTAACGACCTCTCACTCTCTGTGTGAAATAATAATTATTGGAACCCAATTATCACTGGAATCAGTTACCTATCCCAGAAAGCTAAATATGTTAACTGGACGGAACCTAATATATCTTCAACTACACAAATAGAATTGATGCATAGTCTAATTCCACAGGTATTTGAATACAATCCATTTCTAACGAGATATGAGTATGAAAGTAGTATGTGAGTCATGTATTTTTTCTCATCTCTTATTGAGGTTTTGTTTCAAAGCATTATTTATTACTACGGGGAACTGATCTGATATCTGACTAACTGTTGCGTGGAGGTCGAGGCCGTCACGGGAAAAGATTCTTAGTTATGCATCTTGAAATCCCTGTTTCAATGGCAAATTGTTCTCTTAAGTGCTCCTTATCTGTGTTCTTACGGTTTAAAGAACTTTTAATAATACACTACTTTTATTCATGGTTGTTGTCGTTCATGAGAAGTGCAGAAATCTGATCATGTAAAAAGGTCTATCAGTATAATACAGAGTAGTAGGTATAGTAGGTAGAAATAAATTATTTCATAAATTTCCAGAAGCACACAACTAATGAGCTACTGAACTGGACACCCATTTGGTACAATACCGAGACACATATCACACTTTTTATTGTATTTTTACTTGTATGTCCTGTGTCTTGTTTTTGTACTAAATAAACGTTTTATCTATCTATCTACCTAATGTCTGAAAATGATAAAAATATTGAATCAATGCTCCAAGAGCATTCTGTTCGGACTGTTAATACTCAGCGTTATAAAAGTAACGAAAAATTATTGACACACTTGCGTACCAAAAACTGGGACAGGACGATAAATTGTCAAGCAGTTCGTTATCTCCATGTTTTTATACAAATATATACGCACTGATCACAAGGAAACTTAATTAAATAAAAATAGTGTTAATTTATTTAAAACTGCCAATGTAATTTTATATTGTATCAACTGCCGGTTGAGTCACGTTTCCGTTCCAGCAAGTTTATCAAGAATGTGGGCCATGTCAGTGATATTCCCACAAGCAGCCTCGGCTTGTCGTATTTCTGCATTTGAAATGCGCTAAATGCTGTCAGCTATGCGGCAAAGTAATTGCGCCTAGTCTAAGTACTGTAATTATAAATACAAGTTAGAACCCCTTTGAATGCATAACACGGACCTACTACTGCATACTTTATCATGGTCATAAATAAAATTACGGTTCTCGAGTAGAGTTGTGTTATTATAAGTGATAAGGAAATTATGAATATTTTGAATTCCTACCTTAAATTTAATTGGGTTGCCGGCAGGTGTAAAGGTTGCCTCTTTCTGTAACGTTTTCACATCAGTTATGTTCTGAAATAAATAAACATTATAAGTACTTTCATTAACTTTGCCTTTGATTCACGTGTATTCTTTTTCACTAACATTATTATCAGCTGTAGAGTAATCTCGTATTTGGGAATTAAAATTCGCATTAGAAATGGCGTCACTTCTCGCAATATCGTAAGTCGCAATGAAAAAAAATATGAACAAGACTTGATACTTATTAGACATGAACCACATAATAATATCGTTACAATAAACACAAACACAGACACTGAAAACAAACAAGAAACTTATGGAATCACAAGTAACTATGACGCTGGACGGGTTAATACGGTTCTTTATAAAAAATGGTGACAGAGAAGAGGGGGCTATTTGGATGACAATTTGATAGAGCCTCAACAATGGTGCAGTCCAAGATATGGTCACACCCTGTTGACTAGATTGCAAAGTCGTTTCTCCGGCTTTGTTCATAATAAATTATAATGATGGTCATGTTTGCTGAATTGTTTCATGGTGGGTGAACATTGCTACGGATGCTTTTCAAATTCCAAAGGTATGTGCGTTTTGTTGAAGATGTACTAAGACATTAGTGATGGCGATGAGAACCAAGATAAAATTTCTTACTGTGATGATTAAGTGGTGGGAAACAGTGGTGTTAACATGATAGTGTTAATAATGTCGTTGGAATGTTATTTAGTTTTTCATCTAGTAAGAAGATTTAGTCAACAATAAAGACTTATCTTTGCATCCATTAGAGATGGGTTTTTGCCAGGGCATTTTGGCATGTATTGAATAAATGCCAATGAGCGCAAAACGCCAGTGCATAAACCCATCACTAATTATAATGTTTTATTGGTTTCTTGGTTCTTCGAAACTATTTACAAAAAAAAAAGTATTGACAATCGTCAGTTTCTAGAGTTGGTTTTTAATTTTAAACCTTATCCATGCCAACTGCTTTCATGTTCCGAAATACTTTTTAACGAATATTTATTATTAAGGCAAAACGTGGACCTTCCCATACAGCCAAGTTGACAATCTACAATCGTCAACGCTATAGAAAACAATCAAAATGTATGGGAATGACAAATGACAATGACAATGTTGAGATATCAACGAATGACTTTTTCGTTGAGATATGTCATTCCCATACATTTTGATTGTTTTCTATTAGCGTTGACATTGTAGATTGTCAACTGGGCTAGGGGGGCTTATTCTACCTCGAGGAAAGCCCTCGAGGGCTACCTCTTAAACATGCTGGACAAGATATTCTGAAATATTTCCCGCACAATGATTTACTCGCTAGAAATGCCTCTCAGCGATAAGTAAGCGACTAGGTAGGTAGCAAAAACATATGTTCGATAGCACGAACGTTGAGAAAGCCATACGTTTCCGTAATGCATAATGCATTTTCTGTATATGTTATCGTAAATTATTACCTCTATATCTCATAATTAGTCTTGTGACGTGGTATTAAGGTTTAATTTAGCTTTGAGATCAGGTAGAATTAATTATGCAGTTGTTAGCGTTTGCAGTTGTTGTCTCATTGCGAACAATGGTAAAGCACTTACGCTAGATGTAAGTGCCTTACTAATGCACTTTAGTATTACAAAAATAGTGTTTATGTATAATATGCCGTAGAAATATATATTTTCTATTGAATTCGAGAGCAACTATACTTAAATGAATCACGTTTTGTATCCTAAAAGGTTTTTCCCATGCTAAGAATTCTAAGAATTATCCCCAGATGATTAAACCATTTGTTTTTTTTTTAAACAATCTTTGAAAGGGCTCGAATGAAATATTATGACCCCAATTTTTTTAGAATTTCATTATTAGTTCACTAACCTTTGAATTTTCTTTAGTTAATTCGGTTTCTGTTTATGCCCTGGGGCTCCTATGTTTACAATAATGGATAGTGCTATGTTTAAAAACAAACCATGCACGTTTCAACCGTGCGAGTAGATAAATCAGGATCGAGATTTTTCCACCTTAATAAAAGGGTGATCTCGTAAAGCTTAGACATGGCATAACTGTATAATAAGGGTTTTAACATTTATATAATAAAATCTATTGAACTACACGAAAACAAACTGAAACAAAAATAAGTCCAAATGGCCTAAAAACTAAAAAAAAAGAGAACATCGCAACCTCGGACTGAAATAATAAGATGGAGACGGTGTTATACTTTTGGTCTGAGATCGCAACCAAAATTTTGCTAGCCTCTATCGATTTCTAAGCCCGAATTAATTAATTAATTTAATTTAACAAATCACGTCCTTCTTATTTAGGTAAACCAGCCGTTTCAACCTAAAATATAAAGGTGACCCCAAATGCTATAGCAAAAATATAATTTAACTCTACAACATTTAAATAGCAGTCAGCAAACTTAATTATCGTAGCAATTTTTTATTGTAATTATATTTTATTATTATTTCAAATCGCAATAGTAATAATAGTAATTACCTATATAGATCAAATGATTGATGATTGTGGAAAAAAAAAAACAAAAGAAAAACCTGATCCTAGTGGTTAGCATGTGTTACTTAAAACTTTTGTTTGTTTGTTTTGTTAACTTAAAATACCTAAAATGTTGCTGAGTTTAACACTATACTTCGCACTAGACAAGTGAAGCCTATATCCAGTGCGCAACAACGGACAAATCCACTTATCGCATAATGCGCTCAGGATGTTATGGGAGCTGGCACGCATTCTGCAAAGAGTCGAGGCACACCGTTTCCGGTGATGGCATGAAAGCCGTCAATCCTCGCCTCAGCAAACATCCGAGAAGCTCTACAAAAAGTGGCAAGCTCGCCAGCGGCCTGAATACATTATTATACTGCACACGTAGGGCACTGTATGTCTTTTTCGTATACCTAATCCACAGACTGCACGTGTAAAGTCTATAATAAAGAGGGTATTTTACTGTAGTTACGTAAGTACAGTCATCTGAGATTTCTACGAATGTTGCCCGTGCTACAAATATAACTAAACCCAATGCATTACGAGTAGAGGGCCCGTTTTTATTAGTTTTAAATTATTTATTTCGCGGCAACAGATTTACGATTGGCACCGCGATATATCAGGCGCCCGCCAATAAAATTCACTCTAACATTGGAATAAGGGGAACTGGAACTGACAATATTTGGTTCTGGTTTTGTACGCTGTACCTATGTTTTTGTAATGTTTGCTGTGGACTAAAGTATTAGAAATGTGTTATTATAAAAAAAATATGCTAAGGCTTCAGTACAACTAAATGACTACGCCAGCCATGATCTCAAAGTTTTGTCTAAAATACTAAAAATAATTTACGAGTTTTTGTTATCCAAACGTTTGATTATATTCATTGCAATGTCACTTATTTTCGTAACTTTTTTTGTCATTCCGTATTATTCTGTAATTACCGTATTCTTTGCTTTGAAAAAGAAATTTGGTTGTTTTTATCTAATTATTTGAATACAATCATAAGTATTAATAAGCTATAAAATAAATGTTCAATTTATTAATTAAATTCTTATGAGGCTTACAATACAATACATAACTCAATGAAGACAGGAATTCAGATCAAGAAATTATCGGTCACAAAATTTGAATCTCAAATTCAGAGAACGTACAGTCAACTGCACGTGTGTGGTAACACTTGAATTACGAAAACCGCCCTTACTGCTTACGAAACAAAGATACGTTAAGGTCCGACGTGTGTACGCCTGTACAACCTAAAGTATAGTTAATTTAAACATAAAAGTATGGACCTTTTAGAATAGAGCTGTGTATAATGTCTCTCACGTCGTAGAATACTTATTATATATTTTGCTAACATAAACAATAGTTATGTAACTATGGATGAAAAACACATACTGCACTTTTCCCGAATAAACTGAGATAAAGGCAGGAGGATGATTATGAAACAGATGCGCAATTCAGATCTGAAGTCACTGATATTAAAATTAGCATCTTTACCGAGTAGAACAAAGAACTATTGAGACAGTAAGGAAACATGTTGACCGAAACAATTTTACAATTTGGAACTACAAAAATCCCTAGAATAGTCGCTTCCATTTTCTCTGATTCCGTGAATTCTCTTACATTTCCCAGATATTGCCCGGCAGGTAGCTCAAACCCCCTTTTATTTTACGATCTTAAATTCTTCACGAGATACATAGGTGAAAGAAGTACCCAATGCAATTTCAACGGTTGTGTTAGAAAAGATAAAAATTGGAAAGAGGGTAGCGGGTAAATGGCCCGGCCACGATTAATGGGTCATGTAATTATTTTCAGTGCATCCCACGAAATTTAACAATGGAATTGGATCGGAACTGGGAACCTTCTATTATTTTCTACAAATGCCTCGAAAGGCAAAGACTGCCTCGTTGGTCTAGTTATCGCAAGCTCGACTGCTGAGCGATTCCCGGGTCGGGCAGTATATTGGGTTTTTTCATTAGGAAATTCTCAATAGCAGTCCGGAGTCTGGATTTGTGCCCGGTTAGTGGCAATAGGCCCACCCCCATTACATGGGACTTGTAACATAACTGGCAAAATGTGGGTGTACCTACTATACAACTCTACACACACCTTCGGGAAAAATAGGCGTGATTTCTATCAATTTATGCAACAATTATTGTAACAAATTCACGTGTATTGTGCTTTGTCTTTGGACTTATCAATGCATTCTAAAATTCTCGTCAAGTTTTTATACAAATAAATTACTTAACTACTTGTGAATGAGTTTTCATTCTATTGTACAAATTATTGTAAATGAATGTTTTCCATCGTTGTATTCTAATTCTTCCAGTATTTTTGTACAATCAAATCACTTGCATATTTTCTCACGCTAACTTATATTACAATAGGCCTGTAATTCACATGATTAAATACGAAACTTCTTTCTTAACCTACATTAAACGTTGCATACAACAAAACTATCTCCATTATTTGTATAAAATATCGGACAGTCTTATAAGAAAAACTAAGCCGAAGTAAACATTAAAAAGTTTTCGAATTTCTCGTTCGGCGATATCGTATTGAAGAATCGTGTTCGCTCGAATCTAATTCTTGAGCTTAGGAAAGCATCGATCAATGTCTCTTGGCTTCAAAGAGCATATCGGAGGCAAAGCAGGAGGTGTCACGCTGAATGGATCGACGCCTAAACGAGTATCAATAGAGCTAAGATTTACGTGATTTGTAATTCCTTTTCGAAGTTGCTTTTTCGGTTCTCAAGCCTGTTCTTTGAAAGTGTGTTTGTAAGTGTATGATTGATTCTGACTCAAATCTTTTTGAATTAACAATTTCTTCTTCTGTACATTCACCTTTTCTAATAGGCAATAGCCTATTAAGATACGTCAGAGTTTTAGTTGAAATCGCCATACTTGGCAGTCAGTCAATTATTGTCGAAGTATGATTCTTATTTATTGTGAGTTGAAGTATGATTCTTATTTATTGTGAGTTACTTATCTAGAAATTTCTCAATTTAAACATGGATATTTAGAGAAAGCGATGAAATGATATATAAAAAGTTGAGATAATCTTTTACTGAATCTGTTTGTGATTAACCAACTTATCTTCAGCCAGCAGCAAGTTTTCATTATAAACGAAACATTGAACTTCAACAATAATAATTTAATTATTTATAAAAAATCACTTCAAACTTGAAAAATTGTTGTCAGCTTTAAAAGATTGAAAGTATATTTCCATACAGACTTTACATAGAAAAGTGCGGTGGCATTTTCGAGCGCATTCGCGATGAGACAGTCCCATTTGGCAATATGAGAGTGACGTCTTATGAAAAATGCGGCAATACCAGTTGAGGCACCGACATTAAACCATCTGAATATGCGAGGGGTTGTAAATGTCACGTGTATGATAGGGACTTAAAATAGAAGAGGGTGACTTTTAGGCAATATTACAAAAATATTTCTGGTGAACTTATTAGTTGAGAGTGAAGAAAGCCATTAACGATATTGTTTCATGTGGCAAATCATTCTGAGAGAATTGCAGAGATATTGTAGATAATGTTCAATTTGTACACAGTTGTAAAAAAACTCAAACAATGTTGAAGATTTGTAAACTATAGTAAAGCTTGTTTGTAAAGTTTCTCTTGTTGTGTGTTCTGGTGTTTGTGTCAAACTCTCACGGGATCGAATTTTTCAAGTTTGTGATAACTATGTACGTAACAGCTGCAGAATTGAACACTAAATATTTATAGATGGCATCTGCCTGCAGCTAAAATAAGGAGGAATTTTAAAACACAGTTTATCAATATACAAAATAATATCTTACTGGTGTTTTTGAGTATTGAATATGAATATTTTCTGAAAGTGTAACTTTATTTTCTTCCATTTATTTCCATTCATGAAAAAGTAAATAAACAAACAAGCCACCAAGCTGATACAGAACTTGAATAATAGATCAATGACCCAACCAGAAGTAACTCGTAAGAAAACACTTTTCCGCCACGGAACGGGATGGGGGGGGCAAGAAAAATTGCACTCGTTACGGTACAAGGAATTGGCGTTAATAAAAAACGTACCGTAATTCGGCTGTAAGGGTGTTGACAAACGAGGAGACTAGAGCCCACCTAATGAGGCACGGCTGTATCACCTGACAACGGTAAAATGCCTATCTGAGGGACTTTACAACCTATTTGTTTTTACCTTTTTGTGACGTTGCTGTAATTTTTACGAAAGCTGTTATTTATTTAGCTATTATAAACATGTGGGGAGAAGGAGGACGTTTTATAGTGCACAGTATTTTTTATAAGAAGTAGATTTCAAAGACATGCACGCGTATCTCCTGAATGTTTCACCTGTGTTTTTCCACCAGTGCGTTTATGAAGTTTAAGAAGTAGTAGAGTTCCTTTGTGAAAGAGCTCGTCCGGGGAAGTACTACCACTGTACCTAATTTTTCTCCGCCAAATAGTGATGTCCGCCAACCCGCACTAGGCCAGCGTGGTGGACTAAAGCCTTAGCCTTCTCGTACTGAGAAGAGGCCCGTGCCCAGCAGTGGGACAGTAATGGGCTGGTTATGTTATGTTATGTAAATAGTGATGCTTGCATTGCTGTGTTTCGGTCTGAAGGGTACGGGTGCCGGTGAAATTACAATCACATGAGACTTTCCATCTTCATGTCTCAGTTTGGCGAACCGACTTGCGGTACCATTAAGGCAACAGCCTAGGTGGTATTGCAGTTGTTATAGCAAAAGTAACCACTTAACAAAAGGTGGGCCTTTACCTCGTTTCGCCATCCTATACTAATATATAAAAAAAAAAAAAAAAACTTAATGTTTTGTATTGTTTAGCTGCTAATGAACTTATTAATGTTTTTTTAGATTGGAATAGATAATTAACTTTTTTAGTAATCCCTATACTACAGACAAATAGGTATTCATCAAACTGAACGTGCCTCAGTTTTCCCTGAATATTCTTTGTATGTATCACCATTATCATCGTTGTCATCATCATCTCCGCCCGTATTCACCCATTGCTCAGTGCTTCTTCTTTTAATTATTCTTAATTACACCATGCACCATCAAATTGTAGTAGGACCATTCCAAATTGTGCTTGTAGTCGTCAATAGTAATTTTACGAGCCGGTATGACACAATGTGTGGGTAAAATCCAATATACCTACAAATAAGAGTATCGAAATAACACAAGTCCTGAAATTGGGAAGGTGGACCAAATAAATCGGAAACCAAAATGACGCCCTAACAATCCCATAATCCCGTACCTCGGACTATACGCGGTTGGATTTGAATTTGGGACGCTAAAATGTTACATTTTCATTTCTTAGTTCGAAAAATTTGACAAAACATTTGGCAGTGCTTTTAATACTTTAAAATATTTTATTCCTTATACAAATGTTTCAAAGTATTTAATGCACTGCTTTTTTTGACAAAACAATAAGCCAAGATCAGTAACATACGTAAAAAAGAACAAATAAAAGTTTAATATAAGGATATAGGTAAGTACCTATTCAATACCTACTTGGATTAGGACTCGAGAAAAAGATTTGATCATTTTCTGCGAATATTATTACAGTTCTGCAGTGAAGATGTTACTTGCTTCACGATATCTTGCTTTTTTTCTCTATTGGCATATTTTCTGTTTCCAGAAAATGTTACAATAACCACATAAAAATAGTTCAATAGTAGTCTGTAGTATTTTAATAGTAGTCTGAGTTATTCAGTCAATCGTTTTCGTAACAATTTAGTGGACCCCAAAATACAGGTTGTTTAAATTTTAAAGCGTGAGGATCAGGGATCAAAGCGTCTATTATATCCGTTTCGGCACGATTCGTGTGGTACTGATCTATGGACAAATACCTCACTCGTTATTTTGTAAGGGTCTCCCATCCTGTTAATCCTTGTTCGTGATTCGTTTCACATTATTCGGGGGTAGTGGAGAAATAAAAACTTCTATAATAGTAATTATGTTTTATTTCGTCTTTTATACATCTAGAGTGACACCTTAATACTATAGTAAGCAATTGTTTATCACGTCTAACTTTATTTTCCATACAGCGAAGTTTAAGTAGAAACAGAAACAACTGCTGAACTTTGATTAGATTCATGAAGTGTCATGGCCATGCATTTTCAGTTAGTAAATCTGTTTATAATAATAATAATAATAAATTTATTTATTTCAGGCAAATCCACCCATAGTTACAAGTTACAGTCATTGCATTTATAATAATACCAATAATATTAACAACAACATAAGTTTATACCTAACTGACATTGACTGTTATTTGTGGTATTTAAATATACCTTTTATCTATGCTTCATTTTATTTTACATCTTGCATGCTTAATTTGTATGTGAACGCATGTTTGACAAATAAATGATCTTTATCTTTATCTATAACAGCTACAGACATAGAAGAAGTGCTGCGAACAATCACAGTGAAGCCATCAAAACCGTGCTCCCCCGTGTACAAACTAGCGCTCACGCACACACCATGCACCTGAAGGATATTTGTTTTCGTGATGCTTACTGGACGATGCCGCGACATGTGTACTGAGAGCGGTGACCACGGTTTGAGGTGCATGTGTGTGCGTGAGCTCTGGTTTGTACACGGAGTAGCACGGGTTTTTTGGCTTCAATACGATTATTGAACTATATGTACGGGTCTTGTCGCGCACAATAAAATCAAAACATAACAAACATTTTGACTAACCTCGGTGTTTCGGCCAAGTTGCATTGGCCGTGGTCACGAGCAGACTGAAGTATGCGGGTGTCATCGTCTTGAGCGGCGGGTGTTTTTTCGAACTACCCGCGGTTGGTATTTCGTAACGTCGCTGCCGTAACAAGATATGCTGAATCACGACACACAATGCTGACAGTTTCGGCGGACATACATGTAGACATACCACGACGCGAACACTTCTCGATTACCGGATTCCACGAGGAGGACAACCTATATCCATTTTCCCGATTGAAATTTTTATATTTCTTTATCTCAATCGCTTCTCGTACAATTCTGGGATAGTAATGACGAGATGTGGAGAGGATTTTCGGGTCGTGTGGCTGAATCCAATGGTTTGGTCCTGTATCGAGCAAATGTTCGGCTGTGGCAGATTTGTCCACTTGACTGCGCCTTACCGCTGTGATATGCTCCTTCACTCTCTCCGCGATAGTACGCTTTGTCTGTCCAATGTAGGAGCTACCACAGCTGCATTCAATCTTATATACCCCCGGATTGTTCGCAGCACTTCGTCTATATGTTTTATTATGTCTGTGCTAACAGCATAACCTATTCTAAATAGCAATACTGATGCAATAAAGTTATGTGCATAACTTCCTTCAAGTTCTTAGATAGATGACGATTACATCCCGGCCTATTACAGAAACCAACACAAATTTCAGGGAAACGATACCCACCCACATGTCGCCACCTATCATAAACACTCATCCCGCGAAAGCTTTCATCCCCTTATGCAAATTGGCAACATTTATGGTGTGACTACGTAACTCACGCACGGCTGGTGACGGGTGGCCGAATATACCCTTTCTGTGAGATGACACCCATATTTGGCAACCAGGAAATTGCGAACGACTCCTAACTAGAAAGCTTCAGCGTAATTTGTTGGCGGTATCAGATAAATTACAGTGTCGCAAATTGTGTTTATTAATAGAGAAAAACATAGTAGTGTTGATAAAAGGATAATTGTATTTACTATTTTATTTTTCTGAAAGTGAAAGTACTTAATAATTTTATTATTATTTTATTATTTTAACGCATTTTACGCATGCGAAGCGAATTCTAAAGATATATATTGTGGAAAGAAAAAATCGCTCACGAGCAGGATTCGAACCTGCGACTCCTGGCTCAGTACGCCAGTGCTTTAGCCACTAAGCTACCGTGAACACTGCTCGTGGTATCAAAATTAATTATTGGAGTTTCTTTTTTGTGACGTCAGCAATATCTTATTAAGAAACAGTGTTTCTTAATAAGATATCTTTTTTTCTTTCCACAATTTAAATCGTTAGATTTCGCTTCGCATGCGTAAATGCGTTAAAAATAATAAAATAATTAGTAAGGGTAGGCTGCCAACCTGCTGACTGGCTAATATTTTCCCCACGACATGAGCTATTATCATTATGAAGCTCATGTCGACACGATAGAAGAAGAAGGGTAGGCATATCTATACGACTTTGAATTGACTGCAAAGTTAGTCGAGTCGGTTAAGAAACACTGTTTCTTAATAAGATATCGCTGACGTCACCCAAAGACGTACAAAAAAGTGGAGGTTAATTTCGATACCACGAGCAGTGTTCACGGTAGCTTAATGGCTAAAGCACTGGCGTACTGAGCCAGGAGTCGCAGGTTCGAATCCTGCTCGTGAGCGATTTTTTCTTTCCACAATTTAAATCGTTGAAAGTACTTAAATTACTCTTTGCATTAAAGTTAGAATATAAATCGATGGTATCGAAAAGCCGTGTGTAAAAGTATGATAGATATGTTATAACAAAACGAACGAAAATAATTTTACGCAGCGAGCGCCAGCACACATACACAATACACATAAACTAGTACGTACGCAAAGTATGATATTTATTTTAAGTTACTTTCGCGACATAATAAGGTACATTTTCTGTTCACACGACATATTTTCGTTTTTTTTTTTGGTCACAGGTCTCGCTCGATGCCTTGTTTGACGCGGACTAATAGCAAAACGTCCCAAATAGGATGTTTTCGAGCCTTCAGATTACGCGCGCTGGTACCATAACTGTACTTTTAAATATCATTGATCTAAATGATACAAAGCCTAGAAAAGAAAATCTAGTTAGCATCAGTTCCAGACTTTGTTTCGCTGTGGCTCCGGGAGAGATAATGATGACAATGCTACATATTATTATTACGACGATGTGAGTATGAAGTACAATCATATCACGGACGGAATAGCGTAATAACGTCATATCAATACAAATAAGCCCAAAATAGCCCGTAGGCGTCATTTCGTAAACATGATTTGGTGTAAATGTCTGTTGCCTAGCAACGGTCCGCTTTGCCCACATTTGAGGTTTGCACGCAAATTGCTGCGTCCAAATTTCTGTGAGGTGCTCATACTCGTACATATATCATTAATCTGTGCTCATATTGGGATTACGTACCGTACCGTACGAACATGCACCATAATAGTCCAATTTACTGTTATGTGGTATGAAAACATTTGTATAGTTCAGCAAAATTCTAGCAAACGATTTTCCTGCTAATAAGCTATAAAACACATAATTGTTTATTATTATTATTGAGTAACAATTTTTTAATTTCTCATACTTGGAAAGTAGTGTTTGTTTGGTCATAGAGTATCGGGTGGAAGACGCTGCTTCGCTCTCTAGGGCAGGAAAGACTAATAGTAATTGCTTCCCTCCCTAGGGCGGGAATGAATTTTAAAAATAGAACAAAAGTAGCTCAGGTAGTATCCTACGAAATTATCGATAATATCGATTAAAATAAAATAAAAAATGCTGCGGTCTTGTGAATATAATTATAAACAGCCAGTGTGAATTAAAAAAATACCTGACGGACGCGGACGACCCGCAGCGCGCCGCGCCGGCGCGCGGTGGTGACGCTGTGTGTTCCATACAGAGACATGAAATTTACCACCGTAAGAAGCAGGTAGATGTCATATCTGTGGTTCCATATTTAAAATTTGAAAAAGACGGAATAATTAAGCGGGATACTAACTGTATCTGTACCGTAATTCAAAATCTCGGTTTTATAGACTATTAATTATTTTATTGAAAATGAGTTCAAGCGATTCTGAAATGTTTACCCCAGATTCGGATAAAGACGAGGCAAATACAGTAATCCAAAATCTTTTGCCAGAAATTTCAAAGGAACGATACTTAAATACATATTACAATGATTTTATGAAGTGACGAACAGACAAAAAAATAGGTACGTATTTTTGAAAAACTACTATTTTTAACTATCGTTATATTCGAAATGAAAAGTAGAGTGTTTAATACGGGTGAAAGTCATCAATTCCTACTCGGACTACTAAATACCTCGTATGGGAATTGATTCCTTTCGACCCTTGTATAAAAATCTACTATTTAGTGCTGAAAATAATATCTATATTAATCTTATTTGCATTTATTATTGTAATCTGCGAGATGACACATCAATAACACAAATTACAATAATGACACATTTGATTTAGTAGAAATAAAATATTACTAGGATGTTCTTGCTTATCAGTTGTTTTATCAGTTTCCTTATGTTCTTAGTAAAGAAACTGCTAAAACAATTTTACAAATTCTCCTATTATGAGGGATGTTTGTGGTTTTTTTGTAAAACATTTGAATGTGAAGTTAGCCAAAGTACCTATCTCTTATTACCCAACATTTATGCCATAAACTAGTTTGATAATAAGAATGTTGGTGAGCGATGACCTTTTCACTTTAGGGGACACTTCGCAGAGGGTGCAAACAAATAAAACGAAATGTTTGACGGGGTTCGAACAACTCGAGAAGTTTTCCCTTGATCTTCGAATTACTTCATTCTTTGGAATACTCTTCAATTATCGACTCCTGGCATTTGGATTATTTTTATCAATTAAAAAGTTTGGCGGATTAGAAGTTAAGAAGAGATACTGAAGTGTTATTTATTTTGTCATACAAGTTTAATTATTTTTAATCACATTGGATTGACTTAAATCTCTTAACTATATTCACTACTGGCCAAAATTTTCATCCTATCTATCCATGATTTGACAACTAGAGATAAAATGATGTTAAAATATCTATATATAGTACGGTGAAAGGACATTAATGTTCGCCGTAAATGATCTTAAATATTTGAGTCAGGAGCAAAAAACGCAAATGCGATTTTACCTGTATTTTTGTAGACCATATTTTTTTCACTCATTGCAAGTTTTATGTAAGTTCTTAATAAAATTATGGTGGATATTGTTTCTGTATTCAGAGGGTGGATACTGCTGCTGCAATTTATTGATACGAAACCATTGAAGACTGTCGTCAATTTAAGTCCATAACGGTAGATATAGGTACCGATATTTTATTTATAAGAATAAGTTACAACTTACAACCTAATATTAATAGGTATCTAATAACAAATCAAATGCTTTATGGTTATATAAGGATATTTAGTGCATAACATAACATCATAAATGCGTGGATAGATATGTCTCCTAGACATGGGTAACTCAACAAAAATGCGTGAGCTGCAGCTCAGCTCACGGTTCAGGTCAGTGAGCCGGAGCTGTGAACCGGCTCACAGATCAGCTCAATTTCTTTATCTGCTTACTTCGAGTTATGATCTGTGATGCGAGTCGCTGAGCTTACAGAGCGTTCGATCTGTTTGAGCTGCGCTCACTCGCTCACTCTGCGGCTCACCGCCGATCTGTCGCCGCTCCCGCTCACCGGTTCAAACAGGTTTTTATTGATATGGACATCTTTTATATTTCGTGCAACGAACGTTGTCGCACAGATATATACCATTCTTTGAGCCGTGAGCTGCGTATTTTGTCATTGAGCTGCAGCTCAATAGCTCAAGCTTATTGATCTGCATATTTGAACCGGTTCTGAGCTGAGTTACACACCTCTAATGTCTCCTAATATGGAATATAATCTCATCCCCTGGCGTGCTCACACGTGCGCTCAAAGGATCTTCATATTTATTATCCTTCGGTGACGAGTACTTAATATTTATTCAGTTGTCATACTAGTACGTGATAGGTTTTGATGTGATGATATGGCTAGAACTAATAATACTGCTTTGAATAATAAGTATTTCCTATTTTTTTTTCTGTACAATGCGAGCGGTATTCTTTTGCACGTTACAGAATTTTGTCCAAAAAGGAAATGCAATTTAAAGGAATATCATCACATTGTATACTCAATTAGGCGAAACTTACGAAAGAATCGTTGGAAAATAATTAAGATAAGTAAATAAAATATTGAAAAGAAGAATCTTATAACAAATTCTTGTGAGCTCTGCAAATAATTTGATTCTGTATTTTTTGTTGCAATCGCAATTGATTTTGTGTTAGGTTGTTTTCTTCGTCTCAAATGTCTTATGAAACTAAATCCAAGATATTTAATTAGGCCTCTTTACACAGGTTGAGCAAGCAGAACAAGGTAATACACAAAACTGCACATTTTAATCAATTGAAAGGAACATCTAAAAGTTAATTGTAATATCATGTATTGTCCTGAAACGACACACGTCTTGATTTATGGAATTCTTAGTAACTTGAATAGATATTCAGAACTTCTTGGTGAGTTTGAGATAAGCAATATCGTTTGACTAAATTACTTCGTAGGATCCATAGTATGGTTGGTGGTCTTTGTTATAGGCAAAATCATAGGTAGTCGAGACAATTATTGAAACAGAAGTTTTAAAAAGCGATTCTGCACGTAAACTAAATGATCGAACCCAACTTGAATTACGACCAAAAACCAAGTCACAAGCCTACAAGTAAAGACAGAGGCAAATGTATTCCATTAGATTTAAAACAAGCTCCACGTCTCGCAGACGTTACTATTATAGAATTATTTACACACAGTACGTACAAATCCGATTCTATACTTCCTACACGTCTTCAATTACACATTCCGGATGCGGCTCGAACGATTTAAATTTGTTGGCCAACATGGCGGCTTGGTGTTTACCCAAAACAAGTCAGTTGTATTTGGAAGCAGTAAGTGGAACTAAAATATTTGGGTGTAATTACTCATTCCCAGGTCCCATTCCAACTAGGTCCCAGAGGTTAAGTATAGCTAGGTTTGTTTTAATTAAATGTTGAACAGTTCAAATATGAAAGTTAGTATAACAAATGAAGTTCTATGTTTATTATAATAATTATGTTCCTCTGGCATAGGTTGAGATAACGATCATATTTGTTAATAACAGAAGAAAGACTCACAAGTAGATACAGGCCTTTTAATTCCAAACGAAATGTGTAGGGTCGACACTCAGATCTGTGGGTCGACATTGATTTGAGTTCAATATCTTTCAGAGACATTATTATAGTGTAATTTGGAAGTCTGATAAATATTGTAGGTACAATATTTCTGCAATCAACGCCCTCTGCTGTGGAATAGTTCTTGATAGAGATGGATAAAATTGAATATCATCCATTTCTTATGACGACCTCTGTGGTCTAGTGGTTCGAGTGTCGGACTGCTGATAACAAGGTCGTGGGTTCGATTCCCACAGGACACAAATATTTGTGTGATGAACATAAGTGTTTGTGTTGGTCTGGGTGTTGCTTATGTATTATAAGTATGTATTTACAACAAAAAAAAGTATATAAGTATTATATCCATTGTCTACCCATAGCACAAGCTCTGCTTAGTTTGGGACTAGATGGTGCTGTGTAAAAATGTCCCAAAGATATTTATTTATTTATTTATAGATCATGATTTTGAAAGTTTTGTCCGGGGTATAATTATAGTTGAATGTCTTTGCAGTTATACTTACTCCTACGGTATTTTTGGACTCTTAATGGGGTAAGCTTATCCCTTCTATCTAATATTACCAACAGCTCTTCTAAAATTATCTTGTTTATCCTGGTTATGAAGAATGCTACCTACACACATGTTTTAAACGTTATAGAGTCGATCGTCAATCATTTTAAAGTGTTGACGTGTGTGATGTTAAGGTACTCTGTGAGCAAGGAACGGAAAGCGATGATTTTGAATTATATTGTAAGAGATGTGCTAGAATAGATAGGTACCTACTTGGGTGTATATTTGTTTAAATATTTTAGGTGTGGAAGCCTATTCGTTTTCTTTGAGTATTAAATATCTGTCTATTAAGTTATCTGAGGGAATTGGCGCTGCTCGCCGAGACTCACCGAGATATAGGTTTCCCACCTAGTTCGGCAGCAGATGCTCCCAATTATTAGTATGTAGTTATGTACAATGTCGCATTATGAATCAAGTAGCTGTAACTTTAATATTGTAATATATAGTGAAAAAAAAAACGAAATAAAAAAAAACTCAAAGATCATTTTGTATTACCACGAAATATTTCAGAATTATTTTTAGATTCCAGACTTTGGTTGTTTTTTTTTAGCATCTTTTTAAAGAATACTCTTCAACACAGAGAAACCATACATCAAACAAAATTCAATCTTTGATTCCGTTAACAATAATGGAAATTAACGCCACTATTGTAACAGTCCTTCAATGAATGACTCACTAACTCACTATACACCGGTTTACCTAAGACACTGGTACTGTTGAGTAACTAGACACAATAGTATCGGCCTAGATGTTGTCAATGGGATTGTGACAGAATAAATAACAATAGTTCTATGACTTATTGTTTCTATGTTACCATAATAGCCCGGAGATACTGCTGATACTGCAGCTTCTTCTGAGGGCCCTTCTTTAGATACCAAAGTACAAAAAAAAAACTAAATCGTTTTGGTTGTGTACCAGACAGAACTAAGTTAACACAAAAAATATCCTTAAATATTAAAATATCCTTGAAGTCATTTTTGAGAAAAATGCTCTAAAGTAACTATAATATAATTCCACTGCTTTACTTGATTGTCAAGAGGATTAGGATTATTAGTTTATGCTATTAGCGATATTGAAAGGAAATAGGTTATGAAATGGTTGGCAATTAGACGCTTATTCGTGTGCAGATTTCCTTTAGCTCAAACATGGTTATAGAACTAAAATCGCAGTTGCTAAGGAGCATGAACCGCGCTTGCATATAATAATTAGTAGGTAATCTACCAACACAAGAGTTGCACATGCTGGGAAAATAAGTAAGGAGGTCCCAACATTCTTTATAACGAGTTGGGACGAGACACACGGGGTGATTCTGATATGGTTTTAAATGCGTTTAACTTTGAGATCGTTTTAATTTTTGCGAAAATAGTTTGCGGCATCTGCGGGCCTAACAGCGCTTAGTGAATTATCATCGCATCGTATCGAAACGTGGCTTCAGTAAGAGTTCTGGCAGCTAAGTGGATACGGGTTTTGAGTCATATATCGAACATATTAACTAACTTATTTTTGTATTTCCAATTTATACTGGATCTCATTTCTTAATGCTGAAGGGATCGGCTTTCAAATCAGTCTTGATGGGGCCAGGCTTCATTGTGTTATCTCCCGTGGGATTTCTCTCTTATCCTTACTTCTAACATGTAACGACGGTATACCAATTTTCGGACACCTAGATAAAGATAAAGATTTTTATTTGCTAGATACAAGGTTTTCACATGGTACCTAGTTACTTTAATAATTCCACTAAATAATATCATAATTTGTATAAAGATGTTAGAAATAACGAAAATCCTCAGATAACTATATACTTGAGTTTAATAATCTTCATCTTATATTTAATAGATTAGTATTGGTTTATGTACTTAGGTTTGCTATTATGTTGGTAAATAAATTTATTCTGACAAAGTCACGAACATGAGTGGGAACAATTTATTAACTTATATATTAAGTAGTTACACTTATCTTAATTAACTAGGTATACCTGTTTCAATTGTCTGACGGTTTTTTTAAATTTATTTTTTAAAGAGTTAAAAAAAAGCTAAAATCCTTATTAATTTACATGCACAGACAATAAAAAATATAGACGAAGTGCTGCGAACAGTCATAGTGTAGCCAACAAAACCATGCTCCTCCGTGTAGAAACCAGCGCTCACGCACACACATGCATCTCAAACTGTGCTCACCGCTCACAAAGAGAATATAACCACCACGTTTAACCGCTCACAGTCAGCTGCGTTGCGCGTCGTTCAGTAAGCATCGCGAAAACAAATATCCTTCAGAAGCGTGGTGTGTGCGTGAGCGCTGGTTTGTACACTGAAGAGCACGTTTTTGTTGGCTTCACTATGATTGTTCGCAGCACTTCGTCTATATTTTTAATGTGTTTACATGTTGTCCCTAATGTTTGTTACTGTGAAGGTGCATACAATAAAGCATATTAATATTCTATCTATCTATCTATAAATTGATTCAGTAATTGAGTAAATAAATAAATATTTATGGGACATTTTACACAGCACCATCTATCTAGTCCCAAACTAAGCGGAGCTTGTAATATGGGTACTAGACAATGGATATAATACTTATATATTTTTCTTTTTGTAAATACATACTTATAATACATAAGAAACACCCAGACCAACACAAACACTTATGTTCATCACACAAATATTTGTGTCCTGTGGGAATCGAACCCACGACCTCGTGATCAGCAGTCCGACACTCGAACCAGTAGACCACAGACGTCGTCACAGTAGTCGATTAATATAAATAATAATATATTTTTATTTTAATATAAGTTGTATACAACTATACAACCATGGAAATGATATAAGTTAAGGTAAACCTAAATATGACGAGCCCATTGTTTTGAACTAACAAGGTTGTTGTAATTTTCAGAGTGGAAAATGTCGAACATTTGCCAACGGTACATTAAGCGTCACTGCGAGGAAAGAACTGGGGGCTCCTACATGAAGGTACGTAATTTAAAAAGATCAGTCAGATTGTATACAGTTATACCTAGTATTTCCAGGGCTGTAATTGTAGATTACGGTCAACCGCATGTCGGTGGTAACACTTTGACATTAGCAGCATCTTTATTTCGTAAGCAGTACGGGCGGTTTTTGAATTGAAGTGTTACCACTGTCATGCAGTTGACTGTACTACCACTGTACCTACTTCTGCCATTAATCAGTGATGCTTGCATTGCTGTGGTCCCGCGTGAAAGGTACGGGTGCCGGAGAAATTACAATCACATGAGGCTTTCCATCTTCATGTCTATTTGGCGAACTAGCTTGCGGTATCATGAAGGCAAAAGCCTAGGCGGTATTGCAGTTGTTACGGGCAAAGGTAACCGCTTAACAACCAGTGGGCCTTTAGCTCGTTTCCGTATCCTATAATAGAGTTGTTTCTATGTTGGTAGGACTACGATATTTTATCGAGTGTTCGAAAACTATTCATCCCGCTTTGCTAACCAGTAGTTTACAAAAAGTATTCATAATAATTACATCCAGCTCGCTTGTTCATTTCCTTGAAATGCCATAAACCAAGGCTTGACCCCCGCTTTGGGGTGACCTTAGCTGCAGTCGCATAATAAATTTCGTCAACTGCAGGCCATTCTGTTCTCGCAAGTTTGCCTGGTTAAGAGCCCTCACAGACTACATTCTTAACTGTTGGCCGTTAGTTGAGTGAGTAAGTGATATAACTTTTGTCTAAGATGGAAAATCTGGGCTGCAGTAAGCATTAATTGATAATTGAAGCTACCACTGATGTGTGGTCAACCGTACTTCAGATTTTTATGTCTGACGCTGGGCAAAGTGTTTATTTACAGATCAGAAAGTGTCACTTGTACATTTAGAACGTACAGGAATTGCCAATTGGGATTGGCAATCCCAATTGAAAGAAAGGGTGCATTAAAAGAACCTCCACGAGTGACGATATTTAATTGATCGTCCGGCGCACCCTGGGCAGTCAGCCCCGCGACCAACATGCTGACTGGCTAATATTTTCCCCACGGCATGAGCTATTATCATTATGTAGCTTATGTCGACACGAAGAAGAAGAAGGAATTGCCAGTCTGACATCAATAAATTAAGTGCAAATTACTACCGAGACATTACTTGATTTAAAGCTATGGTGTAGGCGTACTAGAATTAACATATTTATTCTGAAATTATGAACTGGTTATGTTACGATATGTTACTAGACACTTATTACAAAACTAGACTAGGGATACACAACCGCGGCTACAAGGACAGCCGTCGGGCAAGGATCGCTCGGATTCATAAATACTAAAGTGGGACACAGGCTTAGTAAAAAATATATACGAAGTGCTGCGAACAATCATAGTGAAGCCAACAAAACCGTGCTCCTCCGTGTACACACGGCTACACATCAAGGTGTACATTTCCAGTATAAGCGCATTGTATATGCTTCCCGTACAATGCGAGAACAGCATATACTGGAAATGTACTGAAGGCCAATTCACGTAACTAAAGAAGTGCAGTTGAAGCGCAGTTGCAGTTAAGTTTCGATCAAAACAATGCTTTTCGTATTCTCTTATGTATGGCAATCGCTGTCAGAAACGAACTGCAGCGTCACTGCAACTTGATCGGCGCGTCATGAAATTACGTGAATTAGGGCCCAGCTTGATGTGTAGCCGTGCGTACAAACCAGCGCTCACGCACACACATGCACCTCGTCAGCAGTAGACATGTCGCGACATCGTCCAGTAAGCATCCCGAAAACAAATATCCTTCAGATGCATGGTGTGTGCGTGAGCGCTGGTTTGTACACTGAGGAGCACGGTGTTGTTGGCTTCACTATGATGGTTCGCAGCTCTTCGTCTATATTTTTTACTATGTCTGTAAGTGGGAAATGGTACTGGGAGTTGGTAGGGACTTAGCATTTCTTAACAAGGAAGCTGTTGACTTGGGAGGAAATTATCAGTCGTAGTTTGAAGTATTATATAGTGTCCTTAAATGGATTCACTGCAGTAAGATGAGAATTAAACTTGACGCAGCTAAAACGTAGATACCACTGACATAGAACCACGGTGGCTGGCACGCGATACGCAATTGGCAAAAGAGGACTTTGCTCTGATTGCTGAGCTGTAGGTATAGGGGGATTTTAGGGGCTAAATAAGATGATGAAATATAAAACCATTATTTAACTGGACTAAAATTAAATATTCATACCGTAGAACTGTGTACGCTTATCATCATCATCATCATCATAATTTCGGCCGAAAGACTTCCACTCCTGGTTATAGGCCTCCCCCAAGTAATAACATAACATAACATCACGCTTGTATTTACTCGAAGGGGTAGGCAGAGGTATATAGTAGGTACACCCACATTTCGCCAGTTATGTTATAAGTCCCATGATTACATGGGACTATTGAGCCTATTGCCATTAACCGGGCACAAATCCAGACTCCGGGCTGCTACTGAGAATTTCCTAATGAAAAAACCCAATAACACTTCGGCCGATCCGGGAATCGAACCCAGGACCCCACGCTCAGTAGTCGCGCTTGCGACCACCAGAGCAACGAGGCAGTAATAAAGTAAAGTACGACCAAGTAATAAATCACAATTTTAATTATCCATCTTTATCTACCGTCTGAAAATAAAATCCAGCGTGATGTTTTAAAAAACTACACTCCTTCCTTCAAGGGGCAGAAACAGCGTTATAGATACTTCATGTAACAGGGAAATAACACCACTGGCTCCCAAGATTACCTGTTACCGATCTGTCCACTAGGTAACTATTTCGATAGCCGTTGCGTGTTTCTACGCCATAACGCGAGTTCACTCAAGTTCCAGATGATTAAGTACCCAGTTAGTTTCTGGGTATCGTTTTTATTTTATCCTCAGACGTTGATGAATAGGCCTACCTACATGTTAATATGATACTTGTATGTAGGTAATTAATTGTTCGTAAAATGTATGAATAGTTTCGCAAATGGGAGGAAACAGTTCTTGTTCAATGTAAGTTATCGATTAGGTATGAATAAAACGAGACTTAAAGTGTTTCTTTTAAAATAAAGATCAATATAGGTAAGTAACTAAATACAAATATTCATAGATTTCAGAAATCTGTGAAATTTCAACTATTTTACTTAACCAAGCAAACGTTCTGTGTGGTGCCGGACGTAAAGAATTGCACCACCCTATATCTTCTCATGGGTGTCGTAAAATGCGACTAACGGCCAAAATTAATATCCAATCTATCCATGATTTGCCCTACTAGAGATAGGAATTTGACATAAGCTCCATACAAAATATGTCAAATTTCTATCTCCTGTAGGGTAAATCGTGTATAGGATGGATATTAATTTTGGCCGTAAGAGACTCACCAGAGGATGGGCAGCAGGGTTCTCTGAGTATTTAACCAACCAACTGCGATCGCCAATCCGCCAGCCAAGCATGGCGATTATGGCATATCCCCCCCCCAACATATGCTTGGGGGAGGCATATGTCCAGCAGTGGACGACTTTCCTCTGAAATTATGATGATAAAGCAAACGTTGAAGTACTTATGGTTCATCATCATTACCATCAGCGTATTAGCTCCACCACGCTGGCCTAGTGCGGGTTGGCGGACTACTCATACCATCGAGAACTACATGGAGCACTTTCAAGTGTGCAGGTTTCCTCACGATGTATTCCTTCACCGTTAAAGCAAGTGAATCATATTCTGATCCGCACATGAATTCAAAAAGTCAGAGGTGCAGGTCGGGTTCGAACTCAGACATTGCAAGGAAAGCAAGCGTTCAACCGCTAGGCTGTCACTGCTACTTATGGTTATGTACCTTCAAAAATATCCACCCTCAACTATATGTAGAACGTAAGCCAAGTGCAATAAGGCCTATTTTCCTACAACCAGTTCTGTCTGAACATACAAAACATTGTCGACATGCAGTGACCACAAGCAGAATCAATTTGCAGGCGGGCATTAAATTTTTGCCCTCTGTTTGTGACATCATCGAGTTGCGTTTGACATTTTCCATTTCCTGATTTAAACTTCACAGTGACCACAAATCCTTCGGTGGGACAGGCTAAAATGTCTGTATTTCTGTTATTATAAGCTGGTTTAGTGTAATATCGTACTTGGATATATCGGTTTGGGATTTTGGGACAATATTTCATACCTATACCATCCTATACGTGGTTGCATAAAGCTTGGTTTTTTTTTCTTTCTTTTGACATGAAATGTTACCCTACCCCACGTGAGGATTTCTTCTGTATCGTGAGTGCCTTCAAGTAACAAATACCACATGTACAAGTATCTGTACTTATTATTATTTTGAGGAAAGAGGTACAATACTCGAAAGCTCCTAAGCCACTGCGACTCGATAAGATCTCTTGCAGCATTACAGCACTTCTCCAAGCTGCAAGTCAATCATGAAGTCGACTATGATCTTGGGGGAGGAGGACAAGTATCTGTAGGTCATACAAATATCTGCAGGGCAGGAGGAGAATACCCTAATACCCTCGGCTTTTTATCATAGGTGTCACGGACAGCCCACTGTGCAGAGCCTGCATGGTGGAAGACGAGACAGCAACCCATGACGAGCAGCCCATGTGCTTCTAGACTGCCCTGAGGTCGCCACATACAGGGCCAAGTACTTCGGTAACCCAGGTACCCTCAGAGAGATCACCAGCAACACCAAGGCGTTGCTGGCCTTTTTCGAGGAGTTAGGGTGGATCGAGTAAGTTCCCACCCGTACGCAAAATACACGCTTGATCGTGGAGTTGCGGAAACCAGCCCGTTATACTATACTATACTATACTATACTACCCTCGGCTAAAGGAGGAGGTACACGTAGTCATTTTAGTTGGTAAAAGTTCACTGGCTCCTTCTTATTACAGGCTGAGTGCTTCGATGGATCCACGTAAAAAAGTCTATACAAATTATTCTGTTCGTTCTAGAATTGAACCCGCGAATCGCAGCGCAGAAGCATATTTTTTTCATCTATAAGGTATCCTTATTCTACTTCTGTATTCTTTGGATTTTTTTGTTTTATTTCATGTCTGCATTTTAGAAAAACATTATTTTGGTTTGAAATAAATTAATAACCAATTAATAACCATTAATGACCAATAAATCAATTGTGGATGGATGCGGAAGGCACAGAACCGACCGTTGTAGCGATGCTTGGGGGAGGCCTATGTCCAGCAGTGGACGTCTTTCGGCTGAAATGATGATGATGAAATAAATTGTGAAAAAAAACAACGGTACGCTATACGGTACGGTACCGTAGTGTTCACGGTAGCGTCATAAGGTAATAAATTCTAATTATTACACTTATGGCACAGATAATATAATACTATATGGTATGGTATGGTGTGGTCGACATAGCCCGAAGAATTGATAAACATAAGTGGCAGTGGGCGCGGTACATTGCTCGCAGAACGGATGGCCGATGGGGCTGTAAAGTTCTGGAGTGGCGACCGCGTACTGGAAGGCTCAGCGTGGGTAGGCCCCCCGAAAGGTGGTCCGACGACCTGGTGAAGGTCGCGGGAATCCGTTGGATGCGGAAGGCGCAGGACCGGTCGTTGTGGCGATGCTTGGGGGAGACCCAGGTCCAGCAGTGGACGTCTTTCGGCTGAAATGATGATGATTATGATGACACTTATGGTAGCGTAGTGGCTAAAGCAGTGGCGTACTGAGCTAGGACTGGCAGGTACGATTCCTGCTTGTGAGCGATTATTTCTTTGCACAATTTATATCTTTAGATTTCACTTCGCATATGCGTGTGTCATTACACATCATCCTCTGAGCCTTTTTCCCAATTATATTGGGGTCGGCTTCCAGTCTAACCAGATGCGGCTGAACATCAGTATTTTACACGGAGCGACTGCCATCAGACCCCCGCAACCCAGTTACTGGGTAATACTGACATTCGGAGGTTAGACCAGTTATCAGACTTTCAGGCATCTGACTACCCGTAACGACTGCCATAGATATTCGTATGACAACCGGGACCGACAGCTCAAAGTGCTCTCCGAGGCACGGAGGGGTCTCGATGTGTAACGAAACGGTCACCCATCCACAGACTGACCGCGGCAAGTGCAGCTTAACCTTGCAGATCGTACAATCCGCGTAGTCATTGCTTCGCTACGAGCCCCTCTCGCGTATGCGTATGAATGTTTAAAATATATTTTTTTAAAAATAAAAACCACTTTATAATATAAGAAATATCGAAATATCTAACAGATGAACATTGAAAACCGTAGGTATTAATATCAGTTTTATTCTACAACTTACAAAATAACGCATAAAACAACGACGAAATATTCGATGACAATATAGATTTAGGTTTTATGAATTGACTCATTTGAAACACTTCTTTGTTACTGTTATAATTTATGGTGAGCAGCCAAACTATGTTTATTTTATAAGCTTATTATAATAATTATTTATTTTTTTACCGCATTATCGTATTTTATTAGAGTTCACGGTAGCTTAGCGGATAAAGCACTGGTGTAAAGAACCAGGAGTCGCAGGTTCGAATCCTGCTCGTGAACTTCGATCAATTATCGAAGCTCGTGAACGAATTTTTATTTCCACGTTTCATATCATAATGTACCTACTGAGGGTCAATTCTCTTGATTAAAAAATTTCTAAAATACCTATGTAGTTCCGATCTAGTCTCAAATTTCACAATACAAAAAGAAAATCAAACGTGAACATCTTTTGTCGTGATTTTACTAGATTAGATCTAGATTATATTAGAGCCAAATTTAGAATTTTTCTATTTTCGAGAGTTAGCCTCCTGCTTGGCTTTCAATGTAACATGTAACCGATATTAAGTGCCTTCTGCTTTATTCATAGCAAATATTCTCTTCTCGTACGAACACTATTATTAAGTGCCTTTTTCTCATGTGATAACATTTTTTTCCCGTTGTTCTTTAACAACGTTGTTCTTTTTGATGTTTTTTTGTTTCCCATTTCCCATACTTTTATGGGAAATGGGAAACAAAAAAATGAAGAAGCACGTTCATGCTTCAAAGTTAAAAATTCATTAACAAATACGTTCCAACAATTACACGGAGTTTATGCAAATGTTCTAATGTAAAGTTTGCCTTGCTGTGTGATTTCAGTCATATACGTAAGTACAACACGTTGAGTTTCGTATTTGGGAGTTAAGGGGAATGAAGCCAAGTGGCGCCCCATCGATAAAAAAAATATTACTCGCTGAATACATCATTTATCGAAAATTAGATTTTAACTATTGAAGTGCAGGTTCTGTAGTTTAATCAGGAACTATTAACTCTGTAAAATATAGTCCGCTGTTGTAATAGAAATAATACCAAAAGTGGCCGTTTTTCGCACTTTTTCTATCTACAACTACAGCGAAGTATAATTTACAGAGTTCATAGTTTCAGATTAAACTACAGTACCTGTACTACAATCGTTAAAAACGAACGAATTTTCGATAAATGATGTACATGCTACATTCCCCTTAAGCAGTTTCCGGTTTCGACCATATTTTATTTATTTATTTATTTGCCTACATTTTAAAAGATTTAAGACGATGAACGCAAATATCCTAAATTATCGTCAGGTCTGTTTCACAAAATCCTATCTAGGTAGTAGGTACCCTACCTGCAAAATAAATAAATAAATAGAACAGAATTTGTATGAACTTGTTCAAAAGATAATATCATCATTTCAGCCGAAAAACGTCCACTGCTGGACATAGGCCTCCCCCAAGCATCGCCACAACGACCGGTCCTGTGCCTTCCGCATCCAGCGGATTCCCGCGACCTTCACCAGGTCGTCGGTCCACCTTGTGGGGGGCCTACCCACGCTGCGCCTTCCAGTACGCGGTCGCCACTCCAGAACTTTACTGCCCCATCGGCCATCCTTTCTGCGAGCAATGTGCCCCGCCCACTGCCACTTAAGTTTGGCAATTCTTCGGGCTATGTCGGTTACTTTCGTTCTCCTGCGAATCTCCTCATTTCTGATTCGATCACGCAGGGACACTCCGAGCATAGCCCTCTCCATTGCCCTTTGAGTGACTTTGAGCCTTCTTATCAGGCCCATTGTGAGCGACCACGTTTCAGTACCGTAAGTAATTACTGGCAACACACACTGGTCAAAGACTTTCGTCTTGAGACACTGCGGTATTTTGGGCGAGAAGATATTGCGTAGCTTCCCGAACGCTGCCCAACCGAGTCGGATTCGACGATTGACCTCTTTCTCGAAGTTGGACTTACCTAGCTGGACAGTTTGTCCTAGGTATACATAATCGTCAACAACTTCGAGTGTAGATTCTCCGATGCTTACGGGAATGGGTGCTATATGGGAATTCGACATAACCTTTGTCTTGTCCATATTCATTTTAAGACCCACTCTATCGAAGCTCTACTGAGGTCATCGAGCATTGTACCGAAAAGATAATATAACCAGATCTTATCTGGAAATGGTGAAATAGGCCCTTAACATTTTTAATTTAGATTCTGGATTTAGAGATATATCTACATTAATTATTTAGAAATCTTAAGTACTTAGGTACTATAAACGAAATTTGTGGATTCTACAGCCCGGATTACACCTTATGTAAATATTTTAGACATAGAATCACTACGACCATTCCAAGTTCCGAATTAATCAAAACGCTTTACTGAAACATACTTAGAAACACCATATTGAAAAATCAGTAAACCATACCAGGCCCCTCAGAAAGTATTGCGAAAAAAAGTTTTTATATATGGGAGACTGGCCAGTTATAATGTTTTTCGAAAATATGATTATTTATAAGTAAAAATAAGTAAGTTCCAATTTCAAAATTTCCCTCCACATTTTTTGCGAGTTAATTCAAAGTATTGTGTCTCACTGAAATATGGATCTGCGCCGGGAACATTTTAGAGCTATGATTTTATACGATTTCAAGTGTCGCCTGAAACCGGATGAATCGTACGATAGACTTCAAATGGCATTCATGGATGAAGGCCCTTCCAAGGCAACCGTGTATCGTTGGTATAACGAATTCAAGCGCGGTCGACCAACTTTGGGGGATGACGAAAGAAGCGGTCGCCCTTTGACGGCTGTTACCGAAGAAAACGTGCTAGCAGTGAAAAATTTAATCCAAGACAATAGGCGAATTACATATCAGGAGATTCAACACATATTGAAGATTGGATCGGGAAGCGTTCACGAGATTCTACACAGCCATCTTCGCGTGAGGAGGATAGTATCACGCTGGGTGCCGCACAACCTCACCGATGCTCAGAAGCAGGCCCGGGTGGAATGGTGCCGTGATATGCTTAACAAATTTGAAGCAGGCTCGTCTCGGCGTGTTTACGACATCGTTACAGGTGATGAGTCCTGGATTTATCAATACGACCCAGAAACCAAGCGCCAGTCGACTGTTTGGGTGTTTCAAAATGAGCCAACGCCTACCAAAGTGAAGCGATCTAGAAGCGGGGGTAAGATTTTGATCGCTAGCTTTTTTAATTTGACTGGCCACTTGGTATCAATTCCCTTACGGGATCAAAGAAGCATTAATGCCGAATGGTATACTACCAAATGTTTGCCAGAAGTTTTCTCTGTTATAAGCAACAAGCGACCAAACACAGGGCTCCGCGGGCTACTGCTCCACCACGACAATGCACCTGCGCACACCGCACTCAAAACGAGGGACTTCCTGGACAGCACGCCAGTCAAACTCCTGGGTCACCCTCCTTACAGCCCTGATCTAGCACCGTGTGACTTCTTTTTATTCCCAAAAATAAAAAATCAGCTCAAAGGGATACAATTTTCGTCGCCGGAAGATGCGCTGGCTGCGTTCGAGCAGGCTGTAAACGAGGTGTCTGCGGCGGACTGGAAAAAGTGTTTTGAAAACTGGTTTAGGCGCATGAATCTTTGTATAGAGGCTGGTGGAAAGTACTTTGAAAAGATTTGATAAAAATATATGTACGTATAGAACAATTTTTTTTAGTTTCGCAAAACTTTCTGAGTGTCCCACGTATAATTATTAATCTAAGTAGTAAACATAAAAAATTCATGGGAAGACCTGCGATTAAACATGGTGTGAAAACAAAAGATTCCCGATTTAAGTTGACTCTTTGAACTAAATTGACGTTTAAACATACATACATATTAACACGCCTGTTTCCCATTGGGGTAGGAAATCCATAGTATCTGACGTTTAAAACTCGACACAAAGTTCATAGTTGCATGATTTTACAAAATTATGACCTTTAAATCAATAGGCTTGGATGATTTGACATTTTTGACAAGTCAAATTAGTTCACATAATTATGGATTCTTCCTCAGAATACAGAAACAACGATTCTTCTTAAGTCGGGTTGTACTTTGCTTTAAGGTATCAATAAAATCAGCTTTCAAAGTCCACACCTGGCTATACATACAGGGTGTCAGGGAAACCCTTCCGAAAACGAAGATAGGTGATAGTGCTTGTGATTACTAATACGAAACCACGAAAAAAAATGCGATTCTATTTTAAGATTTTTTCATATTTTTTTTGCATTTTTCATTATGTATGAGTTTTATTTAACTGCCCAAAGCTGGTTTTGTATGAAAAATGCAAAAAAAATACACATGAAAAAAAAAAAAACGCCTTTTTTTCGTGGTTTCGTATCAGTAATCACAAGCACCTATCTTCGTTTTCGGAAGCGTTCCCCTTACACCCAGTATAGCCTGCTAACTCCCAAACATCACTAAAGGTCAGTCCAGGACCTGTCGGGGGTGGTTGTGTGAATACTCACGGGTTCCCACGCCCCCGGCTAAGGTAGTTGAAGGAACATCGTGGTGGTTTTAGTCGGTAAGAGTCCGACACTGGCTCCGCCTACCCCGGGCGGAGTGCGTCCATGAGGATTTCCCCGCGGAAAAAAAAAAAAAAACTGAGCACAATTTATTGCGACACCATGATTATGATGATGGCTGATGGTAGTCATCTGTGTAAAATACTGCAACCACATCTGGTTAAACCGGAAGCTGACCCCAACATAATTGGGAAAAAACTCGAAGAAGGAATAATTTATTGTGACGTGCCAATTGATTATCAATTTGTATTAATGATAATTTGCTTTATTCAACTCCAAAAAAGTAGCTACATCTAAGAACCAACACGCATATAACTGAAACGCGCCTATATACACCCATTGAAAACACTGCAAACATTTCATAGTCGCAACTGTGAACAAACAAAAGGTTCCCGATTAAAGTGCTCGGGTTGTGCGATGGTGTTCAATTTCCGATATCTGTACAAAGCGGCGCCGCTCGTCCTGCTGTTTCCTTTGCAGGACGCGTTATCTATGCATAGGCTAGTATTACTATGTAACATGGGTACTACTCTGTTTAGTATGGCCTGTATGGCATTCGTTCATTGCATGGTAATGATAAAGCGATTCAATCTGGTAGTGGACTACTGTTAAAAATACTAAAAATCTTATATTATTTCAAAGAAGGTACAGAAACGTCAATATTGTTGAAAATAGTAGTAAAATTAATGAAAAAATGGAAGTGATACACGCATTTTAAGTTTTTGGAGGGGGCATTTTCTATCCTTGTCGTTCGCAACGGACATTGTACAGAGACATGTCAAGTTTCTAAAGGTTTTGAACAATGACGTCATACTTTGATAGTGATGTCTCCGTCTAGTGGACAAATTTCAATTGCTTAGAACTTGATCATTTAATTTAATATTTTATTGGTATTTTCACTGTTGCTTGATTTTCTTGAAGAAGCTTCGAGATTTCTAATAAAAACTAATTTAAAAAAATTGTCACCTCCCCTATTGAATGTTGTTGACAAGTTCGTTTTGTATTAAAATTATTTGTTTCTATGGTGTGAGGTTTTGTAGGGTTTTCGTTACTTAAGTGGTGAATTATAATGTTACATTTTTTGGTTCAAAAACTTTAAAATTATGTTCAAAAGAGAACGATGTTCTTGTGAAAATATCACAAATTAGTTTAAAAAGTAGTAAATACCTCCTGATATTTTTTTTATATACATTATGCTGGTTATTTTTGAAGTTACATTCTACCAATAGGTAAGCTAAATAAACAGCAATGAGACGCCAAGTATAACAACGAAAAATCTCTTAATTACAATTTCACAATAGCACAAGCAAAGGCAAGCAAAACAAAAGGTCCTCAAGAACAATCGAAGCTATCATTTTCACGCTCTGACACTCGCCCCGAGAGGTCGTGCTGCTCCTGCTCCGTCCTCTCGTGACGAATTAAGTGCTCGAATATTTTTCGCTACGGCTCACCGTAGCGCCCTCCGCAGTCGCCCCGCCGACTGCAGCCCGATAAGCACATTCGCTGTCTTTTTCAAGACAGCGGGCGCGCTTTTGTCTCTGTCTGAGGAAGTCAGTCAAAACGTTGTGTCCCTTCAGGAAAAACCCACTTATTTACTGTGGTTCTCGGTGGATACCTAACGGTGATAACAAACCGAGGGGCGTTGACCCGACACGCCAGCTGCGCTCCTTAAGGGCAAAGCAAAATTGGAAGAAGCTAGGGCCAGAAGGCCTTGGGGGATCTCCTAGTCTTCCCTAGCTTACCCCCGTTTCGTCCTATCTAGCATTCTCTAGGGGTTTACACCCATTGCACACTAGAGACTTAGGGACCTGTTTGCACATTAAGACTGGCAAACAGGAGTGCAAGCTTAGGGCTCACCAGTAGGCACACAACCTCCCCGTCTATACCCGGCGGGGAGGGTTTGAACACACTCCCGGGAACACCCACCCGAGGAGCAAACCCCCATGTTAGTACGCCACTAATTTTCTCCCCCTCTCATTGTTGCTAGGCTTGGCTTAGTCATCATCTATATGATGGTGTCTGATGCCGAGTTCCTCAGCATCTTAAAAAACGTCCTCTTCAAGGACCCTACCTTTATCGCCAACTATGGCGACTTGTTTGGCAGCGCTTTTGCCGCCAAACAACCTGACGTCCCCGACTCTCCAGAGTCGCCCGATACCCCCCCACCCCTAAGGAGGAATAGGCGCCCCGCCCGTTCCGACAGTGATGAGGAGAGGCCGAGGTCTCCGCGTGGTCCGCCTAGGCGTTCAGCCAGCCTGGACCATAAGGACCGTACCCCCTCACCTCTCCCCACCCCAGCCCCCACTCAATACCCTGATCGCTCCCCAATCCCATCAGACCAAGAGATGTCTTCGGACAGTGAGGTCAACTCAGACGAAGCCGGTGCCTTTACCACGGTAGTGGGCAAAGGTAAAAAACGCAGCCGGAAAACAAACAAGGCCGAGGCTCTCGCCTCAAAATCTTTAAAACTTTCCGAGGCAAACTCTGCCCCGGCCCCTACCCCCCGTCCCGCCTCTCACTCCTCCTCGCAGGATAACAGGCCCCCCTCCCCTCAGGAACATACCTCACCTTCCCAGAAGAAGGTGCCCATCCCGCCTCCCTTATTCATCCAGGATAAGGCATATTGGACCAGGATATCCGACTGGTGCAATCAAAATAAGATTAATTTCACTAGTGCCCGCCCCACACAGCAGGGCATTAAAGTAGTTGTCCCCACCCCCACTGATTACCGCAACCTTGCCAGGTTGCTACGCGAGCGTGGTGTGTCTTTTCACACCTACGCACTCCCAGAGGACCGACTCCTTAGAGTTGTGATCCGAGGGATTCCGTCCGAAGTCAGCTGCACGGAAGTGCACGCCGACCTCGATCGTCAAGGGATCCCGGTTGCAATAACCCACCGTATGTTCCGTGGTAAGCACGGTGAACCCTACAACATGGTCCTTGTCATTTGTCACCCTGGCGAAAACGCCAAAAACATCTACAATATAAAGACCGTATGCAATTTATCAGGCATCACGGTCGAGCGCCCCCACAAGTCAAACCAGCCTGGTCAATGCCACCGTTGCCAGCTGTATGGTCACTCCCAGCGTAACTGCTACGCAAAGCCCAGGTGCGTTAAGTGCCTGGGCGATCACGGGACTACCGAGTGCGAGCGTCCCAAGGAGAGGGACCAGTGCACGGAGCCCCCTAGCTGTGTCCTTTGCCGCAAAGCCGGGCATCCAGCAAACTATCGCGGATGCCCCAAAGCCCCCAAAATGCGCAACGCCAAAACGGCAAAACGCGCCTCCGACCGCGTTGCGAGGGAAGCCCCCTCCTACGCAGCCCCCTTCCATTACCAACCACCAAACCCTAGAGGCCCACTCGGGCCCTCCCCTAATTTCCACGGCCCACTCGGGCCCAACCCCTGGTTTAAGGGTAATCAAAAGCCCCAATACCCACCTCTTCCGACCTCTCGTCTCGCGCCCCCGGCCTCAGAGCCCCCCGCGCTGATGAACTTACCCATCCCCGCACCTTCTCTCAGGCCCAAAACTGCACCAGCAGCTAAAGCCCCCCCCCCCCATGAGAACCCCCCCTCCGGTAAACTACCCCGGCCTTCTGCCGACAGAATACCTCGAACCCCAGACAGGGGAGACCCGAATTGACGCCTACTCTAGACTTTGGGCCTTTACCCAAGGCATCCACGAGCAGCGCCTTCAGGTACTTACCAAGTACCAAGACATCTATAGAATACTTAATTCCAATTATAATGTATAATACGGCCCCACCCAAAAGATTCAAACCCCGTTCCCTAAATCTAGGCTTCTTTAATGCCCGAGGCATTAGTGGTCAACGCGATGACGTAGCTGTCTTCTTGCGTGAGCACCAACTTGACATATTACTCGTTCAAGAGTCCTTTCTCAAGCCCCACTGTCGTAATCCTAACATAGCCAATTATAGGCTGATTAGAAACGACAGAACGTACACCGCACTAGGCGGAACGCTAATCTATTACCGCAATTCTTTATATTGCATCCCCATTGATCCCCCAGAGCTAGCATGCCTGGAGGCTTCAATCTGTCGCCTAGGCATGACAGGGCACCAGCCCATCACCATAGTCTCGGCCTATAGGTCCTCAAACAAACCCGCGAGTCTGCTCGAGGACGACCTAAAATCCTTACTCGATCTTAGTAATTCTGTAATTATAGCAGGCGATCTAAACGCCAAACATTGCTCATGGAGCTGTGTCTCCAATAACACCGCTGGTGTTCAATTAGAAGCACTTAGCGACAGACTTTCCTTTGACGTCATCGCCCCGATGCGTCCCACTCACTTTCCCGACACAGTAGGGCAACGGCCCGACATCCTAGATATAGCCCTCTTAAAGCGCGTAAACCTCGGTATTCGCTCTATCGAGGTAATTCAAGAATTAGACTCAGATCACCGACCTGTGATCATTCAACTGGGTCCCCGAGGTGGTCCCTCGGATCCCGGTACTCCACCCTTAACTAAAACAATAACCGATTGGAGGAGACTTGAGGACCGCCTCAAATCTACCTCATCCCCCCAACTAGATTCAATCCCTGATTCCATCGAGACAGTCGCGGATACGGTGGCCGCGATCACCTCGCTCACCAACCATGTGCAGTCCGTAGTGGGCGAATGCTCACGGCAGGTTCCGATGCTGGATGACCAGCGTCTGAAACTGCCGGACGATGTAAATGAGTTGAGGACCGAGAGGAACGCGGCCATCCGTGCCTATGACGCTTTTCCCAACGAAGCCAACCGTGCCCATATGCGCTCTTTGCAGAATACTGTAAAAAGACGTGTAGCTCAGGTACGGGAGGATCGCTGGGACAAGGAAGTCAGCGAAATCCAACCGTCTCATTTAGCCTTCTGGGCACTTCAACGCAAACTCAAATGCGAGACCACGGCAGCTATGCCCCCCCTAAATCGACCCAATCAAAGGCCGGCCTTTGATGATGACGAAAAAGCCGAATGCTTAGCCGACAGCTTGGAGTCTCAATGCACTCTCAGTACGCTTCCCGTAAGCCAAACCCACCTTGACAAGGTTAATTCAGAAGTAGAGCGTAGGTCAGCCCTCCCCCCCCCCCCCAATAGATGACCCTGATGACCCGCTCCCACCGATCACCCCTGACGAAGTTCTCTCTATAGTCAAGGATCTTAAGCCCAAAAAAGCCCCCGGCGCAGACGGCATCACCAATAAGGTGTTGAAACGTTTCCCTGCCACCCTAATCGCTCTAATGACCGTCATCTTCAATGCGGCATTTAAAAACAACATCTTTCCCCAGGCTTGGAAACAGGCTACGGTAATCGGTATTTCAAAACCGGGCAAACCAAAAGCCGAGCCGAGTAGTTACCGGCCGATTAGTCTCCTCAATGTCTTCGGTAAAATCTACGAGAAGCTTATTTATAAGCGACTCAAAGATTTCGCCGACTCAAATAAACTCCTTCCCGACGAGCAGTTTGGCTTTCGTACAAAGCACTGCTGCGTTAATCAACTGCACCGCATTGTAGAACACATCAGTGCAGGCTTCGTACGCGGTCAAATGACCGGCACTCTCTTTTTCGATGTAGCAAAGGCTTTCGATAAAGTGTGGCACAACGGCTTATTATATAAGCTGTACACTATGAATGTGCCACATCGTCTCGTGCTCATCATCCGAGACTACTTATCGAATCGTACCTTTCGCTATCGCATAGAAGGGGCTCTCTCCTCCCCCCATCCCATTCACGCCGGTGTGCCACAAGGCTCCGTGCTCTCCCCCCTACTGTTCACGCTGTACACCAGCGATATTCCAAAATGCGGTGCAGCCCGTATGGCCCTTTTCGCCGACGACACGGCAATCTATTACTCCGGCAGGACCCATGTCGCCATTTCTCGTACCCTCCAATCCGCGGCCATCACCCTAGGTGAATGGTTCCGGAAATGGAGAATCGAAGTAAATCCCGAAAAAAGTGCAGCGGTCCTCTTCGATAAGAGACCCCTGTCACAGTATCGTAAAGAATTAAGCGTACCAGTCTCAATGTTCGGAAAACAGATCCCATGGCAACGAGAAGCCAAATACCTTGGCGTGATCCTTGACCGTAGACTGACTTTCAGACCGCATATCCGCAAGGTGAAAAACCGTGCCGCCTTCGTCCTCGGACGTCTCCACCCCCTACTCAATGCGCACAGTAAGTTGCCCACTCCTCTCAAAGTAAGGATATACACCATCTGTATCCGCCCCATACTCGCCTATGCTAGCGTTGTGTTCGCACACGTTAAGCCGGTGAGAATTCACATACTCCAAACCCTCCAAAACCGTTTCATGCGAAGGGCCGTAGGCGCCCCCTGGTACGTACGCAACGTCGACCTCCACCTAGACCTCAAACTGCCGACCATCAAGCAGTTTTTCAAGCGTGTCTCAAAACGCTATTTCGATTCCGCTCCCAAGCACCCCAACCCCTTGGTCGTGGCGGCCACCGTCTACCAGCCATCTGCTATTAGCAAAACCCGACGTCCCAGACACACACTCATTGAGCCCGATGACGCTATTACACTCCTCCAGGAGTCAGATAAAAGTACAAGCACACTCCGACGCCGTCGTCCAAAATATCGTCCCCGCCGGCGAGGACCGACGCGACACACACACAGAATCCGAGAGTCCGACTCTCGAGAAACAGAAACACATGCCGACGCAGCACCGGCTGCTGGGGGGATCAGTGGCGGGGTCCCCCTGCTGCACCCTGAGTCGAGGTCCGAGCTCCCCCCTGGGGACGCCCTCACGGTGTAAGCAACCGGAGATAATCTCGTCACGCGAGACCGGCCCTATGCTCTAGAGTAGTTCCTAGGAGCAGGCTATTGCGTAGCCACTGGTTAGGTTTTCTAGGTAGGTCTTAGCCTCGCCGGCGAGGCTTGCCGCTTCACGGCGTTTAGCACGTCACCCGATAGGGACCGAAAGTCCGCTACTTTCGAGGTAACCAATTCGATGCAGCAACGGCTGCTAGGGGGACATAGGAACTGCGGGGTCCCCCTGCAATGCCCTAGCGAGGTTCGAGCCCCCCCCTTGGGGGGCGCCCGCTTGCGCGCGGTATTGATGCCGCGCGCATCTAGTTTGTAAGTATGTAGGGAAAAAACCTTCGGCGAATGGAGTCCCACATGGGACTCTCCGCCAACTAAGTCCGGTTAAGCAGAAATGGGACTTCGGTCCCACCTGCGAGAGCCCATTCGAAAAAAAAAAAAAAAAAAAAAAAAAATCGAAGCTATGGGGAAAAATAACAAATGCCGGAACAAATCAGACGCGAATAGGTATACATTTACAAAAAAGCCCTTGTTTTCCGGACTGAAAATTCCCCAACGATGGGATCAATGCACAACTTTCTTCATTTACACGGTTTGAAAACAATACAACGAGAAATAGATGCGACGAAAGTACGCGATATGAAGCACAGGAGTTATGAGGAGAAAGTTTCGCAGTTTTTTTTTTCATTGCAAAAATGTTTTGCAATTTATGTGTCTGACATCATTTCGATTTCATTTCAAAATATTATTTAAATTCGATTATCACTTGCTTTAACGGTGAAGGAAAACATCGTGAGGAAACCTGCACACCTGAGAGTGCTACATACAGTTTTTGTTGGTGAGTGTAGTCCGCCAACCCGCACTAGGCCAGCGTGGTGGACTAAGGTTGTAGCCTTCTCGTACTGAGAAGAGGCCCGTGCCCAGCGGTGGGACAGTAATGGGCGGGTTATGTGAGCACAAATCCAGACTCCGGGCTGCTACTGAGAATAAGAAACTTGAAAGTGAGGTATGTTTTCAATATTTCAGTGACATTCTGTAGTTTATTTACATTTACAACATTATGATGTTACATTATGTTTGGTGATATGTCACCATCAAGTCAATTCATCGCAGTCCACTGCTGGATATAGGCCTCTCCCGAGTTACGCCACAACTCTCGATCCTCCGGCTTCAGAATCCAACCCATCCTAGCTACCTTCTTCAGATCATCGGTCCACTTGGCTGGAGCCCGCCCTAGGCTGCATTTACCGGCATAGAATAGGTAATAATACTTCTCTTTTCTTTGTTACCGGTTCGCGGTCTACACTCAAGGACTTGTCTGCTCCAACGAACATCGAACCTTTGACAGACATGGCCGGCTCACTGCCACTTCAGCTTCCTTAATATTCTACAAGCCATGTTGTTCACTCTCGTTCTTCTGTGACATCACCATAAAATTGCCTTTTTGGTATTACTTTTTGACTTTATACATCAAAAGGTCTAAAAAAATCCCATTACAAAATTAATATAAAAAGTTTCCATCAAATCTTTCTTATTCTAAATAAACCAAATGTTTGATTTCAAGTCCATCTCACATTGACAAATTTTCTTTTACTTATTTTTGTTTTGCATCAGCAACGCATAATTGACTTTTGATAACTTTTTAATGAAGTTTTGGGTGTTGGATGTTGATAGGCTGCCCCTTGTGTATCTTTTCTTTCACATTTGTAAATAAAAACTTTTCTTCGTAATATTTTTAAATTACTGAGTACGTAATTGGCACCCACCCTATTCTATTGAAAATAGGCAGGTTGATTTTTACCGATTTCAGGCAGCCTTACCTAGATTAATCATTTAGATTTATGATGAATCGAACAAAGTACAAGGCAGTTGGAAAATGTTAAGATTTTTATCTGTTCTATTCAATCTATACTTATATGTAATGTACCATTGATTTTATCGACTCGGGTGCTAAATTAATAACATAAATAGTCTTAAAATCACCGTGTGTGACCATAATGACTAATTGCTGCCATGGCTTCCAAGTATAATAATTTTGCACTGGTAATGAAATTAATTAATAGTCCGTGTGGTGCCGGACTTAAAGAATAGCACCACCCTTATCTCTTCTCATGGGTGTCGTAAAAGGCGACTAAGGGATTCACCAGAGGATGGGCAGCAACGTTCTCTGAGTATTTAACCAACCAACTGCGATCGCCAACCCGCCTGCCAAGCGTGGTGATTATGGCATATCCCCCCCTTAATTGGGGGAGGCCTATATCCAGTAGTGGACGTCTTTCGGCTGAAATGATGAATGAAATTAATGAATACAAATGACCAGTCACATTAAGTAAAGGGTGTAATACATTATTTATTACGAGACAAACAGACAGAACGTGACACTATTCGTTGAAGTCATAACGAGCTTTGCATCTTTCTTTTTGACGTATTCTGTGATTTTGTTTTATTTGTGTGAAATCAATTTTATCGGTCTGGTCACTGTAAACTGATTTATGATTTTCTTCTAAAAATGTTGTGGTTTGCAACTGATATCGTGCAAACTTTCAATTATTCTTATTATAATTTTAACGGGAACAGTACAATCATTATAATGCAATAATTTCTACTGATATTGCTAAAAACAACACTTTATGTTGGCGGTAAAAAAAGGAAATTAATGTACTGATATTTAAGAATTTCAGCACCCCTTTTGACTGCTATTGTCTCAAAGCACATAAAGTAACTCGTTAAGAAATTATAAGTGTGTTGTGTAAAAAGTGTCATTTAACAGTGGCAGTAAGGATGTGCCATTATTCATAAACTCGGCAGCGGGGTGTTGAACTGACACCCTGGGGACGCGCGTTTTAATGTCCGCATTTGCATTTTGTAGTATTAGTTAGATTTTAAGATAAAAAATAAGCAAATGCGGAGAGGGATGATTAATAGTAGGATAAACAATAGTTTTAGGATAACGGTTTTAACAATTTTGTAATTTGTGTTACAATGTTTTGATACAAAAGAATAAAAATGCGATGTCTCGTATTATCATGTACTAAAAATTTCCTAGTTTGACAGCATTTTTTTTTTGTATAGAAACAATTGACAAAGAGAAAACTAATGTTATAATAATTTCTTATGTTTTCTCGATAAGAATTTTATGTAACTTAGTAACTATTTACATTTTTGTAAGTAATAATGTCGTTTTTATTTATTCTCATCTTGGCGTGACAAATCAAAGACGTTGTGTAAAATAAGAGCTTTCATCTAACATCTTTGCATATACTATAATATGAAATATCATCAGAGCCATAACATTAAACGCTGGAAAGAAATAAAGAAGTTATAATAAGTCTAGCGGCACCCCCTCATAGCGGGACACTTCCAAACAATTAGAGAGGCTCGTTAGCTTTACGAGATATTTAGCGCGTCCTTCCTACTTCACTGCGTTTTATGCACACTGTATAATACAGTTTGTGTTTTGCTGACGTGAGTTTTGGGGTGATAACTTTTATAGACGTTGTGAAAGAGACCGCGAAAATTTCCTGGAAACTGAAGTACGAGTATCGACATAGCGAGGCTGCTCGCGAGGCACGGTAAATTTGCTGCATTGAATGTGCCATGCTTCGCGATACCGATTTAAGACGTTCGTCTAAAAATTCGTCAAAAATTTGGTGATTTTGAAAAGTATGTTGTGTTTGTAGAAAATTTGCATCTTCTCGAAATTGATTATCTCGTAGATTGTCTGATTGTGATAGATTAACCATAACATTATAGCATACATACTAACGTATAACCATAGCATGGTAGCATACATATACAAACGTATTTTAAACCGTACCTACTTGAAAATTTTACTAGTAGGTATACAAATATTAGTGCCTATAGGTATGTATACCTACAGGGTTATTTTTAATTTACCAATAACCCTCAAAGTTATGATTGTACACCTAAATAACTTACTTACTAACTAACTTGTTTTTACTTTCTATGTAACCCCACCTATAAGTTGCTTGCTTGTGTTTATCACTGTGTTTTAAATGTTGCGCGTCGTTAACTGTGACAATAAACTATTTTTCTTTCTTTCTTTCTTTCTAAATTTGAACAACTTTTACTATGGAACCAATTCTAAATTCGTGAGAGAAAATCAATCGTTCCATAGAAAATGTGTCGGGTATACAACCTTATTGTTTATACTAAAGCTGAAAAGGAGTCATTGTACTCATAATTTTGAACAACTTTTATTATGGGACCTATGTAGGTATATTTACTTGAATAAAATGTATGGAACAGAAGATTTTTATTTCACGATTTCAGAATTGGTTCCATAGTAAAAGTTTTTAAATTGAGGAGTCCAATCATCCAAGGGTTATTCGTGAATTAAAAATAACCCTGTATATTTTATAAGTGGCTAATTATTATTGGCGCCTAATCCAATCAGAAATGCACCAATGAACGAACATCATTTAAGATTTTACGAAAAGCGCGAAATTTAAATTTTGGTAGAAATAACACCACGATACAACGTAGGGGTTTCGATGTGATTTTTGATCACTGACTGTAAATGTGAGCATAATTTAATCATTAATACCATAGTGCCAGATCGGTTGGTTTCCTCCTATTATTTGACATTATTAATATATTTATCTACACTCGTCTATCTGACTACAGCAGTGTATAAATGTACTCTGTGTACTGAACTGAGGAGAATATGACCCCGCCTGAATTTTTGGATGCAGCAACGTAAATGACGAACAATCTTATACCAGAAAAATCAAGAAAAACTACAACAATGTTACCAAGATTTTGACTTTGGTATTTGATTTAAAATTGTATGAGTTTAGATAAAATAGTGTATGAAACTGACATAACTAGGTATTAAAACACTCGTGTGATACTATTAAAAACCTCGCCTACGGCTCGGTTACTCACACTCGTGTTTTAATAATGTTATGCAACAGTTTCATAAACTACTATTTGCTTGATATTATTATAATTTTTTGACATGTAATTTTTCTCTATGGATTTGATTATCTGAAATAAATGAATTTATTATTTTACTAGCTTTTACCCGCGGCTCCGCTCGCGTTAATTTCTGCTAACCCACGTCAGTCCAGTCCAGTCCAGTCCATTCCAGTCCAGTCCACTGTCCCGCAGCCCCGCTGCCCCGCTGCCCCACTGCCCCACTGCTCCGCTACTCCACTGCCCGCTGCCCCGCTGCCCCACTATCCTACTGCCCCACTGCCCCGCTGCCCCACTGCCCCACTGCCTCACTGCCCCGCTACCCCACTGCCCCACTACCCCACTGCCCCACAGCCCCGCTGCCCAGCTGCCCCGCTGCCCCACTGCCCCGCTACCCCAAAGCCTCGCTGCCCCACTGCCCCGCTGCCCAGCTTCCCCACTGCCCCGCTACCCCACTGCCCCACTGCCCCGCTGCCCCACTATCCCACTGCCCCGCTACCCCGCTACCCCACTGCCCCGCTTCCCCACGATCCCACTGCCCCGCTTCCCCACTGCCCCGCTGTACCGCTGCCCCACTGCCCCGCTGTCCCGCTGCCCCAATGCCCGGCTGCCCCACTGCCCCGCAGCCCCAACCCGCTTCTCCATTGCCCCGCTGCCCCACCCCGCTGCTCCACTGCCCCGCTGCCCAGCTGCCCCGCTGCCCCGCTACCCCACTGCCCCGCTGCCCCGGTAACCAACTGCCCCGCTTCCCCGCTGCCCCGCTGCCCCTCTATCCCACTGCCCCACTGCCCCGCTGCCCCGGTAACCCACAGCCCCGCTGCCCAACTGCCCCGCTGCCCAGCTGCCCCGCTGCCCCACTGCCCCGTTGCTCCACTATCCCACTGCCCCGCTACCCCACTGCCCCGCTGCCCAACTATCCCGCTGCCCCACAGACCCGATGACCCACTGCCCCACTATCCCACTGCCCCACTGCCCCGGTAACCAACTGCCCCGCTTCCCCGCTGCCATGCTTCCCGCTACCCCAATGCCCCACTATCCCACTGCCCCACTCCCGTACTGCCCCGCTACCCCACTGCCCCGCTGCCCAGCTACCCCGCTACTCCACTGCCCCACTGCCCCGCTGCCCCACTATCCCACTGCCCCGCTACCCCACTGCCCCGCTGCCCAACTATCCCACTGCCCCACAGCCCCGCTACCCCACTGCCCCACTGGCGAACTCTCCCGCTGCCCCACTACCCCACTGCCCCACTGTCCCACTGTCCCACCGTCCCACCGTCCCACTGCCATTGTCCTACTGTCCCACTGTCCCACTATCCCACTGTCCCACTATCTCACTATATCACTATCGTCCCGTCCCACTATCTCACTATATCAATATCGTCCCGTCCCATGTCCCATGTCCTGTCCCATGTCCCATCCTATGTCCAGTCCCATGTGCCGTCCCACTGTCCTGTCCCATGTCCCGTCTCATGTCCCGTCCCATTTCCCGTCCCATGTTCCGTCCCCTGTCCCGTCACCAGTCCCGTCCCCTGTCCCGTCCCCAGTCCCATCCCCAGTCCCATCCCCTGTCCACTCCACTTCACTCCACTCCATCGTACATTACTATCCGCTCGTGCAAATGCATAGAAGCTTCGATCTGTCGGGTGAGTACGCAACCCACGAATTGATTTTTTTCTTTTTTTCTTTCTTTCTTTCTTTCTCAAAACCCATACCAGTTTTTAAGTCAGATCATCAGCTTTCAAACAAAAAAAAAATCATCAAAATCGGTCCAGTAGTTTTAGCGTGATGCTGGAACAAACAAACAAACAAACAAACAGACGTTTACAATTTTATAATAGTTAAGATTATAATAAAACAAGTTTAACCGGATTATTTTCGATGGTCGCAGTAATAACTCACAATGTCATTATCTTTTACAGTATTGCGTGTTATTTGGGACTTGATGATTTTAGAACTGGGTTCCAAAAAGATTGTAGCTGCCAACCATCTTCTCTATTAAAATTAGGATGTTTTTTTAATTTCAATAGCCTCACGGAGCATTCTAGGTACCTACATATCGATTTTCCTTCGCCAGGACTTGTGTTTTATCAAATCGTATAAAATTGTTGGGTTTGTCTAGGGCATGTTCACACACTGCAGACTTTGTGGAGCGTCTGTTCTTGACGTCAGCTATATGTTCTTTAATGACATTGTGGGTGATTACTGCGTGCATCGAAACAATTTTAATTAAAAAAAATTGTACGGTAGGTTAAAATATTTTTTTAGAAATATCTGTAAAGACGCTTGTCATCTTAGTCTTCCTGCGACCACGAACGCTGCAAAGCTTTCGAAACGTCAGAAAAACCAATTTAAATAATATACGCGACATAATATAATAAATAATCCGGTAAAACTTTTTTTATCATAATGTGTAGTAATCGCGAAAACCTGAGAAATTATCATTATTATTTTATTATTATTATGGTCGAGACTTAAACATAATATCATTATTGATTAGTTTACATCAGTACATTAGTCTCACTCATTAATCTACTTTGTTTTCACACAATTCTTTCGAAATCATGTAACAAACCACCAATATTTTCATCATTATTACTTAAAAAGAGTATATCCATAGAGTTTCTTGCCGGCTCTTCTCCATAGGACCAAGTTTTTGAAACCGTGCAACTAGATTCTTAACGTTTTGAAAGTACATGTAAATGCTTCATCATCATCATCATCATTTCAGCCGAAAGACGTCCACTGCTTGACGCAAGCCTCCCCCAATTAAGGGGGGTGTGCCATAATCGCCACGCTTGGCAAGCGGGTTGGCGATTGCAGCTGGTGAATCCCTTAGTCGCCTTTTACGACACCCATGAGAAGAGATACGGGGGTGGTGAAATTCTTTATGTACGGCACTACACGGAACAAAAAGTGTAAATGCTTATTCGAAATAAAAACTTTTGTGTTTTACAACGAAACGGTAACCCTGCCCATTCCGATGTTATTCAGTACATGTTAAAAAACTACATTAAAAATACCTTTATATCTATCTATATCTATATACTATAATAAAACTGTAAAGGTCGAAAAGTCTGTACATTGAGTTTTTTTTCGCGAAAACCGGCTAGGGGGACTAGAAATAAGCTATAGAACACGAATCAATCGTTTAAAAAATTTATGTCTGTCTGTCTGTCTGTCTGTCTGTTTGTTACCTCATCACGTGAAAACGGCTGAACGGATCGTAATGAAACTTAGCATTTGTATTGGTATTAGTCTAACTTAAAATATAGAGTATGTTTTATCTGAATCGGTTGAGTAGATCCAGCTTGACCCCTCTATTGTATTAAGTTGCATACAAAGTAGAGGTCATGATTGTTGGTTGGATGCAGGTTGCAGGTTCCTAAAAATACAACTGGATTCTATTATAGAAAATATAGAATAACATAACATAGCCCATCACTGTCCCGCTGCTGGGCATAGCCCTCTTCTTGGAATGAGAAGAGTTAAGGAACTGGATATTGTTAGTGTAATAGATTATCATAACATAATCAGCTCATTACCTACTGCCCCACTGCTGGGCACGGACCTCTTCTCGGAACGAGAAGAGTTAAGAAACTAGAAAATATAGAATAACATAACGTAGTCAACCCATTACTGTCCCACTACTGGGTATGGCCCTCTTCTCAAAATGAGAAGAGTTAATGAACTGGATATTATTAGTATTCTAGAATAACATAACATTACCAGCCCATTACAGTCCCACTGCTGGACACGGGCCTCTTCTCAGCATAAGAAGAGATGTGGTTAGTGTTATAGAATAACATAATCAGCCCAATTACTTCCCACTGCTGGGCACGAGCGTCTTCTCAGAATGAGGGAGTTTAGGGCTAATTCCATGAAATTCCATCACCTTAGCCGGTTGGTTGTAAAAACAAAATATACTATGGTCGGTAAATAGTGTAATCGTCTGTGTAGGCGCTTATAGTGTTCATAATTATGACACGATGTTATTTTCCGACATCCACGCGGACGGAGTCGCGGGCACAGCTATATTTAATAAAAGTTTGAAATTCAAGCGGACATAGGAACACCTCACAAGATTTTATTTTGGTCAAATTTTTTACTTTGCAACACTTCACTCGTTACTTCGCTCACGTCAAACGTACCGCAAAAAAATCTATTGCTTGTTATGTAATAACTTACTTTCAGCAATATTTACTCTCAAAATACGTAATCAATAATACATTACGTCCTAACGATCCATATAATGCACCTCTTGACCCGGTTACCAAAATTCCCTTTTGGGACCACAAGAAGCATCTAAAATTTGCAATTTCAACCTTATAACTCTGCAATAAGGTTGAAAAAAATTAAAGATTGTCATTGTAAATGTTTGTGTTTCTTTTTATTGCTTAGCAACAGCCTGTGTGTCTATGGAACCGGTAGGGCGATGACCCTTGTGGTACTTGATAGACAGGGAAATGATTGGAAAGTCAAGTTTTCCTGCAATGTCGTGTTAAGTGTAGGGCATTTTGCATGCGATTAGTATTTCGTTTTATAACGAGCATTAGATTGAATTGGAGCCACTTCAGCTTTTACCTGTTTGAGAATGAGCTAGCTGACGCCTGCGGGTTTGCTACCTTGGTATAAATTTTTATTTTTTATTTTAATGTAGGACATGGTCCAGCGTGCGAGCATCGTGGATAGGCCCTCCACAAGATGGTCCGACAACCTGGTTAAGGTCGCGGAAAGCGCAGGACCGGTCGTTGTGGCGATGCTTGGGGGAGGCCTATGTCCAGCAGTGGACGTCTTTCGGCTGAAATGATGATGGTGATGATGAGGGCATGGTCTATCTATGTGTCAAATAGGTATTCCCATAACCAGGCTGAAATTGCGTCATGCATCTTAACCATTTGTACATAATTATATGTATAAATAATCTCCTTTTTAATAAAATCACCTCAAAATCAAAGGATTTCACAGACTGTTTATTTAAGTCTTAAAAAGGGGTTTAAAGTTACTTATAATAGGTACGTTATTACAAAACATGTGAAAGATTTAATGTTCGATTACTAAAAACTAGAAAGATTTAATGTTCGATTACTAAAAACTATCATCGATAATCTAAATGTTATTTTTTACATAAAAGAACATGGCATCCAGAGTACATTTCTTATAATTTACTGATGATTCAGTCAAGACAAGATGCAACTAACAGCCTAACTCTCTTCCTAAGTTGGGCAATCTCCTTTCATCCAAATCGGTCCAGTATAGTTTTTGCGTGATGCTCTAATAAACAAATAGACAGTTACAGTTTTATAATAGTTAGGATAGGATTTAAAAGACAACTTAAAATTGCTTTCATACATGAAAACCACTTACATGAAAAAGCTATTTTTTTTTTGATAGATTATGAATATTGAATTATGTTTACGGGACTTGTCGCGCACAATTATATCAAAATATAACAAACATTTTGACTAACCTCGACGTTTCGGTCAAGTTGCATTGGCCGTGGTCACGAGCAGACTGATAGATTATGATTTTTAGGGTTCCGTACCCGAAGGGTTCCAAACGGGACCCTATTACTCTCGCTACGCTGTCCGTCCGTCCGTCCGTCCGTCTGTCTGTCACAGGGCTGTATCTTTGGAACGGTAATAGGTAACTGGTTGAAATTTTTTCAGAATATGCGTTGCTATAAGGTGTATCACGACAAATACTAAAAACAACCATACAAGAAACCTCAAAAAACATGCATTTTTTTCAACGTTTTTGTTCCTGCTCTATCTTCAAAACGGTAATATATACCGGTGTCAAACTTGGTCAGATTATAGTGCATATTATGTGGTTTAGCAACAAATACTAAAAATAAGACAAACATAGACATATGTGGTGGTACCAGCGTAAGAAAGACATGCAAAAATTCATATTTCGTACACTGTGCGTTGATGTCTTATGGGGTATCAGGTCGTTGAGAGGTACGGAACCCTTACTGCGCGAGTCCGACTCGCACTTGGCTGGGTTTTATTTTAAATTATCCTCAGAAGTATAAATATATTTTCTTGTTGTAAACTTAATTCTTTCCAATTGCATTTGTATCTCCGTAGCCCTTGGAAATAATAATTAACATATTTTAGTAATAATATGCAAATGTTCATCACATACGATTCATGCCAGCGAATCCCTCGGGGCATCAGCATTTATTGTCAGGCGTAATAATTAAGGCAATTATCTTTTAATAAGTACACTGAATTTCAGAGAACTATTTCAAATTGAAATTCAGTACAATTTTAATAAAAAAAAACAGTTTTTGTTTTTAAGGAAACAAGATTTTTGATATTCAGGTAAAACCATAGTCCATCTAAGTCAGTTTTAGGCATTTTTTCACATATTTTATATTACTCTTATAATATTTTTTTTGTGTCGAAATATTTGATAGATGTATTTTGCCCACGTGAAAATTACACACCGAACGAATTAAAAAGGAAATATAAATCATCGCTAAGGACTTTTATAATTATTACAAACACTTATGTACATCATACACATTTTCGTGTCCTGTGGGAATCGAACCCACGACCTCGTGATCAGAAGTCCGACCCTCAAACCACCTGACCACAGACATCGTAGAGGTCCTTCATCCTTCATCCTTTGTTTGCACATTTGGAGTAGGTTTGGTTTTTATTATTATTTACTACACATTTTAGCATCGTAGAATGTCTCATCTCACCTCTAGCGCGATCGTAAAGCAGCTGAGAGCGAAACTGTGCACGCAACTGACGCGACTGTTTTGTTGGCGTCGTTTTTCGAAGGGCGATCGTGCATCTTAGTATATTTGATCGAAGAACTCTATACACTTCCATGTAGCCACATATAATTCTCTTTTATTTATATTTGCCAATTTCATGCTCTAGTGAGATCGGTGCGTGAACTAAAAGCTTAGTTTTAAGTCAGAGAGCCCTCTTTACCTCGACGTCAAAGCACACGCACTCGAGGGCATTCGCCATGACGTACGGATGTGACGGTGTTTAAACTCGAAACACAGGAGACACAATGTTTTAAGAAGGACGATATAATTTACACTATGATTTTGTAAGTTGTTTTGTAGGAAAAAAAATTAACACGCACTAGCGTGTGGAGGTATAACAATGTCGAGGTTTTGGATTCTAAAGTTTTTTTATATTTTTGTTCCCTGCTTTCGACTTAAAATACCTTTATTCCTGTATTGAGACACTTACTTATTTTTGTGAGGTAATACTCATATATTATCATAACCATATATATTATCAATGTCGTCATAATAATATAACCCATGACCGATTCCGATTCTTCTAATCCATCCGAAGGTTATCTGGAAGAGATTTCTTTGTGCGATAAGACCACCCATTGTACTTACATGATCTTTCTATAAAGTACTGCCTTTGTTTTCGTTTGGTGTATGTAAAAAATATAATAATTAAATATTATACACAATTTTTTTCAAGCGACGACATGAATGTGCTGTTGATTCAAAATTAACTAAGTTACTATAATAAGTATAAAATCAAAATAAGAGAGATCTTCCACCCCATTCATTCATTAGCATAAGAGTCCAGTTTCGTTGCGTTTGCCTAAAAATCCTGGTTCCATCTAAAACAAAGAGTCTAAACATTGACTTGGAGGTTATTTAGAAGACTAACTATTATAATTTATCGTACTATTTCGATCAAAAAAGCTATAGAAACTGAAGCTGAATAGACACAGTTTCTGATGTAAAACGTAGTTGGATAATAAAATGCCGCAGTCAGCATAACACGTGGGGTGTTACGCGTGGATGGCCGCGTCAACGCCAGGAGATTTTTATTTGACAAACTTTTTTCACAGCCACCCCGTCTGCGAACTAAGCAAACACCTAACTTGGTTACATACTGCTGTTACGTTTGGAAAGCTAACTGAATTTTTGGGATGATGTGTTTAGGAACAAAAAGTTATTTAAAGAATGAGATCGTTCTGTTATGGGCCTCGAGGAGTTTAGGTTTTTAAAAAATAAAATTCGAGATAAGGATTTGAGACAACCGTCTTGGATAGGATTCGAGATGAGACTAAAGTGAAATTGAATGAATGTAGTACTAAGACAGAAATGCTGACTGTGTAGAAAGGGAAGGCAAGTGTGCAATAAAGGGTGCATTATATAGATACCAGGCCCCTCAGAAAGTATTGCGAAAAAAAGTTTTTATATATGGGAGACTGGCCAGTTATAATGTTTTTCGAAAATATGATTATTTATAAGTAAAAATAAGTAAGTTCCAATTTCAAAATTTCCCTCCACATTTTTTGCGAGTTAATTCAAAGTATTGTGTCTCACTGAAATATGGATCTGCGCCGGGAACATTTTAGAGCTATAATTTTATACGATTTCAAGTGTCGCCTGAAACCGGATGAATCGTACGATAGACTTCAAATGGCATTCATGGATGAAAGCCCTTCCAAGGCAACCGTGTATCGTTGGTATAACGAATTCAAGCGCGGTCGACCAACTTTGGGGGATGACGAAAGAAGCGGTCGCCCTTTGACGGCTGTTACCGAAGAAAACGTGCTAGCAGTGAAAAATTTAATCCAAGACAATAGGCGAATTACATATCAGGAGATTCAACACATATTGAAGATTGGATCGGGAAGCGTTCACGAGATTCTACACAGCCATCTTCGCGTGAGGAGGATAGTATCACGCTGGGTGCCGCACAACCTCACCGATGCTCAGAAGCAGGCCCGGGTGGAATGGTGCCGTGATATGCTTAACAAATTTGAAGCAGGCTCGTCTCGGCGTGTTTACGACATCGTTACAGGTGATGAGTCCTGGATTTATCAATACGACCCAGAAACCAAGCGCCAGTCGACTGTTTGGGTGTTTCAAAATGAGCCAACGCCTACCAAAGTGATGCGATCTAGAAGCGGGGGTAAGATTTTGATCGCTAGCTTTTTTAATTTGACTGGCCACTTGGTATCAATTCCCTTACGGGATCAAAGAAGCATTAATGCCGAATGGTATACTACCAAATGTTTGCCAGAAATTTTCTCTGTTATAAGCAACAAGCGACCAAACACAGGGCTCCGCGGGCTACTGCTCCACCACGACAATGCACCTGCGCACACCGCACTCAAAACGAGGGACTTCCTGGACAGCACGCCAGTCAAACTCCTGGGTCACCCTCCTTACAGCCCTGATCTAGCACCGTGTGACTTATTTTTATTCCCAAAAATAAAAAATCAGCTCAAAGGGATACAATTTTCGTCGCCGGAAGATGCGCTGGCTGCGTTCGAGCAGGCTGTAAACGAGGTGTCTGCGGCGGACTGGAAAAAGTGTTTTGAAAACTGGTTTAGGCGCATGAATCTTTGTATAGAGGCTGGTGGAAAGTACTTTGAAAAGATTTGATAAAAATATATGTACGTATAGAACAATTTTTTTTAGTTTCGCAAAACTTTCTGAGTGTCCCACGTATAACAGTTCGGTGGCCTTTGCAAATTTTTCTCATTATCAATAAGGATTTTATCCGGTTTGATTTGTCTATTAGCAATGTTTTTCTGCTAAAAATTCTCTCTATATCCTTTCTTTGACAATGTTGTTAGTAGGCTAAAATAACGTTTAGCAAAAATTAAAGATGCCTAAGCCTAAAACATTGATCACGCCGTTTTTTTACCTTAGCAACTCATAAATATCTAAGACAATTTATTGAGACTCAGTAAACTTGCATGTGTACCTTAGGGTCATTTACAAGGTCGTAATCCAAGCGGAACGAACACAGGATGCAACGTGTGAACCGTGAAATAATTTATAAAAAACAAGAAAAAGCAGATAATGGGGAGAAAGCACGTTCGTTTTAATTTTGTTTTATTTTGTTTAGGTGATTTTGAGCCTTCTTGTCAGGCCCATTGTGAGCGACCACGTTTTAGTGCCGTTACTAATAATTACTGGCAACACACACTGGTCAGAGACTTTCGTCTTGAGACACTGCGGTATTTTGGATGAGAATATATTGCGAAGCTTCCCGAACGCTGCCCAACCGAGTCAGATTCGACGATTGACCTCTTTCTCGAAGTTGGACCTACCTGTCCGGGCAGTTTGTCCTATACATATTACGTATTACATAATAATTGTCACTTACTGAAATAGCAAAATCTCTGCGTTCACAATTAACCCCAGTTCGTTTTGATTTTTTTCACATATTGCTTGAATACGGATATGCGTTTCTCATAAAATATAGGTCCATCATCAACTCAGCCTATCGCAGTCTACTGCTGGACATAGGCCTCTACCAAATTACACCACAACAGTCGGTCCTCTGCCTTCCGCACCCAGCTACTTTCATCAGGTCGACGGTCCACCTGGCTGGGGGCCGCCCTACACTACGTTTGCCGATTCACGGTCTCCACTCTACGACTCGTCTGCTCCAGTGGCCATCGGTCCTTCGACATACATGGCCAGCCCACTGCCACTTCATTTACTGATCCTACAAGCTATGTCGATCACTTCAGTTCTTCTTTGGATAATCTCGTTACGGATTTTATCCTTCAAAGAAACTCCAAGTATAGCTCACTCCATAGCTTGCTGAACGACTTTAAATTTGTAGACTAGCCCAACTGTCAGTGTCCACGTTTCTGCACCAATAGTCATGACAGGCAGGACACACTGGTTGAAGACCTTTGTCTCCAAACTTTGCGGTATAGAGGCGACGAGAAGACTCAGCGAAGTTTGCCAAATGCTGCCCAGCCCAACTGGATCCTTCTGTCGGCTTCTTTCTCGAAGTTGAGTGAAAATATAGGTATTCTTTCTTATTTCAATTGACGTTTATATATTGACTACTGAAAAATTAGGCCACCAGCTCGCTATTTCTTACGTCCGTATGTAAGATATTAGAGCAAATATCTAAACCTAGAGGCCGTGGCGAACGAGGTTTAACTCATTTCCCGCACGCTTCCAATATGTGGGGCCGCATAGAAAATCGAACAAATTGATATATGAATAATATGTGGTATGAGAATTTCAATTTAAGAACAGAATCGTTGAGGGATAATATTGACCTTTCGGGATTTTGTTCCCCGCACCAATACCTATTTATAATAAAATATATCAAACAAACTTCATTTCTAAATACAAATCCATTTATTGTTAAAACTTGTGTTATTTTGAAGTCTTTAGGCTATTCAATAGGTAGGTAAGTTACTATATTTTCTTCAATATTGTTTCTCTTTTTTACGTGAATTTTCAAATAAACAAACATAAGATTATGTAGTATACAATTAATATTATAAAAATACTAGCTTTTACCCGCGGCTTCGCTCCCGAAGTTCTTTATTCCACAGGAACCGCCGTGTTCTTCGGGATAAAAAGTAGCTTAAAGCACTCTCTGGAATAAAAACTATATATTATACCTATTATATTAGTAGGATTACAATTTTATAGTTTTTCTTTTTCTTTTTTACAGTTGTTGAACACGCTATCTGGAGATCTGGAGCAGATGTTAACTGAATTGTACGAGGAAAGAAATATATCCAGGTTAGACAAAAAAATATTCATAACACTAAAGGGATTTGGGTCCATACTAAATAGTCAGCTGCTAACTATACGCTGTAGCATATCTATATAAGGTATAAATTATGAAAAATTTGGAAACTACGTAAAGCAAACTCGCAATCGGTGGCTGAGTGTCCTGCGAGCGAACGTTACATTTGGTATGAACCGTTCCTTCTACTATACAGTCAGCCGCTGACTATACGCTGTAGCGTACTTAAGGTTAAAAATTATGAAAAATCAGCAAACCACGTGAAGCCAACTCACAATCAGCGGCTAACTGTGAGTGTGCGTTATACGTTTGGTGGATAGATAATGGACGATATAAATTGCATCACTACAGGCTTCTAAACTCTTTGGACCTAATTGTTAGACAAGTTACTTTCTACTATCTACACAATTTTATTTCTACTTTGGACTAGTCCAGACGTTAGATGATACATTCATGCAATAAATAATTCGAGAAAATACAGACTACAACACGTAATTATATCATTTTCAGTTTTTACACAGCCGTTTGCAATTTTCACCAATTAATCAGTTACACCTTTAATCTCACATACCAATAAATAAATCTTACGCTGAAAAAAGCAGCGAATGAATGAATCAAACATTTTTATATTATAAAGCCATATTGTCATGCAATTTTAAACTCTATGTCAAAAGGATAAGAGTAATAAAAGATTTCTGGGTTGTAATAAGTGTTGTGAAATCGCATTATAGGCACAGTGGCGCGCTTCGGTGGCGGATAAATCGAATTACATGCGGTCCTGGTTTCAACTCTTGACTTGAGCGGTTCTCCTTTGATACCGAAACCCTTTTTCAAATGTTTATGAATATATACGTTAATATACGTATTTTGGGATGAAATTGTGTCCTCTGTGTTACTTTTTTGTGTCACGTTTTGTTTTAAAATCAGAAGCATGTTATAATTTTCCATGTATATTATATAATTTTTATAAAGTATTTTTTTTTATATTTTGCGCCGATATTGCAAGACGTAAAAAACACGTAAAGATAACTGTCTAAGACCAAAATAGAAAATAACACAAGTCAGTGAGGAATTTTTATACAGCTTAAATTTTCATGGGCAATTTTGGTTTATTTAAAACATACAAGTATGCCTAACTACTTATTTAAAATCTACTTATTGATATTTTAATTTTCCCTTTATTAAACCATGCGGGTATAAAACAAAAGTCCTACAAACCTAATTTGTTTCGTTAATAATCCCTTAAAAATGGCCAGTATTTGCCAGACGGATCACATAGACCGCGTTGTTCCAAAATTAAATTAACAGTATGCTTTCAATCCCATGCACAGTGCAGTCTAAAACCGGGCCCACTTTTTATTTTTGTTTCAAACCAGCCAATCCGTTGCGGTATATTGTTATACATACATGGTTTAGTCGTTTACGTTTTAGGCCTGTACAAAAAAAGTAATATAACCCTATAAATTCTGATATTTTCAGGATAAAATTTGTAATACCCTGATGAATTTTTGAGGGGTTCTCTGAAAATGCTCTACTAAAATCCTTAGTTCCAAACTTTCGGTTCGAAGAGAATCTTCAATCGCGATGAAATAAGATTATGGGCGTACTAAAATTTTTCTTATCGATGTTGTATTTTTTTTTTTTACTTATTTAATCACAGGTACAATTTCTTTAGTTTTACTTTACTAGAAAACTCGCCAAACTATCAATTTTAACGGCGAGATGCGCTCATACATATGTTTATTATCTTATCCTTATGTAAGTAAACATGAAACATGAAAAAAAACTTAATTAGCAACAATTAAGTTGTATGATTATTGTATTTGTTGTTATTATTATTTGTGTCTTTGTTTTCGTTTGATTTAATGTACAATAAAGAGTATAATAAATAAATATAAAATAATTTACTGTGGATTAATTTCTCGATAACAGAAGAGATTGGCTTTCAATTATATACATATATATAAGTTTTCTTTTTTTAATACAAAGTGTTATTGAAATAACTGAAAACCTTAAGGGGTCATCGTATTCATCAGTATGAACAACTTTTATCATGGGACCATCCATGAAATCGCGAAAAAAAAGTTTGATGTACCCCAAATTTTGTCGATTTATGTGAACACAAATGTAGGCAACAACAGATACATTTTTTTCGCGAGTTCAGGGTTAGTCCCATAGTAAAAATTTGTTCATACTGATGACTACGATGAGCATTTCAATAACACGTTGTACACAATATGTAACAAAACCCTGTTGTTTCTGTGAGATACGTTATCAGAATTGATATTCATACGTAAGGACACAACTCATTTGGAATAACTCTTCACTAAAAATATTCAAATTAAATATTAAATCATTATTAAAAGTGATTAAACCACTTTCAATTTAGAATTAATAATTATTTAATGTTTAATTTGATTATTTTTATTGATATAATCACTGAGTGAGTGATGTTCGAGTGACATAATCGCACAACACAACAACTAATAATGATTTAATATTTAATATGAAGGTTTTTTTTTAATTTTTTTATTGAAGATTTTTTTCCAATGTGGCCTTACGTATAAATATCGATTCTGATAAAGTTGCTGGCAGGAGCAACAGGGTTTTTGTTACATACTATATGTATTAGCGACTATAATACCTATTTTTTCTGCTATAACAAGAAACAATTCGTCATAATCCTGATAACGAAATGAAGAAATGAAACTACGACCGTGCGCGTGCTCATAAGGGATTTTAAAATAGGGCAGAAGTCAAAGCAAAATGTCTTATTCCAATCTGTATGCCAATCAAAAAACATACCGATCCAATGTCATCGAAAATCAACCAACATTGTTTTAAAAGCAAGAGCGAAAATATATTACCGGTATCAGTTTTAAAGCCAATAGCGTGTCCGTGGCAAATAAATCAAATGGGAAACAAGATGAGGACGATATCGAAAGCCCAACAAATCATCGAGCTGGCGCTTACGTTAACTGAGAGGGTATCGCGAGCTTTGCGAAAATAATAACAGACCTTTTTAGGCTGGTCTTTCTCCAAGTCACCCAACTGTGTTGTGTGTGCCCCACAACCCAGTTATTGGGTAATACAGACATCCTAAGGTTAGACCATTTGTCAGACTTTTGGGCTTCTGACTACCCGTAACGACAACCATAGATTGCATAGTCACCCTTCCAAGAACTGACCACAGCTAGATCTTACGATTGCAATACTGTAAGTAGATATTACTTAGCCACGAGCCCCTTATCCTTTTAAGCTGGTGTTCACCAAAATTAATTCTCCAGTCTTAACATCAGGTAGGCTTTTAGCTCGTTTTACCATCATCGAAAAAAAAAAACCTAATCGTTTCCAGGAGGATATAGCAAATATTTGCAGATAGATCAGGCAGGAATGGTAGATAACTAATATTTTTGAAGAGCTTGGGGCTGTGTAACTTCCTCGTAGACCAATTGTTAAGCCCATGCAGAAGAAGAAACAAATGAAATAAAGAAAAACTTTTATTTGACACAAGACAGTGACAGCACAACAATAACATCAATAAAATGACCAAAATTAGACTTAAGTAAACATGAAGTTGCTGTCGGGCATGCCCATTCCAAAAGGGTTACCAACTCAGAATGTGCTCGTGCATGTGCATGTGCAATGGGGATCTCTTTATACCTCTGAAAGCACGTTTAAGGCACGCGTCCACTTATCAGTATCATACGCATCGGATGGATCGCTTTGTATTAAAAATGCGGATGACGTCATCGGCATCCGAATGTTAATATTAAAAATCCGATTTCTCATAAAAAAATTGTCGGCAATCCGTACGCTAGCCGCCGTAGGCGTCCGTAGGCCTATGCCCAGCAGTGGCCTGCGATAGGCTGAGTTGATTGATTGATTGAATACGCTGCGGGTAGGTGGACGCACTACGCTATACGGATTCGTTTAATGCGATCCGTACGATACGTACAATACTGATAGGTCGACGCGTGCCATTAATGGTAACTCTTAGTTGTAATATAACTATGACAGTGGCTACAGCATTCAGAAGACGAATAAGATGCAGGTGTTCAGAAGAAAACCAGACAGCAGTTGCTTGCGATGATTAAACTAGTGAATAATTAAAGTAAACCTATATAGGTGTGTTTTATCATTAAAAATAAACCTATGTGCGTGTTCAATTTTCCAGCCAGACGGAGTAGGAGTTTGCAGACTCAATTAATTAGATTCTAACCCACTGAACTGTGTACTTTCCAACTAATTGTTGGTAATATTTATTTATAGGTTTCATCAAAATAATACGTAATGTGTACATTCAATTAGTTATTACAGTCTCATCTACATCATTTCCACCAAAAGATTTCTTTGTCCCCGGTACCACAGTCACGGAACGGAGTTATTACTGTATACGTACACAAAAACTTGGCACAACAATTCGGATATGAGTTAAGATTGACATAAAGCTAGCACACCATATTAAAACGACTTTTTCAGACTACATGCCTTTATTGTCCTAGATATAAGTACGGTCACGATACTTGCGGTGGTACATTTTGTCGACAAGATCCCATGAACAAATCCTGCTACATTACACACACTTACCGCTGCCATCGAACATTGAGTGCAAGCGAGTTTAGCCTTAGTGGTGGTTCACCGGAAAGATTTCTGACTGTACGGTCACGATCCTTTGCGGTGATACATTTTGTCGACAAGATCCCTTGAACGAATCCTGCTACATTACACACACCTACCGCTGCCATCGAACATTGAGTGCAAGCGAGTTTAGCCTTAGTGGTGGTTCACTGGAAAGATTGCCGACTGTACCTACGGATTTTCTCCAAAAACCACATATTTCACGCAAAACATACCGCTCACACCTCTAGGGATACGCATAAAATCCACCCACTACGCAGATTCACCATATAAAAATCCACAATAGTCGTCCCAGCGTCATCACATTATGCAACCGGTGTAAGATTATCATAAACGTATAATACACGTCGTGTTGTGTAGGGAAACTGAATCGCTTAGTGTTCCCTCACTTGCATTTTATGTTAGTATACAACGTCTTATTGAAATAGCGGAAAACCTCTTAAGGGATCATTGTACTCATCGTTATGAACAACTTTTACTTTGGGACCAACCCTGAAATTAAGAAAAAAAAAACAACTAATCCCTACATTTGTATTCACATAAATAAATCATCATCATCATTTCAGTCGAAAGACGTCCACTGCTGGACATAGGCCTCCCCCAAGCATCGCCACAACGACTGGTCCTGCGCCTTCCGCATCCAGCGGATTCCCGCGACCTTCACCAGGTCATCGGTCCACCTTGTGGGGGGCCTACCCACGCTGCACCTTCCAGTACGCGATCGCCACTCTAGAAATTTACTGCCCCATCGGCTATCTGTTCAGAACAGTTGATTTTTTCTTCGCGATTTCAGGGTTGGTCTTACAGTAAAGTTGTTCATACTGAAGAGTACAGAGACCCCTTCAGTTATTTCAATAACACGTATAATTATGTATTTCGTTTGTGTCGTATTTGATTCGGGCACATTGCTCGCAGAACGGATAGCCAATGGGGCTGTAAATTTCTAGAGTGGCGACCGCTTACTAGAAGGCGCAGCGTGGGTAGGCCCCCACGAGGTGGATCGACCACCTGGTGAAGGTAGCGGGAATCCGCTGGATGCGGAAAGCGTAGGACCGTTGTCGGCGTCATTGCGGCGATGCTTGGGGGAGGCCTATGTCTATGTTTAAGTATTTATGTAATCTTGTTGTGCAATAAAGAGGATGATTATTATTTTGTCCTGCAGTGGACGTCTTTCGGCTGAAATGACGATGCTGATGATGATATTTCACTCTACACTAAATTAAATACGCAGTGAAAATTTTCTTGAATGAAAAATTATTTTGTTAAACCTGCCCCTTATTTGGAGATTAAAATAACCCTAAATGGATAATTTAATTAATTACTTACTTACTTACTTAATGTTTGTTTAGGACTGTGCAAATACAGTGGGATAAAATACATTTGTTTCAAGGCACGCGTAGAAGCCTTCAATGAAGAATTCGTTTGTGCATTCAAAAGTGTCTCGTATGTAGGTACAATCAGATAGATGATATAAACCGTCAAAAACTACAAAACGTGCCCGAAACTGAAGCCCGAAGTTTCGAACAAAGCATTATGAATAATGAAACACCCTCTGTACAAAGGTTCGGTGGCGTAGGCACTACCTACGGACATAACCACAAAACTGGAAATTTTGCGGTGGGGTGTCGCTTCGAGAAAAAACGGGAGCGCAAAGTGTTTTTTACGGCTTTAATACGAGTTTATTAAAATATTTAAAGCGGAACTTTAGCGAGAATTTCCCTGAAGACATCTCAAAAAGGTCCCCCGTCGTACCGATATGAAACTTTCAAGCTAGGTGTTGGAATGATAAATTAAAACGAGGCGAAAGAGCGTCGACATGTGTTAGTGTAATGAGATTTTTTCGCTCCGCCTCATAAATTATAGGAAAGTAAGAGGTTTTGGATAAAGGAGAAAAACTGTAAAAATATCTTTATTATTGCTCTTTTTTGGTAATCGCTAATCACCTAATTACCCGACTGCGCCAGAAGGAGGGTTATGTTTTTCGAGTGTATGTATGTATGTATATTTCTTTGGCACGCTCTGTAGCCTAAACGGCTTGATTGATTTGAGATTGAGAGGTGTCGTTAGATTCGTCTTAATTCTGAGAGTGACACTGGGTATATCAAAATTTAAAAAATTAAAATGGCCGCTTTTTGGCGCCATATTACCTCATCAAAAAAATTTTTTTTCCTTCAAAAACTATCGAGTGAGGTATCAAAATAAAGGGTTTTATAAATGCTTTACAAAAATATACACAACTTATATGTTTAAATGTAATTTGGAATGAAAAATGCTAAAAAACAACGACATATTCAACGTTAAAAATGAATTTGACTTTTCAAAAAAAACATTAATAGTATGATAAATAAAACAGGACAAAAGTAAAAAAAAAAAAAAAAAATAATTAACCAAAACAAAAAACCCAACTGCGTGAATTACGTACGGCTACAGCCGAGGGTACAAAATGAAACCGATTTAATTAACTTAAAAATTTAATCGATATAATTATTACAATATATCGGTCTAAAACTAAGATGCGTGACAAATGTTCGATATGAGAAACAAGAGTGACGAGTAGGTATGCTAATTTAATATTGAATTATTAGTATTGCGCAACTTCGGTCACACGCTACCGAATTGCTGATCAGGCGATCTCACGGTGCAGTTCGCTGTAGAGTGTGTCATCGCTTCAATAATTTAGCGTTCCGCAGGCAAGGGTCATCATTATATAACATCTCCCTCCGCAAGATCGGCAACTATTTAAAAACTCTAGTTGAAAATAGTGTCGATGGTGTAGCTTGATTTTTTTTTCCATAATTTCTGTGGTTCAGGCCTTCTTATCCTTTGCATTAACTTCAATTTCAGCAGTGATTTTCTTTTGTTGGTTGAATTTTATGGATTTCCCTTCATGATTGGCAAGTCTATAATTTTCAATATCTTTCCCTTGATTTGATCATGAAGATTGCTTGCAGTAAATGATGTCTTTAGCACACATCCTTTGGATATAATAGATAAATAGCTTCCCTTCAGTATTCTGTACTGGTCTTCAGAACAAGTTAAACGAACTTTCGTTGGTTTGGGAAAGCTCACGATGAAACGTTGGTCGTCCAACTGCTCCATGGCTTCAGAAGACAGGATAACTGATGTGAATTTACAGGAATCGTGAATTTGCTGGTGCAGTATAAGATGCTGGATACAGTTAGACTGCTTGCCGTGGTGGTGACTTTAGTTGTCCTCGCAAAAATGACCGTTATGGTACTTCGGACATTCTGTCTCTATATACAATAGATCTTTTTCGTGAACTGCTATGATAGGGTAAGTTAGAATTAGGACCTTATTATCACTATTAGGAGCTAGGGATGATTAAAAAAGGATAAAGTTAGTAGGATAAACTACTGGTGATAACTAACAACTATACTATTCCCATTATAGTAGTAACGTAGTCTAATTATATTAAAATATTCCCTGAAACTAATATCTATGATTTTATTCTTATCGTGTAACATACCTAGCCTATTTATCATATCCTTAAATATAGCATGGTTCTATATAGAATGATGAGTAGAAAACTTTATTAAGGCTTGTACAACGCTTTAGCTGTAGCATCTCTCAAGAAGTATGCTTGACCATACTTAGAGAATGCATCTACTATAGTAAGGTACTTATTTGTTTCAACACTTAGCAAATCTAAATGTACAACCTCAAAAGGTTTTGTTGGTAGATGTTCAATTTGAACCGTGGTCTTATTCGATCACGATAGTATTTCACTTGCCCACATATTGTAAAGTCATTGATATACTTGGCTATATGCTCTTTAATATTTGGCCAATAGCATCTACGAATTCCATTCCAATCACTTGCTATACCGTTTGAATTGATTAAGTGAGCAGCACACCCTACAACTTTATTTAATATACCATTACTGACTGCCTTATTAATTAATTCAGAATCACCTTGAACATTATAATATTCCTTAACTAATTGATCACACAATTGAATAAACCTTGTCAGCACATTCAGGTTTCCGTCGAACTCGGGTACTAACCGGAATGCTCTATAAATACTATCAAAGACATTTTCTCGAAATGCGATTCTGTTTCCTCAAATAATGTATCTAAACTAATATTCTTCTCGAATCTAAAATTGATTCTCTACTATTTCTAACTAACCTAGGGTTCCTGGATTTCCGTTGAAAGAAAATTTTGGAAAATTATATTAATTAGTACAGGCTAGGAGTAAGCGTTCACTAGAAAGAATCTAATGTACTTACATTAACATTAAATCGGCTTCTTTGCGCTATCAATGTCTGGATACCTCGATGCAGCACGACGTGTAGATTCGGGATACTCTGGAGTGGCTGGATAGCCACACGGGCGGCTTTACGACACGGAAATCTTCCTTATTACGCGAAACCGACCGCGAGTATCCTACCGACTGCGCCAATTACGTACGGCTACAGCCGAGGGTACAAAATGAAACCGATTTAATTAACTTAAAAATTTAATCGATATAATTATTACAATATATCGGTCTAAAACTAAGATGCGTGACAAATGTTCGATATGAGAAACAAGAGTGACGAGTAGGTATGCTAATTTAATATTGAATTATTAGTATTGCGCAACTTCGGTCACACGCTACCGAATTGCTGATCAGGCGATCTCACGGTGCAGTTCGCTGTAGAGTGTGTCATCGCTTCAATAATTTAGCGTTCCGCAGGCAAGGGTCATCATTATATAACACGTGTAAAAATAACAGAAAAGATATAAACAAGACTTATCAACACGCAGTCGGAGGCTACGTATGTTTTTGGTCATGAATTACATAATAGTTCATAGGCAGCCTCCGACTGCGTGTTGATAAGTCTTGTTTATATCTTTTCTGTTATTTTTACACGCAGTCGGGTTTTTTGTTTTTGTTAATTAATTTTTTTATTGTAAATTATTTTACCTTTTTTGAGACATGTCAAAATCATGGCATCCTTTAGGCTCAAGGACCATACGATCCTTAGTCTGAGCTTGGGCTAGATGGCCAGGGATATATAGGACAGGGCACGCCGCAATAGCGGCGGTAAGGCCCGTCATGGAGGAGTGGCTGGAGAGGGGCTATGGCGCCCTCACCTACCGACTGACGCAGATACTCTCGGGGCACGGTTGCTTCGGGAAGTATCTGTGTCGCATAGGCCGGGAGCCGACTCCCGAGTGTCATCACTGCGGGAGCTGCCTTGAGGACACGGCGCAGCACACACTGGCGGAATGCCCAGCTGGGGCCACGCAGCGCCGTGACCTTACAACTGCAGTAGGCGGCAGTGATCTCTCGCTTCCGGCTGTTGTTTTGGCTATGGTCGGGAGCGAGAACGCTTGGGAGGGCGTCGTCTCCTTTTGCGAGGAGGTGATGCTCGCTAAGGAGGCGGCGGAGAGGGTTCGAGAGGCAACGACCTCCCTCCCCACCCGCAGGAGACGGACCGGGCGTCGTAGGAGGGCGTACGCCGACCTCCAGCCACCCTAGGAGTGGGCCTGCGGGCGGCGGACTCGGGATGGCCCGCCGCCCGATCAGTCAAGGCCCGTGATGGTAGCGCGTCGTGTTCCGCGCGCGCCAGTCAAGAAAAGGGTGCGGCCGATGATGCCGCATGGGGAGAAGGGGCTCGCCTACTAGTGGCGAGCCGGGACCTGCCGGGGATGGTTGGACGACTATAAGTTTCCCACGCCCCCGGCCAATGGTTGGAAGAGGAACACCGTGGTGGTTTTAGTCGGTAAGAGTCCGACACTGGCTCCGCCTTCCCCGGGCGGAGTGCGTCCATGAGGATTTCCCCACGTAAAAAAAAAAAAAAAAAAAAAAAGGGATATATAGGACCTGCAACAAATGAAGCAATGTATTTTAAATTATGCAACACAGCTCCAAGTAAATCATTGATTTCCTAAGAGAGTGATACTGTTATCTAGTTGCTAAAACCTTGGTGATTTAGCTGCTACAAAGAGTCATTGAGTTGGTTTAAATAATAAACTTTTGAACGGCTTCCAAGTGTATCAAATCCATTTACAATCACAGAACAATGCAATATACAAGTTTGATACTTGTATTATTCTCTGTTAAAATTTCGTTCGTCAATTAACATACCCACCCTTTTTTTTCGTGGGGATATATTCATGGACGCACTCTATTCGGGGATGACAGAGCCAGTGTCGGATTCTTACTGACTAAAACCAGCAAGGTGTTCCTGAAACTACCCGTGCGGCGGCCGGGGGCATGGGATATGTTTATTCTCCTACCACCATCCGGAGACTCGTTAAATAAATCAAATAGAGCAATATACGAGCAATACGAGTAACTATTAATAAAAATATTTAAAAAATTCAAAGATTTAATTGAATTCTCTGTTATTAACATTTAATTAAATTCTGTAGGTAATACTTTTCCAAAAATCGGTGTCTATTCAAAAGATCCCCTTTTCAAAGAACAATGGAACTCGATTGGCGTCCGCGTGAAATTGTCTAGGACCCCTAAATTGACTATTAGTCACAGACCTCGTTTGATTTCGGCTCGCTTTTAGAGCAGAGCCGTGATTTAAAGTGGGAATGCACGAAGGGAGATAGTGACTTATCTGTCTAATACGTGCTTTTGAGATTATTTAGGATTTTTTTGTTTGATAACATTATGTAACGTGTATCAGAAATATTTTAAGAGCTCATTCAGGACATAGTATAGAACAAATTTTACTATGGGACCAACCCTGAAATCGCGAAAAAAATTATGAGCTGTTCCCTACTTAATCACCGATGTCACTCGACAAAATGTTAGGATCTGCTGATATTTTTCCCGATTTCAGGGTTGATCCCACAGAAAATTCAACTAAAGGTATTCTGTGGTTGATCCTATAGTAAAAGTTGTTCAATAGCATTGCCTGAATAAGCTCTTCAAATAATACCACGCATTTCTGATACACGTTGTATAGAAAGGGTTTGACCTGCAATTGAAAAGTTATAATTTTAATCTTGAAACAGCAGGTTTTAATTGACTTTGACTTATTACTTTACAGAATATGGTTAATCTGGTCAGAATGTTAAAATTACAAAGTTTCACGCCAGTCCCAGTTGGGTGCCATTATGCACTTATATTAAAATCTGCAGATAGTTAGTTATCCATAAATATTTTTAACATCAATGTCCCAATGAAATACATAACGGTTAAAAAGTAGGCGTTTCTACGACAGCTCAGTACCGTCGGTACTGTTATTTTTGTAATTTGCTTTGTACAAAAATGTGTATCAAATATTAAGAGGAATGTAGCAGCCAAGTGGCGCCCCCATCAGTAAAAAAAAGTGCGAAAAACGGGCACTTTTGTTTTTTTTTCTATCTACAACTACAGCGAACTATATGTTACAGAGTTAATAGTTTCTGATTAAACTACAGTACCTGTAATTCAATTGATAAAAACGATATTTTTAAAAATGATGTATTCAGCGAGTAATATTTTATTTTACTGATGGGGGCGCCACTTCACTGCTACATTTTCCTTAATGGGACGTTTTCAACTAGCAAATAAACTAAGGTCCTTTGGTCTAAAAGCTTCAGATAATGAGCAATATTACTGTAATATCTTATTGTACGTTGAAGAGCAACCTGAGTATCTCATATTTCCCCTTTGCAGGGCTAGACATTGTAGCGGAGGCCTTTTGTGGTTTTGAACTCGCCTGCACAGCTCTGTACTGCGCTTTTAGTTCTTACAACCACCCCTATGTATAACTTTATACAGGCTGATGATAGTGGTGTAGTGTGTCGATGCAAATTTTTAATATACAAATAAAGGCCGCTGGGAATGTGTGTATTAAACAAATCACATTTTCCATTTGCGGAGTTAATACTCGTAATAACAGAATAATAAATTTAAAAAAATAAGCGATGCATCAATATCACTTGAAATCTATTATATAAAATGTCTAGGGTTGGCAATATTTTAATGTTGAAATTAAAGAAATATTTTCTGATAAAATTCTAATACTTGGTATTGAAAAAATAAAGGCAGATAATGCATAAACAATTTTTTAATAAAAAATACTAAAGATTAAATTTGCGACCTCGATATCGACTATTGTTTATTTGGAAGCCCAGCTCTCATCAAAATGGCAGTACTTTTGAGTGATTGCGAGCGAACTCCACAAACAATGGCCACACCGAGTCAATCTCACAGTGAATGCACTATAGTTATACTGCAGTTTAAGGATGGTGGAGTTTTGCAATATTCAGAGGAAAGTTGATGACAAAAATAAACTTTTATGACAACAATGCCACGAAAAAAAAAACAGAGACATTACAGGTTTTGGGACGGATGAAATGAAGTTTCGTTTAAAAATGAACAGACTTTTGTAGAGGTCGCAAAATATTTCTTGAGTATTTTTTTTAATAAATTCCGTAATTCCTATTTTTGATATTATTCCTTATTTTAACTAGTACTTAGTATACTGAATAAAAACTGAGAAAATAACAAAAAATTTAACCGACGAAAACAGAAAATGAAAAGCGAAAAATAAAATGTAGCTTTTAGTCTTAATAACTATTTTCCTAGCCAAACTAATGTAAATAACTAATTATGAGTCGGCGACAAACAAACGAGCAAAGTGCGTGTAAGTTGCAAGTGGTCGAGCGGAAAACGCATTTTTGGAAAGTTATTGTTTATCGTTGAAAATTTGATGTTGTATTTGATGTTATTTTGTTTTTGTTATTTCTTTAAAGTAATTTAATGATCTTCGTTGATTGTTTGTTTGGCGCTGATTCATAATTAGTTATTTACATTAATTTAGCTAGGAAAATAGTTATAAGACTAAAAGCTACATTTTATTTTTCGCTTTTCAGTTTCTGTTTTCGTCGGTTAATTTTTTTGTTAAAAAGTTTAATTTTTAAATCGTTTGTGGCTAAAATCTAACTCCAGGTCATTGAGGTAATATGTACTACGTACTGGAGCAGACATCAGGAACAAAAAAAATTAGCACAACTTGCTGGCCGCGGAGCACGCGCAGCGCGAGCGTGGCTAAGCGAGTGAGAGTGCAGGAGCTCTAAAACGTGCTACAAACATTTTGTTCGAGGTGTCTTCTCTAGTACGTAGTACATATTACCTCAAGGCTCCAGGTCTCCATTATGCTGTAGTGCCTAGAACTACATTTATGTATGCAAAGTTTCAACAAAATCGGTTAACAGGTAAGAAAACAGTGGGTGAACAAGCACTCATCCCCTGTTTTCCTACCCTTAGGGGTGAATTTTGAGTTTCAATTTAAATGGGACCAACTTCGAGATATACCCTATCCATTAAAAGAAGAATCATCAAAATCAGACTACTCTGTAAAAAGTTATGCGTGGTAATACATTTAAAAAAAAAAGATGCGCGTTGAATTGAGAACCTCCTCCTTTTTTTCGTCGGTTAAAAATGAGTCACAATGAATTTGTATTGTCGATATTTTACCACATTTTTAGGGTTCCGTATTATTAACTCGGTTTCAGTCCTGTCTGTCTTTTCGGTACAAATTTTTCAATTGATTTTAGACTAATTTCCCGATGAGCTATATACTTGAAACTTTGAACATAGCTCTGGACTGGATGAAAATGCAATATTAACTCGCTTTTGCTTTTGCTTCCGCATCCAGCACAAGGTGGACCGACGACCTGGTGAAGGTCGCGGGAATACGCTGGAAAAAAAACATCAAATTATTTATATTATTTCATAAAACTCAATTTCAAACTACGATGCATTCTGAACTTTCAGTACCTATCTTCTTCACTTCACGTGTCAACCCTAATCGCTGTAAGTCATATATTGTATAGTCCGGACCGTTATCAGTTTGTACGGAAGTCTGTGAATCAATAGTTACCGTTTCTGTATACAACGTACACGTTGACGTAACTGTTGTCATTGGAACACCGTTTTGTTCATTGTGTTGTGTTTACGGCCTATGCTTAGTACACACAATTTATGGAAGAGGAATTGGCGTTTTTTAAGCTATCGTTAATTAAATCAATCGATTTTCATTGTAAGTGGCATGAAACGACGCTGTTGTACTATAAATCTTTTGAAATTAAAAAATTTATATGGCGGGGTCGAAATGTAAAAGTACCTACCTATTAATATAAATCTGTACCTCCACTGAATTTGCTGAAATTATGTTATGTTGCAAAAACATGCATTTAAACATGTTTTAACTATTTCATAAATTAGACCTGTAAACATTTTCATTTCTATCCTTATTTTTATAGAAATATTTTAAGTGTAAAAATAAGATTTATTTCCTCCACTTCTTGATATGCAAGAGCAATATACAATTTTTCTCCTAACTCGCGATTAGGGGAGAGCAAAAATTATTTCCGAATTAACCGTGGCCAACTGCCGGGTGCGCTTAATTAAATCGAACGACAGCCCTCGGATGGACAACCACTGGGTCGTTTACCCTACGTAATGGCGTCATCAAAATCTACGGCAAAAATGTGTTGCAAATGGCGCTTGAGATGAGGTCATCAAACGTTGTTTATGTGTTTTATTAAATATAAAAATTATTTATTACACTACCATATTTATTTTGTAAGCACTTTTTGTTATGACGAGGCAAGAATAAGCAATGTTAAAAACCGGCCAAGAGCATGTCGGGCCATGCTCAGTATTATAGGGTTTCTTAAGTAGGTGTTACAAACAAATCAAATCGAATATTAATCATGGCTATTTTAGTTTTTGCAATAGACGGCAGCATTGGCGACTCAGATAGTGTTGTTAGTAGCCGCCGCTAGATGGCGCTATAAAGTGCCAAATGCAATAGACGGCAGCATTGGCGACTCAGAGAGTGTTGCTACTAGCCGCTAGATGGCGCTGTACAGCGCCAAATTTAAGAAGTTTGTCATTTCAATATAACACAAAGTTACTTTTTGTGATTTTTTTAAATAGAAAGTAGCTAAAGGAGCATTATCACATGTATGGACGCCACCCCTAAAATACGTAATAACGATTTTTATTCATTTAAAATTGAGATCTATATCTAGACAATTTTTTTGAAAAATTTCATTTACTTTTTTTTTTTTTTGGAACTAATGTGTAATCCAATACAATTCTTTATATTACTTTATACAATATAAATACACACTACCTATCTACATTAATATAAATAATATATACAACATAAACATGTATAAAAAACAGAAACAATAATATTAAAATATCATAAAATTAGACTTAGGCGTCGAAGAATTCCTCCACATCACTGTCATCCGGAAGCGTGCCCAGAAGACTGGCAGCGTTGCCACGTTGAATGGCAACGCTTATTCTTTGCCTAAAGAACAAGCCAGCCCTCTGGTCACGTCATCATGTTTATAACTGTAGAAGTTATTAAGCTGTAAAGGATTAGGACAGACGGAAAGACGGACAGACGGACAGACGGACAGACGGACAGACGGACAGACGGACGGACATGACGAAACTATAAGGGTTTCTTGTAGGACTACGGAACCCTAAAAAGGTAGCAGTATGCATCCAGTACGTCAGTGGTAGGACTCCGCATGTAGTGCGATATATGTCGCTACCACCACGAGCTCATCACGAGGTCATGGGTTCGATTCCCACAGGACACAAATATTTATGTGATGAACTTAAGTTTTTGTGTTGGTCTGGATGTTTCTTATGTATTATAAGTATGTATTTACAAAAAAAAAGTATATTAGTATTATGTCCATTGTATAGTACCCATAGTATATGTTCTGCTTAGTTTGGGCCTAGATAGAGCTGTGTAAAATGTCCTAAAAAATATTTATAAAATATTTTTATTCCCGGCCTTGATTTCCATCGTCCAAGATATAACGCCAAGTATTTACCCTGTAATAATATTACCCTAGTCTCGTACTCCACTAAGTGTTGCCAGATATTACGAGCGCCAAAGAAACAATAACTATAACAATAATATTCGTCTAGCTTTACCCTGTTTGTTGACTGAAGCCAATTCATGAAAACCAGTCTATTTAGCGTTACCAAACAAAAATTAACACAATTTTGAACCTTAAAACCAAGACGTAAGGGTGTCGTGTTTAGAGAAGAGGTGGAAGTCATATTTGTAAGAGTTTATTAGTTGGTCTACAGGCTGAGGTTTTGGAATACTTCAGTAGATATAGACGCTTTTGTTATGTGACTACGTTTATCGAAAATACGTCGGTATGAATGGAATGATTATCAACTATCTTGAATTTTTCTAGCCATAAACTAAAGTGAAACTATGTGGATTAAATATCTATTCATTTATATTTAATAAACAAAAATATAAAATAAAACCCTATAACAGGAAGAGCGTTACGAGAAATATTAAAGGCCTCAATTGTATGCGGTTTTTACATTTTTGAATTGAGTTTGAAAGTTTTGCTGAAGAATCACTAGGAACATTCCATGTAGGAGATCCCTAAATAATCGTTTGCTACAACCCGCTATTCAACCAAATAAAAACCGCCCAAGTGTGAGTCGGACTCTCGCACTGGGGTGGGGGGGGGGTACCTTCCTCAGACTTTATTGGGCTATAACTGTGGTTAAGAAACCGGGCCGTGTAACTAACTAACTATGCACATGCTGAGTTGGTGACCCTTTTGGCATACCCGACAGCAACTTCATGTTTTAATTATATATATTTTAGTACTTTATTTAATGTTATTTGTTGTGCTGTCACTGTCCTGTGCTAAATAAAATCTTTCTTTCTTTCTTTCTTTTCTAAGTTTATTTATGAAGGATTTTTGATAATTCCTAAAAAAATATACCTAATACTAAACATTGTACTTATTTATTACATTTTTCATCATAAGTCAAAATCTACGCAGATAAAAATAAAGAAATGGAATTTGCAAATTAAGCTCTTCATACCCCACTTGAACTAGTAGCCTCAGTTTGAAATTTCGACCTCTTGTTTCTGCCTCTTTTGCAAAAAAATTAATAAAGATATAAATTGTGGAAATAAAAAATCGCTCACGCGCTGGATTCGAACCTGCGACTCCTGGCTCAGTACGCCAGTGCTTTAGCTACTAAGCTACCGTGAAAACTCACATGTCGTGTCGTGTGTCGTGTGTCGTGGGTGTGTGCGTGTGCCGTTTCGCATGCGTAAATATGTAAAAAATCATTTAAAAAATCGTTTGCAATATGCTTGGGCATGCAATATTTAAAACTGTTCCAAATTTACAGATCGATAGCATTAGTAGTTTTTTAAATATGTTTTTGTGACAGACGGACTAACGGACGGACGGAGTCGCATCACACGGCTTATCTTTTTGTTACGGAACCTTAAAAACTTGGCAATAGGCCCAAAACCCTTAAAACGAAGGACAAATAAATATTTACAAAAACACTTGGCATATTAAAACAAAGCGACAATGTTTACGCGAACCAGTAACTTCGCTATTTATCACACCCACATATAATAAATAACGTGATATTTTCGCATAATAATCTTCACTTTATCAGTAAAAACAATGCGCCACAAATATACTGGAGATATTTTTACGTCTTACTGCAAATCCCTGTGGAATTCGTTGCTTCATCGTGCGTGAAGTATGGCAGATAAGGCTGTATAAAGGTGTACACACACTTTTCAGCAGGTTTTGAAAGCTATAACGCGTTCGTGTTTAGTTAGACTGTAGAATAAAGGCAGTTGAGTAAATCTCACATTAAACAAATTTTCCGATACGCGCGGCTTTGCCTGCGTATAATTCGGTTTATCACACGGATTGTTACCGCGTTTCTCTCGGGAACTGTTTATCTTCCCAGAATAAAAAGTAGCCTATATGTTAATCCCGGTTATGGTTTATATGTGTGCCAAATTTCATTCAAATCTGTTCAACGGTTTACGCGTGATTGAGTAACATACATCCAAATATCCAACCATCTTCACAAACTTTCACATTTATAATATTAGTAGGATTGACCCAAAATCTTCTTCTCCTTCACTCTATCCCGTTATACTGGGAAATGCTATTGGCTATAAAAATCATACAGCGCCATGTCAACTGCCAATCTTCTACTTTTTCTACTGCTTAATTGAATGCCTTCATGTCTCATCTCTCTTCATGCCCTCTGGATGGTATGTAAGTCTAAGCATCTATACTAAATACTGCATCTGCCAAAAACTATTCACTTATATTCGCCTACAGCATTCACTCGTCTGCGCATCGAGTTGATTGTCTACCCTACGCCTACGTCCGGCTTTTAATTTGCACTATAAATCCAAATATTTTAGGCTCTATTAACTCATGAGTCATGACCATAAGTATTAGAATTCCAAATGCTCCAGCTCATTGGGGCTAGTATTTAATACTAACACAAGACTGGCCGTACAGAATTCATAGGCTTAAACGTGTTATTGGAATAACTCAAAACCTCAGACACCCCAACTAGTTTTTATTATAATAAATTGATATGGAAAGTAATTATTAATTTTCATTTATTATTGTAGAAGATATTTGTAATTTTTGGTATCACGGTTACTCTAATCGATTCATAGCGCTAGATTCATTCACGAACGTGCGACGCTCTCGACACTACTGTGTCAGGAGGTGAATAACCTCTTAAAATTAAGTAAAGTTTTTATAGTTTTAAGAAACAAATGTTACCCAAAAGTTTCCATCACACTTTTTTACTGGGTCTCGCTCCCCTTTGCGCTCAGCGCCGTGTCGTCGTATGAAACTTTTAGACTTGGCATGGTATGAAAATATTTGTTGGGAAAATTTAACCTATGTTAAAAAGTAGTGTAATGGATTCTACTCTCGATTCTGAACAAACCAGTTTCAAGTTTTGAGTTAATTCACACGTTGTATACAGAGACGAATCTTAGCGAGAACGCATTCTTCTAACTGTCAAAATGCTACTATTTGACAGTTGGAAGCATGACTTCACGCATGCGTCACGCTTTGATTAGTCTCTAAATGTAAGCCATAGTGCTAAGGAGTGTGTGCGCACCTTTAACTGTTCTTGTAAGACAGTGTAGGCAAAAACACTTCCCTCCATTGCGAACTAACAGATGTGTTTGAATAATTACTTTTGCATTAAGCTTCGTTCTTGTGCAAAGGGGGAATTGATAGAGAAAAAAATCTGTAAGAAAAAATCTGGAAAAGGGAATCGAAATAAGATCCAGAAAATTGTATATTTAAGACATTTTTGTTGTTTACGATATCTATTAAAATAATCTGATTTAGATTTGCCAATATTACGACTACTACTCATGAAGTCAGTCATTAGTTTTGCAAAAGCAGTCTTACGCGTACATAGTACCCAGTAAGATTTTTGCCGTCAACTGCCAAACTTGACCTTGGGCGTGGCTACTCCCCTTTCTGTTTACTTATGTTTAAAAACTATGATTTCTCGCTATTTTACTATGAAACCTATATAAAACTAATATATATTCGTTACAATCTCTATAATAGTTTCTATCTGTTTTTATAACTTTTGTGTAATTTGGAAAAAAAAAAAAAAAAAAAAAAAAAAAACAAAAAGATAAACTGCAAAAAGAAAAACAATTTCCAAATTTTTTCGCCGCCAGGCAGCATGCGGTACTCAACCGCGGTCGGAGTTGTGCTGCCAGGCAGCATATAGCACCCGAGGGGTTATGGCTACTAATATTTTAATTAATTAAGCGTCCCCTTAATAATCTACTTTTTCTTTATATTGTTCTTACTCTACGCTGGTTAAAAGATAAACCGTGTAGGTACTAGTAGGTAGTACTTACCCATTGGGTATAACCAAACACAAAAAACAAAAGCATATTTTTCAGTAACCAAAGACATCACTAATGATTAACAGGCTACCCGCGCAACCCAAAGTAGGGTTTTACGATTAATTTAATATGATCTAACAGAGATTAATTCTGTTCCGTTCTGTACGCCTTAGGGCTGCGGTCAGGGACGCGACGCATGCATCACGCTCTAAACACAATTAACGACCCGGCTAGGGTTACCATTCATCTACGTTACACTGGTATTTGTCTTCATAACCATCATGAGGAACTAGCGATGATTGGTGCGAGTGGCATCCTTATTTTATAAGAGGTCGATTAAGGCCTGTATTCATCAATGTTAATTCTCTGATTAAACAACTAATCACTCGAAATAAAATTTTTAGGTAAGCGGTCGTTTAATCAGAAAATTATCGTCGGTGAACTCAAGCCTTATTAGGTCTACGGTAAATTATAGTAATAATTAATTACATATTTATTATCCTCAACAATGTTCATACTTTTAGGGATTAAAAAATTCAACAAAAGCTTTTAAAGAAGCATAAAATATTGTACCTACAAATTGTGGATCTGAATTACATTATAATTTCAGCTTGAGGCTTAAAAATTTACTTGCAGATAAGTAAAAGCTTACTTGTAGCTATTACTTTTAACTTAGTTTTTTACTTTACTTTTTTTGTAGGGATTAGGTATACAATATTTAACAATATTTTGGGTAGTCAGATACCCAGATTTAATATACTCTTTCCTCAAACAAAGTTCAGGCTTTCTACCTTTTTTCAACCATAAAATTTCAACCTGTTTGTAGTACTTCTTAAAAATTCTTTTTTTGCAACGGATGGTAATCCTATAGGCGAAGTACTCCTCCTGCCTTTGGGCAGCCTAGCTAATGTAAAAACCTCGTTATACCTCGAAGGCAAAAGGATTTGATCCCGCTAGATAGGTTTACAACTTTATTTGGTTACATTGTATTTAATGGACTGCGGTACAACGAATTGTCTAGGGCTTAAACTGGGACTAACTATTATATTATTCTTACCTATAAACGTTGTACTTACTTATTTATATAGGATGTTTTTTAATTCCTTACCGTTTAAGGGATGATTATAGTCATCGATTCGAACAAGTTTGGTTAGGTTTGATTCGAAGTTTTGATACCAAAAAATTACAACAATTTAACTATTGTTGTGGTTTTTGTTGAGTCGTCACAAATTTATTTCGCCTGTAGATAAGTTAGTGGTTTTTAAACCTGAACTCTAAATATTACTTAATAATACATTTATTTGCTAGTATATTTAGGCGGTGGGTCTACGGGAATAACTAATTAATTAATTAGTAAGTAAGCGTGTAGGTAATGTTTACTCAATGTTGTGAACGTTTACTGATATTTAATTTATAATCAATTAGGTGAGGTTATGGCAGTTATTCAATGTTATTAATTAAATATGAATACCCAACGTCATACTCGTACTGTTTTAGGTATAGTATTATACTTCGCATGCATAAATGCGTTAAAAATAATAAAATAATAGTATTATGAGTTAATACAAACAATACAAATGTTAGGAATATTGAAATGACCTCTTGCAAATATTATGATTGTTAAGGCCACGTTCAACAATACGTTCACCAATAAAATAAAAAATGTTATTTTGGTCTAATACATCGGTTATTTCGTTGAACTAGCCCCTTAAACCGGTGTTCATCAGGACTATATTTTAGATAAACGGTCGTTTAACCAGAGAATTATCGTAGTTGAAATCAAGCCAGATGTATAGTAGATGTTAGATGATGTTGTAATTAATAGTAGATGTTCTCGTAATTAATTTAAATCAGGATTACGTTTTGGAATAGCCCTAGTATTTTCCACAAAAATACGTTTAAGCTTTTAAGTCGTTACAGGCTGAATTTTCAATGTTTCCTATTGACTACAAATGCGGTAGAAATATTTTAATATTAAGGTATAGTTTAGCCATTTAAAACTGGCAATGAGCAAGTAGATGAAACTGTTTATTTCTTCACTTTATTTGTCGTTGTGACCATAACTACATAGCAGCCTACTACAGATTCGCATGACAGGAGATGAACTCAAACCCTTTAATTTTCAACTACTTACCTCTACATAATTATGAACATAATTCGCGCTAGCTTAACCCACTAAAATACTCTTTTATACCTCAGCAAAATTTACAGCCACATTAAGCTTATATCTGCTCGAAGCGAAAACAGTTTCGTCAGAAAAAACTCCATTAAATATAATATGTTCTAAGCGGATAAGTACAAAACTCACCTCTGTACGTGATGTTTAGGGAAGCACCTTACATCCCAGGAGTAGGGAGGGATTATTATTTCATAACGCCTGTAGAAGGCATTAGCATAAAATATCTAAGTACCACTCTCTGAATTGAAGCGGGGAATTTGTTCAGGCATCGGTACCATGTTTCTGAGTTATTAAGTATGGAGGATGATGGCTGGGATAGTAGGATATCTCTCCTATAAGGTGAAATAGCGAGGTCCGTGGTGCTACCATTAAAGGGTTGCTTTCAGGTTTCGATATGAAATATGAGTGGTCAGGGTTACTGAAATGTTACTTTATATTCGTGAGTCGGAAGTGGCAAACATACTGGTGTTGGAAAACTGTCTAACAACCTTATTCTTAGTTTATACTAAACTTTTTAAGGGTTCATTGTATTCATCATTACGAACAACATTTAGTATGGGACCAATCCTGAAATAACAGAAATAAATCTGCTGTTGTCTACATTTTGTCAACAAATTTTTTAGTTGAGTAGTTCAGGATTAAAAATAAATAAAATAAAATTTCTTTATTTCAGGCAAGGCATAGGTTTGATGTCATACACATACCTATATCACATTAATATAATTACCTACAATAAGACAATTAGAATTAAATTTAATGTACCATTAATTCGTTTATTGTAAATTAATGTGAACATTCATTTCATCTCATTAAGGCTTTCTTAAGAAAGCTTCTAACCTTGATGTACGTATAGACGTACACCAATGTACGTATAGACATACACCAATATAAGATTATAGTCAACGCAAGATTATAATCTTGATGTACGGTCGACCGGTACGTCAGTGGTAACAGTTTGACATTGACAGCGTCTTCATCTCGTAAGCAATAAGGGTGGTTTTCTAATTCAAGTGTTACCACTGTCATGCAGTCAACTGTACGAATAGACACAAAATTTTGTACTACATTGAAACTATCAAGTAGGTATAGATGAGCTACAATAAATCTCACTGTTAATAATGATGAACTGTGTAAATGATAGGCAATTAATCTTTGTCTCTTCAGGATTACCAGGGCAGCAGCCACATTAGGTTACACATTTAAAGGTCCGTACAGACCAAAAGCAGGTCAGTAGTAGCGCAGGATAAAGGCGGGCCCGCGCGAGTTGTAATACAAGGAACAATATGAATCACGACACACCAAATATTAGCGCGGGCCCGCTGGCAAACTGCCCTGCTCCGCTCTGGACCCGCAAATCGGGCAGCGCGGCGCGCGGGTAGGAGCTGCGCGGTTGCGTTGTATTGCTACGGCCGCCATACTAACTGGCCACACTGGAGCAGGGCAGGACAACACGTCAGTGTGACGTCAAAGCAGTTACGAGGCAGTTGTATTGTTTGACAGATGTCACATCATGTCATACTAAAAGCAGTTCTTTGGCGGGCCCGCCGTCAAAACGCTTTAAAACTGCCTGCCTTTTAGTGTGACGTCTGCAGCGCTGCTAATGCCCGCACTGCTACTGACCTGCTTTTGGTTTGTACAGGCCTTAAGAGATACTCTAGTAAATAAAGAAGCGGGCTCACAAGACCAACAAAATAAACGACCATCGTCGCTGCGAATAAATCCAACAGGTTACTGTATACACCCGCGCTTTCATGTTCATAGTAAATATATGTTTATAGGAACATGTTCTAGGCTATGCATGAAACATGTCCTCCTTGGCTGCCCGCTGGGCATGTGTGTAATCTCCCTTATACGTTATGTGTATGGAACGCTGGAATATTGCTACGTGTTCAGGAGCGATACACTGCAGTTACATGTCTATGGAAATGTATTTTTTTAAAGAATTAGAATCTTAAAAAATACTGCACCACCGGACCACAGACAAAATATAGACGAAGTGCTGCAAACAATGATATTGAAGGCAAAACAAACCGTGCTCTTTCGTGTACAACCAGCGCTCACGCACACATGCACCTCAAACCATGCTCACCCCTCTCAGTACACCTGTCGCGGCATCGTCCAGTAAGCAACGCGAAAGCAAATATCCTTCAGGTGCCTGGTGTGTGCATGAGCGCTGGTTGTACACAAAGGAGCACGGTTTTTTTTGGCTTCACTATGATTGTTCGCAGCACTTCGTCTATCATGAGACACCAATAACTCTGAGTAACCGTCTGAAGTAGAATCTGAAATATAGACACCACAATATGAACTGAACCCCTGTTTTTTATTTGACCACGTCTATTATGAAATAATTTTAGTATAATATTTTAATGTACAAATTCTGTGCTTTTTGTATGATTGTCTGCATACAATAAATCTGAATCAGAATGCTGGGCAGCTGCACGAGAGAAGATGGAGAACTACTTCCTAAAATAAGCTTAAACCGTCTGATCCAACCAATTTAAACTTACTAACCCCAGTTAAACAGCCTACTGTCTCTAAATATCACTTAACCGCAGCCTAACAATTCAAGTCCGTATTAGAATCCTTACCAGATGAAAGTTAGTTTCGGTATTAGATTAGTTCTAGTTGAGCGGGGCGTCTCTCCGTCCCTCTAGAGTGCATATCCTTGTTTGACATGAGACTGTGTAACTTATTTCGACTTGTACGGTACAAAGTTTTGAGAATACACCCCTTTTAGACATGTTATATCAGAAGTGAAAGTAAGGCTTGATGAATGTACTCGATAGGTTCGCTTCATTAGTTTGTGTAAGTTGGAACTAAGTTTTTGAGTAGATATTTACGAGATGAGTTGTGACTTGTGAAGGGTGTGCTTGTTTGAAATTTAGTCAGAAAAGCCATTAAAAAGGTACGGCGGATAAAAATAAATTACTTTGTTGCTATAAATTTCATCCAAGCCATTCATTTTATCATACAACAAAAAAAATACAGTTAATACTAAACAATTTGATTTCTGTACACCTTTTAAGGACACTATTTACAAGTCATGTTTTTTAGGTATAGGTGGCGCTGGCATGGCATTTTATATCTAACTCAGAGAAGAAATGCCGGAAAAAAAGGAAGTTTAAAGTCCAGACATTGTGTTCTGATTGAGCAAAAATTGCGAGTATTAAAATGCCATGACTTGAGCCTTCTTCGAGTTGACCAGTCCTAACTGACGGCGCCCAGCCATCGTGTAACTCGAGCGGGATATTTGCGTAGGCCGCAGGCTTTTGGTTTAAGGCGCTACCAAATGGCGCCCCCATCAGTAAAAAAAAATTAGATAGATAGATAGATAGAATATACTTTATTGTACACCATGAAAATAGTAGTAAAGAGGAACAACGTATAAATTATGGGTACATGGGCGGTCTTATCGCTAAAAGCTATATCTTCCAGACAACCTTTGGATGGACAAAGAAGACGTAAGATCTAGATAATGGGGGCAGTCCGTGGCGTACTACTGCATGTTAATAAACTAAAATAAATAAATAGCACAAAATATATTACACATATAGGTATCATCAATATATATAATATATACATAAATAATCTTATTATTTAGAATAGAGATTGGATACATAGACAATGTTTTAATAAATTACAATCTATTTGGAAAGGTAATATTTTTTTAAATGAAAACAGTGAAATTACAATCTATTTGGAAAGGTAATATTTTTTTAAATGAAAACAGTGACTGAGACACAGGTAACTCATTCCACAGACGCACAGCCTGAACAGTAAAAGAATTATCATAAAATTTTGTTGAATGCATTGGCATCAGAAGCCTCAAGTTTTCCGATGATCTTAAGTGTCGTGTATGTGTGTCATGAAGGAACTTGAAACGTTCTTTGGGATAAAGGGGGGTCTTGGGATTAAACAGAATACTGTAGAGAAGTGATAATATATGGGTATTCCGGCGAAGATGTATAGGGAGCCACTTGAGCTTAGTGCGGAATTCGGAGACAATTACAATTACTCTTTGAGTACATCATTCATCAAAAGTTTAGTTTTACCAATTGAAGTAAAATCAGAAACTATTAACTCTGTAAAATATAGTTCAGTGTAGTTGTAGATAGAAAGAATGCAAAAAACGGCCACTTTTGGCACTTTTTCTATCTATAACTATAGCGAACAATATTTTACAGAGTTAATAGTTTCTGATTAAACTACAGTAACTTTACTTCCATCGGTAAAACCGTACTTTCGATAAATTATGTACTCGGCGAGTCATTATTTTTTACTGATGGGGGCGCCACTTGGCTGCTAGTAGCGCCTTAAGCGGCCAAGAATGCATCAATAGCCTGTTCATATTTGAAGGTTTCATAGCAAATTAGGGTTTATAACGTTTATGACAAACTAAAAATACTTTTATAATTTCTTATGAAAAACAACGCTCGTTTGACTTGTTTCTTTTGCCGGTTGTTAATAAATTGTATGGACGGCAAAATAAGCTAAGTTTGCCAACAAACTCGAAACTGTAGAGGCGGTGTACATTCTACTTATTAAAAGTTACATAAATCTGTGCCCGTTGCTACTGATTTATAGTTTTAATGAAAAAGAATCTGAAATACTGTCCTAGTTAAAAAGCTTCCATACGAGTACTTTGTTTAGTGATGATAAAGCTGCTTTCATAATGAATTATTATATGTTTTGCATTAAAATATGATGATTTAATTATATGATATAGTGAGATGACGGCAAATTTGCTGCAGTGGCTACGCAATTGACTGCTATGCCACCAGGCACCAGCACCACGACTCGCAGGTTAAATTTCCGCAAGGAAAAAAAATCTACAGACAGTTTTTCCGGATCTTAGCGTTTGTGCATTTAAATTAGTGTCTGTAAACACTGCACCCATGATAAAGGATAAATCCTTGTGTCGGTAAATAAACTCGTATACGAATCTAACTAAAGTGTTTATGTTACAGGTATGTACCTACAAGCTAAGGCAGTGGTAAGTCTCCGTGGGAATGACGCATTCTAGAACAAAATTGGTCTCTGCGCCCATACCAAAAAGTATTTTTAATTACCATCATACAATTATTCAATCAATCAATCAACTCAGCCTATCGCAGTCCACTGCTGGACGTAGGCTACTTCCAAGTTGCACTACAACATTTGGTCCTCCGCTTTTCGCAGGAAGAATCATTAAGCTGAAGTGGCAGTGGGCTGGCCATGGCTGTCGAAGGACCGATGGCCGTTGAAGCACGAGTCCTTGAGTGGAGACTGCGAATCGGTAAACGCAGTAGGGCGTCCGCCAGCCAGGTTGACCGACGACCTGGGGGATGGGATACAACTATTACCAAAATTATGTCCTTTAACCTTAAAAACCATGAACCCTTCTCTACTTCCAAACTACAAGTATTTTCCAGCCTACATTTTTCGTTCCCACTATGCCTCAGCCTTACTCGGCACGCGCCTTGGGGGTCTCCGTAATTATTCAGCAGGCATTCAGACACATCTGCGCGCTCCCACTGCCGACGGATTTTTTTATTGTCTTAAAAATATTTTTGTTCAGTAAAGAAATATTCATACATAATAGTAATTTAAAGGTAATTCATAAGTTTTTGTTTAAAAACAGAAAATTGGTTTTCAAGAGTTGGTTGAATGGTTCTGACAAGATTATTCCAGGCTGGCATGTATGTTACCATTTTGTCCGAGCTATAGAAAATGCGTCCAGTATTTTAATGCAACTTTACCTATTATTTATTTTTCTTTATTTTTATTTTTATTAAATATTATTTTTGCCACCTACACAAGTTATTACTAAGACGGAATTACACTATTATATCGTGGTGTATTGTGACGCGCCAGAAGCCTATCGGTTTCATACAATTAGTATGAATAGAGACACATTATTGTAGATATGCTTCTGGGGTGTCACGACACAACAATGTAATTCCAGCTTTAAGCAGGATATTCATTATAGCTGAAAATGCGTGAAACTTGCTTAAAGCATCATACCTATTAATTACTAAGCAACCCTTTTGTCTTGAACTTTTTGAAAAACAAATATATTTTTTTTGGTTTTCGAGTGGAACTCCTCACTAATACCTTCGGTCTGATTAATTATTATAAGCAATCCTTTAGTATTGAACTTTTTGAAAATCAAATACCTTTTTTTGATTTTCGAGTCGAACTCCTCATTGATACCCTCGGTCTGGGGAAGGTATATCAGACTCCTACTGACTTAAACCTTATGGTGGCCATCCTCAACACCAAATACAGGAGCTCCGGATACTCCAGTGGACCGCGTCAAATACCTACCAATTCAAAAGCGTCTACATAAGAAATCGGCTAGAAAATCATCTTCCGTATGAGCGCTACCTTATAATAATTCTTTTGTATAAAATGGCCGACATCGCGTCTAACCGGAGGGGATTTAATTAGACAGCGCAACCGCGACTTAATGTACCGTGAACAGATATAAGGGAGATTTGTAATGACGCATGGGCAATGGGTGCACAGCCCCGTTTGCACATAATGAATATTTTTTTGCTCAGATACAGATCTGACTGTATGAAAAGTAATGCGGAGGCGTTTTTTCCTTTTCCTGAAAAACGATGTTTTAAAAAATATGAAGGTGAATTTATCATTGAAAATTAAATAGGAAAAGAAGGTGTAATAGGTCAACTGGACCATAAGAAAAAAAAACAAAAACTCTATAGGTAATGAATAATTAATTCTGAAAAAGATAAAATAAATACAAGGCCTCAAAATATCTTTTAAATCATGGCTTTTACAAATCTCAAGTAAAAATCCTTGAATATTTTAAAACGAATTTTCAGATTTAGCCGTAGACTTAAAATGAACGGTTGAGCTCTGGGAAACAGCTTATTGTTTTGTTTGCGAGTAGCTTATGACTCTCGCATCAGTCTGTGACCTGAAGTGATACTTAAACTCTCCTGGTTTTACAGCTATAATTACTAAAAGAAAAATACGAAGACACATAAATACATACACATAGAGTAACAGTTAACAGTATTCCATAACACATTCATAAAAAGTCGTGTTGTTAGATCGCAATACAGTTATGTTATTGCGAAACGGGATGGCAGACGACACTTTTAATAAAACGGTTTACGACACAAACGACTGTTGTTGTCGACTTTTTGTCGCGGTGTTGGCATTGGCTGTTTTGTTGTAGGTACGGTTTTTGTTCCGTTTCTATGAATAAAAAGTCTTGTTACTCAGTCTTTTTATCATCCTATACAACCTTATTCTTAGTTTATATTAAACCTCAATTGTACTCATCATTATGAACAACTTTTACTTTAGGATCAACCCAGAAATCACGAAATAAAATATCTGTTGATCCAGTTTATCCAGCACATTTGTTTTAACATAAATCGACAACATATAGGGAACAGCTGATTTTTTTTCGCGATTTCATGGTTGATCCCATAATAAACATAACATAACATCACGCCTGTATTTCCCCGTAGGGGTAGGCAGAGGGTGTAATAGTACACCCACATTTCGCCAGTTATGTTATAGTCCCATGTAATAGGGGGCGAGCCTATTGCCATTGACCGGGCACAAATCCAGACTCCGAGCTGCTACTGAGAATTTGCTAATGAAAAAACCCAATAACACTTTGTTCGACCCGGGAATCGAACCCAGGATCCCACGCTCAGCAGTCGCGCTTGCAACCACTAGACCAACGAGGCAGTAAAAGTTGTTCATAATGATGAGTACAATAACCCCTTAACCGGGTTTATTATAAACTAAGAATAAGGTTGTATAGGGTGATAAAAAGGCTAAGCAACAATACATTTTCATGTTGAAAAAAGTCCTAAAATATAATTAATGTTGTTTTTTTTATCATTACCTATTTTAGTGCAAGGGTATCAAAAGTATCTTTGTCCAGCAATGGCCACTGTTTATCAATCTGATATTCTAATGCCAACAATATTTTCATGACGTAACTAAAATATTGCCACAACTGCCACAAGCAATTCAGTTCACCGTTCTATCAACACAATCATTTTCCTCAATAAAGCTTTATAGTCCATTTAATAAATTCGCAACGAATCGTCCAAAGCGTAGTTAACATCATGTTCAATCATCGGGTGATTGTGCAGTGATTGCTTGATGTGATGAGCGGTTACACATTAGCGAGTAATCACGTGTTAATCGATGATCAGTAGAACGACGATTAAAGATAGTGTGACATCGGCTGTTACTGTAAGATGTGTATCGGAATGGTTTTTGTCATAGAGCAAGAGGAATTTTAATGTTTGATCCGTGTTTCATCATGAACTCAGCCTATTGCACTCCACAGCTGGTCATAGGCCACTCCCAAATTGCGCCACAACACTCGTTTCTCTGCCTTCCTCATCCAGTCCAGCTACTTTCATCAGGTCGTCGATCGTGATACGTGTTTAAAGGGTAGGTACTATTGGGGATACTTTAAGTAGAAAACTAACTAAGTACTTAGTGATTGTCTGTTTCAATTTAATTCTAGGCTCATGAGTTCACATGATGTTCTCAAGAGTAATTTTAATGTCCTTTCTGTGTTTAATGGTTACGGATCTCATATCTCTCTATCGATAGAGAAATACTCATCTCTAATGGATTTTCTTTCTTCATTAGAAAAAAACAAAAAATACAAAAAGCAATATATACACTTCTATCGAATCGAATCCAATATATCAAAAAAAATATATATATATATTATTATATATATATATATTCTATTGAATATCGTATACGATGTTCTTAAGATTACTTTAAGATGTCATGTAAGAAAATAAAAGATCCCTCAGTTGGAAAAAAAATACTACTTTTTAATACTTTTTTGATATCATAAGAAATACCTGGTCGCTAATGTATAATTAACAAAATTATGTAAATACTTGTTAGAGCTTTATACTTCTAAAACTGATAAGTTTCTGAATAATAATTAGTATAACAATGGATGTAGTTAGTTTCCGCACCGCAGACTAGTAGGCGAGTCCATTGGTAACTAGGAGGTATAATGTTTATTATTCTACGTGATATAAATAGTACTTATTCTTAATTATTATCTACCTCCTTCAGAATTATGTTTTGATCTAATGATTTCTTTATTTTAATGTTCCGTCTAGGCTCTAGAGAGACCTGCCCCCTAGCCAAGTTGACAATCTACAATCGTCAACGCTATAGAAATTAATCAAAATATATGGGAATGATATATCTCAACGAATTACTTTTTCGTTGAGATATGTCATTCCAATACATTTTGATTGTTTTCTATGGTTTTCTATTAGCGTTGACGATTGTAGATTGTCAACTTGTCTAGGGGGGCTGAAGGCCTCTCAAAGGTATGACGAAAATGAGAATTTAAATTATTATAAATACGTACTGGTTTTGTTAAGAAATGGGCCGGGCCTAGTTCCCGTCTTACCACAAAAGTCGTATTGGCATATTGTACCTATTAAAAATAAAATTCTTCTGTTAAAAGTTTATAATTGTAAAATGGAAATGTCTTAAAAAAACCGATGAAATCACTAGAAAGTCAAAATGCCTTATCATCTACATACCGAATGTATTGACAATCCGTCTTATGCACCACGCAGTGAATATTAATGTAATATCAAAATGAAAGCTATTGTGAGTGCATTATACAAGTATCTTACGGATTGGAGACAGTTTTTTCTGTTAATAGTTTGATAATAAATAAATCTTTAGTAGCAAAAATAAGATAAAACATAGACTACATATAGACTTACATAGCTAGCTAGTTGTTATTATTCTGATGTCTCCTCATTTAGAGTCTCCTTTCCAATAATGAGTTACACAGATCCCCTTATAGGTAGCTACGAGTAGTTAACAATGGGTCGTGATTGCGTGCTGCGTTGAGTTCGATGCGGTTTTACCCCACCGCCGCAGACGGGCTTCGAAATACACGAATATTTGGATGCTGATAAGCAATAGTATGTCAACCCACACGGAAGCCATTTCGAGTAAATCGTGTTTCAAAATTACGGCGCCAATTTACTTAGTTTGTTCAAGAATTTGCTGCAAATACTGATGATATGCAGTCATTATATCATAATATAAGTTTAGATCAAATTTCTCCCATTAAACTTGTAAAATCTGTTATATTCATTCCAAAAACCGTTAAATTTGATATTACAAAATGCGCCAGCAAACATTTTATTTGAATAAACATTTCAAGTCTTATAACACATTATTGCTAAACTGAAAACAATTAATTTAAATTCAATTTGATTAATGTCAAGTACCTTAACCCTATATTGATAAACGTATTATTAAGATAAAAATTGTAATGTTAAGGTGTTATCAATAAAAGCCATGATTTCTTACAATATTAAAATATTTATTTACCTCTTAAAAACGGAACAAATTAGGGACAATCGAGCGTTATTGGCTATTCAATCTTCAAGATTTACTTTGAATACTTACCTACCTACATCATAATCAACATTATCTAAATTAAAACAGTATTTAAAAATCAAAATCAAACTACCCACAACAAAATAATCTCGTTTCATTCGACTGGTTAGGGTATCAACGTTAACGGCGAGAACATCTCACATCTCCGTTTTGCCGATGACATCGTTGTATGGCTGAGTCGTTGGAACACCTGGGCGAAATGCTGCACAGCTTAAACGGAGCATCTCGGCGTGTCGGTCTTGGCATGAATCTGGACAAGACTAAAGTCATGTTCAATATGCCTGTCATGCCGAGGCCAATCTTGGTTGAAGGGTCGGCACTCGAAGTTGTAACGGAATACGTCTACCTAGGGCAGATAATTCACCTTGGTAGACAAACTTCAAGAAAGAAGCTGACAGAAGGTTCTAGTTAGGCTGGGTAGTATTTGGCAAACTTCGCCGAGTCTTCTGGTCGCATATACCGCAAAGTTTGAAGACAAAGGTCTTAAACCAGTACGTCCAGCCTGTCATGACTTACGGTGCCGAAACGTGGACACTGACAGTTGGGCTGGTTCACAAATTCAAAGTCGCTCAGTGAGCTATGGAGCGAGCTATGCTTGGAGTTTCTTTGAAGGATAAAATCCGTAACGAGATTATCCGAAGGAGAACCGGATTGACCGACATAGCTTGTAGGATCAGTAAGCTGAAGTGGCAGTGGGCTGGCCATGTCTGTCGAAGGGCTGATGGCCGCTGGAGCAGACTAGCCCTTGAGTGGAGACCGCGAATCGGCAAACGCAGCGTAGGGCGACCCCCACCAGGTGGACCAACGACCTGAAAACGTGGTTGAACGTGACTGGATGCGGAAGGCAGAAAACCGAGTGTTGTGGCGCAACTTGGGAGAGGCCTATGTCCAGCAGTGGACTACGATAGGCTGAGTTGATGATGAATCAGACAACTCATTGGGCTCGGACTGAATAGTTGCTGTATGATGAATAAGCTCAATAATCGACGAATGAGCTAGTGTTGTATTATCAGCCATAAACAGCAATCAACAGCAGCTAGAAACTCCAATAAATCCAGAGTATTCTCAAAGTCCAGATCTTGATCAGAAATATAAATATTCGGAAGGTATGTTTCTGCTGGCCGAACTTCTGGAAACCCCTCATTGAGACTGCTATTTGACGGAACCATACGCCTCTTTTCTTCAACATCGTGGCTAATAACCTCACACTGAAACTCCTCGTCAGAAGTAGGACGCGACGCATGGCTTTCCTCGTGAGGTATTAGGTACATGATCCGCAAACATGGCTTCTTGATCTTGGCGGTGGCATTCTGAAAATAATTATAAAAATAAAACACAACTTGCAAAATGAGGGTATGTGCCAAAATGTAATAATTTCGAGAACCTGAAGATTTGAGACAATGTCTGTCTACCCTGTTTGCGGATACTTACAGTCGTGAACCTGTTTGTTTTATTAATTCCCTCATTCCACGTTTTTCAAAAACGTTTCAAGTCTTTTAAAATACTATTGAAATAAACGAACGAACAAGTGAACGAGATTTTTTTGTAGCAATAACGTGTCAAGCTTTATAAAACTTTTACAAGCGCTAGTCAATAGTAGAATGTTTGTTAAGCAATAACATGTTAATCAAAAATATTACATTTTGCTGAAATTTGGTAGTTAAGATAATTAATATTACCACGGTTAGTATGTAAAACGTATTTAAATGTAATTTTAAACAGTATTCTGTCATAAAAAAGTGTTGTTTTAATCATTTTACCGGTAAAATGACCTCTAAACTTGTATAGCTAAAATCCTTATATTTATGTAATATTTTGACTTACCTTTGATGATCTTCTATTCCCCAAGTCTTCTACTGCGTTTTCCATGTAGTATTCGTGGCTAGTAGTCTTGTGAGGCCCACTTTATACGTACAATTTTAATTAAATATGGGCCAATGTTGTTTACACAGCCAAAAAAGGATAATACTAATTACACAATAACCGATCATGTCCCATAACTTCTTTTGACTTTAAACAGATGGCGCCTAGGGTCATCAAACAATGTTTCAAGTGCCTAAACATCTTATTGCAAAATGTCTTACCCTTCGAACTGATTTCGTGTCAACCTTTTTATACTAATTTTTGGTATAAAAACCATTCAATCAGGATAAAACCCAATTGAAAAACGTTCTTTGTCAGCCAAAGAAGCGTACTGCATCATTAACTCAATTTTCGAATTTTTGTGGGTTGACACATTATTGCTTATCAGCATCCATTTAATATAGCATGTGATTAAATCTGTATTAATTAAAGATTCCTCTGAAACTGTTTAAGGCTAAATGTTGAAGTTTATGGGTAGTGCTGTGAATAGTTTTCTCTTTTGTGGTTTATTAAATTAATAATAATGTAAAGTTAAATTCAATTTACAGTAGGTATATATAGAATGCTTTTTGGCTTTTGTTGACGGAAAAGTCTTGTTCGCTTGGCAGAGATTCCATTGAAGAGCCTGGTATTTATATTAAAATGTATGCCATCATGTTTTATCTAGGAATTTTATTTTTACTTTTTGATATTTAGTTCCAATTTTAACCAGTAAACCATATAATATACCTTATACGATTATTACATTTGAAAAGTAAGGTTGCCATTAGATTAGATCAATAGAATTCCAGCGAAGATACCTCTATAGAAAAGCGCTTTGTTCACTCCTGGAGCACGAATGTGACGTCCAAGAAACGACTCAAAGGCTATTTTTATAGTCGCAGAAATTGCGGGACTCGTAATTCAATTTATGGCGTCTACCCTCCACCAGGGGGTAGCGGCGATAATGCAATTTGATCGAACCACTTATTGGCCCTTTACCTTTTCATTACCACAACTAAATTTCAATTGAAAAGAAAATTCTCATTTTATTTTAAAAGGGGTGATTCCAACTTTTGTTAACATATTCGTGAAAAGTTCTCAAGTGTGAAAATATTTCAACAATAAGGGTCCCAACAATGAGAACTTTCACTTTACCTCTTGACACCTGGAAGGCGGGAGATGAATTGTGGAACACAACGTAATGTTGCAAAGTTATACGTTTATGCTTTTGAAGCGACGCGCGACGCCCCACTGCGAATATACAGCCCTTTTATTTTCAAGGCGATTAAAAAACTTCTATCCCTTTACAAAAAAGCTTTAATGTTTCCCCTTTACAGAAAAGCATTTTCTTGACGTTTATTTATATTCCTGAGCAAAATATTCCTTTATTTATTCACATTTCGCCTCGATGTAGTGTTTATTGTCAATCAAAATATTTTGAACTAAAAATACAATGGGGGAGCACGTGTGAAGAAAATATTGAATTTAAATACAGTCTCACCCTCGTCGAGGGCTCCAAGGAATAGGATGTCAATTTTTATTATTTTCTTTTTGCAAACACCTGTAACATCGTGATCCGGACACAGATTGGTTGGTTGGTAGTTAGATCCTATCGATAGTTATACGTCAGTCGCCCAGTGGGTCAATTCCGTTCAAACCACTTTTGTAGAAAATTGCATGCATTTGTTGTTGTTATGTCACATCCCTGCTTCGTCTTAGTCTTTACTTAACTGCTAATAAAGAGACAAAGTAAAATAGGTATCATCTAAATAATAATGACGTGCTTACAATACGCGCAAATGCAATGGCGAGATGACGACTCTTCTTCATTTCACAATGTATTGTTCTTTCAAACTTCAACCTTTTATACTAATAAAAAAAAAATGACAAACTTAAATAGGTATTATTTTTGTTGAATATTGACGTTGAATGTATACAGCAGAGTTTAAAGAGTGACCAGAAAGTGCTAGTGAGAATATGTTTTTGTTTTATTGCTTATAATTTTTCTTACTAATAATTGATAAGTTTTAGTATATGTTGTTAAAGTACAGGATATTATTGAAATGATCCTTAAGTAACAACTTTTGACGTGGAGCGTTAGTCAGATAGACCCCGGGACAAAATAGTTCTAAAAACAACGACTTTGGATGCCCGCCAAATTGCTAATCTATGACCTTAAGATTATTTCATAAAATAGTTTTATACTTTGTTAAAAAAGTGGTTTTTCAACGACACCCCATGCTTGCATTATCAGATCGAAAAAAAATTGCCCCCTCTTTGCATGTAGGTATGGACGCCCCCCACAATTTTATTAAAATTTAAAATTTCATATTCGGCTTTGGCCTCGGAGGAGCTCGTGGCCAAGTAACAACCGTGTGTATTGTACGATCAACAAGGTTAAGCTGCACTTGCCGCGGTCAGTCTGTGGATGGGTGACAGTCTCGTTACAATAATAGTTAATTGGGAATAGGCGAGGATGATGATTCGGCTTTGGCCTAAAGTTTTACGGAGGTATTATGTAAGATTTTGGATTAATTGTATTATTTGAATTGAAACTCAAAAGATTCTGACAGACAGACAGACGGAAAAAGTGCTGAGAGGCCTAGGTAACACTGAAACCTCGCTTCGGTCGGTCAAAAAGGAGCGCGATACGTTAATAAAGTAGAACAACAGTCCAGTTTATAAATAAAACAACAATGTTGTTTGTAATTATGTAACGAAGTTGGACAGGGGTGGCTCGTGATAAAATATTTATGTAGTTGCGCCTCCATGTTGCAGCGTTGGAAGGGTTGTCGAAGTTTCAGAGAAAACAAACGGACGGAGGCTGCCCATATTTTTGTTGTGCTAGTTTCGTTTTAAGTTATGCGGTTTTGGGTTAATCATCATCATTCATCATCATTTCAGCCGAAAGTCGTCCACGTTCACTGCTGAATATAGGCCTCCCCCAAGCAGTTTTGGGGGATATGCCATAATCGTCACGCTTGGCAGGCGGGTTGGCGATCGCGGTCGGTTGGTTAAATACTCAGAGAACGCTGCTGCTCATCCTCTGGAGGATAAGCAATAATTTGGGTTAGTAATTTCATTACATTTTTGACCTGTTTTTTATTTTAAAAGTGTGTTTGACAGTTTGTTACGGCCAAAATTAATATCCAATCTATCTACGATTTGCCCTACTGGAAATAGGAATTTGACATAAGCTCCATACAAAATATGTCAAATTTCTATCTCCAGTAGGGTAAATCGTGGATAGATTGGATATTAATTTTGGCCGGTAGGAGTCTGCGGCGTCCAACTAAACTGCAGTCCACGATATTCCCTTCCTCCCCGTCTTTAGCGATCAGTTCCCAAAACGACAATAAAAAAAAAAAAAAAAAAAAAAAAAAAAATATCTTCGGGACATTTTTACACAGCACCATCTAGTCCCAAACTAAGCAGAGCTTGTGATATGGGAAAAAAAAAGATTTATTGCGCTTACAGATAAAAATAAAATTCAACGAGATTCTTAAAACAAATCTCCTCACAGATAAAAGAAAAATTTCCTCTAAGGAAATATAGAATAAACAGTCTTGAGTCTTGAAACTTGTCTCAGTCGCAGTGGTTCTGCATATAAAGTACTGTCGCTGGGTTTAAGGTAGCGCCCGTTCCATGTAAAGGATTTATTGTCCTTCGGAGAACGTTCACGAAGTTAGTATAGTATTATATTATCTGTGATGAAGTAATGTTAAGACACGGACGAATAAAAAAAGGGGACGGAATCTCGCTAAGATAAATTCTAGTCACTTAATTTCTTCGTAAACCCATTATAATTTTGACAGCATTTTAACACACCAAACGGCATATTGTTATTTTATTTGTGACACTACGACAACGACTACCATCACATGAGATTTGTTGCCAGCCCGTACTTTTAAGCGAGCCGTCTTACTATGGGTGCTTCACTTATTGCTTAGCGAGATTCCGTCCGCCTTTTAAGGCCGGTGTCCATCAACGTTAATTCTCTGATTAGACGGCCGATAACTCTAAAAATGTACTGAAATTGCGGGTAACCGGTCGTTTAACCAGATAATTATCGTTGGTGAAATAAATCCTTACTCGCTTTCGTTTTAAAATCGTGTTGTACTGAAAATAATCTTTTTCATAAAATTATTTTTTCTTCCTTATTCCAGAAAACCATCTTATTTTCTTTTAATTAGGTGAGCCATAAGTTAGAGAGGAACCAGAGGCCTCTCAAAGGGCTTTAGAAAAATACATTGCCAACTCACTCGTTGAATCCCTTTTAATAACAAAGAGAACCCTTCAAGCAGCGAACAAGGAAACATAATTCTGTGGTTTTCCTTAAAATAAGCGAAAACTGAAGGTAGGATACGCGTTAACCGAACGAGACACAGCAGGGTTCCATATAATTGAGTGCATAAATCACACACCATCGAAATGAGATGTGATCCTTCATAACTTTGCCATGAAATAGTTGAGGACGCCATGAAAAACGATGGGGGAATACCGAATGGCTTAACCATAGCTTGTCTGATAAAAAGTGTTAGATGTGCAAGCGAAGGAGATAAAGTGCTGTTTTAGTTGTTTTGAATTGTTGGTCTTTTATGGCGTGTCATAAGAGCAAAGACAGTAACATGAATTTCAATTTTTATATCCATAAAATCATTATGAACTTCCATTAGATGTTTTAACACTAAACGCATGCTTTAATCTGTTTAAGTGTACCTACATAGGTAGTTATTTGTAAAATGATTACAAAAAATGTATTTTCATACAAAAAATCTAGATAAGTAGAGGTGGCGACTAAGGGGTTCACAAGAGGATGAGCAGCAGCCTTCTCTGAGTATTTATTTAACCAACTGCATTCTCCAACTCGCCTGCCAAGCGTGGAAATTATGGCATATCCCTTTAGGGGGAGGCCTATGTCTAGCAGTTGCCTTTCGGCTGAAATGATGATGATGATGCTGAAGTGGTGGTCAAACGCAAGCATATAAAATATATGAAAAAAGTATTACAATGTGGTAGTTATTTGTAGTAAATAGGGCCCACTGTTCACGTAGGTATTGTTTTATAAAAACTCTAATGTGTTTAATAACATTCAGCATAATAATATGCTAAGTTAAGCATTAAACATGCACATGGTTTTCAGTAGCAGCCCGGAGTCTGGATTTGTGCCCGGTTAATGGCAATAGGCTCGCCCCCTATTACATGGGACTATAACATAACTGGCGAAATGTGGGTGTACTATTACGCCTCTACCTACCCCTTCGGGGAAATACAGGCGTGATGTTATGTTATGGTTTTCATGGTACATGGTTTCTCCAAATTCAAATTCATTTATTTGCTAGAATGTAGGTGTACAAGTATGATCTTAAATTTAAATGGCCCATTTACATTCTACCATTACATATGGTGTGCAAATATATTATTATGACGAGCATTTAATTTTTATTTTAAATAACTAATAGGAAATCAATAATTTTATTGTGTTTATACAAATGATTATTAAAAGAGAAAAAAAAATATTAATTGAGTTATACAAATGTCAGTTCATGAGATAAATTCTAATATATACTGTCAGATTGAATGTATTGTGAATTGTAATTAATAATGTCCATAATTTATTATTATTATAATGTCAATATTGATTTAAAGTACCTAAATTTGAACATGTATTTATAATAAGGTATATACCAACATTATTAATATAAATTTTCCTTCTCGATTCTTAACATCTCGACTTAATATTTACCGTAGTAAATATCTGCTATAATTAAAAGAGTCTTCTTGTCAGTGAGCTGCACTAGCTGACAGTGTAGTGCAGTTTGAGAGGGCACTCATTTCTGATAGTTGAACCCTAGCCATAGCTGAGAGTAAGCAGAGACCGAAACCTCGCAATGTAAAATAAAAGAAATAGGTAAGGGTTTAATTTTATTAAAAGGCGCATCAGTGAATAAATATATCGCACATTAGTGTTTGTATACAGGATGGCTTTTAATTTGATGTATTCCGTTTCAGTTGTGATTGTGACATTGAAATTTAAATCCTAGCCATTATTAGGGTGGTATACCACTGGTCAAATTTATTTTTCCAATGTGACTTTGATCCAAGAAATTTGATGATTTTCATGAAATGTTGTATATATTTTATCACTGATCATCAAATAAATTGGATTGGACAAAGAAATTTGACGAGTGGCATACCACCCTTAGGTAAGCTTGTAAATGGGAGTCTAGTAGCCTGCAATATTAATTTACTATAATCTCGAATCTATTATAATAAATATAATATATAATCTATTACTATAGGTATATTATCGATTATCGGGAAAATATAACATAGAGAGCAAAGTTAATGTTTTCTATGAGTAGATATAATTTAAGCAATTGTAGCGAAACAAATTCCGAACAATCATCATCATTTCAGCTGAAAGACGTCCACTGCTGGACATAGGCCTCCCACAAGCATCGCCATATAGACCGGTACTGCGCTTTGCGCATCCAGCGGAATCCCGTGACCTTCACCAGGACGTCGGTCCACCTTGTAGGGGGCCTACCCAAGTAGGTACCCACGCTGCGCCTTCCAGTACGCGGTCGCCACTCCAGAATAAGGCGTGAAATGGAGCTACAATTTTAAAAAAAACGCAGGAAATTTAAAATTTCTCAATCACCTTAAATCAAAATTCAGTTACAATTAATACTTTCAGCTTAATTTTGAACATTTCAGGAAGTTTTATCCCACCTTTTTGATTAAATATGTAGGTTTAAACTATTTCCACAAATCCATTCCCGTTTTACCTAGCTATATAAACGTTGATGGCCCATTCCACATATGGCCTAAGATCGTAAATATTAAATAACAGCTTAGCAAGAGTTCGTGGCTGGATTTATGTCTCAATATCGGACGACCCTTGGCACCTGCTGGCTCTTTATGTTATACTATTGATTCATGGTCGTTAATAGGTGTACGTCACGCGATCGTGATTACATTGTGATTTCTACAAGATTATATCGGGTAACGATGATTGTTGAACATGTGTTTTAAAGTTCGAAAGCTACAACAGGCTAGGTGAGTGTGTCTGCTGCTCATATTTTAAATTTTAATATTATTTCCTAAGGTCAATGTGGCAATGTATTGGTGGCGCCGGCGATGAGCAAAATTTTATTGAAACAGTTGCAGTTCGGTCAATGTTTAATGACCATAAAAATAACCAAACTTTTTTGATATTTTTATATAATATATGACTATACTTATATACTTATTTGACGACGTCTGTGGTCTAGTGGTTCGAGTGTCGGGCTTGTAACATTCGTTCTCCTCTCCTTTATATCTACATACTATATGAAGTTAGTATATAGGTATAAATGAATTTTGGCCATATTAAAAGTTGTGATCGTCTAGTAAGAGGGTAGGACACTTCCGCTATGTTTGGTAATAACCGTTAGATTCTTTTTATGTAAGTGGCTGTGTCAAGTTAAAGTATATGGTATTGAGAGCATGAAATTACAGCTAAACCTAAGAAGTACAAAATTAAACAATATTCTGAAAATGAAATGACAAGTAAATTAATTTAAATGATAAAATATTTGAATTATGACTTTGTGGGGTATTTTGTGTAGTGTGTTGATAGAGATTCGAGTACAAGGTAGGAAAACCTAATCTGGGGTGCTGGCCAGAAAACCTCCACGTGTGCCTGACGGCTGCTTGTCCTTCTGGACACTTCTGGAGGGACCGGCAGTTGTTTGGCCGGTGCATCCTGGGCACGGGCAATAAAATCCTGCCGAGGGATTAACCTTCGGGGGATTTTATTGCCTGTGGCGAATATTCTGGCACGGGAGGGGCCCGTTCTGGGCCAGTAGGGAGTTGCTCCACGTGTCCCTCTGATATCAGCAGAGGGCACAGTGGAGGAGCAGGGGCGGGCCCGGTGTGCACTCACCCTTCCACTGGGCAGGCAGCGGGGGGCCTGTCTTTCCCTGCCCCCGTCGATCTCGTAACCCCAGGAGTGCCCGCTGAGTAGTGTTCTCGCGCCTCTTGGGACCGAGGGTCTTGGCTTCACCGCCCGGACCGCGAGGAAGAAAACCTCTATAAAAAATTACGGGAGGTAGGGCCTGCGAGCAGCAGACTCGGGGTAGTCTGCTGCCCGACCAGCAGCTGGCGTAGCTGACACAGCCGGCGTAGTTGGCGCGGCTGGTAAAGGCCCATGAGGTGAAGTGGCGTGCAGTGTTCCGTGTGCGCCACCTAGGTGGGTACGGCCGACGTTAGGCCGCACGGGGAGAAGGGGCTCGCCTGCTTGTGGCGGGCCAGGACCTGTCGGGGGTGGTTGTGTGAATACTCACGGGTTCCCACGCCCCCGGCTAAGGTAATTGAAGGAACACCGTGGTGGTTTTAGTCGGTAAGAGTCCGACACTGGCTCCGCCTACCCCGGGCGGAATGCGTCCATGAGGATTTCCCCACGGCAAAAAAAAAAAAAAAAAAAAGGAAAACCTAATCTGATTGCACCGGCAACAACTAAGAGGTGGTTAATTAGAGAGAAACATGAATTTAATTTAAATTATAATAAATTTTGTGATAAATAATTTAAGTAATTAATATATTTGGTGGGTTTTAAGGTAAGATAGGAATTGGAATTAGGAAGTAGTTATATAATTACATAATTGTATAACAACATGAGGGTATTACGAGTGCTTAACGAGCCCCGCCTCGCTCGAAGCTCTGAAACCCAGCCGCACACATGGTTCCTCGGAAACATGGGGATAGTTTAAAAGATTGGGCTATACACAGCCAGATACAACAGAAACGTAAGTGTCTCTGAGGTACCATCAGAACAAGGTAGGTAGGAGTGGGATGAGATAACCCAGCACCAAATAAAATATTGTATAATTTTTATAGTTAGATGAATTTACATCCAATCTAACGTGCGTGATTCATTGCGATGTATGACCGGACACACAGACACGGCATCATCAAGCAGTTGACTCTAAAATCCATGGTGACCGGAGTCAGAGCATGGCCAAAATAAGAAAGAGAAGGTTCATACATAATTTAGCAACCGGAGCAAACCACAAGTACTCATCGTGTTCCTCCCCCAAATGTTCGTAAGTGTACATTGGGATCCAGAGCAGGACTAACGACCAGGATTCACACCGAGTATACTAAGTATGAGGTAAGGTCCCTAATGGCGTAATGGCATTGCAATAACACCGCCATAAATATAGTAGTACTGGTTGGTGAGCCAATGAATGTGCTCCCGACACAGATCACAAGAATCAGCAGTTAAAGAGGATGTGGTTAGTTATAAAAACTAAAACACATAATAAAGTATTACCAGTGCAATCAAGCCAGGTATCTCGAGGAAAGGTTTTGTTTGGTTATGGACCAGACTTACGTCTTGCCCTAGAGATAAATAAAACGACAGTATTTTGTCGAAATCAATTTTAATCGTAGAAAATCACAGTTTGTGATATCTAGATTTTCTATATAAATAAGAATTGTAGTAGGTAAGCCAATCAGTCCAGCAAGGATCATAATAGTTATAATAACACAAGAGGACGGTTGACCGATACCATACATTACTGTAATGGATAGCATCAGCTAGTGGCTTTTACAAGGAATGCTCAAACCAGGCCCAATTAAGGGGGAGGAGAGAGCCTAGCTTTCACACAAGCGACAATGCATAGTTTGATACTGAATATCCGCCTTCCACTCATATTGGCGGTCATCCCAGTCCAATATCAGTGAGAAGGTCATAGATAATAATATCTCACCGCATCACACACCTGAGCGATCGATATACTCCAAGAGAAATCGTAAGGCAATAAAGAATTACACTATTGTGCAAGTTTCTTCAATTACCCTACAAAACCCCTCTAAGCGTTACTTTCCCATCAAAGATGAGTAGCTTATCAACTAGTCTCCTTGTAAATTCCACAGAAATATGGACACCCTATAGTAAAACACAGCAAGTTATTCACCAATCTGGACTTAATCAGACCAAATTGACAGATTTTAGATACAATTTTAGGAAAATCTAGATATAAATTTTACCTCATCCTGTACTATAATATCCACAATAAGACAACCGTCTTGTAGTTAAATGCAGATCTTAACGCACAGAACTACATAACGATGATTTACCTCACCTGTAATAAGATAAATGCAACATTTATTGCAAATATCAAACCACAAGCTACACAATTATGTTAATGTGGGTAGGTGAATTTGGTGTAGGAAGGTGGTGAGTGTGGTGTGTGTGGTGGTGTTTAGTGTAATATAGATAAACAAATACATAATTATACATACAATTATGCAATATATAGGGCCCTAACATCACTCTCACACTATCTCCACACATCAAATCTCTAAATAGCTTAACATCAGTTTCCCTAACATTTGCCTACGCCCTGACCAATATTAACGACCCTAGCAACCACTTACTTGCGATCTGAAACGGAGGTTTCAGACCCAGCTCGAACTTTTTCCTAGCAGCACTCCAGACGAAAGGCCCCTTCCACGAACTCCAGATGAAAAAAGCCCTCCACCAGCATAACTAACTACCCCTTACTAACTACTAATGAAAGGAACCCTCTAGCAGAGTTTCCCCTTACTATGAACTGTAGTAAAAAAGCCCCGACCTCTTCGAGTTCTTCTCGGCGCCCCCGCCAGGGGGCGCGAGGATCGGGGCACGGGATTATATCCCTTTCCCGAGGCATCCATCTCTACCCGTTAATACGGGCATGGCGTCGGGTTGAGACTGTCGTCTCTGGCCTACTTGCTGTTTGCCGCCTGTCGTAAGACAGGCTGCAACGCAGCTATGTGTATAATTGCAACGAATGTTCCTGTAGGAGCGCTGCGCACTCCGTTCCCACGGGTGCGCTACTTCACGACGCCTTGGCGGTCAAGCCCTACCAGGTGGAACCCCCGGTTGCCCCGAGGGAAGCCCAGCAGATGCCGACCTGCGACAAGGCGTCGACTTGTTTAGCGCCCTCTACAGGGGAGTGTTGGCCCCCGCTTACGACGTAATCAGAGCGAGCCGATCACGCCCCAAGCTAAGAGGCCGTATATGTGTGTTTCGGACGGCTTGTACTGTGAGTAACACCGCCCGATGTTTACGTATAAAATACGCGCCCGCGACGCGCATTCTACGTGTGAGTATTGAGGCATGTACTGTTGTGTGTGTCTGTGTATAGCGCGCTCCGTGCCTATATTAACTTAGCACACGTCGCGCGCTAGGATGCATGTTATGTATGTGAAGTGCTCTGTGTTTGAGTAAGTCACGTGTTACGTGTTATGACTTACTCAGGCGTCAGTCCGGTGGGGGGGGAGCGTCGTCCGCGATAAGGTCCCGCGGGTAGCGCTTGGCGTCGGGAGGCCGCGCGTGCCAGGGCGCCAGATTCTTGACATGGGGCCAAGCTGACGCGTCGGCCCGCGCGAACATCTTCTTCGCCAGGCGTGCAGCGAAGTCCTCCAGGCTCTCGATCTTAAGGTCACGTTGTATGGTGCTATTCCTCACGTAGCGAGGGGCGGCGACGATCTTTCGCAGCACCAGCGATTGCTGTGCGCGGAGTAGCTTCTTATTTGTCTCGCTAGTGAGGGCGAGCCAAGCTGGGGCAGCATACGTGAGCTGGGGGCGAATATAAGTTTTATACACACCCAGCTTTGTCCGTAGTGAGAGGCGAGATGAGAGCACTGGGTGGAGCAAGGCGCGGGTTGCTCTTACCTTAGCGGTGACCTTGCGGACGTGCGGTCCCATAGTGAGTCGACGATCTATGGTGACCCCTAGGTATGTTACCTGGGCTGACCACGAGATGTCGACTCCTTGCAGCTTCAGTGGTGGTGGATAGGCGTCATAGCCCGTGAGCATGGCCTGCGTTTTACTCACGTTAACCGACAGTCTCCATTTCTTGAGCCAATCGGGAAGTTCGTGTAGCGCGCGCTGCATTTTGACCGCCGCGTGTTTCGAGTTCATTGAAGTCGTTACATACGCGGCGTCGTCGGCATACAGCGCGAGCGTCGTGTTGGGAGTGGTGGGTATGTCGTCGGTGTAACATGAGTAACACGCAGGCGAGATGCAACTCCCCTGCGGCACCCCCGCTGCCACCGGGCGCGCGCTTGATAGGGCGCCGTCGACCACCACCTTGATTGTCCTGTCTGTAAGGAAAGAGGAGACCACTTTAACAATTCGGCGGGGCATGTTTGACATCGCCAGTTTGTAAAGCAGACCGGGGTGCCATACGCGGTCAAATGCCTTTTCCATGTCAAGGAATACTGCAACTGCGTGTTCTTTCTTGTTAACCGTCGCTGTAAGTAAGTGCAGTATCCTTGACAATTGGAGCGTCGTACTGTGTTCCGCGCGAAACCCGAACTGTTCCGGCCGCGGTGTGAAGTGTGGTGTGAGATGCCGCAGCAGGAGGGATTCGAACACCTTAGAGGTGGTTGGTAGGAGAGTGATCGGCCGATAGCTCTCCGGCTTCAGGGTGTTTTTCCTTGGCTTGGGAAGCATGATGACGCGTCCTTCCTTCCACGTCTTTGGAAAAACCCCCGTGCGCATTATGCCCGTGTACAGGCGCGCCAATGATGCCACTGTTCGGTGTGGCAGGTGGCGCAGCGCTGTGTTGGTTATGCCGTCTGCTCCAGGGGCTTTTCTTAACTTCGTTCTTAGGATGGCGCGTCTAACCGCGCTCGGGGAAAAGGAGACTGGATCTTCCTCCGGGGCTATCGGCGTGATAAAGTACTCCCTAAGGTGCGACTCGACTGCTGCGACGTGCTCAATGTCGTCAGTCGGGTTTGGCTGGAATTGACGCTCCAAGTGCTCGGCGAAGATTTCTGCCCGGTCTGCTGCAGTATATCTGAACGCCCCGCCGCTATCAATTAGTGGGCGCACCGGAGCTGGGGTATTTGTTAGTTGGCGGCACAATCTGTGTATCGCCGGCCAGTCACCTTCAGCAGCGTCGACGGTAGACTCCCAGCTGTCGGTGCTGTACGCCTTGAGCTCGGCCTTCACCTTCTCGGCTAGCGCGTTGAGTTGGGTTTTCATCGCGCGGCATCCTATGTTTTGCCACCGCTTGCGTAGTCGCCTCTTCTCGGCGATTAGTCGCATGATGCGAGTGGGCACAGGTGTCCAGCGCCCATCTGGTTGCGTTGTTGTTGTTGTCGCCGATTTGAAGGCGCTCTGGATGCAAGCGGTGACCTCTTCCGCTAGCTCGTCCACATCAGCGGCCGTGGTGACAGGCCGAGTCGGCGTAGTGGTCTCCATCTTTTCCTTAAAGGTTGTCCAGTCCGTTTTCCGACGTGGCGCGGGAGGCGAGTGTCTAGTCGGCATCCCAGACAGAACTACGAGTACAGGTAAATGGTCGGACTGTAACTCGTCTTCTATGACCTCCTGCGTGATCTGGCATCTTAGTCCATTGTGTACTATTATGTCCAGCACGTCGGGGGTACGGAGCACATCATCAGGGTAATGTGTTGGCACCTCTGGGCCGCTGACAAAGTACCCCCGGGCTTCAGCGTCTGCGTGGAGTCGTCGCCCCTCGAGATTCATGTTTATGGCGTTCCACGCTGGGTGCTTACAGTTTAGGTCGCCGGCGATCATTACGTCGCAGGGCGACTCTAGTACCGTTCGCAACTCTTCGTGATCTAGTCTCATTTTGGGTGGTTTGTAGGTTGCGTACAGGCGTAGGTCTTCGCCGGCTACATGGAGTTGTACACCCAGCGTGTAGAAACTGCTGAGTGCTAGTAATGGGGCCTCCTGATGGACGACTCTCCGCTTCACAAGTACCGCCAGACCACGGTATTGACGGTTTAGTGCCGACTTCTCGTCTCTCCTATAAGCGAGGTAACCCGGGAATTTTATCTTGTCACCGGGTCCCAGGTGCGTCTCGCTTATGAGCGCCACGTCGATGTCCTGTTCTCTCAATAGGGGGCGGAGGAGGGCGACCTTGCTCTGTAGGCCGCGGGCGTTCCAATGCAGTACTCTCAGTGGCTTAGGCATTGGTAGTCGCAAACAATGTGGCCATGCCACTGAGAATAATTGGTACCGGGTCCTGTCCTTCCATCAGTGCGTTTAGTACGCCCTGTAGGACCCGGATAGCGGCCCCGAGGATATGCTTCCTGTATTCCTCGGCTGTTGCTGATGTTCCTTGTCCCGCCGGTTCTGCCATACCGCTGTGTTGCTGATGTTGTGCGGGTGCAGTCTTGGTGGGTGGCGCTTGCCCGGTTTTCACGGGGGCGCTCTTGGTATCTTTTTGTTTCGTCGCTGTTCTCGGAGCGCCCCCTTTCACGGTGGCGGCAGCAGCGGTAGGAGCAGCGGTGTCATCATCCCTTATCTTGGGTTTTTCCGGCGGGGGAGGGGGAGCAAGGTCGGCCTGATTTTCTTGCTTCTCTTCCTCAGAAGCTGCGGGGCGCGATTTCTTCTTCTTGCCTCCGCGTCTTCTTTTCCTCCGCCCCTGGGCTTCTTCATGTCCTGTGGTTGCTCCGCGCGCCGTTGGCGCGTTTGCCGTCGCCATGAGCGACGTGCCTTGTGCTTCCTCGGCGTGCGGCTGAGACCTCTCGGCGACCTGAGTACTTGGTCGGTACTCAGTGGTCATGGCGACGGTGCCCGCCCGCTTGTTCCGCGCTTCCTTTTGGTATACGGGACATCTGTAATTATTTGCCGTATGGGGCCCCGCGCAGTTTGCGCAGGTTGGCGGTTCTGTGATGGGGCGTGGGCAATCCCTTGCGGCGTGTTCTTCGCCGCATCGTACGCAAGCGAGCGGGCGGTGGCACAGTTGTGAGCTGTGTCTAAACAGCTGACATCTGTGACACTGCGCAGGTCCGCGTTTCCCCCGCCACGCCTCGATTTTGACACCACTCATATTCATAAATACGGTGATGTCGAAAATCTGTCTTATCTCCGGCGACTTACGGACCATGGCGTGAAAAACGCAGCCGGGTCGTCCTTGGCGCGCCTGGATGTGGCGCACGAACTCCGGCTCGAACCCTAGCGCGCGGAGTTCCTCCTCGATATCTTCCGGTGCAGTGTCCGCTGGCAGCCCCGTGATGGCCACTTTGAGACTTCGCTCCGCCGGAAGAGAGTACGAAAACCAGGAGATTTTCTCCTGTTTCTCTAATTCTGTAAGATATCTTTGTATCAGTCTGTACTCATCTTCGGTGTTCGGGGTAAAACGTACACCCCTCTGGTATGGGCGGGCATTTGGCGGGCGTCCGAGTCTTTCCCTTATGGCCCTAAAATGCAGTGCCCAGTTTGGTAGTTTTTCCACAATAAGCGGCGGGTACCTTGGCTTCTTTATATTCTTCCCTTGCTCTGCTGTCGCTGCGCTACCACTGGGCACGGCTGTGGTCTGCGTGGGGGCTGTGGCAATGGGTGGAGATTGCATGCGCATCACCTCTGAGAAGGATGTAGTTGGCGTCATTTGTTTTGCTCGCTGTCCGCGCGTGTCACGCTGCGGTTGTGGAGCGTTTATACAAGGGCGTTTCGCCTCTTCAGTGTCCTCGTCTTCGGGGCTTCTCTGCCTACGCTGGGCTCTCTGCTCCAGGTTAAATTCATAACCAAAGCCCAGCGTGTTAGTTGGCGACTGGTCCATGTTTAGTCGCGGCAAATCAGGCAGTGAGCCAGTAATTGATGGCTCATCCCTGGGGAAGGCCCTCGTGGCTCGTATCGGCGTTTCATATGAGACGCCGGTATGACCAGCAGACCCCAGCGACGATAGGGACGCGTCCGATCCCATTCGGGACGAACAGGTGGACCGTATCGCCGGTGAGTCACGGGCTGAAGTTCGTGGGGGTGCGGGTGATGCGGCGGACACTGCAGTCGTCATTTCGGCTGTCTGTCTGGGCTTCATCCGCTGGGTTTGTTCCGGTGACGTCCTCATTGGAGGAGTCTTTTCGGTGGGCGTCTTCTTTGTCGTTGGAACCGATTTGCTCGACGCAGGTAACGGTCTCTGCGGAGCAGTCTCGGTCGCGACGGGTCGCGTTAGTTTCACCGAGCTCGACACTGGCGCGCGGGTCGCCAGTGGAGCTGGGAGGGGGGGTGCGCGGCGCGTGGACGCGGCAGACACCGGGGCCTGTGTGGGTACCGGGCGAAAGGTGGTAGGTCGCAATGGAACCGGGTGTTGACGTGTTGGCATCGCCGGTGGCGCGGGCGGCGCGGGCGCACGTGAGACATGCGCGGGCGCCAACGCGTGCACCGGCGCGGCCGTCGGTACATACGTGATGTCGGGGCGTGGTGCCGGGTGTCGGCCGGGCGAACGTTGGAAACGGATTTCCGGTTCCGATGTCGCTCGGCCGATCCTCGGCATACTCTCGGCAGGATTTGTAGTGGTACCCAGGCCCCCTAGGGGGTCTTGGGCACCGGGTTTGGACATCTCTTGATGCGTGGCCTCCGCGACCGCTTCGGTGTAGCCACACCGGGCAGCTGCGGGGCTTCCTCTTCTGCGCGCGCGCTCACTGGTTTGCCGTATTAAAACAGTCCGGTGAACACAAAAGAGAAAGGCAAATTGTCGGTCCGGGCGGGAGTACACTCGCGAACTGAGGCAGAGGTGCGACTGAGTGGCGGCCACGAGCAGGTCAGTCCGTCCAAAAAAGCCCCGAATGACCGAAGCAGCCGTTTATATAGGCCATTTCGACCACCATCTTCGACCAAATTCACGCCACTTCAACACACAATAATCCTGCCCTGTCATTGGTCAGCCTAGCTTAAGTCAATATTATTGGCTAATTCGCTATACTAACCGTTGGACTGAAATGCGTGCGGACTGGCTTGATTGGACTAAAACCGTGGGAAAATGCCCGACCAAATTAAGACATTAACAAGATTTGTATATTATATTAATATTCAGTCTTGATTTTCTCAACAATTTATGTAATTATCTGTTGAAACTGTAGCCTCAACTTTATTTAAAGTTTCAACAATTAGAAAGCGATATTAAAACCGTAGGCTTAGATTTTGCAGACTAGGTTACGAAGTATCCTACTCAACGCGCCAACATTCAAATTGTCGCATAAATTATTACTTTTCGAGATAATACTGTAAGAAGAAATTATGTAAGAAGAAATCAACAATATTTTACAAGAATCTACAATAAATTGATGCAGCATTATATCAATTAGTAATGCCAGGTAAGGAATTAGTATATACTTTGGATAATGGTTAAGTATTTAACTAGAGAATTGTGACTACAAAACCGTCACAATACAATATTACATTTTCCCATATTTTCACTTATTTATGTAGTTGAACTAAAAGTTCTTACTATTCTCGTATTGGGATAACAATGTGAATATGAGAACTATAACAACCCTAGGGTTTTATTCAAGTTTAACAAAATATTAGTCTAAACCAATTCTACCATGTAGCCTTAATTGAATCTAGTTAACTGACCAAATGATTGATCCCTCCATTTGCCTCTGACTAAAATAGTAATTTACAAGGTAACTAGGCATGGGATTATTAATAATTAACTTAATAAATTCATAGGTTCCTTAGTTAAGAACAAAACAAGTTCTTAATATTTGACAATAGATTTGACTTTACATTATATGATTTTACTTCTATTATACGTTATGAATTTAATAGCTGTAATATATACACATTTGGGAGGATTAATTACAATCTAATTTTAACAACAGAATCCAAAATAAATTAGTGTTTTGAACAAAATCACTATACTTTTGATTTCAATGTGTGGTTGTTTGTGATTGATATTAGTTGTTTTATTTCAGGAATTCTCATATAAATCAATAATGATTTAGCTATCAGAGATTACCAAGGGATCAGAAGGATCAGTACACATCAAATTAGTAATGAAAATATATAAATTTCAAGTAAATATGGATAATTTACAAGATGTTTGCTACACAACACATCAACCAAGAGATTTCAACCTGTAGCTTGGAAAACTTGAAACTATCCACAGTAACAGCTATGTATAATTGTTTAATTAAGTAGTTAGCCTGTAATTTAGTCAATTTACATGGGCGGAGTGAAAAATAAGTTTTCCATGGAAACCCCTTTTCTCGGTGATTACTTTACACAGCGCCATCTATTGGGCCAGAAGTAGTACTAGAGTAAAGATTGAACTTGCAAGCAATAGTACACGCGTTGTCTAACAGATGGCAGTATTACCAATTTCTGTTTAGCCGAAATTTATGGAATGAAAACGTATTCAAAATAATTTATCGTGGTGAGTTCTGTCACAGGCTGCTAATCACGAGGTCGTGGGTTTGATTCCCACAGGACACAAATATTTGTGTGATGAACATAAGTGTTTGTGTTGGTCTGGGTGTTTCTTATGTATTATAAGTATGTATTTACAAAAAATAAAAAAGTATGTAAGTATTATATCCATTGTGTAGTACCCATAGTACAAGCTCTGCTTAGTTTGGGGCTAGATGGTGCTGTGTAAAAATGTCCCAAAAATATTTATTATTTATTTATTTATATTTATTACTATACAATACTTTATCGGGAAACCCAGCTTAGGGCGCCCCCAGCCTGTCGGGGGTGGTTGTGTGAATACTCACGGATTCCCACGCCCCCGGCAAAGATAGTTGAAGGAACACCGTGGTAGTTTTAGTCGGTAAGAGTCCGACCCTGGCTCCGCCTACCCCGGGCGGAGTGTGTCCATGAGAATTTCCCACGGCAAAAAAAAAAAAAAAATGTGGACCGACGACCTGATAAAAGTAGCTGGACTGGCTGCGGAAGGCAGAAGACGGAGTGTTGTGGCGCAACTTTGGAGAGGCCTATGTCCACCAGTGGACTGCGATAGGCTGAGTTAATTATATGACTAGACTTTGCTAGCGGCTTCACCCTCGTACTAAAAAAAATATAGCCTAGGTACTATATATATATATACTTCTCAATAGAGTAGCTTTCAAATGGTGAAAGTATTATTAAAATCAGTTTAGTAGTTTCAGAGTTTATCGATTACATTAGTATATATTAAAATATATGTTACAAAATTTATATTATTTTATTATTTTAACGCATTTTACGCATGCGAAGCGAATTCTAAAGATTTAAATTGTGGAAAGAAAAAATCGCTCACGAGCAGGATTCGAACCTGCGACTCCTGGCTAGTGGAGGATAATTTCGATACCACGAGCAGTGTTCACGGTAGCTTAGTGGCTAAAGCACTGGCGTACTAGCCAGGAGTCGCAGGTTCGAATCCTGCTCGTGAGCGATTTTTTCTTTCCACAATTTGAGAACAAGCAAGCAAGCGCTTTGAGAACTCTTTCATAATGCGCACAGCCAAGTTGTGGAATTCACTGCCGGCATCTGTATTTCCGGGTACTTATAACCCTAACGCCTTTAAAGCTGGAGTGAATCGGCACCTAATAGGTTTGCTCGCTCCATCGTCGACCACATCCTGACAAAGCTGTCTAGATTGTGGTCAAGAGCAGATCTATAAATCATAAAAAAAAAAAAAAAAAAATTTAAATCTTTAAAATTTATATTCTTTGTATTGAGTTAAATTTCAATACAGCTTCATAATGTTTTCCCTTTCAGTCTTATTCTGTATAAAATATTACCTTAAAAGGGAACAAATCAAACAAGAATCGTTATCAATATCAATCTCACAATTTGAGGAACTTTGCCCACAATATGTATCTAGGACTAATGTTTTCCATATATTTAAATGTTATTCACCAAATTGAGGTCGCAATTTATAAAATAAACAAGAGCTGGCTAGCTCATAACAAAACAATAGACTATAGCAATTGATATTCAGTGCGACGTCCACGAAGTTGGCGGTCGCGGGGACATTTACTTAACTCTAGGCTGTATTAAGAGTTGCCAGTGCTGTTTGCCAGGCCTGTTTGTTTATGAATACGTGACATGTTTGGCTATTTCTTAGGTATTTTATATTTTTTTCAATATTATTTATTATACTTGCATCAAGTTGTCAATAATTTACAATTTGCTCCTTAGTGACTTAAAAAGAATGTAACTAGATGTTTTAATTTTTCTCGGGCATCATTATTATCATCATTTCAGCCGTAGGATGTCCATTGCTGGACAAGGGTTTTCACCAAAAAAAAAATCGGACCTAAAAAAACTTATTTTCAAAAGTATTAGAGCAAAATGGTACCTATTTTACATAACCAGTAGTTATAAAACTCTTTCTAGCTATTAAGGAGCACCAATGCGTTTTCGATAATACTTGAAAAATTAGAAAACATATGTACCTATTTTGTATTTACATTAGGTACTATTTACATTCAGGAAACTTTTACCAACAAACGCCATTGTTTTATATATTTTCGCATATCAGTATATTTGACATACATTATGTTTAAATTGTATTTGAAAACACAAAACAGAAATTGAAATTGTTTTCTGTAAAGCACACACCTATTGTTGTCATGACATTGTCATCACATCCTCTTTGTCATGACACGTATTTAACGCTAACAAACTTTAGTTGTAATGTAAACTTAATTGTAAATTCATTTCAACTTTTCCCGTTACCATTGAATTTAAAGACAAAACGCTAACGTCCCCCACAATATCGTATCCTCAAGGAAAAAGGTAATGAGTTCCTACTTTGAACTTTTCTATTATACCTACTTTAATATTACAATGATGGAAAAGCGCTCATAAAACTAAATATCGAACACACACACTTGAAAACTTGAGGCTTCTGATGCCAATGCATTAATGCATTCTACAAAATTTTATGATAAATCTTTTACTGTTCAGGCTGTGCGTCTGTGGAATGAGTTACCTGTGTCTATACGGCGAGCTCAGTCACTGTTTTCATTTAAAAAAATTAGTTAAAGAATAAGTAACCTTTCCAAATAAATTGTATCCAATCTCTATTCTAAATTGTAAGATTATTTATATATATTATATATATTAATGATACCTAAATAAATAAATCTAAATCTAAACCTATATGTGTAATATATTTTGTGCTATTTATCTAGATCTTACGTCTTCTTTGTCCATCCAAAGGTTGCCTGGAAGACATCGCTTTTAGCGATAAGACTGCCCATGTACCCATAATTTATACGTTGTTCCTGATTACTACTATTTTCATGGTGTACATTAAAGTATATTCTATCTATCTATCTATCTATTATTTTCATGTTTTTATAGTTAATCTAAGCGGTTTTACCCGAGTTAAAATATGATTATCATGGTGGTTCGACAATTAAAATTTTTGTATTAGAAAATAACGGATCTGCTATATCGATGTCACGAAATATCTACATTCAAGTATTTTTTTGCTCTCCTGTAAAATTCCATTTTTTCTCTTATGACTTTCTTTGTCTGAGCGTGAGATATGTCGCTGCAATGTATTGTTGCCTTAATTAATTAAAACAACAAAGTTTCAAGTACATTTCCCTTTGCCAAAGCCCTACGTAATAACTGTAATAAGGTTGTACGGTCACAACTTTGTAAATGACGTTAAGTAACTTTACAATGTTGTTGTATCCATTTGTCTTATTAAATGGTGTCGCAGTGCTTTTGAGTGGCTATAAAAATAAGCCAGCTACGTTGTAAATTGAGAAAAGCCATAAATAAATAGGTACAGTCAAGTGCATATTTATGGTAACAAAACCAGTTTAAGCTAAGTATACCAAGCCAGTTCCGCATATAAAGATTTTGTTACCATTGATATGCGGTTAACTGTACGAATTGTAATAACTTTACTAGACTAACTAACTAGATTAGGCATGGGTGACTCCGGACTCATCTATATCTTCGGATATATATCCCAAAGAGGTTATGTACTTATCACTTCTTTACTTTTAAAAATATAAATATCCTATATCCGTAACTCCGAAGCCCCGACATTAAACATTTAGGACATATGGAACGAAAAACTAAGTTTAGATAATCATTGTACATAATACGCCTTTAATTTTTGTTTTTGATAGACAGTCCTAAGCCAGTAAAGTATGACACGAAACTAATTCTTATGTTACTGTGTCACTTAATCTTTCCGCGGATCTATCAAATAGGCTACATTATATCCAGCCTCACTCTGGTGGATTTATTTAGAAGCCGGAGTTATCAATCTCGGACATAGCATGTAACGTAAAGTTACTTCAGTCCCGGATATATTAAACGAATATGGATATGTTAATCGGACATATTATATCTTTACTTGGAATGATATATTACATATCCAATCTTTTACCGAAGCTAATTAGCCCATGTCTAAACTAGACAGATACTGGTGTCGATTCTTTTGTTCACGTATTAACCTTTTTTTTTAACTATCGCTCTCTTTTGCTAATAGTAGATACAAGAAAGGGATCGCAACAATTTTAGAACTGTCAAATTATTCGGAAATTAGATTTCCATAAAAGTTTAGTCGTGATCTCGGAACGTGCCCACTAAAATACAAAGAAATGTAACACTTAAATTAATTTGACAGTTCAAAAATTGTTGCCATCTTTTTCTTGTATCTACTATTAGTAAAAGAGAGCGATAGTTTAAAATAAGTTTAGTTCGTGAACAAGAGAATCGACACCAATAACATGTATATGCTAGTTAATAATAATTACATATAATTTAAGAAACACACTGCTGAAGTGTCTATTTGTGTAAAGCAAAGGCTTTGTGCATATTTTTCTTGATTGAGAAAAAGTACCCTTAAAAAGTAGAATTTTTAATTGCAGTTGTTGTTGAAAACAAGAAAGTTGAAAAAAAAATACATCCTATGTAGTACATATTAATTAGATAAGCGGTTTGATGACAGCAAAGTCAGCCATTTTGCATTGGTGACGCTTTATCTGTCACCGAGATTAGAAACAAAGCCTTGCAAGGATGGCTGTCGCCATCATCAGTCAGTGGACGTTTGAGTAATTTGAAGTATTTTAAGTTTTTTACAGGGTCAACTGTCAACAAGAACGATCGACAACAAACTTAAGTTAATTAGATGTACTTTCAGATTTAATTTTATAGGTGCTTATATCGGTTGGCTGAGGGGTTCTTGTAAACAAAAACCAAAATAAACTTACTAACACTTAATTTTCAATTAAATAAACTACTAACACTAGAATAAGATTTTTGTAAACAGTATTCCTAGATAGCAAGTTGCAAGAAATAAAAGGCTTTTTATTTTATTTTATTTTATTTTATTTTATTTTATTTTATTTTATTTTATTTATATCGGTTGGCAAAAAAATATCAAGATTCAACGGACAAAATGATAAAATACCATCCCTTCTTGGAGTTTTGAGTTCATTTTGTATACTTGGCGAAACTTTTCTTAAATTTAAAAAAACACCTAAAGTAACAAAAAAACTAGAAGCAAGAGGAAAACAAATACATACATCCCTAGTTCTTTAAAACAGTCGTATGTCGTAGTTTTAGCTCCGGACCGCAGATACCACGATTTATGTGTGGACACGAACAGTCCTCTTCACGAGTCATTGCACCAAAGTTTCCACGGACAGCGACTAAGATTTACAACGGGTCTGGTCCTAAATAACTTAAATTGTTGGAAAACCTACTGATCCCTCAGCGTTTCTATAGAAGAGACAATTTATGGAGTCGAAACTATTTGTTTAGTGACCAAGTTTAGAAGTTATCTAGTGTTAGGAATTTACTAGATTATCTAAATTATCTGAAATGTTCGCAATGTTCTAGATCATTTTGGCTTGTAGTTATTTGTCTGGGTGGATTACAAAAGCTTGATTTAATACAAGTTTCAACTATATTCGTTTGTCAATGTCACAAGTTTAGCGCTCACAACTAATTTGGGTTTATTTATATTCATTTGCAGTTATTTTGGTATTATGATATCTGCTGAACATTTTGCCATTGGTTGTCAGAATAAGAATATTGAATTATTTTTAAATAATTCGATGTCATTGGTTCGGTTTGGATATTATTTATTACCATTATTTATTATTTCTGACTAGCCAGGGTCAAAATAATCCATACTAATATTATAAAGAAATAAAAATAAATATGTAATGGATTTATTTTTCATGAACAAACCTATGAACCAATCGTAATGAAAATTGGCAAAGCGTTAGCCTGGGACGCCCCCTATTACATGGGACTATAACTAACTAACTGGCGAAATCTGGGTGTACTATACACCTCTGCCTACCCCTTCGGGGAAAATACAGGCGTGATGTTATGTTATGTTAGCCTGGAACCTGGAAAAAGACATAGCTATAGGCTACTTTTTATCCCTGAAAAATAAATAGTTCCCGAGCGATGCGCGATAAAGTCTTTCTGTGAGATATCAACGCGCCGTGCACAACCACTCGGCATAGAAGGTACCAAGGTAGGAAGGTACCAGGGTGTCATAAACATACTTAAAGGCCACATTTTATCCCGGGAAGATAAACAGTTCCCGAGGGATGCGCGATAAACGACAAAAAAAATATTTGACGACACGCCAACCACTCAGCATTATATGTACCAGGGCACAGAATATCTAATAGTACTAACGACCAGGGTGTCATAAACGTATACTAATATTATAAATGCGTAAGTTTGTGAGTTAGTTACTTTTCCACGCTGTAATGCGCGATAAACGTCATCCACACGAGCGAAGCCACGGGCGCCCTCTGTTACCAGATAAATACCAATGAATTTGTCGGGATATCTCTATCAAACGAGACTTAAAATCTTGTTCTTATAAACAGTTGTTTGATATGGAATGTTTTCAGGAAATTGAAGTGTGGTGTGACGAGAGAAATAATAGCTTCTGTGTGCGCGCTTGGTGATAAAGAAGAAAACAACACTGCCACTTCTAGATACCTATGATTGATTTGTGACTGGTAATTTCCCTCACAATACGCGTGATATTAAAATTGATAAATGTATTCGCTCAAGGGCATTTCCCTTAAGCAAGTAATTTACATAATAATTATAAAGTTATTACACACTGCGTAAAGTTGACTATTGTGTATAAGTGGTTCCTTAGTCGCACAGATATATTAGTATTTTTACGATTAGAGTTATGGTGATGATTTTTTGTTCATCGCAAAACTTAGCTTAACTCTTGTGCAATTTAGTACTAACTTAAACATTATTTTAGTAATCTGTTGGTCTAAGATAATAATCAAATGGGAATTTATCTTAGTTCCTCCCACGACTAAGTAAGTTATGGCAATCATTTGCCATTCATTTAAATAAATCTTTGTTCAATTCCTTTATTGTGCCTTTACGTATACGTTGCCTTTTAGTTACTATGTTAATATTGCGTTAAATCTCTGTGTTTATTAAATTAAATAGGATTACTTTCTGATATTTGCTCAAATGTAGGTATAGGTATTCAATAATCTTAAAGGTACAGACCAAGAACGAAGGCAAGCGAAGGCTACTTACCGAGCGAACGCGCACGTTCAATAAATATATACAACAGCAGTACCACCGAGATTGTTGCCTAAATTATATTGGAAATCGCGTTCACTAAACTGAGACACGAAGATGGAAAATCTCATGTACCTTTCGCACCGGAACGCGGCAATGCAAGCATTACCCTTTGCCGGTAGAAATAGGTGTGGTGGTCGTACTTCCCCGGGTGAGCTCTTTGACAGGGAACTCTACTCCTACAGTTACAGTTATACCAGTTAAGGTTCACATAGCTTGTGACAAACAAAACAAGATTGCATAACTCAATAGTACATCGTTCCCCTTAGGCAAACTTCTCATGCGAGACTATGCAAAAAGTTGTCCATGAAGCAATACCTTACACAAGACAATATAAAGTAACAAACAGTAAATGCTAATGCTAATGTTGTCGACCTTTTTCTCTTTCTCAAACTCTAATAGGGAAATACCATACGCTTATGACATCATAGAAGTATACACGGGAAATATCCACAAATTTAATAGTCACCTCGTAAGTCGTATGCTGAGACTCTTCTGCAAACAACAATGAAATGGATTAACTTCCCTTGTTCCTTCGGGCTGTTGTCACTGAATAGTGGACATAGAAGGTTTACTCTACGCAAGCAAACGCAATAAAAAATTAAACAAAAATATTGTTAGACCTTTCAGGCTCGTATTGTTCCAGAACAATGCTCAAGTATCAATCTATATCATATATTTAAGAACTGTCATTTTTTACAATAAAATGTATGAAATGACAGTTCTCGAAACTACATAGATTGATACATCCTCAGGCGTTGTTTCCCGTGGGTGCCGAAAAGACGACGAAAAGCGATGTGGGCAATAATTAATCATTTATTGTAACAATTCAGTAGGGAACCTATATTACACTCTACTATGGTGATAAAAAAGCGGGTTCCGCAGTGTTTCATCTTTAAATGAGACTAACTGAAGACCAGCCCGACGCCACTTCCGCGATATGTCGATAAAAGTATCTGATATTAATCCAAGGCAGTCTATCTGTGTGCGAAATTTCATTCAAATCCATTTAGCTGTTTCAATGTGATTGTAGGACCAACCAACAAACGTCCATACTTTCGCATTTATAATATTCAATTGGCTGTAGATAAGCGGAGTATATGTGACTTGTTGTAATCGAGCAATGTATGGAATGTGAGCCTTCTGTATATGTGTCGCTTAACTTCAAACTCGGATAAATCCACTCTACCCTCTTAGGAGATATTTAAGAAAATGTGATAATAGTCTTAATTCCATGAATTAAAAGGCAGTTTTTTTTTATTATGGCAACAGTATTGAAGAAAACGTATCTGTTTAGCAAATTCAGTATTTAAACCATTCATTCTTTCAAAAATATAATATTTAGATTGGATTTACCTTCATTTGATATAATGGAATGCAATTTATCTATCTTTGAAAAAACTCAGTGTGGATTTATAGAATTTTGATTTAATAGATCTGGATTCATCTGGATTTGAAAAAATACGATTAAAACTAGGGATGTGGTGGTGGCGAAATCACGGTATACCATCGACAGTCGAAGTTGTGGTAGCTAACTGAATAAAACTAAAAATAATACAAACAAATTAAGGAAATATAATTTTATTTAACAAAAATAGAAGGTAGGTACCTAATTTAATTAATACGATTTAAATTGTGGAAAGAAAATATCGCTCACGAGCAAAATGCGTTAAAAATAATTTTAATTATTTTAAATAAAATTCAATATTTCTTATCTTATCTTATCTTATCTTCTTCAATTTCTTCTTTGTGCATTGGTCGCCCTATCACATTCAGCACTTTTTTATAATATTTTACTTCCACCAACAAAGTGCGTTTCCAGCAATTTGCGAACATTAATTAGTTTTGCTTCATGAACTGGAACTCCAATGTGCAGTCTCTCTGGACTAACATTTTGAAACGATTGGCCGCGTTTATTGATAACTTAATATTAATAAGAATAATTAATATAAATAATATTAATACATACTTATTATATCCAAATTATTCTGTAACAGTAGAACAACAAAATAATAGTAATCGATAATGATTAGTACAACACTAGTGCCAACTCTGGATTCCAAATGACGCATGGGTATAGATATTACAAACTAACCGAATTTTCGCACTTTCCTCTTTCTTACGGCGAAGTTTTATATTAGGCCGCTGGCGGGCTTTACTTGGTGACTTAATTTTCATAGAATTATCCATGGGAACTGTCTAAATAATAAAAAGAAACAGTAAAAAAGCAGGAGTTTACGGTGCTACTGTCGCAGAGTTTACGTCGACTGACGGCCATGTTGAACAAACGCAATTAGCCGATTGGCTCTCATGGACTTAACTACATTTGAAAAAAACTGTCTCATGGATCTATCTGACTTAGATAAAATATTATGATTTTGACTGTTTATTTCTCAAGAATCATGCGGATTTATACACAACTGATGAGATTGTTTAAAAGCATTTTTTTTTCTCTTTCTTTTGATACCAAAATCTTGAAAATTCTCAGAATTGGATTTATCCGAGTTTGAAGTTAAGCGACACATATATCTGTAACATGGCGTTATTGTACAATGAGTAGGTTTTCAATTACACACTCGCCGAAGTACGTGAAAGAGGCGGGACGTATTCAATACGTCTGAGAAACATGGAGAAGTGTCTAAATGAGTGTGTGGATTGGGATTGGATTAGATCTTGTTTCCATTGTCAGCAAGTTGTCATCTTATAATTAAGTTTTATACGCGTGGGACTTGGAGGCAATGGATGAGACAGTTTCAATATCGCAGGAAAGAAGCATGTCATAATCAGAATTGGATTATTACTGGAGAAGATCTTGAGGAAACCTGCACACCTGAGTTCTCCATAAAATTCTCGATGGTGTGTGTAGTCCACCAACCCGCACTAGGTCAGCGTGGTGGACTAAGGCCTTAACCTTCTCATTCTGAGAAGAAACCCGTGCCCAGCAGTGGGACAGTCAATGGGCTGATGACTTACGGTGATAAAAATATTTCTTGGTATGGCTACCACCATACTTGGGATTAATAATATGTAGCTCAATTGTTAAGAAACGCTGTGAACTTTAACGGATATTATATAGACGCTTCGGATAGACCATTAAACCCGATTTCTCTTCATTTTAACAAAGTTGCAAATGTCTGATGTCGAAGAAGATGACCTATTGAACTAACATAAAATATGTTTAGATGTTTACATCGGATTCAATAATGTTATCTTTAAGACAACGTTTTGTAAGTGAATTATGATTGTCATTTTGTTTTGACCCGTCATGATCGTGAGGTAAAGACACGTAATACTAATGAATCATAATTTACAATTGTTTAATAATATCTTAGGTTTTCGCGATCACTACACATTATAATAAAACAAAGTTTAACCGGATTAAATCGCGTATGTAAAAAAACTTTTAATAGAGAAGATGGTTGGCAGCTACCACCTGTTTGGAACCCAGTTCTAAAAATAATCAAGTCCCAAACAGCACGTGTAAAAGACAATGACATTGTGAGTGATTACTGCGTGAATCGAAACGATTTTAATTAATAAAAATTGTACGGTAAATTAAAATATTTTTTTAGAAATATCTGTAAGACGCTTGTCATTTTAGTCTTCCTGCGACCACGAACGCTGCAAAGCTTTCGAAACGTCAGGAAAACCAATTTAAATAAAATACGCGATTTAATCAGGTTAAACTTTGTTTTATTTTATTACAATTGTTTATTTATTTTATAATTTGCTTAGAGATATTTCACATGTCCATGCATTTTGTTATCATATATTTTGGACACGGACCTTATGGATCTTTAAACGTAACATAATCATACATTTATTTTCATCCTACTTCCTATCCTTTCTTACTTTAATATTCTAAACGTGAAATTTTGTGAGGATGTATGTATGGATGTTTGTACTCTTTCTCGCAAAAATGACTGTCTGGATTTTAATGAAATTAGGCATACAGATACATACATACCCGGATTCCATATAGGCTACTTTTTATCCCGGGAAGATGAACAGTTCCCGAGGGATGCGCGATAAACGACATCCACGCGGACGTAGCCGCGGGCACAGGCTAGGTATCTATCTATCTTCTATATATCTACTACTATTATAAAATTGTTAAATGTCAGTTGTCTGTTTGTTTATTTGTTTGTTCCAGCATCACGATAAAACTACTGGACCGATTTTTTTGAAACTGTTTGTGACTAAAAACTTATGATTTCACTTAAAAACTGGTATGTATTTTACCTCGCTACGATGACGGGAACCGGTGATTAATAATATATTTTTCTACAAAATTTTGCATACATTAAGGCGCTCATATCCAGCTGTCATTCGCACGCATGCGCTCTAGCGGGCGCCTCCATAGACAAAATACGGCGGCTAAAGAGATTGCATTTAAAACTTTTTGGTCGGGCCGAATTGTACTGGGTAGAAAAAAAGAATCCTGTCGTATGCGGGTGGTGCCATCTTGGAAATGCACTCTTTTGAGCTAACCGAAAATCAGAATCTTTCGACTTACAGACAAGGACCGAAAGCAACCTCTAAATTGCGATTATGTTAGAAGTACCTAAACGTTGTTATATTGTATACGAATAAGCATAAAGTTATCTTGGTGTAACTAAAAAAACACTATTATCAGTCCACAATTTTCAATTACCTTCTTCTTCTTATCTTATCTTCTTCTTCTTGATCTTAACTATTATAAAATTGTAAATGTCTGTTTGTTTGTTTGTTCGATCATCAAGCTAAAACTACTGGAACGATTTTGATGAAACTTTTTCGTTTGAAAGCTGATGATCAGACTTAAAAACGGGTATGAGTTTTGAGAAAGAAAGAAAGAAAGAAAAAACTAAATTCGTAATTCCTTCGCACGAGCGGATAGTAATGGATGAATGATAAAAAAACACAAAGAGTGTGAGTGTGAGGGTAAGGGTGTGGGTTAGGGTGAGTGTGAGGGTGAGTGTGATGGTGAGTGTGAAGGTGAGTGTGAGGGTGAGGGTGAGGGTGAGTGTGAGGGTGAGCGTGAGGGTGAGTGTGAGGGTGGGCGTGAGGGTGCGGGTGAGTGAGATGCTGAGTGTAAGGGTAAGTGTGAGGGTGAGTGTGAGGTTGAGTGTGAGGGTGAGGGTGAACGTGAGGGTGAGTGTGAGGGTGAGGGTGAGTGTGAGGGTGAGCGTGAGTGTGAGGATGAGGGCGAGTGTGATGGTGAGGGTGAGGGTGAGCATGAGGGTGAGGGTGAGCATGAGGGTGAGTGTGAGGGTGAGCATGAGGGTGAGTGTGAGTGTGAGGGTGAGCGTGAGGGTGCGGGTGAGTGTGATGCTGAGTGTGAGGGTAAGTGTGAGGGTGACTGTGAGGTTGAGTGTGAGGTTGAGGGTGAACGTGAGGGTGAGTGTTAGGGTGAGGGTGAGTGTGAGGGTGAGCGTGAGTGTTATGGTGAGTGTGAGGGTTAGGGTGAGGTGAGGGTGAGGTGAGTGTGAGTGTGAGTGTGAGGGTGAGGGTGAGGGTGAGGGTGAGGGTGAGGGTGAGGGTGAGGGTGAGGGTGAGGGTGAGGGTGAGGGTGAGGGTGAGGGTGAGGGTGAGGGTGAGGGTGAGTGTGAGGGTGAGGGTGAGTGTGAGGGTGAGGGTGAGGGTGAGGGTGAGGGTGAGGGTGAGGGTGAGGGTGAGGGTGAGGGTGAGGGTGAGGGTGAGTGTGAGGGTGAGGGTGAGTGTGAGCGTGAGTGTGCGGATGAGGGCGAGTGTGATGGCGAGTGTGAGGGTGAGGGTGAGGTGAGGGTGAGTGTAATGGTGAGTGTGAGGGTGAGGGTGAGTGTGAGGGTAAGGGTGAATTGAGGGTGAGTGTGAGAGTGAGTGTGAGGGTGAATGTGAGGGTGAGGGAGAGCGTGAGCGTGAGTGTGTGCGTGAAGGTAAACTTGAGGGTGAGCGTGAGTGTGTGTGAACGTGATTGTGAGTGTGTGTGAGTGTGAGGGTGAGCGTGAGGTGAGGGTGAGTGTAATGGTAAGTGTGAGGGTGAGGGTAAGGGTGAATGTGAGTAATTCACATTTATTTTCTTCTAGGTAGAACCAAGGTATAATCTCAGTCTACGGAACTCTTTCCAATTTTTTCTTTTTGACTTATTTAGTAAACAATCATGGCACGTCTCCTTATTCAAATAACTATTGATAAAATATAATTACTAGTTCTGCACATGTAACTATGTTAAAAAACATGTTTATAACATAACACATAACATAACATCACGCCTGTATTTCACAGTACACCCACATTTCGCCAGTTATGTTATAGTCCCATGTAATAGGGGGCGAGCCTGTTGCCATTGACCGGGCACAAATCCAGACTCCGGGCTGCTACTGAGAATTTCCTAATTTGTTTGTAACACTACAAACAAATCAAATCGAATATTAATCATGGCTATTTTAGTTTTTGCAATAGATGGCAGCAAAGGCGACTCAGAGAGTGTTGTCAGTAGCCGCTAGATGGCGCTATACAGTGCCAAATGCAATAGACGGCACTTGACGGCAGCATTGGCGACTCAGAGAGTGTTGTTAGACGCCGCTAGATAGCGCCAAATTTAAGAAGTGTGTCGTCAACATAACACAAAATTACTTTTTGTGATTTTTTCAAATAGAAAGTAGCTAAAGGAGCATTATTTGCTATGATCATTTTTCTCTTAGGTCAATGACCTTTGAACTAGGACGTTTTAAGTATTTTTCAATTTTCTCTTTATAACTCAAAAAATTATAATCACAATATGCTCGAAATAATTTTAAAAGAGAGTTTTTACAAAGGTCTATTAATGTGGACGATTATAAGTTTCTACATTGCATAGTTTAGAAATGGCAGGGACACATTGCAAGCCACTTTGGCAGGCTATATTTCGCAGATGGTACACCTGATAAAAAAGTGATGTATGAAACATTACCTACATTTTAGTAGACCTATTCAATGATACCCCACAAGAGGGGGTGCAGCGAAAAAAAAATTTTCATCCCCATTTCATATGTATGGTCGCCACCCCTAAAATACGTAACCATGATATTTTTATTCTTTTTAAATTGAGATCTATATCTATTCTATTTTTTAACAAAATTTCATTTACTTATGTTTATAACTGTAGAAGTTATTAAGCTGTAAAGGATTAGGACAGACGGACAGACGGACAGACGGACGGACATGACGAAACTATAAGGGTTCCTTGTAGGACTACGGAACCCTAAAAACAGAGTGTAACATGGTACAATACATTTGTTACTATCGTCTAAATTTTAGACTTGTTCGTTAGACTCTAAAGAACGTACCTATAAAAAGTTCCATAATCTTTCTTATATCCATTTAACTATGATAATCATCTACACATCGGGGAAATCAATAATGTTAATACCTACATAATTAACTATCTTTAATTAGCGTCCATATCCATGTTACGTTAGTAGCTACCAGGCAAACATGACAGGCAGAATCGATTGCAGTTGTTTAACATTACACATCTTTACAATTTATAACCAACCTTCACCGATTTTACCAATTTCTTTACAAACTTGCAAACTACATTATTGGTATATACCTAAATGTGCCTGAATTTCAAATAGATAACGCTTATAGTTATAACTTCGATTTAAAACACTCAAAATTGTTAATAGACTTCCAAACTAATCTTAAGACGCTAACAACAGCCAAATACCCCAAATAGGCTTCTTTTAAAAACATATTTAGCTGTATCTATTCAGTTTGTGGGAATGAAAAAAAAAGTTAATCTTCATAGAATTTTCTAAAACTCTATTGTGCCCAAAACCAGTTTAATATAGTTCCAAACTAATCTTAAGACGCTGATAACAGGCAAATACCCCAAATAGGCTTCTTTTCGAAACATTTTTTGCTGTATCTATTCAGTTTGTGGGAATGAAAAAAAAAAAAATCTTCATAGTATTTTTTAAAACTCTATTGTGCCCAAAACACGTTTTCTTGAAGTTTTTCGATGGAAAAAAATTGTAAACTAACCTCTTAAAACATGCTTTAGTGCAAGCAATCTCTATTATTAACAAAATATGATAAAGGAAATTAAAAAGACATTAAGAAAGACAATAAACTAAAACATAGTTTTTTCTGTTTTTGAAACCATATGAAAGACCTTTGTTTGACTGTAAATCTTCCTAACTTTAAATACATACCTAAATAATTAAATTTATTATTTCTTTCCAAAATACCGCAGTGTCTCAAGATGAAAGTCTTTGACCAGTGTGTGTTGCCAGTAATTACTTACGGTACTGAAACGTGGTCGCTCACAATGGGCCTGATAAGAAGGCTCAAAGTCACTCAAAGGGCAATGGAGAGGGCTATGCTCGGAGTGTCCCTGCGTGATCGAATCAGAAATGAGGAGATTCGCAGGAGAACGAAAGTAACCGACATAGCCCGAAGAATTGCCAAACTTAAGTGGCAGTGGGCGGGGCACATTGCTCGCAGAACGGATGGCCGATGGGGCAGTAAAGTTCTGGAGTGGCGACCGCGTACTGGAAGGCGCAGCGTGGGTAGGCCCCCCACAAGGTGGACCGACGACCTGGTGAAAGTCGCGGGAATCCGCTGGTTGCGGAAGGCACAGGACTGGTCGTTGTGGCGATGCTTGGGGGAGGCCTTTGTCCAGCAGTGGACGTCTTTCGGCTGAAATGATGATGATGATGATGATTATTACTTTATTGGTTTGGATTATTTTGTTTGGTATGTAGCTGTATTTGTTTAAACACACACTTACGTTATTATGTTTTAAAACAGGGACACCTCAAACATGGAATCGATTTCATTTCAAATTGGGATACATCTTTGAGATATACTTTCTCATATAAAACATCTGTTTAATGATGAAAATTTTTAATTGATCTATGTTTTCAGTCCAAACTTTGACCTACCATTTTCCTCACAACTGCTATAAACCTCATTTCATACACATAATCGTTACAGCAGTAGCACTTACTTCAAACATAGTTACCCTGTTGGGTCCCTAGCTACCGTCCATTTGCTATACATCTACAAAACACACGCCAGTACAGACTAGCCTTTATGCCTTATTCATATACTACTCCACTCAGGGGTGTCACTAAAGAATATAATAAACGATAGCTTTGGAAGTTTTAATGGTCTAAAACGAACTTTAATATTCTAGAACGTGCTTAAATATTCCAGTGTAGTTGAGATTACGGTATACCTACACTTAAACTTTTGTAAGTAGACTATTTTAGTTCATGTACCGAATAAATAAAATAAATTTGGTAACAGTATTTTACGGATTTTGGGTATCCGCATTCAAAATAATGTGTAGGTCAACTAGAAATAAACAAACAAAAATCCATTTAGGTAGTATAAGATAAGATTTTATACTCTAATGTGAAACAAAATACTTCTATAATTTTGTGGCCACGTGTACCAGAGAATATACTCAGCAGCTCCTGCTGGTGTTGGTGGTGGCCTCTATAACGAAAGCATGACTTATATTACCTATCTATTTTTAAGCACAAGGTACTAAACATAATGGTTTGACTAACTGTTTGGTTTGTTTAACTGGTCGGGCACACCCGATGGAATTACGTGAGTGAAACCGTTTATATTATGGACCGATCTGGTCGCCAAACTCCAAAAAAGTACATTGTTTCTTTCCAAGGGAGAATGGAAAAAATATATGGTGGAGTTGAGTAGTTTATGTGTCCATTTTGAAAGATCGATACACGATTTATATAACTTCGCTTGATAGAAAAAAAAACAAAAATAGCCAATTTTTGACACTTTGATTTCATTTTATGACGAAAATTTATGTAGAACATGATTTTGAAACTTACACGATATATTTTATCGCAAGCCAAATAATCCATTTCAGAAAAAATAATTGATAAAATGACATTAATTTAATGTTTTACATAACTAATTGTTATCACGGGCGCCTCAGTGCTCCAGCTCCCCACTGCGCCCCGCAGTCCACTCCGAGACGTTTCGTGCAAGGACAGGGCCTTAATAATTATAATGGTTTGAGATGAAAATACAATTTGTGATACTATATACGTAATTATATGCTAATCTTTTATAACAATCCTAAAACTAACTGCTAGCTATAATAGCAGCGCTGTCGCATAGCGTTTCCAGTGGCAGGCAACCCTATGGCTAAACCAAAGCGATGTCCATCAAGTGTCTACGCTGATTGTCGAGGAAATTAATCACAACAGTGGAGTAGCAGGGTGCACTGTGCCTTTGTGCGTTTTTATTTTTTCATTTTATTACGGATTTATATTTCATGTTAAGGTTATAAAGATTATTATTACAAGTACGATTTGAGATCTCGATAGGTTTTGTGCTTAGCTATTGAAACATTTCAGATTTTGTATTATTATTTCCTTTATTTAATTGCTTAAACATATTGATTATATTTTTAAATATTTTTACAAAACAAAAAAAAACAAAAAACATTTAAAAATATAAAAAATAGTGGCCCACCGGTATCGGGTACAGGGACCAAGCTACCGGCGGTCAGGGCTCCAGAGAAAGGAACCTCCTAACAATACGCGCCGTATCTAGGAGAACCGCTTTCTGCATCAGGCCCTTGACCCAGCCGCCTAACGAGAGCCTCATGAGATGGTGGTCGAGGCTCTTTGCTAAAAGGCCATTGGCCGTAACAACTATCGGCACAATGGTTGTTGAGTCCACCTCCCACATGTCGACAACCTCGTGTGCTAGATCAAGATATTTAATTTGCTTGTCTTTTTCAGCTTTCACAAGGTTCCCGTCATGTGGGACACAAATATCAACAATCATTGCGCGGCGCTCAGATCGATCTATCACCACTATATCAGGCTTATTGTGAACAATAGTCCTGTCAGTGATGATAGATCTGTCCTAGTACAATATGACATGGCCATTTTCAAGAACTGGGTCGGGCACATACTTGTAGTACGGTACTTCTGATTCCACAAGATTGTATCTCAAAGCAAGTTGCTGGTGAATAATTCTGGCTACTAGGTTGTGCCTGTGCAAATACTCGCCGTTAGCTAGACGCGAACATCCGGATATAATGTGTCGGATAGATTCTCCCGGACGATGACATGCCCGACAGATGTCAATCGTGCCATCCTTCACAATATACTTTCGGTAATTGTTCGTCATCATAACTTCGTCCATAATTGCACATACAAAACCTTCGGTTTCTCCGAAGAGATCACCGAACTGTAGCCAGGCCACGGACGCTAAGCCATCCACATCGGGTCCATGAAGAGCCTGATAGAAGCGCCCGTGTAGCTCCTTGCTTTGCCATACCTCCTCGCGATCTTTGGTACTAAGTACTGCAGGTTTGCGCCAGTTCTCTTTAGCCAAAGAGAGCGGGGTGAGTCCCTTGTCCACTGCAACAACATCTCGATGCATACCCACGTCCAAGTGAAGGAAATATTCCTTAGACTGCACACCTCACGGTTGTGGAGGGTCTTTGCATTTAAAAAGCCACGACCCCCACACTTCCGCGGGATGTACAGCCTCATCACCGATGACCGTGGGTGATGCATACGATATGCCGTCAGTAGTGTGCGGACTTTCCGATCCAGAGCGTCAAGACCCGTCTGAGTCCACTTGAGTATACCGGAGGAGTACATTAAGACCGGCATGACCCAACCGTTAAAGGCGCGCACCTTGTTTCCGCCTGATAAAAGACTATTGAGAACCTTTTTCAGGCGGCCAAAGAAGCGCTCCTGCAACGATTGCATCATGTCAGCCTGGTTGATGCCTAACGCCTCCGCCATACCCAAGTATTTGTAGGTGTCGGTTGGGGAGAGGGACCCAAGATGTGTAGAATCCGAGAGTTGAACACCCTCGGATTCCACAATCTCACCATGCTTTACATGCATGACTGCACATTTGTCCACACCGAATTCCATCCTGATAGAATTACTAAAGTTTTCAGTTACCCTTAGTAGCTCCATCAGTTGCAAGTCGGTGGGGGCAAACAGTTTAAGGTCATCCATATAGAGCAGGTGAGATATTACTTGACCTCCTCTTCTCAACCGATAGCCAAGCCCCGACTCCTCCAGTAAAGTACTAAGAGGATTCAGGGCCAAGCAAAACCACAGGGGACTCAGACTGTCGCCCTGGAATATTCCCCGCTCAATCGTTATAAATTCGTCGTTCCCCGGAGTCCGTCGGCATCCCGGATACTGAAAGCCCGTCCTCCATTGCCCCATACATGTCAACAGGAAGGCGCGCAGGGTTGTATTAACTTTGTACAACTCCAGCACCCTCATGAGCCATGTATGTGGCACCGAGTCGTAGGCCTTCTTATAATCAATCCAACATGTCGACAGACCTCTTCGGGATCGACGAACCTGTTGGCTTATGGCCATGTCGATGAGGAGTAGCTCCTTAGTACCGCGGGACCCATTCCTACATCCATTTTGAGACGGAGACATAATAGAATTACTGTCTATGTGATTAGTAATTTTTGTTCTCAAAATGGATGTAAGAACCTTATAGACCGTCGGTAAACATGTTATCGGCCTATAATTTTTTGGTTCCACGGTACTACCTGATTTGTGGAGCAAGTGGGTAATACCTGTTGTTAGAAACTGTGGGAGTGCCCCAGTTTCCAAAGCTAACTGGAACTGGGACGTCAAACGCGCATGTGAACTACGCAGCCATTTTATCCAAATATTTTGCAGCCCGTCCGGCCCTGGTGATTTCCAGTTTGGCAACGGACGGACTGCATTGGCCACGTCTTGGGGGCTGATGACAACAGCCTCCATCTCTGGTATTTGTTCACACACGCGCTCGACGTTCCGTATCCAATCACCTTCGGTGTGACTGACGGGCACTGACCAGATGCTGCGCCAAAATGAACTCATGGCATCCTCATCCGGCAAGTGCACGTCACTCACACCTTGGTCTGGGCGCTCCCAAGCTCTGTAAACCCACCTTTGATCGCTATCAAACATGCGATTCTGGGTAAATCGGTCGACTCGTTTCCTATACCTGCGTATACGGTTTGCCCATGCATAGATTTTTTGTTTTAGGAAGTCGATGCGCTCTGTGACGCGTGACATGTACTCTCGAGGGTTGACATCAGTCCCCGAGAATGCCCGCCTCACAAAGCGCATCACTCTTGGCCTATTATTTCCCTCCCTAAAACTGATCAGCTTGCCGATGAGCACCCTAGTCTCGGCAATCCGATGTTCAATCCTGCACTGCCAAGCTGGTACAACGTTTTTTGGTCGTGTAGCTCTATTACCATCTGGAAATTGAACATGAGCTACACGACATGCGGCAACAGCCGCGCAGTACAGGATCGAGTGAGTATCGCCGAGATTTTCGCTACTGTCAAAATAACTTGACAGTATCGTATCTAGGGCGCACACCAGCGCCTTGTTTTTTCTGTGCATAGGCAAACGCGGTATATGTGGTCTAAATTCGGGTTGTATGGACCTGAACTCCAGAATCGCATCCTCCATAGCACTCCTCAAATGTTTATTGCACTGTGTACTTACGATTGTAGCTCTGTCATCAACTACCTCCTCAGCGTGCTCGGGCCGCGGTAATGCAACGGGTAGGTTTTGCGATTGTTCCACAGCTTGTGACGGGGGAGAGATGACCGGGCTACAATGTACTTCTGAGCGCAGTCGATCAAGCACGGTGTCATCCAACATGTGACCACGCTGGATTGCCCGCACTTGGTCGGACAGTCGTTGGGCCGAAACGTTGACAGCTGGTTCAAGCACCTGAAACAGAGCGAGCATCCGACCACGGTACGCAGTCAGGTTGGTGCCCCCCTCTGTAGCCCCATAGTATGCGCGCATAACACTTAGATTGATCTGTTGGGACCATCGCATGCGCGACACACTTCCGCCGGGAGCGGGGGCCCTTTCAGAGGCCGATGGGCCTCGGGGTCCCTAACAATCCGGCGGCCGGCAACCTCCCCGACGACGTACAGGAGGTGGCGACGACGGCGGGGAGTAATACTCGTCGCTGGAGCTCGACGCTACTGCAGCAGCGGGTGAGGCAGGATCCAGTTCCTGCTGCTGCGAGGCGGAGCTCGGCGGCGAGTCCGGGGATGTTGGGCGTGCATTTTTTGCTTTGGCTCTAGCTCTTGTCAACATCTAATCACCACACAATTTTTTCCGGTTTCAAGATTTTGAAATTTTTCATTTATATTGTTGACGACAGATCTGTCACTCATGGTGACTTATGTATATTTTTCTTCTTTAAATGTTTATTTTCTTATTTCTTGTAAAATGGTCTCTTCTTAATATTATTTTGCTTTTTGGGAATGTATGTAGTATAATTATATTGAAAATAGGTTGATGTGTAAACTGTATAAAAATAAAATTGAATATCTGAAAATTTGTATGATGCGCTGACAAGATGGTGTTGCCATGCCATTATTATTATTATTATGATACTTTGTTGTACACACAAATATACATTAATATTACAATAGGAAAGCTTATGTACATCGGCGAGCTTAACTCAAAAATGAGTATTTTGAGTTAAGCTTTGTATTTTTATGGGCTTGCAATATTTTAAAAAGCTTTTCATTCAAAAGCAGACAATAGACAAGATACAGTCAGACGCAATAATATTTGCCTATGGACGAATTTACAATTGCCCATAATTACTGTCTGACCTAAATCACGCGAATAATGATATGAATAATTTTTCTTCCTTTCTTTCTTCTAATAGGTCGACAACTACTTATCGAAGATGTTTTGAATCGGGGAGCTGTTCTTTGAATGACAATTATTGAAAACCTCTTAAGGGGTCGTTGTACTCATTAGTATGAAAAACTTTTACTATGAGTCAAATCCTAAAATAGCAAAAAAAAATCTGTTGTCCCATACATTTTTGTTCACATGAATCGACAATATGTAGGGATCAGCTAATTTTTTTCGCGATTTCAGGGTTGGTCCCATAGTAAAAGTTGTTGATAATGGTAGGAGGTTTTCAGTTATTTCAATAACACCTTGTATAGAGCGCTCTCATGTGTGCAGGGTTCCTCATGATGTTTTCCTTCACCGTTAAAGCACGCAATAAGTACAAATACCTGATCCGCACATACATTCGAAAAGTCAGAGGTGTGGGGCCGGGTTTGAACGTTCGTTGTCGGAGTCACAGTTCGTCTAAGCCCAAGTTTTACCTCAGAATGTAATTTATTTTTGCTATTCCATGTAAAACAATAATAGGCTGATTACATAATAGCCCTCTCACTAACTTACTCTCTTTGACACTTCATTCAAGTCACAGTTCGTCTAAGCCCAAGTTTAACCTCAGAATGTAATTTACTTTTGCTATTCCAGGTAAAACAATAATGCGCTGATTATACGTTATATATATGTTATTGAAATAACTGAAAACCTCTTAAGGGTTCATTGTACTCATCAATATGAACTGTACAACTTTTACTATCGGACCAATCCTGAAATCGTGAAAAAAATATCGAAAAAAACTTTTTAACAAAAAAAATCTGACTTCAAAAATCTTAACTAATAAAAAGTAAAAAATAATCCTTGTATGTATTTCAAAATCTTTTCATAAACCAACATTTTGAAAGCAGCGCGTGATAGACCCTTTCTTTACGTATGTACATTGTTGTACATGTATTTCACGATCAATCATCGCGAGTGTCATGTAAATTTTATAAGCGCATATCTATAATAAAACAGTGTAAGTGAACGTACATGAAAATCACGCGCCGCCTTCAAAATGTTAGTCGAATACATAACCTCCTCCTTTTTTGAAGTCGGTTAAAAAGTTGTTAATTCTGAACAGTACAGTGACCCCTTAAGAGGTTTTGAGATATTTTAATAACACGTATAATAGCCCTCCCAGTTACTCTCTTTGTAACTTCATTCAAACTTATCACAAAAGTCACAGTTCGTCTAAGCCCAAGTTTAACATCATAATGTAATATATTTTTGCTATTCCAGGTTAAACACAATAACGTATTCTTATCACAAGACCATCAATTACCTGTCTCAAAGTTTCTGTATCGTATAAACTTAAGCATTGTTATCGAGAAAAGTTACGTTATTTGTTCTGTTAACGATAATGTTCTGCGATATTAGTTCGAAGCATTCGTATAAGTAATAATTAATAGCGTACATGTTGTTTATCTTTGGTATGTGTTTGATATTATACGCGTTGAGAAGGCTAGAGAGTTTCATATTAGTTACGTTTAATATGTGATCAAGTTGCGATACAAAAACCGATATTTAGGAACAAATAAGGTGATGATATCGGTCTCGGACGAATAAAAAATGGCGGATGGAATCTCGCTAATAAAAGATAAGCATTAAGTTTTTTCCTAAACCCACTATAATTTCGACGGAATTTTAACACACCAGTTAAACAAGTTGTTGATCTGTAACCGTACCATATTTCTAGAGCAAATGATATAATGTGCAGATGAATGTCTAAGTCATCTAAAAATACTTGAAAAATGTCTACGATTATTTAATACCCAAATTTTCACTTAGAAACATAGCGAGGGTTTGAGAATAAATCCCGAACGACTCTCAAAATAAGTCATCGGTGGCATTGTCAAAGGGTGGAAATACCTGCAATTTTTTTTGCTGGTTTCACTTGCATCGCTTTTATGTAGCACGCGACACACGGAGGGAATTTGTTTGTTTACAAGTAGGTATATTAAGAACATTTTCTTTTTTTAACCGACGAAAAAAAGGAGGAGGTTCTCAATTCGACGCGTATAATTTTTTTTTTTTTTTTTTTTTTTTTTTTTTTATGTATGACCACGCATAACTTTTTACAGAGTGGTCCGATTTTGATGATTCTTCTTTTAATGGATAGGGTATATCTCGAAGTTGGTCCCATTTAAATTTCAAAATCAAAATCCACCCCTAAGGGTAGGAAAACAAGGGTTGAGTGTTTCTTCACCTACTGAATTCTTACCTGTCGTCGTCGTGTAATCGATTTTGTTGAAACTTGGCACACATAAATGTAGTTCTAGACACTACAACTAGACACTACAACATAATAGAGACATGGAGTTAGATTTTAGCCACAAAAAAATTTAAAATAAAACTTTTTAACAAAAAATTGAACCGACGAAAACAGAAACTGAAAAGCGAAAAATAAAATTTTGCTTTTAGTCTTTTCCTAACTAAACTAATGTAAATAACTAATTATGAGTCGGCGCCAAAGAAACAATCAACGAATATCATTGAATTACTTTAAATAAATAATAAAAACAACATAACATCAAATACAACGTGAAATTTTCAATGTTAAACAATAACTTTCCAAAAATGCGTTCGCCGCTCGACCACTTGCAACATGCACGCACTTTGTTGGTTTGTTTGCCGTGTGGCGCCGACTCATAATTAGTTATTTACATTAGTTTAGTTAGGAAAAGACTAAAAGCAAAATTTTATTTTTCGCTTTTCAGTTTCTGTTTTCGTCGGTTCAATTTTTTGTTAAAAAGTTTTATTTGGTATATTTTTTTTATTGATTCGTGTTCAGTATCAGTGGTATAGTCACCTCCTTAAATATGGCATGAATACAGATCAACACGTTTTATATTATTATTTTATTTGTGACACTACGACAATGACTACTGTCACACGAGATTTGTCGTGTAATCGCGGCTTTTTGTCTTACTAAGGGTGTAAATGTGTGTGTGCCAGCCCGTACTTTTAAACGAGCCGTCTTACTACGGGTGCTTCACTTTTTGTTGAGCGAGATTCCGTCCGCCTTTTTTATTCGTCCAAGGTAACGGTATTAGTAGTTTTTTGTTTGGTTTGCATGTGTATTTGTGTGATGCATATGACTCCTATCTCTGGTCGAAGAATAAGCCTAATATTATATTTATTGAATTGACTGGAATAATTCACAGAAGCCTATGTTGACTGTCATACTATGAGAAAGCCCATAATACCCATAATACAAGTAAAATCTTATCTTGAGTAATAGGAACCAGAGTTTAAATCCTTACCTTAGCGTAATTTTTTTACTATATGTCTTGATGGTTTTTCTATGTATATGCCTACAAAATGTCATATTTTAATTTTTTATTAGAATTATGCAATGATATTTAAAAGTATAGATATGCCAAACCCTAACAAAACTAACGAAACAAACGTTCCGGCAGCACAATAGGTACACATAAACTAGTACAAAGTAAGTTGGTTACTTCAAGTTATTTTCGCGTCATTATTAGAACATTTTCTGTACACACACGACGGCATATTAGTTTTTTTTTTGTCACCGGTCACGGTCGGCGGCTTGCTTGACGCAGATTAATAGAAAAAACTTCCTAATTAGGACGTTTTTGAGTCTTTAGTTGCGAGTGCAAGTAACATATCTGTACTTTTAAATATCATTGGATTTATGACATTCTCGTATTCTTTTGTATGTGATAGCCTATAAATAAACTCTACTTGTGTATTCATGAGCAGTGTGATTATGAAATAGATTAGGTACAATTATTTACATAACTGCTGCATACAATACATCAATCGTATTCTTTTCCCTAGAAGGCAGAACATCGCAACATAGTGTACATCATATTCATACTATTTACCACTAGGAGAACAGTACTGTATCCTTACTTGAATTGTAAGCCTGTGCTAAATCCTTCCATGTAATCTAGTCCAAGTTTAACAAATAAATAACTATAACTATACTTGTTATTCAGTCCAGATCTGAAAAGTAGTCGTTATGATATTATGAGCAGTAGACAAATTTCTTGCAACGAGGAATAAGTAGCTTGTAGACTTCATAACTTAGTTAAGTGTATCAATGAGCCGAATCTATTTCTGTCACTAAACATGTGTTGATGTTCCGATGTGAACTAAGAGCATTTAGAATTAAAAAATAAATTTAATGCTTAAATTTGTAAATTTATAAATACTCTAAGGGTGCAAAGGGTGCCGGTGAAATTCCAATTACATAATATATGACATTCCATCCTTTCCATCTTTATTTCTGAGGCAATTTGCAGTCACCAGTTAGGCAACAGCCTAGGTAGTGTTGCAGTTGTTATGGGCAAACAGCCTAGCTCATTTCGCCATCTTATACCACAAAAAAACACTTCAATTAAATTAAATAGAAATACAGAAAAAACATCCGAAACAATAATTCCATTTATTTTTGAAACTTCAAAATGAAGTGTCTTATTAACAATTTTTTCTGAACAATGATTTACAAAATTATTTACTCAAAGCCAGCAAATGGCTTAGAGACACGCAATAGCAAAAGAAAGTGCTCTAATTTACTGATACATAATTTTGAGTTATATTTTCGTGTAGTATTGTGTATTATTTACTGTAATTTTATTTTGTTTGTGGCTTCACCTGTGAGAAGTCAGTCTTGCGAGATTAAAGTAACTATCTGTTTTATTTTAGCTGTATTGTGACAAAAAAATTAATACGTTATTTCTAACAAGTCTGGGGGTTTACTCGCGTTTGACGATATTCGATAACATAACATAACATCACTCCTGTATTTCCCCGAAGGGGTAGGCAGAGGTGTAATAGTACACCCACATTTCGATGGAAAATTCATTCTATTTTAATTTGATTTTTTCATTTTGATCTTTTTCGATATTCGATGTATCTATTTATTTATTTAACAGCTGCATACTGTACTTACAGTTGCCCAACACGTACAGTAGGCCAAGTTATAATTTAGGTACATATATTATATAATTCTTATAAGTCTAATTATAATTTTCTTATACAACGTGTATCAGAAATGCGTAGTCATATTTTAAGAGCTCATTCAGGGCATAGCATGGAACAAGTTTTACTATCGGACCAACCCTGAAATCGCGAAAAAAATATCAACTGTTCCCTACTAAATCATCGACGTCGCTCGACAAAATGTAAGGATCAGCTGATTTTTTTTTCGCGATTTCAGTGTTGGTCCTATAGTAAAAGTTGTACGATAGCATCTTCTGAATAAGCTCTTCAAATATGACCACGCATTTCTGATACACGTTGTATTGTATCGTACCATTCGTCGCACAATTTGCTACTCCGGTCAACCATCGATTCCATATCGCATGCGATGATCATATTTGGCGTTTGTTTCTCTGATCTCCAGTCAATTTCATACGACTATGAACCGTAATCTATCTTTATTGTTCCTTTTTATGTGCCTATTTATATTGTGTAGGTATCAGTTGGAACGAAAGTTCATACTTCGTTTGTCGTTCGTAAAACGCGAGTAGATCGCGCGCGCGTAGTTTGTGTTCGCGTCGTGGTATGTCTACATGTATGTCCGCCGAAACTGTCAGCACTGTGTGTCGTGATTCAGCATATTAGTTACGGACAGCGACGTTACGAAAAACCAACCGCGGGTAGTTCGAGAAAACACAATACAATACAATACAATACAAATACTCTTTATTGTACACAAAAGAAGATAGCAACATATATGACTTATATAGAACACATGTACAATGGGCGGTCTTATCGCTCAAGACGATGACACCCACATACTTCAGTCTGCTCGTGACCACGGCCAATGCAACTTGACCGAAACGTCGAGGTTAGTCAAAATGTTCGTTATATTTTATTAATTGAGCGCGACAAGTTCCGTAAACATAGTTCAATATGAGTGAAATTCGCAAAAGTTTAAAAACTTCTAACGCGAGTAGACTCCCAGTGCCGACCGATAGTCGATCATCGATTGTCTATCGATAGCCTATCGATAGTCCACGAAAAAACAATAGTATCGATAGACTATCGATTTTTCTATAGTATCAATACTATCGATAGTATTGGATACCGATAGTGACTGTACTATCGGTAGTATTATGACTATTAGTCTCCAATACTATCGTAAGTATTAACACGTACCACGCTATCGATACTATAGATATCGATAACGATATCCTAACTGACTTTCAAGGTCAACTATCGATGCAGGACTGTCGATATTTCGACATCACTAACGTTAATACGCAACCGATACCTAAATATCTATACACCAACAAGCTTTTGTGTTACTATCAGTGAGATTACTTGAATACGAGGTGACAGGCTCAGGATTATAGTGAAACAATCATTTGTCAGAGCGTCAATCGTTTATGCCTTTCCCCCTTTGAATATAGTAAATCTTCCATTATTATTATATTCTCACTTCGTATGCATATGTACAGTCGAACAATGAGTAACGTACCTATGCGGAGTCGCTAGATAGATATAATAATATGAAGTTTATTTTTTTCAAGTAAAATAAATATTTTGTAATTAATAGACAAAGCTGAACTGTAACTGCATTCAAAACTTTCATCATAATTTCCTGACAAATTTTTATATCGGGCTATCCTGGAAACTTAGGTATTATCATGGTATAATAACACCAGGTAGTCTCTTCCCGTGACAGCTAGGTCTCGTGATTGTCTCCGTACTCCGTCATCGGCCGTGGAGCCAATAGCGGGCTGTTAGCGTGACACTTGTCAGTTTGATGTGCTGCCACTTTGTGAAAATAAATTACCCGAGGAAAATGCATTTTTTCATTTACTTTCTTCTATAAAGAATCACTTTTTAACTAGTAATTTAATATAGTTTCCTTTATTAACTAATTAGATGATTAACACGAGATAACAAATAGGCTAGTTAGGAATTTATTTTATATTCATTATGAAAATCTCCTTAAGTATATTGAAGATATCAATCAATGGCAGCACTGATCGTGACGTAGCTTGGAGGCATCGCGCTGTCATTGCGGGAAGAGAATACCTGGTGAAACATCTTATTATACCATGGGTATTATTGTTTGATTGTACATCTATATATACAAGTACCTAAAGACATGTGTATATAGCTTTGAGCTTGATACATGATGAGTTGGAAATGTTATGTTGTATTTAGTCGTGTACTTTTACATGCAAATGTTTATCCAAGTTTGGAATACTTCATCACTAATTCACTCCATATTATAAATATTAGTCTCTCACCGCGCTGAGTTAGTGTTTGTTCGGGCTAATCTCAAAAACTACTGTACGGATTTTCATACAGTTTTCACCAATATAAAGAGGGATTATGTAAGATTATATGCCCATGTGAAGTTGGGGCGGATTGCAAGTGTCTCATAAAATAAGTTAAGTGTCTATGTAATATTAAACACATTTTTTTTTTGTTTCAGGTAAGAACTATATGGAACCTACTGAAAGGAATGTAGAATCAAATAAGAATCTATAGGACATGATATCTACAGGATTGCTTTACTCTGAAAAAAAAAAAGCTTCAATACATATAAACGCTCAACTAAAATCATCTGTAAAAATATCAGTTGTTAAATGAATTTAAAAAAAGTTAAAATTTCTTTGGGGAGGCCTATGTCCAGCAGTGGACGTCTTTCGGCTGAAATGATGATGATGATGATGAAAAACCGACTTCAAAACTAATAAAATAATTTGAGTGAAACAGTTTGGGAAGTCGGTGCCACCTTAGTCTTAGTCATTTGCTGTTTGCTGTCATCCATTGCACGGTAATTCAGCGGTAGGGTACACCCACCCGCTATGTGAACCGACGACGACGACCTGCAGCACGTTTCTGGGGACTGGAAGCGGAAGACAGAGGACCGAGTGTTTTGGCACAACTTGGGAGAGGCTTATGTCCAGCAGTGGACTGCGGGACTGCGATAGGCTGAGTTGATGATTGCACGGTTCTCTTTATCTCCAAAGATCTTCACCAAATTTAAATCGGACCATTTTGGAAGAAAATGATTTCAAACAAATAAGATTCATCGAAATCGGTGCATATATGTCAGAGTTGGGCCCGAATACACATAAACAACTCATATACAAACAAATTGAGAATCTCCTCCATTTTGAAGTCGATTAAAAATCATTGGACGCCACTTGGCGTCAATAGAGGTTTGTGATTCATAAAATAAAAAAAAATCGTCTCTTATTTATTAGCAATATTTATAGTTTTACTATCTGCGTAACTCCTTGTGTATAGCCAAATACAAAGAGTATATAATCACTACGTTCTAGCCAAATAAGTAATAGGGAAATAGTATATTTATTGTATCAAAGTTGTATCGTATCGTATTTAGTCATAGTGTGGGTGTTTGCTTTAGAAAATTACTCATCATTTGAATTTTATTATTCATGCTAAAGCTCTCAGGTTTTTTTCACATTCTACACGACTTTTAAGATAAGGAAGGTCAGGTGAAGTGGCGGTCAAATGCAAGCCCATTCGGTATAAAAAACCGGCCAATTACGAGTCGGACTCATGCAGTAAGGGTTACGTAGCATCTATCGACCTGGATACCTCATAGAAACTGATTTAATTTACGAGAGTTCATCAAATTCTCCATTGCAAAAGTAGGTCTCAAAATTGTATAGATCTACAAATAAAACAGTCTACACAGTAGATGGTATATGACCTACACATCCGTAAACATTCCTACAAAATATGTCAATACAGTACCGACGCCCATATTATATGACTCACGCATCCTTGAGATACCTCGGCGGTCAATTTCTCGACGATTAACGTATAAGTTTAATGAAATACCTTTGTCATAACAAAATTATCCTGTGAGCTGTTTTGTATTAATTTATGCGCTGAAGTGTGAAGCTTCTTGAATAGACATAGGCATAGGTATGAGTGGTGAGAATATTTGTCTAAACTTTAGACTCTAAAATGACTTTGGACTGTCAGATCGCATAGTTGAAAAAGAGAGTGCTTTTATATTTTTTGAGAATGTTTGTTTATGATAATTATGACGTGTTATTAGGTCAAGATAATTGGCACCAATGTCGATTTTGTGTACTAATAACTAAAGACTCTCAGGCCCCTGCATATTGAACCCTCTTTTTTTTATTTTTTAAGCGGAGAAAATGCCTATCGCTATTGCATAGCTTCTATCGCGGGCCTTGAGCGTGGAGACCGAATCCAGAAATTCCGTAACGAAAATAACCTAACACCCCCTACTCCGACCGGCACAGCGGTGATACTTTTTAGTTTTGCCATCTATCGATGAATAGCAGAACTTTTAATGACTTTTTGAAATATCACGCTTGTCTCTTTAGTTCTGCAAATCGCCTCTAGGTGGCATTGTTTGTATCGGCGTTACTGCGCTTAAGCTATTGCATAGCTTCTATCGCGGGCCTTGAGCGCGGAGACCGAATCCAGAAATTCCGTAACGAAAATAACCTAACACCCCCACTCCGACCGGCACAGCGGTGATACTTTTTAGTTTTGCCATCTATCGATGAATAGCAGAACTTTTAATGACTTTTTGAAATATCACGCTTGTCTCTATAGTTCTGCAAATCGCCTCTAGGTGGCATTGTTTGTATCGGCGTTACTGCGCTTAAGCTATTGCATAGCTTCTATCGCGGGCCTTGAGCTTGGAGACCGAATCCAGAAATTCCGTAACGAAAATAACCTAACACCCCCCACTCCGACCGGCACAGCGGTGATACTTTTTAGTTTTGCCATCTATCGATGAATAGCAGAACTTTTAATGACTTTTTGAAATATCACGCTTGTCTCTTTAGTTCTGCAAATCGCCTCTAGGTGGCATTGGTTGTATCGGCGTTACTGCGCATGCCCCGCAATCTGGTGACTCATGCCTGCTTAGAGTTTCGGCGTTAGGGCACCTCCTCTTTGTATTTACATAAAAAATGCTATGCAATAGCTTTACCGCGGCAGTCTCCGAGTGCCACACGTCTTTAATAGGCATCAGATCGCCATATAGACGCCTGCCCCGACCTGTCCGTCTGCGGCGGATCGGATCAGCGAGATAGTCTTCCTCCCTGACCCGCTCCGCCGCTTCCTTCTGCGAGATAATCTCCTCGCAAAAGGACACGACCGCCTCCCACGCCTCTTCACTGTGGGCCATGGCCTTGACCACGGACGGCAGCGAGAGGTCTCCCCCATTGCTGCCGTGAGAGCACGGCGCTGCATCACCCAGGCAGGTCACTGCGCCAGAGTATGAAGGGCTGTGTCCTCACCACAGCCGCACTGGTGGCACACGGGAGTAACCTCCCATCTCGCCACTTTGTGCAGGTATCTGCCAAAGCAACCATGCCCTGACAACACCTGCACCAGACGGAAGGACAGCGTCCCGTGTCGCCTCCGCAGCCACTCCTCAAGAATTGGCTGGATAGCCCCTACGGTCCAGTGACCGGCACTGGGCGTCTCCAGCCGCTTCCTCCACTGCTGCATATTGAACCCAGTCCAGCCCAGACCAGCCGAGTGCCAGACAGCAGCGGCGCGTTTATGTCTTTTGTTCGCAAATGTATCCCTCGTGGTTCGTGGCACCAGGTTACTTGGGGGACTAATATGCGGTGCGGCAATACGGTACACACTTTACAAATCCATGCACGCTGGTAGGCTATGCGTGGGCTGGGTTAAACATAAGGCAGTTCTAATTACTATTTGACAAACATGCTGCTATTAGCGTCTATGGTGGATCCACCCTTATGCTTTTTTATTTCTCTAAAGAAAATAAATTGTTTGCGACGCAACCGTGACGGCGACGTTTTAATAAATTCTATCTTTGAGAGAGAGACCTGTCAGTTGTTCTATCTGATGGTGAATGCTCTGTCTTATCTTTCTTTAGTTTTTGTTCCTTTCAGAAGCTTTTTAGCTTCATGTCACTCTTATACCTACAACGTGTATCAGAAATGCGTAGTTATAGAACGTTTTATTGAAATAACTGAAAACCTCTTAAGGGGTCAATGTACACATCAGATCAGTATGAACATCTTTTAATAAGGGACCAACACTGACATCGCGAAAAAAATATCAGCAGTCCCCTACATTTTTGTTCACATGAATCGACAAAATGTAGGGATCAGCTGATTTTTAATTTTTATTTTGATTTTTGATGAGTTCAATGACCTCTTAAGAGGTTTTCAGTTATTTCAATAACACATTGTATTTAAAGAACTCATTCAGGCAATGTTATCGAACAACTTTTATTATGGGGTCAACCTTGAAATCAAGAAAAAAAGTCAGCTGTTCCATACATTTTGTCGAGCGACATCGATGATTTTGTTGGAAACAGCAGATTATTATGCGATTTCTAGTTTAATCCTATAGTAAAAGTTGTTCAATGCTATGACCTGGTACCAACAGTAAATTGATACATTGACTGTTGACTGATTTGTAATGAAATAATATGGTTACAGGACACAGTCTCATACATGAGTGTCTTTCAACGTACAATATAGAACTCATGGTATAATAAGATGTTTCACCAGGTATTCTCTTCCCGCAATGACAGCGCGATGCCTCCAAGCTACGTCACGATCAGTGCTGCCATATCTACTATCTACTACTATTATAAAATTGTTAAATGTCAGTTGTCTGTTTGTTTGTTTGTTTGTTCCAGCATCACGCTAAAACTACTGGACCGATTTTGATGCTTTTTTTTGTTGTTTGAAAGCTGATGATCTGACTTAAAAACTGGTATGGGTTTTGAGAAAGAAAGAAAGAAAGAAAAAAAGAAAAAAATTAATTCGTGGGTTGCGTACTCACCCGACAGATCGAAGCTTCTATGCATTTGCACGAGCGGATAGTAATGTACGATGGAGTGGAGTGGAGTGGACAGGGGATGGGACTGGTGATGGGACTGGGGATGGGACTAGGGACGGGACAGGGGACGGAACATGGGACGGAAAATGGGACGGGACATGAGATGGGACAGGACAGTGGGACGGCACATGGGACTGGACATAGGATGGGACATGGGACAGGACATGGGACATGGGACGGGACGATAGTGATATAGTGAGATAGTGAGACAGTGGGACAGGATATGGGACATGGGACGATAGTGATATAGTGAGATAGTGAGACAGTGGGAAAGTGGGACAGTGGGACAGTGGGGCAGTGGAGAAGCGAGGCAGTGGGGCAGCGGGGCAGCGTGGCAGTGGGGCAGCGGGGCTGTGGGGTACCGGGGCAGCGGGGCAGTGTGATAGCGGGGCAGCGGGGCAGCGGGGCAGTGGGTCAGTGAGATAGTGGGGCAGCGGGGCAGTGGGGCACTGGGTTATCGGGGCAGTGGGGCAGTGGGGGGCGGGGCAGTGGGGCAATGGGATAGTGGAGCAACGGGGCAGTGGGGAAGCGGGGCAGCGGGGCAATGGGGTAGCTGGGCAGCAGGGCAGTGGGGAAGTGGGATAGTGGGGCAGCGGGGCGGCGGGGCAGCTGGGGCAGTGGGGTACCAGGGAAGCGGGGCAGTGGGATAGCGGGTCAGCGGGGTAGTGGGGTAGCGAGGCAACGGGGCAGTGGGGAAGTGGATAGTGGGGCAGCGGGGCAGTGGGGCAGCGGGGCGGCTGGGCAGTGGGGCAGTGGGGCAGCGGGGCAGTGAGGTAGAGGGGCAGCGGGGCAGTGGGGCAGCTGGACAGTGGGCCAGCGGGGCAGTGGGGAACCGGGGCAGCGGGGCAGCGGGGTAGTGGGGCAGCGGGGCAGTGGGGCCGTGGGATAGTGGGGCAGTGGGGCAGAGGGGCAGCGGGGCAGCGGGGCTGTGGAATAGTGGGGCAGCGGGGCAGTGGGGCAGCGGGGCAGTGGGGTAGCGGGGCAGTGGGGTAGCGGGGCAGTGGGGCAGTGGGTTAGCGGGGCAGTGGGTTAGGGGGCAGCGGGGCAGTTGGGCAGTGGGGTAGTGGGGCAGCGGGACAGTGGGACAGCGGGACAGTGGTACAGTGGACTGGAATGGACTGGACTGGACTGGACTGGACTGACGTGTGTTAGCAGAATTTAACGCGAGCGGAGCCGCGGGTAAAAGCTAGTAATGAATATAAAATAAATTCCTAACTAGCCTAACTATTTGTTATCTCGTGTTATTCATCTAATTAGTTAATAAAGGAAACTATATTAAATTACTAGTTAAAAAGTGATTCTTTATAGAAGAAAGTAAATGAAAAAATGCATTTTGCTCGGGTAATTTATTTTCACAAAGTGGCAGCACATCAAACTGACAAGTGTCACGGGTTGGCGGGAAAATTCGTAAAGATCATGTTGTGGATTTTTTATTATTTTCCAAAATTTGTGTTTCTTCGAGTGTTAATGTGTAATAATGGTGGATTATTAAATGTTAAGTGCTCGTTAACGTGTACAAGTGTGGATAAATGGTACAAAGTTGAAAAACATGACTTTCGTATTATCTCATCATCCCCTCAGAAACCTAGTAAAGTTTCCATCACTTTACTAGGATACAAGTATAATATGTTCAATGATTACGACTGAAGGACATGTATCCATGGTCATGTATAAATAAAAAAAAAATAAAAAAAAATAAACAAGTGTCACGCTAACAGCCCGCTATTGGCTCCACGGCCGATGACGTAGTACGCAGGCAATCACGTGACCTAGCTGTCACGGGAAGTGACTACCTGGTGTTATTATACCATGATAGAACTGAGCTAAAATATTAAAATAGCCATTTTCAAAATAATTTTGAATTTTGAATTTGGATTGATGAAAATAAAAAGTAAAGTGGCCAGGAAATCCAAATAGGGTGAGTAGCATAACGAGTCGAAACTCGTTACAAAATTCATCTTGTATTACGAATTTGTGTGAGAACAATACAGGGCAATTTCTGGACTTGCCTTTAATCCTTGCCTTGCCTCGCTTGCCTTGGATCAGCTAATTCTTTTTAGCGATTTCAGGGTTGACTCAGTAGTAAAAGTTGTTCGATAGTACTCACTGAATGAGCTCTTCATATATGACCACGCATTTCTCATACAGTTGACTTAAAATGTGTAAATTATAATATCGAAGTTTTATTTTGTTGACCTGTTTGAGTTGGTATAAAAATGTTGTTTGTATAAAAAAGTATGTGTTTGTTCGTGTTATTTGCAGTTGTGTCAATATTATTTTATATTAAATGAGGTAGTGTTATTGAACTTTTAGAATTGGTGTTTTGGTGAATCGATTCCGGTCTTAAGCCCAGCGTGATGACTCTTCCCATTTCAGCAAAAGAGTTTGGGGGGGTAGAGAATGACGTGAGAATGACCTTTTTGCCATATGTGTTGTAGCATCACATAACCAAATGTATCAGAGTCCACTGTTCTGTTGGGCTTTTTTTTTTGTTTAAGGGTGAAAATCCTCATGGATATCCTCCGACTGGGTGGAGGGATATTTCAGACTCCTACCGACTAAAACCACACGGTGGCCATCCTCAGCATAAATTAGAGGAGATCCGGGAACTTTTGACGACGTATGTGGTCTAGTGGTTCGAGTGTTGCACTGCTGATCACGAGGTCGTGAGTTCGATTCCCACAGGACACAAATATTTGTGTGATGAACATAAGTGTTTGTGTTGGTCTGTGTGTTTCTTATGTATTGTAGGCATGTATTTACAAAAAAAAAGAAGTATATATGTATTATATCCATTGTATGCTAGGGTGTCCACTGTTCCATGTTAATGACCTTAATATGTTATTTGTCATATAAAATTTGTCATATATGTAAATTGTAATATATCGTTGTATCGTGTATCGTTTCTATGTTAATTAATGTAATTGGTTTTTGTACCGTGTTAATTAACTATAAATAAATAAATTGTCTAGTACCAGTACCCATAGCACAAGCTCTGCTTAGTTTGGGACTAGATGGTGCTGTGTAAAAAAAAGTCCCAAAAATATTGATTATTTATTATTTATTAACTGCAATGTACAGCACTGGTGCCCACTGTTGGGCCATGTTGGTGTGGGACAACTTTAGTGTGAACCTAGTGTTACACCAAAGTTGTCCCACACCAACTAGTTCTTGCCGTCTTCTTTACTTTTGCTTTCGGCGAGCACCTTTATGTCCCAGTATCCTGTCGGCTTTGCTCGCGTATAATTCTGTTTTTCACAGAAAGACGTTTTCGCGCATACCTCGGAAACTGCTTATGTTCCCGGGATAGAAATTAGCCCAATTTTATTTCGGGCTATGGTCTAATTATGTGTCACATTTAATCCAAATCTATGAATCCCTTTCAGTGTGAGTAAAGGACAAACAAACAACCATACTTTTGAATGTATAACATTAGTAGGATTGTATTTAAAATCAACGACATGACGCTATAACTATCTTATAATCCTATAACCCTGAAGAAACGTTTTACCGCCATAAAATCTATACAAAGCCGGTAGTACACTCTACTAGAAGCATTGATCACCCCTTTAAGAATCGCTTTGCGCCATCACAACCAATTACTTCGCTCTAACAATTTCACGGCTCCTACGATGCTAAATGAATTAAGAACGATGAAGAAACGAGAATTTTATAAGGAAGTTGACCTTTTTGGAGAAAAGTTGCTTTAGGAAACTGAAAATTATGTTTTTTAAGTTCATTAAGCGTCCAAGAGACTCCCGGGAGTCTAAACAATAGATTTTCTATTGTGCACATACTTTACGCTGATTGAAAGTTTAGGTTATAAGGTGTGCGGTATAAGGTCTGAAGAGTAAAATACCTATAGAGATAATCTTATAAATAAGTCTTTTATTTACAGAGACATGGTGTAATAAGGAAGTATGTTAATAAGTAGAAAATTTAATCGCAAGTCTTACAAAGTTGTTTGTAATTACATTCATTCATAAAGTGGTTTGTTTATTATCTTAATTATAATCAAGCAGGAACTTTGTCATTTAGGAATTATGGCATCTGATGAAAAAGAAAAAGACTAAAAATAAACTAATAGTAGTCATAATTGTATTTTATCAAAAAATTATATGTAAAAATATTGCCGAATAACATTAGAAAATAAAGGTACCTGAATCGTATTCACATAGTTTCGAATCACTTCATAAAATTATTTATCATAGTCACATCTATCCCATTCTTAGATCTTAATACTTTTTTCTTGTTCTTAATTCTTATTCTTTGATCTTGTACCCTTATTTTATAAGTTAGTCCTAAGTTTAATAATGTAATTGGTGTACAATTAAGAATATTCTATCTGTCTATCTAATAATTTGTTTGAAGGCACGTCTTAAGGGGCAGTGTCGTAATTAATTATGCACTGGGTACTATCATTCGGACTGTCTAATGCACCAATATGTATTCATAGCTCAGTTTCATTAGCCCGTTGCGTCTCTAAGGCACGCTTTTCGACGTACAACTCTTATAAATTTTATAAATTACCACCTAGAGATATGGCACAAATTGTTTTACCTTTTTAATTTTTCGCTTCTGTTTTCACAGAACGTAAAATATTTTAGTAAATTGTATTTCAAATATGTGCGCACCATTTCCTTATTTAAATAGTAGATACACTATTTTCAGAAAAATGTTCTATTTTTAGAAGTATTCGCGAAGTTTCCAAAACTTCCGAAGTTCCGATGCTTTGGCATTGTCTGTAAAACAATTTGGCTTTTTTCCACGACCATAAAATGTTTTTCATAAATAAGATTTTGATAAAATCATTTCATTTCAAAGTAGGAAGCACTACCCTGCCAGCAATCAATGCCCTGTCTTCGAAAGTCACGCTTAAAGTAATGGCCAGATTTGGCGTAGAAATAAACATTGTGTCTGGCCATAAATAAATTTTACTTTCATACGGGATGTTAGCAAGCCATTCTATGTAATGACCAACTCGTTTCAACTGACCTTTTTGCTATACGACTCACGATTGCGTCCCATAAAAGGCTATGTCCAGATAACTTTATTCCACATAATGCGTCCCTATCCCTTTGAAAAGGAAAGTTGTATAACATTTTTTGAGATCGCTTCCCTTTTAAAGCTCTCAGTACTTTTTATTGCAGAAATGGATGCGAAAAGGAATGTTCCTGGACATTATCAAAGGGTTTGCCGACTTTGTGGTGGCATATTTTTTGTTAAAATGCAGAAGACATTGCAATAAATTGTTTAAATGTCGTCTACTTAATAGAATGACTTATGTTCGGTGGATTGAATGGGCATTCAAGTTAAGAGGAAAATTTATTTCTATTATTTTAAGAAAGAAACAGTAACTAAACAGTGGCTGTTTTGGTTAAAGGCCATGCACCTTTCGTGTGGTATTCCAAGTAATTAACGGCCGTCGCCTCGGTGACCGAAGCCCAATAAAAACACGTCCAAAATTGCATCCCGCATGTAGAGTTCCAAGTTCAATTTAAACCCGGTTGGTTGATCGTCCTGCAGGCGTGCGCGCTCGCCGCTCTTCGAGGCAGGCACAGGCAGTGCGCTGGCGCCGATGTTTCCGATCGGACGATTGGATAGCGACGTGAACGCGTGCGCACTGCGAAAATACCGCAAATATATTTACCGCCGCGATTGTGAAAAGCGTTTAGCCATCTCTTTGCACAAGTGCCGTTCCAACTGAAATGAAAATACGATTGTTTTCCTATTTTAAGTGCGTTTTGTGTCAACTGTGCAAATTTTGTGATTGTGTGCTGTTACTGTGACTAGTTTAGAACTCAATTGCTTTATGTGTCTAGGTATTCAGGCGCTATCTTGCTTAATTAAAGTTCGCTGACCTTTTGAAAACAAGTAAAAACTGTGCCACCATCATATTTCGTCGCACTAACTATTGTAATAATATAATCATACGTATAGGTACAATACAGTACTGAATCACGTTCAATTTGAACGAAGCGATGTCGTCAAATCGAATGACCTAATCGACACCTACTGATTAGTCCTAATAATTCGTCTGGGAGGCATACATTTTTGTAGTTGATATTTAAAGCTTCAAATATCTGCCTACAGCCATATCTCCGAGAATTACGAGATATAAAACGGACGGACGTATGCTTCCAGGAAGTGATTACCTTCTTGTGACAATGACTTTATTTCATCAGAGCTTCTTGCGTTTATTGAAAGTGACCCTCATAATAAACTTTAACTGTTTCTTTATTGGCTGTCCCAGTTCTCCCTTCGACTCTAATGACAAACATTTTACACTTATCTGATATGATTATTTTGTAGTCATTGTGTTGTTCTAGGTACCTAATGTTATTGTTTAGACTCGCATACCTACTAAGAAACTGATTTCATTCGCTGTCGTCAACATTTGAATCATGCAGTAGTCAGCTTTTTGTGTTCATTTATCTACTGGTATCGTTTTCGTTTTAAGGGTGGGCAGAAATGTTACTCAGGTTTACTTTCAATAAATGCGTTGGAAGTTGGAACCACTGAAGGCCATGTTTAGATAGATAGATAGATAATAGAGTATTATTTATTGTACAGTATACCAATAGGAACAATCAGTTAATAATTAATTTAAACACTAGCACTTCTTCTATCGAGTTGACATGAACTACATAATGATGCATTGGAAAAAAGATAAGCCAGTCAGCAAGTTGGTAGAAGGGCTGACTGCCTAGGGTGCGCCAGACGATCAATTAAATATCAATTAAGGCTCTTTTAGTGCACCACAAAAAATACATAATTATAGGTAATTAAAACGGTTCAGGTGCAGCCTAAACATCTGTTTTTAGGGTTCCATAACTTGAAAGTAAAAAACGGAACCCTTATAGGATCACTTAACACTAGCACTAACTAGCTTAATTTTAGCTTTAACTTTATGTAGTGTCAAAATCTAAGAACGCGTAGAATAGCTTGCTCAACATAGCCGAATTGTTGAATCTTCAAAATAAGTTTACACAGTACCTATACTATACATGCACTTTACAGAACATACTTAATCCACTAATCGATATTAAGAAGACTCAAATTATTAATATTGTCTGCTAGCACGGATTTCAAAACACTTAGTTAATCTTATAGTTTTGTACAGAAACAATTTTGCTTGAAAACATTTCACTAACTAATAAATTGTTCCCATAAATTCTGATATCAATAAACTTAAATTGCCAATTGAACTGGTATTAGGATTTGTTACAATTGGTTTTGGCGATCATAACTCGATTCAATGTGACGCAAACATGAACTTTAAACGAATCTTAGGAAAGGTTTATAATTGCTATAGCTGATGCTGACACAGATTACTTCATAGTTACTATGTAATTGAAGATAGTAAGTACTGCTCTAATTTATGAGCGTTTAAGCTTGTCTTGATTGTTCCATTAGAACAATAAAAAGAGCCTCAATCTTTATTGTTTCGTCTTTAACGATGATTGAGTATTTCTCAATAAATATCAAGCATGGACAAATAAAAAGGCGGACGGAATCTCGCTAAATAAAAAGTGAAGTACCCATAGTAAGACTACTAGCTTAAAAGTACGGGCTGGCACACATGCACGCACACCCATAGAAGACAAAAAGCCGCGTTTACGCAACAAATCTCATGTGACGGTAGTCATTGTCGTAGTGTCACAAATAAAATAACATTGTATAACCTGGTGTGTTCACATCCTGTCGAAATTATAGTGGGTTTAGGAAAAAAATAAGTGCTTCAATCTTTTCTTAGCGAGATTCCGTCCTCCTCTTTTTATTCGTCTGAGATATCAAGATTATTTTATGAATCTCACAAGTTTGAATTCGTTTAGAAAAGATCAAAAATATAAAGGATTATTGAAGCAAGTTGAGCTCAGATATTTTCTGCATTACTCATGACATGCGTCTTCAAATTCAAACGAGGACTAAGGATATGAATGCAATCCTGCGACCGTTTCCGTACATCAAAATAGATTGCAACTGTCATGAAATTCCTTTGACTCTGCGAACATGAATGTCAACATGAAAATGTCATACACTCGACAAATACATAGTTATTACCCGTGTTACTGTCCAGTTATAAGGCCATATATGGACTAGTCGGCATCGAGTAGTATCCTCGAACTTGAGGCCTACTCACTCCAATTACGGTCTGAGAATTCAACAGTTAAGAAATTTCGTATTGACAGTGCAACCAATCTGTTTTAGCATCAAATGTATCTGAATTCGCGTGTGGGCGGCAAAGAATGTGAAGCGATATTATTGCAAGTGGATTTATAGGTTTTCATGCAATTTATATATAATATTTAACCTGAATTCAGGATTTATGGATGCTTCTGTTGATATCGATAAAAAATATTTTTTTGTGTTTTTTAAGCAAAATATGATTTTTTTCTGATATTTTTAAATCATAATCGGCTACATAAACAAAACAATGAATAAAATAAGATTCTATTAAAGATTCACACATAAACTGTTAAGTTGAACTATTTCAAAACATTAATAGGATTATTTTATTATTTTTAACGCATTTACGCATGCGAAGCGAAATCTAAAGATATAAATTGTGGAAAGAAAAAATTGCTCACGAGCAGGATTCGAACTTGCGTCTCCTGGCTCAGTACGCCAGTGCTTTAGCCACTAAGCTACCGTGAACACTGCTTTTTTATTAATAGGATTATTAACAATATTATCCATATTGGCTATGTAGGTAAGTATTATGTTAGATAATGTGATTGTAATTCCAGGGTTTGACAATGAAATAAAAAAGCATACTTAAACCAAGGCTATGCTTAAACTGTATTCATCTCATGACCTTAAACGTCTACTAAACGTCCTAAGCCGTCGAAAGTATCAACTGTCAACAGGAAAGGTCCCTATAGATAAGTACTCTGATCCCAGATAAGTTTCTTTATAAGCCGTATTACGACCGAGTAGACTATTGCAATTATCTTTGGCAGATCTTGGAGATAAGTCGGGAACAACAACGGGCCCGTCGGTAGGGCTAACGCACCATGAAAGATATTTATGGCAGTCATTACCTATGTGAAATGCATTTTCTAACATAGAAGTTGGAAGTTTAATTACGTATATAACTTGGAGATCACAGTCAAGTGGTTGTGCTGATAATGTAGTTAAGTAACTGTTATCTCTGTTTTTATTATTATCTCTGTCGATGTCGCCGTCCTGTTTTCCTCGCGATTCTTGGTTTGTAGTTTAGTTACCTATATTGAACAAATTCATGTTACCATTCTCAATAAGTTTACTGATTTACGCAGAGCCTTTACCTTCATATTCAAAACTTAAAACAGTAAAAACCAAAGATAATCCCAACTTTTTTCACCAGTAATTACTAGTAAATGAAATACAGATTAAAGTGAAAATACCTACTCTTTATTAAATTCAGGAAAAATCCGTTCAATTATAAACATAAAACTACTTTCGATTTAGATTTGCGTTCAAATCAACTGAATAAATGTTGTATAAACACCTCCGTTGATTACTAATCCTTGAGCCAAATACGTTCTAACATGTAGTAAACACTATTCCTACACAAGGTTTATTTGTGGAGTTTCATCGAATACTGGTTCAATGACACCATCCGTTTTGTCTTCAGTAATTGCCGCATCCCTTTAAACAATTGGCCGTAGTCTTAGTATTGCGTCGTTTGTTGCTCTTGCCTTCGAGTTGCTTCCTGTTGCAGATGTGTGAGTAATAATTATGATTAGGCGCTAATAATACTTCATTGTGGTCATTTCAGGGCTAGATTTTCAAATGCTTTAAACTGCTAAGTGTGTGTGTGTCATGAAAAACCAAAATGTATTCATAAAGGAAGTATTTTTGGTGAAAGTTGACAAGAGTATGTTACACAACCAAAACGAGTTTAATTTTAAGCAAAGAAATTAAGCGATTCAATAGTATTCCCTTTTTTACTCCGACAGCTGATAGAGTCAACTCGCTAATTGCTATGAATATTCATATACTTACTTTTATGGCTTCCTCATTTGCCCAATTACCAGTCGACGTTTAGTACTCATTCCAATGTATATTTATGCAGAATGGACTCATTTAATTCTGCAGATATGGTCGATATGGATCTTAAGTAGACATGAGTAAAAATTACATTAAGGTAGGTACTTATGTTCATAACCGTCTTAAAGGACCAATATTGATTGACCATGCATGTTATGTTATGATACTGGCTTTTTTGAGGCTTTAGAGTTCTCGATCTATTAAATAATTCTTAAATGTATATTTTTTTGTATTATAGGATGATGAAACGAGCTAAAGGCCCATCTGGTGCTAAGCGGTTACCTTTGCCCATAACAACTGCAACTTATTAGCTTAATAATTCTAGCCGACAACTCAATAATAGACCCCAAAGTTGCGGTCCATCCTTACATTAAATTTGGTCCTTCTCCTTGACCTGACTCTACATTCAAATTAAAATACACTTGTGTGTCATCAAAACAGTAGACTAACATTCACAAGAGGTCAAAGAAGTCAAACAATGTTTTTTGGGTTTCGTTGTCAAATATTGCAAGCGGCTTCCAAAAAGTCCTTTTTCTACGCCAGCTTCTGGTTTGCATCGTCTACGTAAATGAGTTCCCTCATGCCTAACAACTCTAATGAGACGTAATTATGAAATTGTTTTAATACTTCCAGATATTCCAAGTTATAGCGGATGTTTAAATTCAGGTAATTGAGGTAATTACTTGTAACAATTGTAATCAATAAATAAATGCAATACAATACAATTATTCTGCTGCAGGTAGAAATGACTAATGCTAAAGACTTATGCACAGGTTCGTGTGTCTTAAAATTCCTGAGCACGACTACGGCTATTTCACTATATTTTTGATTTAGACGTTACCACCGACATCTCCCTATACACTTGTATAGTTTATTAGTCTTCTAAGTAATGGAATAATGCTTGATTATTTTGATTTGATAGAATTTTTTGTACTGTAAGCTGTATTATGAATACAACATTGTAAAATAGTATGTGGATGCATAAATATTTAATTGAGGGTATCTGCTGTAGGTTCATTGCAATAAACGGCACGGCTTAATTCAAAATTCACTGCAGAATATTATTTTTCCTTTGAAACCCGTTCTTATTACCGACTTTTATGTGTGGGTGTCACGCATAATTCACAATATCCCGTTGTTTAGTCGGAGGGATAATAACGTGTGATGGTTGGTGGTCACTACAGCGTGACGGTGCGGATGTCGGCACAGTCAGTTCACTTGTTGCTTTCCGATGTAACACAAATAATAGAGAAATTACTTCGAAATTGCGGAATTTTATAATTATACTTACTAATACATCATTTACACGGCAAAAAGTGAAATACTGCCTGAAGACACACATGTGATTGTTAAAGTTGTAATTCTCTAGCATCCTGCATCATATGCACAGATATAACCTACTCAAAGTGTACAATCAAATGAGCACAGTGCTTCAGTGACAAGTGAATATCAAGCAGCAGTGGCACACGATGTTAATAACGAAGTACACGGCGATCCTGTTGGAAAGCGCGAGGAGCACAGAAGCGAGGAACACGGCGCTATCGCGGTCTGATGCCTGGTCCTCGTCTCTCAATAGCTCGCCCAGTGGACGCAGGCCCGTCAGGCGACGACATTTTATATACAGGTTTGTTACTAAGCTGATGATTTTGATTGTCGATTTGAAGCTGTGTGTTTGTGTTACTGAGCATATTGGGACAGACATTAGGTAGATACTTAATATTGATGCCCAATGAATGTGATATATTGATTGAGATATTCCGTTTATGGTAACTTATAAATTTAAAATTTCATGTAGCATCTGCTTGTTCTTTTCGTTTGCATTTTTAGAAATGTTAAATCCAAGCAGAATTCCTCCTTGTAGCCTTGTCCGTTCTGAGTTGCTGATCTTCAGAAGTAATAAAAAACTAAATTTAGATGGAAAGAGATTTACATTAGGTATAACCTGAACAAAACTGGTAGTTTAGTATATCTTATTACTCATGCATGTTTTGTTATGGAACTCGCAGCAGTCAAATTAAATGACAAAAGTTCAAGGTTACACAACAATGCCTCTGTTTTGTTTCGCTGAATCCTCAATTAATTCCTCTCATACACGTACTTTTACTGTACACAGTACAAGGCAGACAGATCCAAGTTTGCACAAAACGGCGACCAATCACAAAGGGGATTAGGTATTCATCGTATGCATCGGTGCAGCGGCATTAAAGGTAGTAAATAGAGACAGGACATAATACGAGAATTGCATTTTTATTAGGCTCAATTGCATTTGGCTGTTGCCGAAGAGACTATGCGACGCTTACAATAAACTATTTAACGCGTATGCTGTTGGCTGGTTTGTTAGAGTAAGTTTTAGCGTTGCATTTATTTTAGTGATTTTTTGTCAAATTATATTATCTAAAGTACTAAACTTAATCTTCAAAAAACTTCATGTCATCAATGTCATGTTCCTGTATTAATTGGTGGCAATTTCTATAATCGTATATCACTATTAAATATTTTAGCATAACTTGACTTTTACCCTTTGTCTTTGCACATTGTATTTACTATTTAGATGACATAAAATCCTCTCTAATTAAGTCGTTGCAATTATTTTCTGAAGGAGAAGTTATTTAAAAGTCGACTATTTATTCCAGACGAGTTCTTTTCAAACAGCTTTTTTGTCTTGTTCTGAGCTGTTCTTTTTAATATTTTTTTTGTTTTGTTTTCCGTTTCTGTTGTCTTGACTTCGTTAAACATAAAAAGTTCCTTCACAAAAATAAAACATTTCAATGCGGTATTGATTCTGTCTGGTTATCACAAAATTATAGAAACAAAACAATAGAAAAGACATTAACAATCACATTATAATCTTCGGCCCATGTGTTACCCAGTGAATGTTTTTTTTATATTTTAATTTTACTAACTAGCGTGGAAAAATAAACATCAAACTTCGCGAAATAGCAGGCAGTTCTTTCAGATTGGTTATTACGTCTTCCACTCGATTCTCATAACTTGTTTGGTGAGATAAACAACTGATATAAAAGTACTAACAGTAGTTCTGTGATTTATAACTCTTCGTAGAGAGTAAAGAAAATAATAAAGGGCTCGCCGCGTTCTTCAAATGATAAATTGGTAACATCCGTGATCGTTCACGATTGTCCATTAGTTTGAATTTACTTGGTCATCATTGACAGCTTGTGTTATTGGCAATTATTTCTAGTCTATAACAGCCTATTGAGAATCTTATTGTTTGTATGATCATTAATGATCAAGAGCTATATACCGTTCTTTCATTCGTTGTTTTATTCTTCTTTATTATGTTATCTAGAATTCTGCTAGTGTTTATCTTGTTTGACTTCAAACACTTTTCTGTCTGTTATTGCTGTTCTATCCCATACCCTATTTGATTGTTTGATTCAAGTATGCAGAGTACCCCTCCTCTTACATAAAGATTGACCTTAATAAGGCAATTGAAATCGCAGTTGTAGTGTCGATATATTGAGCAAAACATTGACGCAATAAAATGAAGAGTTGAAATGTCTTTAGAATTAATGCGTGTTCGTTGAATATCTGTTATTAATATTATTCAATCTTTCTAAACTTGTGTCGTGATTGCGTGATTGATTCATATCTCTCTTTACGGCTGGTTCGTTGAGTATGTTTTTATACCGTTCCAGTAATTGAGAGTAAATATGTCTTTCATACGACGTATACCGATCTCCAGTTATGTAGTGCATAACTGCATAAGTTATGGAGATCCGGTTGCCTAGCTAGATTGTGATTTAGATGGGCAATACAATGTTATGCAAGCTAGCATTTCTTATGAAATCCTTATATTGGAATACAGCGCCATGTGGTGCCCAGAAAATAAAAAGAATATACCACCCCTCCTCTACTCATGGTTGTCGTAAAAGGCAACTACGGAGTAATCAGGAGGATGGGCAGCAGCGTCCTCCTATGCACCAACATCTTGCAACGTCACTCACTGCTTTCACCAACCCGCCTGCCCAGCGTGGTGACTATGAGCATACATCTCTATGATAACACAACCTAAAAAATATATTATTATATAAGGTCGTTGCGGTGATGCTTGGGGGAGGCCTATGTCCAGCAGTGGACGTCTTTCGGCTGAAATTATGATGATCAGAATACAGCGTCTGAATAATCATATAAATAGTTCGCCTCTTACAGTATTTTACCGATTGCTCTCAGATGTCTTGCTGCAACATTTACTGTATTTTTTGCTATTTTACTTAAAGGACCAAGTTTTTCAGTTATTAGCAAAAACAGTATATTTTGTTTTGTTTTGGTTATTTCCAAGTCTGACTTCCACAACTCTCGGTCAGATTTATGCTATTGTTAATTAAAATGGTTGAAGTCCTTCTATTGTCTGAAATCTATCAAACGTTTTCTGCAAGAATGGACCAAATGACTATGGTAAATTTATATGCGCGAGTATATTTTTTCGGATATTTACTCTTCAATCACCCTTCAACAAAAAATCTACACACACAACAAAAACGTCTATAATAACCGCCAAGAACATTCTCAAAGCAAAAAGTTAATAACGAAATATAAATTACGTTCCACGGATCGAGTAGCATGTCCTGCAATTAAAGGATGCAACATGTAATGAAAGGGGGACGCACTATTATTTACTGGCCTGCAATCTCGACACTCTTTGCGTAGTAACAAGAGGTGTACTTATCATAAGTAATGTACTGGTAGACTTTAAAAAAAGTGAAGTAGATGTTGTAGATGAAGTTTTCGCAGCGAGAATGGACTCTTGGAATGATCTATTTTCAGAATAGCATGTAAGCATTGCCGTACAATTTGTACGGTCTAATACAGGGAAGACGAGATTAAGGAGAAAAAATGGCAATAAGCGACCATTTAAAACTAATTTTGTGCTCCCTTGTGGTGGTTTCAAATAGCTTTGGAGATTGCTATTAAATAAAAGTATAAATAAAATGAAAATAATAATATATGTATGTGAGAATCAATATTTAATATTTAAGACCTCAATGTATCTACCATATACTAAGAAATGAATGTTATTGTTGCATAAATAAGTAAATAAACACAATATTTGTATGAAAATCTTTGACGAAAATAGGTTAATGGGATGTTTAATTTATACGAACATAGGGGTGGTCTTACTAAGACCTTAAAATATCTTTCGAAGAAGGCTTTAGAGTTGAAGTTTTTAAACTTTCGCGAATTTCACTCATATTGAACTTAGTTTACGGGACTTGTCGCGCACATATATTTTGGCTTTAGAGTTAATATATGAAATTAAAGACCTTCCGCGAAAAACAAACTATGCCGCACTCTGGACCTTTCATTATATACATTTTTGTGACTAACCGCAGACGAATAACGCCGATAAATTCATTGAACTTGTACATGGGCATGATACTTCAGGTGAACATCATTTTTCAATCTTATCGAGAATCGCGAAGCGCACTCTAAAGATAAAGCCATAAGATAATGTAACGGACAATGCACTCGGTTGCATAATGCGGACCGCCTACATTTGGCAAATTGCTTGCATATTTTCATTTGTATTGTATTTCTTGAAGCCGTGTAGCTACTATGTGAGGTTAGTGAACTTTAGGAGGAAATTAGAATGAGCTAGCATATTATTATGTGAGACTGAAGCAGATAAGAAAAAAATTGTAGCCCTTATTTTTGTAGACATGATAAATGTAGATCAGACGAAGTAAGGAAGTTGTTAATAATACCAAAAACTTTAACTCGAACTAACTTTAAATTTAACTTTAAAACTAGTATAATCATTAGATTATACTCGTGATAAAGTTATGATTATGTGTCATCGTATTCTTGTAATGATAATATTGGTAAAAGCACAGTTATCTAGGAAATCGAGAGTTTAGTAAACTCATGCGCATAATGTATGCTACTGAATCATGTTCTAGTAATCGTTGATGATTGATGACCTAGAACCTGTTATTCAAACATGATTCATGGTTTCGGATTCGACATAATGTGATGCATTTCAAACTTCTTTTTGTTATTATTCATCTTCTATTTTAAATATGCGTTTTTAACCGACTGCGCGACAGCAAAGACAGGGTTATGTTTTTTTACTTTTTCTATGGTCTTAATTTGTTTTAGACTTGTCTTGATCACACTATTAACCTTAGTTTCAATTGTAGTTGTATTTACTGGAATGGTATACTTTAGCAGGCACTATTTAGGTTTTGAAATATATCGGCTGTTATGTAATATTCCTACAGTTAGTCATACCATACTAGTCACTCATTGCGATATTGCAACACGATTAGTTGTTTTAAACGTGATTTCTGCACGTTCTTCACTTAAACACGTTACGTTATCGTATGTTTGCAGTATTAATCCTGATTTGGGTGCGTTGACATTGATTGTTATTTTTAGGAAACCCGCGCGCGAATCGTCGTGCGCGGTATTTGCGGAGTTCCTTATGCATTTATGACGTAACATGATTTTGCATACCGTAACTGGATTTGCTTTCGCATAATGTGTAGGTACAATACAATGATTTCTAATTTATAAGTCTATGGTACAATATGTAAATGTTCACCTACTTGCCGATCTACGTAGGTTACAACAACTGCAATAGGTCTTTTTGTTATGGATTTGAGATGAACTGGATGAACTAAGACAAGAAAAAAATGCAACAAGTTTTAATAGAAAATAAATCCTGAAAAAGCAATCAAGCCGTACTGTCTATTCATCAATTATTTATTCTTTTCACATCTTATTTGTCGTCGTTATATTATTTTATTCTTATTCTTCATCATCATCATCATCATTTCAGCCGAAAGACGTCCACTGCTGGACATAGGCCTCCACCAAACATCGCCACAACGACCGGTCCTGTGCCTTCCGCATCCAGCGGATTCCCGCGACCTTCACCAGGTCGTCGGTCCACCTTGTGGGGGGCCTACCCACGCTGCGCCTTCCAGTACGCGGTCGCCACTCCAGAACTTTACTGCCCCATCGGCCATCCGTTCTGCGAGCAATGTGCCCCGCCCACTGCCACTTAAGTTTGGCAATTCTTCGGGCTATGTCGGTTACTTTCGTTCTCCTGCGAATCTCCTCATTTCTGATTCGATCACGCAGGGACACTCCGAGCATAGCCCTCTCCATTGCCCTTTGAGTGACTTTGAGCCTTCTTATCAGGCCCATTGTGAGCGACCACGTTTCAGTACCATAAGTAATTACTGGCAACACACACTGGTCAAAGACTTTCGTCTTGAGACACTGCGGTATTTTGGACGAGAAGATATTGCGTAGCTTCCCGAACGCTGCCCAACCGAGTCGGATTCGACGATTGACCTCTTTCTCGAAGTTGGACTTACCTAGCTGGACAGTTTGTCCTAGGTATACATAATCGTCAACAACTTCGAGTGTAGATTCTCCGATGTTTACGGGAATGGGTGCTATATGGGAATTCAACATAACCTTTGTCTTGTCCATATTCATTTTAAGACCCACTCTATCAGAAGCTCTACTGAGGTCATCGAGCATTGTACCGAGGTCCTCCATGGTCTCAGCCATGACTACTATGTCGTCGGCAAACCGAAGGTGAGTGATGTACTCGCCGTTTATGTTAATGCCTAGCCCCTTCCAGTCCAGAACCTTGAAGACATCCTCCAATGCAGCAGTGAACAGTTTCGGAGAGATCACATCTCCCTGTCTCACACCTCGCTGCAGAAGGATAGGTTTCGAGGCTTGGTCCTGTAATCGGACTGACATAGTGGCGATTTCATACAAAGACTTTAACACTTCGATGTACCGATAGTCAATCTGGCACCGTTGAAGAGACTGTAGTACCGCCCAAGTCTCGATCGAATCGAAGGCTTTCTCGTAGTCCACAAACGCTAAACAAAGAGGCAAGTTATACTCTTCGGTCTTCTGTATAACCTGCCGCAGCGTATGTATGTGGTCTACGGTGCTAAAGCCTTTTCGGAAACCGGCTTGTTCGGGAGGCTGGAAGTCGTCAAACCTGCGCGAAAGACGGTTCGTAATGACTCTCGAAAACAGCTTGTAGACATGGCTCAGAAGTGAGATGGGCCTATAATTCTTCAGTAGAGCATTATCGCCTTTTTTGAAGAAGAGTACCACCACACCTCTGCTCCATGCCTGTGGCGTTCTTCCCTCGAGAATGACGGAATCAAACAGCTTCTGAAGGGCCTTAAGGATCGGTTTTCCACCCGCCTTCAGGAGTTCGGCCGTAATTCCGTCATCACCCGGTGCCTTGTTGTTTTTGAGCTGCTTCAGAGCCATCCTTATCTCGTACAGGCTGACGTCCGGGATATCTTCGGTATAGTGTCGGGTCAATCTAGCTCTTGGGTCGTGAGCCCGATTTACAGCGGGTGTCCGGGTGGACGTGTATAACTGTCCATAGAACTTCTCGACCTCCTTCAATAGCTCTGGCTTGGAGGATACGACTCTGCCATCGTCGGTCCTCAGTTTTGCAAGCTGGCTCTGCCCAATAGACAGGTCTCTTGCGAAGACTTTGGAGCCCTTGTTCTTCTCTATCGCGTCTTTAATACGTTCCGTATTAAATTGGCGTAGGTCACTTTTCAAGGACTTTGAGATCTGTCTATTGAGCTGCCGGTACTTAGTCGCATCATCTGAGGACTGCAGAATCATCTCGCGTCTTTCCGCCATAGGCTCAAGGGTGTGGTCAGAGAGCTTTTTGTTTCTATTTGTACGACGGGTCCTAAAGATCCTAGACCCGACCGTATGGACAGTTTCCACAAACCCATCGCTGTAATCGTCCACTGAGCTCCCTAGGCATTCGAAACGATTCTGTAGTTCGAGCTGAAAGCTCTCGGGGTTTTGGATTTGGATCGGTGCTGGACGGAGCGTAGACTTCATCAGTCGAGATCTTTCCAGCTTGATGTTCAGATTCAATGTGCCTCTTACCAAACGGTGATCGCTTCCGGTTTTGACCGCGTTGATCACAGAGACATCATTGAATATTTGCTTCTTCGTCGACATAATGAAGTCAATCTCATTTTTTGTTACACCATCAGGGCCCAACCAGGTCCACTTCCTATGCTCACGCTTTCTGAAGAAAGAGTTCATCATATAGAGTCCCCCCTTCTCCATAAAGCCGGCCAGTAGATGACCCCGGTGGTTCCGATATCCATATCCAAATTGCCCCACTCACAGCTCATCATCGTAGCGATTGCCCAGTTTCGCGTTGAAGTCTCCCATGACAACAGTGAAGTGAGTTTTAGAGCCATGCATGGCTCTCGAGATATCCTCATACATGGTCTCCACCTCATCGTCGGGGTGATTCGAGGTCGGGGCGTATACCTGTATAACCTTCAACGAATACCTTTCGGTTATTCTGAGTATAAGGTACGCCACCCTGGTCGAAACACTCTCGATCTTCACTATGTTGTTCACTTGACTTGTGGACGATAAACCCGACACCGCCCTGGGAAAGTTGATCGCCCTCCCGGAAATAGAGCAAGTTACCGGATTTGAGGATTATCGTGTCCTCCCCCTCTCTTCGGACTTCAGATAACCCTACGATATCCCATCGTAACCTGCTCAATTCTTCCTCGAGTTCGACAAGATTCTCGTCGGTCCGCAGTGTACGTGTGTTGTATGTTGCCAGGTCCAGTCTTTTTTTGTTATGGTAGCCGGATCTCTGCCGGGGATTCTTAGCACCCCCTGCCCCGCCGTTACCTAGGCCGCTACCGTAACCAGGGCTAGCGGGGCCGCCGGGGACTAGGGGCCGATTTTTTATTGTGCTTTGCATGAGGGGATATGCCATAATCGCTACGCTTGGCAGGCGGGTTGGCGATCGCAGTTGGTTGGTTAAATACTCGGAGGACGCTGCTGCCCATCCTCTGGTGAATCCCTTAGTCGCCTTTTACGACACCCATGTGAAGATATAGGGTGGTGAAATTCTTTGCGTCCGGCACCACACGGACGATTATGTTATTCTTATAACAAACTAATCTTGTATGCTTAACCCTACAGTGGTCGCGCAGACTACATATGTAGTCCACTGATACAAAAACGTCAATTACTCATAAATAGATTGCGTCTATTATTTGCGCCACCGTGTACTTTAAGTTGGATAATTAAAGGACTCGGTCAGGGAAACACGGGCGCCGGTCACGCGCGGTTGTGTCACAGTGAGTCAGCAAAATCCGTGGACTACATATGTAGACCGCGCAACCAATTACGTAAGATTTTATAACTAATACTTTTTTTATTTTTGTACTTTTTTCCGGTTGTATGTAAGTAATACAATTATTAGTTTGATTGTTATTTGTTTCGGAATGTCTAAACATTTGAATCTTTGAGATTTTTCATAATAACTATGTATATTGAGGGACTGCTCAGATTCAAGTTTGGCTGGCTGGAACTGATGACCAGAAAGAAAATTACGAAGACCAGTCGAGTTCCAACGGCGGAGAAGATTACCTTGAGGACCAAGATCATCGATCAGAATCCTAGTAGGACTAAGAGCTTCCAGGTCACACCTGGAAGTTCTTCATCCTACTCAGAAGACAGTTCAGCGTCTGACGACAATAGACCACCTCGACGTGCTTTTACACCAGTGTAGATAATATTGTTTGGTCAAGAACTTTACTGCTCCTTTGAACCGAGGTAGAAATAGTAGTCATAACATTATTTTTGTAGCTCTTAGTCCAAAAGAATTGCTGGACAGAAACCTGCTGCTGAAAAGTGCATGTCACTTTTTCTGTACGATACTCAAGATGATCTCCTAACCAAATATCAAGAACACTGAACCAAGAATACCAAGAATTCTGTAATTCAAAATAAAATACTTGGTATTCTTGAAAAGAAGACCAGCCAACAACGTCAGGACCAGCTAGAAGTTATTCCGTCGGTCGCTGCAATCACTGCGGAAGAGCCCGTAGTAAAAGGACTTGAAAAGTGTGTAACACGTGCAAAAAGTTTATTTATGCTGAACATTCAAAGATTGTGTGTCTATCCTGTTTGGAAATCAGCAGTTAGATCTAAAAAAAAAATATTAGTTTTTTTGTAATCTCAGTCATAGCAAAAGATGTGATTTTCAGTGCCATATAAGAGGTTTTTTATGTTACTGTTGATTATTTCTAACACAGAGGTAATTTTTCGTTTCTGTTGATTATTTCTAATATAAAACTATTTAACAAAAAATTGAACCGACGAAAACAGAAACAAACAACAAATTATGAGTCGGCGCCAAACGAACTTTTAACAAGCAAAGTGCGTGCAAGTTGCAAGTAGCCGAGCGGAGAACGCATTTTTGGAAAGTAATTGTTTATCGTTGAAAATTTCACGTTGTATTTGATGTGACGTTGTTTTTATTATTACCCGACTGCGCCAGAAGGAGGGTTATGTTTTTCGAGTGTATGTATGTATGTATGTATGTATGTATGTATATTTCTTTGGCACGCTCTGTGGCCTAAACGGCTTGATGGATTTGAGATTGAGAGGTGTCGTTAGATTCGTCTTAATTCTGAGAGTGACACTGGGTACTTCAAAATTTAAAAAATTTAAATGGCCGCTTTTTGGCGCCATATTACCTCTTCAAAAAATATTTTTTTCCGTCAAAAACTATCGAGTGGGGTATCAAAATAAAGGGTTTTATAAATGCTTTACAAAAATATATACAACTTATATGTTTAAATGTAATTTGGGATGAAAAATGCTAAAAAACAACAAAATATTCAACGTTAAAAATTAATATGACTTTTCAAAAAAAACATTAATAGTATGATAAATAAAACATGACAAAACTAAAAAAAATTAAAATAAAAAAATTAATTAACAAAAACAAAAAACCCGACTGCGTGTAAAAATAACAGAAAAGATATAAACAAGACTTATCAACACGCAGGCGGAGGCTACCTATGAACTATTATGTAATTCATGACCAAAAACATACGTAGCCTCCGACTGCGTGTTGATAAGTCTTGTTTATATCTTTTCTGTTATTTTTACACGCAGTCGGGTTTTTTGTTTTTGTTAATTAATTTTTTATTTAAAGTAATTTAATGATCTTCGTTGATTGGTTGTTTGGCGCCGACTCATAATTTGTTATTTTTCGCTTTTTGTGGTTAAAATCTAACTCCAGGTCTCCATTATGTCGTAGTGTCTAGAACTATATTTATGTGTGTCAAGTTCCAACAGAATCGGTCAACAGGTAAGAATTCAGTGGGTGAACAAACACTCATCCCCTGTTTTACTACCGTTAGGGGTGAATTTTGATTTTGAAATTTAAATAGGACCAACTTCGAGATATACCCTATCCATAAAAAAAAAACATCAAAATCGGACCACTCTGTAAAAAGTTATGCGTGGTCATACATAAAAAAAAAAAAAAATATATATATATATATATATATACGCGTCGAATTGAGAACCTCCTCCTTTTTTTCGTCGGTTAAAAAGAGACCTTGATTATGATATCATAATATTAATAGTAAAGGATTTAAACCCGCATGTATTTAAATTTAAATTTATAAACGGACTACATTTGTAGTCCACGCGACTTATCACGTTACTTTTTAGAACGACTACTGTAGGGTTAAATTCCAGGAGCTTCTACTGTTATAACAGCAACATTATTTTCACAACATACATAAACGTATTATTTCATATAATATCTACTCATAGTACTCATACTCATAGGTACTGAGACGAGGAACTTCTTATAAGACTTGCAGCATCGCACCTTTTTAAACATATGCAAATATTATTCATTGATGGGGAAATAAGTAATTCAAGTTTCCATCATAAAAGCCTAGTAGACATTTTTCTAATCTTCTCATATCCATATCTATCTATGAAAGGGTTTTTGAAAAAAGAAAAACCACCAACCTTTTAAAAAAATATTTAAATAAGTTTAAGAAGTTGAATAGTTTTTATTGATATTTTAATAAATATTCTTAGTGATTCTAATAAAGATATGTAGGGAGTCATCATCATCATTAACCCATTACTGTCCCACTGTTGGGCACGGGCCTCTTCTCAGACAGAGAAGAGTTCAGGGAGGGTTCTGGCATTAGTCCACCACGCTAGCCTCGTGCGGGTTGGCGGACTACACACACCATTGAGAACTGTATGGAGCACTCAGGCGTGGAAGTTTCCTCACGATGTTTTCCTTCATAGTTAAAGCAAGTGATTATCAAATTCTGATTAGTAGGGAGATGCTGCCGGAAAATATAATTGTGTTATATTTCTATGATAATTGCAATATTCTCAATTTAACTTCTCAAGTTTCTCTTCATCATCATCATTTCAGCCAAAAGACGTCCACTGCTGCACATAGGCCTCCCCCAAAAAGGGAAGGATAAGCCATAATCGTCACGCTTGGCAGGCGGGTTGGCGATCGCAGTTGGTTAGTTAAATACTCAGAGAACGCTGCTGCCCATACTCTGGTAAATCCCTTAGTCGCGTTTTACGACACCTATGAGAAGATATAGGATGGTGCAATTCTTTACGTCCGGTACCAAACGGAACGGAAGTTTCTCTTGAGAAACATTAAATTAGAAACTCAGGTGTTGGATAAAGTCTGGTTAATGAATGGAAAACCCTTCGATAATAACATTGACAACCTTTTTGATTACCCAACTGTGTATCAGTAAAGTGACACTTAGTTTGCCTCTAAGACCTGTAGGCGTAGCATGACCAATTCTATGTCTATTCTTCCAAGAGTAGACAAAACTCTTTCTATACGTCAAGATATCTCTTCTTCTCGAGCATGAGGCGACCCGTCGACTCGAGTTTCTTCCATAGCATCTTTTTCCATAGCAACGAGAACGTAGCTAGTGCCGTACAAAGTCTACCAAATCCTACCATATTATTACGTTTCGTTATCTAGAAAAAAGGTGAATCGAATAATTTTTGAAACATTTTGTACGTAATTCAAAGCAACAACAATACGCATTTTGTAGTCATGAATGTCAAGGTCGAAGGATGCGTTTTACAAAGTAGTGATGCGACTCGAGTCCGATTTTACCATTCGTGTCATTCGAGTCATTTTACAATTTTACTCGAGTACTACTCGACTGATCGAGCCGTCGAGTCACTCGAGTGGTTCACGAGTCACTCGATCACTCGCCTCTAACGAGTCACCTGTCATAATACTTGAATTCATTATTTTTTCATTTTGTCAATAAGTTGCTTAATAAAACGACAAGTTTGAAGTTTTATTTCAATACATCGCCAGTCTTACAAAATCAACATTTATATATCGAAATTAATATTATATGCTAATAAAAATGAGCAAATATGGTCTATTCATAAAACTAAATAACATTACGTTATTTGGTGAGTGATTGGCGAATGAATCGAGTCCGAGTGAACTCGAGTCGATATTTTTTTCACTTGAATACTTTTTTTTCGATGTCACCCGAGTAAAAGTGGACTCGAGTCGCATCACTGATACAAAGTAAATTAATATTTTTATGGTGTGCAAACAATAAAGTATACTCTATCTACTTTTTGTACCGAGAAAAAAAACAGTTCCCGAGGGATGCGCGATAAGGCTTTCTGTGATAAGCCGAAGAAGCCGCGGGCATTCAGCTAATTTTCTTATATGTAATCCTACTAATATTATAAATGCAAAAGTATGGATGTTTGTTTGTTTGTCCTTCTATCATGTTCAACCGGATTTGGATGAAGATTAGCACGTAGACCATAAAGCAATGCATTAACATAAAAGAAACCTTTTTATCCCGGGAAGACACAGTTCCCGAGGGATGCACGATAGTCATTCGATACTTATTACGAATTACACGCGGGCAAAGGCTAGTTTTTGATAATAACTAAGGAGATAGCGACTATAGGAATCCGACATGTTATTATTGTTGTTCAAAAACTCCAATGAAACCAATTTAACAAGAATCTAGTCCTAATAAAACTAAATAATAATTTTGTCTAGGTCTCATGAGATGTAGACTAATTTCTTCTATTTGAAGAGAAACATGTCTGAAGAAACTGTCAAAAGTAGAGAAAATATGTTCGTCATGCTCGACGTTGTAGACATGTGTCGATCGAAGTATAGAAACATTTCCTGTCTTCATTATTGACATCGGCATGCTACGGACGGAAGAAATCTTTCTACAATACGTCATTTTGTCTATTCTTCCGTCGACATAAGCTTTGTCTACAGCGGTCATGCTACGCCTGCTGTAGAGATAAGAGAAACATCAGATTTAAATGAATGTTGCTGGTAATGAAAGAAAGGTACTAAAAACTTAATGTCTATAGAAGAAAGCTTGTATAAATGGGTGTTTGCTACGTATATTATCATTTAATAATAATTTCTTAGGTTTTCGCAATCACTACAGATTATTATTTCTCTTGTTTTTTTGTAACCAAATTACAAAAAAACAAGAGGGGCTGGAACCGAAGCAACGACTGCGCGGATTGTACGATCTGCAAGGTAAAGCTGCACTTGCCGCGGTCATTCTGTGGACCTTTTCGGACACATGGAGATCCCGCCGTGCCTCGGAGAGCACGTTAAGGTGTCGGTCCCGGTTGTCATACGAATATCTATGGCAGTCATGACGGGTAGTCAGAAGCCTGAAAGTTTGATAACTGCCCCCCTAGCCAAGTTGACAATCTACAATCGTCAACGCTAATAGAAAACAATCAAAATGTATGGGAATGGCATTCGTTGAGATTTGTCATTCCCATACATTTTGATTATAATGTCAGTATTACCCAGTAACTGGGTTGTGGGGGTCTGATGGAAGTCGCTCCGTATAAAATACTGATGTTCAGCCGAATATGGCTAGACTGGAAGCCGACCCCAATAATAATTGGGAAAAGGCGACGAGGATGATGATGGTTTTCCTGACTTTTCGAAAAAGTTGCAGCGTTCATGGTCGCAGGAAGACTATGACAAGCGTCTTTACATATTACTTTGCTTGCGTTTTATCATTTATTGTTTCTGTTTTAGTATTGTGATTTTTGTTTATAGTATGATACATTCATAGCGTTTTAAATGCCATTCAAAGTTTCAAAATGTTTTAAACTTTGTTTTTTTTTATCCAATAGCGATAGATAACCCAACTCTTTATACAAGATAGATTAAAAGCGAACAGTAATCTCCTGAGATTTCAATTTTATCATCATCATCATCATCATTTCAGCCGATAGACGTCCACTGCTGGACATAGGCCTCCCCCAAGCATCGCCACAACGACCAGTCCTATGCTTTCCGCATCCAGCGGATACCCGCGACATTCACCAGGTTGTCGGTCCACCTTGTGGGGGGGCTACCCACGCTGCGCCTTCCAGTACGCGGTTGCTACTCCAGAACTTTACTGCCCCATCCGTTTTGCGAGCAATGTGACCCACCCACTGCTACTGATAAATACTATTTAATAATAAATATTACACTATCGTTCACCGCACAAGGTGAAGTAGCAGTCAAACGCAAGCCTTTGGGATACATTTTTAATATGTAATAAATATAATAAATTTTACTCATATTTACATTCCTTGTCCTTGTTCTCAACTTTGGCTTAACGAACCAACTAGAACATGGAACAAAAACTCTTCTCTCTTTACACGTTGCGAAAAATTCCTACTGTTAACCACTGAGGTAATATGTACTAAGTACAGTCGACTGCATGACAGTGGTAACACTTCAATTCGAAAATCGCCTTTACTGCTTACGAAATAAAGATGCTGCTAATGTCAAAGTCTTACCACCGACGTGCGGTCGACTGTACTAGAGTAGACATTACGAACAAAAAATATCGCGCAACTTGCTGGCCACGGAGCACGCGCGGCGCGAGCGTGGCTAAGCGACTGAGAGTGCAGGAGCTCTAAAACGTGCTACAAACATTTTGTTCGGGGTGTCTTCTCTAGTACGTAGTACATATTAGCTCAGTGCTTTTAACATTAAAACCTAAAATAAAATTTACCACCTTAACGTTGAGTCGTCTTGAGGTTAAAGGCTGATTGGTCGTCAACTGGCAACTGAAATGATTTGCCATTAAATACGAGATGAGGTTCACTGGTGGCAATAGAATGGCGTAAGTAAATTGCCCGGCACTCCATTAAAAGTTTCCCGGTTTGGACCGAGGCGGTTTTTCCTGAAGTTCGCTTCGTCTCTACATTATACATGTTTAGAGAGAACGGTTGAGTGGAGTATATTATAACCGAGATCTCGTTTCCGTTTTATTTTGCGGTGGAAGATGACAGTTTTATTTGTAAGAGTTTTATGTTTAAGAAGATTCGTCTGTTCGTGATGTTTTTTTCTTTTTTATATTCTTAATACAATACAATACAATATTCTATATTGCATAAACAAGAGACAACCATACAAGAGTTTCATAATTTCTACAAATCTTAGATAACCATGATAATAAATTACAAAAATCGGTAACAATTATTTTACACTAGCGTTTATCAAAACTGACAGTTATTAACACAAATTAATATTAATTTGTTGACAAAAATTAATAATTTGATGAAATGAAATGTTTATATCGCATATTTTAATTAATACAGTTGATTTATTCCCAAAAATGTTTAATTTAGTTCAGGCATAAAAACTCTTTGCTGTGATTTAAAAATAAACTGTAAAGTAAAAAAAGTAAAAAGCACTAGTGCAATAATATAATGAAAAAAGCACGCGTGCGTTATAAGCCACATTATGTACCTAAAAGCGATGCAATAAGAGCCACTTTACGAGCAAGTGTGTTGAAAAATCTATTTATAATATTTTTTAACCGACGAAAAAAAGGAAGAGGTTCTCAATTCGACGCGTAAATATTTTTTTTTTTTTTTTATGTATGGCCACTCATAACTTTTTACAGAGTGGTCTGATTTTGATGATTCTTTTTTTAATAGATAGGGTATATCTCGAAGTTGGTTCCATTTAAATTTCAAAATCAAAATCCACCCCTAAGGGTAGTAAAACAGGGGATGAGTGTTTGTTCACCCACTGAATTCTTACCTGTTAACCGATTCTGTTGAAATTTGACACACATAAATATAATTCTAGACACTACGACATAATGGAGACCTGAAGTTAGATTTTAACCACAAAAAAATGAAAAATAAAACTTTTTAACAAAAAATTGAACCGACGATAACAGAAACTGAAAAGCGAAAAATAACTAATTATGAGGCGGTGCCAAACAACCAATCAACGAAGATCATTAAATTACTTTAAATAAATAATGAAAACAGCGTCACATCAAATACAACGTGAAATTTTCAACGATAAACAATAACATTCCAAAAATGTGTTCTCCGCTTGGCCACTTGCAACTTGCACGCACTTTGCTTGTTAAAAGTTCGTTTGTCGCCGACTCATAATTAGTTATTTTTCGCTTTTCAGCTTCTGTTTTCGTCGGTTCAATTTTTTGCTAAAAAGTTTTTATATTAGGCTGTATGGCGGTTTCCTTCGACCACCTGCGCGCGCATAGCTGTATGTCATCGCACGATCCGCGCGCCATTTTTATAATTTTTCACAAATTCAATATTTGTCTAAAATAGGTAATTTATGTTTTTTTCCTCGCAAGTGTGTTAAAAACGTCGTATGACACGCGTGAGCATTGACTATTATACTCTCGGCTCCATTACGCCCTCGCCTTCGGCTCGGGGTGCTCGAGTATAATAGTCAACTTAGCTCACATGTATCATAATGTACTATTAGAGTAGAACGTTGACACATCAAAGGCGTTTTCAGAGGCGGCGAATAGGTCATCTCTTGTGCAGGTGTTCGGGCACATGGGATACGTTAACGAGTGCGACATGGATCGCTCTTGGTCACCGAGCCACAATGCGCAAAACTAGGGTCCCTAAACACGGTGCTGACCAGAAAACTTCCACGTGTGTCTGACGGCAGCTTGTCCCTCTGGACACGTCTGGAGGGAACGGCAATCGTTAGGCCGATACATCCTGGGTACGGGAAATAGAATCCTTTCGAGAGATTAACCTTCGAGGGATCTTATTGCCTGTGGCAAATATTCTGGTACGAGAGGGGCCCCATGAGGGCCAATGGGGAGTTGCTCCACGTGTCCCTCTTATGCCAACAGAAGGCACAGTGGAGGAGCAGGGGCGGGCCCGGTGTGCACTCACCCTGCCACTGGGCAGGCAGCGGGGGGACTTTCCTTCCCTGCCCCCGTCGATTTCGTAACCCCGGGAGTGCCTTCTGAGTAGTGTTCTCGCGTCTCTTGGGACCGAGGGTCTTGGCTTCGCCACCCGGACCGCGAGGAAGAATACCTCTATAAAAAATACGGGAGGATGGGGCCTGCGAGCAGCAGACTAGGGGGTAGTCTGCTGCCCGACCAGCAACTGGCATAGCTGGCACAGTTGGCGTAGCTGCCACAGGTGGCGTAGCTGGCATGCTGACCTGGCAGCATGCTGGCGTAGCTGGCATAGTTGGCGTAGCTGACGTAGCTGGCGTAGCTGGGACAGCTGGCGTAGTTGACGCAGCTGGCGTAGCTGGTAAAGGCCCGTGAGGTGAGGTGGCGTGCAGTATTTCATGTGCACCACCGAGGAGGTTGCGGCCGACGTTAGGCCGCACGGGGAGAAGGGGTTCGCCTGTTTGTCGCGGGCCGGGATCTGTCGGGGGTGGTTGTGTGAATACTCACGGGTTCCCACGCCCCCGGCTAAGGTAGTTGAAGGAACACCGTGGTGGTTTTAGTCGGTAAGAGTCCAACACTGGCTCCGCCTACCCTGGGCGGAGTGCGTTCATGAGGATTTCCTCACAAAAAAATAATGGGTCCCTCAACCCCCATTCACACCAAATTCACACATACTAAGTCTACAGCGAGCAACGTGAGTGCGAAGACGATTAAGTAACTTCCGCACTGGCCACTGTAGATTATATCTTGGTGGTAACTTCTCTTGTAGTGTAATTAAGTGGAAAGGTTGTAGGTAGTGGCGAACAAATGAAAGACGTATTATTAGGTAAAAGTACGTTATATTGTCTTCACATCCAACTTCAAACTAAGCGCGCTCACAAGATAAAAGTACATAATTCTTACTCACTTATAAGTAGCTTACGTTTAGGTAATCTGACTAACCTACACACTACATATCCAAGAGGTGGTAGTTTGCATCTGAGGGCAGCTGGGTGGTCTTTGATAGCTTGTGTGCTGCACAAAAAGCTTTTGCGACTCTTGAGACGACCTGGAGGCATTTGGTAATTGTAAAGGGGATGTCAAACGTCAGACTCCTGCTTGTTATTGTGCGTTGTATTTCTAATTTCTATGCGGTATCAGGTCGATGAGTGGTATGGAACCTTTACTACGTGTCCGACTCGCATTTGGCCGGTTTTATTTATAGTTGCAGTGTTGTGTAGGTCTGTGGTTGCGTCATTATGTCAATACCAAAAAGAAAACATTACAGAGAAAAAAATCACTATGAATATTATCTAATCTATATACCAAGTTATCTGTGATCTAATCACATCATAATCACTACGGGGTTTTGCTTCTATTGGTAATTATTATTCATCTGAGAGTCTTCCTTCGTCTGTCAGTGCTGAGGAGTGTCCTCACCGACAGAATTGTATACGTTTTGTTCTCCAGTGTCCCTTGAGACACGGACACGAGGGCGCGGCGGTAGTGTGCATGCAGGCGGCATGGGCTTCCTGCTGGAGCGTTGCCCGGTGCTGCAGCGCTGCTGCCTGCTGCCGCTGCGCGCGGGCGTGCTGCTAGTGGCGCTGCTGGGGCTGCTGTGGGCGGCTGCCTACCTGTGGCTGTACAGCGCGGGGGGGGCGCGCTGGCTGAGTGGTGCGGAGGGCGGAGGGGCGGGGGGCGCGCTGCGGTTCGCGCACGGCGCGCTGGGCGTGCTGCTGGCGGCGCTGCACGCGCTGCTGCTGTTGGCGGCGGCGCGCCAAAGTGACGCGCTGTGCGACGTGTACGCGGGGGGCGCGCTGGTGTGCGGGGGCGGCGCGCTGCTGGCGGCGCTGCTGCTGGCGGGCGGGGCCGCGCTGGCCGGCCGCCTCCTATTCGCGACCAGCTTCCTGCTCGGCGTGCTGCTCTGTGTGCTCGTGTCTTTCTACTTCGTTATAGTGGTCATCAACTACAGACTGACGATACCGTGACCGTTTATAGGGTTCCGTATCCAAAGGATGCTAACGGGACCCTATTACTCTCGCTACGCTGTCCGTCCATCCGTCCGTCCGTCTGTCTGTCACAGGGCTGTATATTTTAAACGGTAATAGGTAACCGGTTGAAATTCTTCTCAGAATATGTGTTGCTATGAGGTGTATCACGACAAATACTAAAAACAAAAACAAAAAGTCTTAAAACCAAAGGGGGTCCCCATACAAGAAACCGCAAAAAACATGCATGTTTTTCAACGTTTTTGTTCCTGCTCTATCTTCAAAACGGTAATACATACCAGCGTCAAACTTGGTCAGATTATAGTGCATATTATGTAGTTTAGCAACAAATACTAAAAATAAGACAAACAAAGACATATGTGGTGGTACCTGCGTAAGAAAGACATGCAAAAATTCATATTTCGCGCACTGGGAGGTGTAGTCTTTCGATAAATCTGTTAAATTAAAAAAAAAAAATTAAATCTGTATTTATGGGGTATAAGGTCGTTGAGAGGTACGGAACACTTACTGCGCGAGTCCGACTCGCACTTGGCCGGTTTTTTTTATTATTTGTTAAGTTTTTACTTTTTGCTTTATATTTCGTATGTTTATTGTGTACATGCATTATATTTAACTACACTAACAATGTCAATAAACAATGTAAGCCTGTATTTGTACATGTGACTTAAAATTAATTCAAGTTCAAAAGTTTTTGTTTCGAAATGACATTTGTATACACTTTAGTAAGTATATATGGCTGTAGTTGCAAGACTCCAAAAAAAATTTGGTTCTATGGAGAAGAGCCGGCAAGAAACTCTTTGAAATACTTTTTTCAAATCATAAGGTAGGCAACGTATCGGCGACTTCCCTGATGTTGCGGAAGTCCATAGGTGATGGTCTGCTGCCAGACCATTAGATGACCCATTACTCGTTTGCCCGCCTGTATTACAAAAACCGGCCAAGAGCATGTCGGGCCATGCTCAGTATTATAGGGTTCCTTAAGTAGGTGTAATTACAAACGAATCAAATCGAATATTAATCATGGCTATTTTAGTTTTTGCAATAATCGGCAGCATTCGCGACTCAGAGCGTGTTGTTAGTAGCGCCATCTAGCGATAAATTCAAGAAGCCAAATTTAAGAAGTGTGTCATTTCAAAGTTACTTTTTGTGATTTTTTCAAATAGAAAGTAGCTAAAGGAGCATCATTTGCTATGATAATTTTTCTCTAAGGTCAATGAACTTTGAACTTGGACGTTTTAAGTATTTTTCAGTTTTCTCTCTATAACTCAAAAAATTATAATCACATTATACTCGAAATAATTTTAAAAGAGAGTTTTCACAAAGGTCTATCAATGTGGAAGATTATAAGTTTCTACATTGCATAGTTTAGAAATGGCAGGGCACATTGCAAGCCACTTTGGCGGGCTATATTTCACAGATGGTACACCTGATAAAAAAGTGGTGTATGAAACATTACCTTTATTTTAGTAGACCTATTCAATAATATACCACACGAGGGGGTGCAGTGAAAAAAATATTTTTTTTCCCATTTCACATGTATGGACGCCACCCCTAAAATACGGAAAAACGATTTTTTTATTCTTTTAAAATTGAGATCTATATGTAGACTATTTTTTAACAAAATTTCATTTACTTATGTTTATAACTGTAGAAGTTATTAAGCTGTAAAGGATTAGGACAGACGGACAGACGGACAGACGGACGGACATGACGAAACTATAAGGGTTCCTTGTAGGACTTCGGAACCCTAAAAAACGTTTGTTACAACATTTTGGTAAGATATATTTGCGTGAGAACAATGATGTATGACCACAAGGAAACAGCGAGATTGATTCACTAAAATCAAATAAGTATAGAAAAATAAATCATGATTAAATAGTGCGCTGTGCGCGCTACTGGCCCGCGTGACTGCTCAGGTGCGTGTCCTACGCGCGCGCAGCTCTAGCGCAGTGCTGTACAATTTACAGAAAGCTCACTCCTCGTACAACAAAGATAGATACAGTAAAAAAATAGGTTATAGAAACGTTTGCGAGTTATTGAATTCTGAAGCCGATTTTCAATATTTCCGAATGTGCGTCTCGTTCGGCGTTTACATGAGGAGTGAGCGTCAGCTTGTATTGTAGGTAACCGCGTTGTACCGACAGTGCCTTGAGTATTTCTCTTCAGGACCAGTTGGCCACAAAGACATTTGTATACTGACGTAAAACTTTATGGTTAGTATAGTGTTATATTATCTGTGCTGTTATTCATCATCCTCCTGCCCTTATCCCAATTTATTTGGGGTCGGCGGTCTGTCGGAATTACGTGGTAGAATCTCATCTTTCACACAATCCATCCATATTTTCTTCGGTCTCCCTCTTTTTTTAGAGCCATCAACATTCATACTTAAAATTTCCTCGTAACTTGCTCCTCATTCCTCCTCATCACATGTCCATACCATGCTATCATCTGTGCTGTTATTGTCCATGTCAATTAACTGTAGCGTAACTTTTCTTTGTACAGTCAACCTCACATTAGTATGCATGTATTCTATGCATTAGTGGTAACAATTGAACTACAAAAACCGCCCTTACTGTTACGAAATAAAGACGCTGTTTGGTGAAACTGTTACCACTGACGTGCAGTCGAGTGTACAATTTAGTGGCATAATATCGACATCGTTCTTTCATTCTACAAATCATTTCTGGTTATTTTTGATATCATCAAATGAAATGCAGGATGCATTTAAATCATTTCTGACAGCAAAAGTTTTAGTTTTGGCCTATCGAGTTCCAGCATTCACGTAATTCTTGAAATAAATCTTCACACAAGTTATCTGCAGCAATATTTACTCATACAAGGCGGTGATTTGTTGAGAGAAGCTCCAGGATCAAGTAAAATTTCGGCCCCACGTCCTGTCGTAATCCCGGGGAATCGCTAAACTTGCGGTAAGCGCATGAGTCACGCTTCTGCAGTTATGAGCTAACTTTCTTTAATAACACGCATAAAAATTAAGACAAGGATTTGTCAGTGCGTTTATAGCGAGATTGGATTTGGCGACAATGATTTAACAAATTTTTTAAAGCTTTCTACATTTTCTGTCAGTTTTGAAAATAGTCCATGAGATCTTATGAATTTATGAACGGCACAACAAAGCGGTTGAACGCTTGCCTTCCATGCAATAGGAGGGTCTGAGTTCGAACCCAGCCCACACCTCTAACTTTTCGAATGCATGTGCGGATCGGAATTTGATTATCACTTGCTTTAACGGTGTAGGAATGGAAACCATCGTGACGAAACCTGCACACCTGAGAGTGCTCCATAAAGTTTATGATGGTTTGTTAAGTCCGCCAACCCGCAGTATGCCAGCGTGGTGGTCTAGGGCCTGAATTATCTCCTTCTCATCCTGAGAAGAGACCTGTGCCTAGCAGTGAAGCAGTAGTAATATATTATTATTATTATATTTTTAGTAGTAATATATTTTGTGCTATTTATTTATTTTAGTTTAGTAGTACGCCACGGACTTCCCCCATTATCTAGATCTTACGTCTTCTTTGTCCATCCAAAGGTTGTCTGGAAGATATCGCTTTTAGCGATAAGACCGCCCATGTACCCATAATTTATACGTTGTTCCTGTTTACTACTATTTTCATGGTGTACAATAAAGTATATTCTATCTATCTAATATCTATCTAATGAGCTGGTTATGTTACAACAAAGTTATACCATACACACAAACATAAACAACACGCCTGTATTTCCCGAAGGAGTAGGCAGAGATGTATAGTACATCCAAATTTCGCCAGTAATGTTACAAGTCCCATGTAATAGGAGGCGAGCCTATTGCCATTAACCGGGCACAAATCCAGATTCCGGGCAAAGTTCTACCAGTACCTACATAATTTAGATCTTAGTCATTCTATAATTATGTGTGATACATTTGAAATATTTCGTATGCTCCTTTTTAATGGAAGGTGGAAGGTCAAGCTTTGATAGTAACTATCTAACAAAAATGCCATATTTAAGCATATGTGAGACTTCTTGGCGCAAATAACATAACATAACATCACGCCTGTACAAATATATTATTAAATCCGCAGGGTGTACAGAGTCAGCACTCAGCACTGCCCGGGCATTGTCGACATTGCACAGCCTAGGTCCTCTAGATAAAGTCCGCAAATACTGCCAATTATAAAAAAAAATATCAAAGACCAACAAACCCCTTAACAACATTCTTGAACAACATTGATTTCAAAAATGAGTAACCCGTATAACAGGCTTTTATCTCTGTTTTTTAATACGCGTACTTCCCAAAAGCTTTACGATGATATGTTGACATGCATAACAACATGAATTGAAAAATTTTATATTGCGAAGAAACACGCAACTCCCAATTGACATGGAACTCAAAGCTTTACCGAAACCATGTAGGAAGGAATTGGCTTCACAACAGGTTTCACTGACTTCCAAATTTACTTTGGACTTACTTTTAACAAGTATCGCCTTTTATACGCGAAATCATTATCGATACGGTTTCGTCCGCAACTTTTGAGTGCTTTTAAATTTTACTTACGATTATATTGGATTGAAAAGACGTTTTGGTACGAAATTCCTGGTATTTTTGATTGTTCTTTATGAGAATAATTGTTGGACTTTTCGTGAATTTTGATTACAGGATAAATTATTAATATGCTTATCTTTTTAATTAAATATTTATACAAGCACCCGACCGGTTGATTCACCTGTAAGATAATCGCATAACAATTTCCGTTCTCGTTAAGTTTGTACGCCTATTTTCTATAAGCAGATAATTTATCCTATGCAAAAAGCATTCAGAATTCTTGCTGATTTATGTAAAAAAATAGAACGTGGATGCGGAAGGCAGTGGACCGAGTGTTGTGGTGCAATTTAGGAGAGGCCTATGTCCAGCAGTGGACATTACCTTTCATTCATGTCATGATGTTTTATACTGGCAATGTACTATAGCATTACGAGTGATTGAGTATAAGATAAAAATGCTTAGATTCGATTTTGAGAAACGATTTCATTTTAAGATCAGTGTTTTTTATTTTCAGTCGTATACTTAAAGTTTGTAATCGACCGGTTGATTACAAACCTTTAGTATATGAATCACTGATCGTAAAATACCTACACTTATACCCGTACTTAAAGAGCTGCACTCTTTTATGATATTTTCAGTAAATATCTAGTCTGACCGTAGCCGAGATACATACGGCTTCATATCTAATATGTCACTGCGCAGACTTTCAAGTGCTTCGTTTTAGTATTGACGTCTTGACTTTGTAACGGAAAATGACAAATTTTATAAGTTCTTCGAGCTTATATTGCCATTACGATCTTAGAGTCTATCATCTCATATTATTGCCAGTTATCTGTATTTTACTGCTTGATTGTGCAGTACTTTTTATTTCGTAGAAATCCTGGCTTTAAACACCGAGGCTTTAAAGACTGGCTGGAAACATCGAGAACAGAAGATATCGATAATGAACTTAATGGTTTTACAAGAATCCAAAGAAAAAAACAGTCTATTTCTTAACTAACTTTGAATCCGTCTTTGGGTGATATGTATATACAACGTGTATCAGAAATGCGTGGTCATATTTTAAGAGCTCATTCAGGGCAAAGCATAGAACAACTCTTACTATGGGACCAACCCTGAAATCGCGAAAAAAATATCAGCTGTTCCCTACTAAATCATCGATGTCGCTCGACAAAATGTTAGGATCAACTGATATTTTTTTCGCGTTTTCAGGGTTGGTCCCATAGTAAAAGTTGTTCGATTGCATCCCCTGAATAAGCTCTTTAAATATGACCACGCATTTCTGATACACGTTGTATATACGAACGACGGACTATAGACGGATTCAAAGTGGTGACATGATTACAGCACTGGTGTGCTAAACCAGGAGTCACAGATTCAAATCCTGCTCGTCAGTGAATCTTTATTTCCACAATTTATATACATATTTAAATTTCGTTCCGCATGCGTTAAAAATAATAAGTAGGTAATTTGTTCGAACGATGTCCTAAAAATATTATTCTTGAAGATTCGATAGCGTTCCTATAGCTCAACATGAAGATACCCCTATAACAGGACATTGCACTTTCACGTTATCCATAACTCTATTTATGGGAACGCCGACAATTTGCCTGCATAAACTATAGCGCATAGTTTTCACAGGCATTTCAGCTGGGAGCATGTAATGTGAGGTCGTATGCATCTACGTGGTATGCAACTGCCAAGCGAGGAATTTATATTGAGAGGGAAGCAAATAGGTAGGCTTGCATCGTAATTTATGATATTGATTAATATCTTCTAATATGCAACCAAAAGGTGTGGCTATGTCTGAAACAAACAAAAACAAACATACAAAACATAACATCACGCCTGTATTTCCCCGAAGGGGTAGGCAGAGGTGTAATAGTACACCCACATTTCGCCAGTTATGTTATCATCATCATCATCATCATTTCAGCCGAAAGACGTCCACTGCTGGACATAGGCCTCCCCCAAGCATGGAGGAGGCCTATGGGGGAGTTATGTTATAGTCCCATGTAATAGGGGGCGAGACAATTAAAAAAACAAAAATCGTGAAACAACACAATAAATCGCAACACTTAAAAAGATAATGATATTGTGAGTGCTTACTGCGTGCATCGAAACGATTTGAATTAATAATATTGTACGGTAGATTAAAATATATTTTTAGAAATATCTGTAAAGACGATTGTCATCTTAGTCTACCTGCGACCACGAAATGCTGCAAAGCTTTCGAAACGTCAGGAAAACCAATTTAAATAATATACGCGATTTAATCCGGTTAAACTTTGTTTTATTACAACTATAACTCTGTTTCTTTTATAACTGAGAAATATGATGAATCTCTGGGTATTATAGAACAATTACAACAGGAGAGTAAGAATACTAAGAAGCAGATGCAATTACTAGAACAAAAACTTGAGTTTCATGAAAAATCATCACGAGCATCCACTCTCGAAGTTCGTAATATCGCAAAAATCGAAAATGAGTCCAAGGAAGACCTTGTGAACATGATAAAGGATCTGGGCTTAGTGGTAAATGTAAGGTCTGAAGTTACAGAAGCGGAAATTCGTGACATCTATAGGGTTAATTCTAAGACTGAAGCGGTAGTTATTGACTTCACGACGGTGGCCAGAAAAACTTCATTTATATCCTCCGTTATTAATTTTAATAAAATACAAAAGGAGCATAAAAAACTACCACTAAACACCAACCATATGAAAATAAAAGGGCCTCCACGAAACATTTATGTTTCTGATTCTTTGACAGTAAAGGCACGAAGACTATTTTATTTGGCCAGACAATGCGCCAAAGCTCGTTCTTATCATGGCTGTTGGATTTCTTTTGGGCGAATTTATCTCCGGAAGGTTGAAGGTGAAAAAGCTGTTCAAATAAAAGATGAAGACGACTTAAATAGAATATGACTAGCTACAGTTACTGCCTTAACATTGTATAAAATCACCGTTTTACGTTATCAAACAAAAATACTCTTTTTTAATCTATACATCACAAGATTACAAAATTATATACACATCACACACCATCTAAATACTATGTTTCTTAATACAAAATACTACAGATATTACAAAATTATTTTTAACAGTGGTTATACGGTTATCAACTCCACTCTTCTAATAGCTTTATCCTTCGAAATTCATATATTATTGCGTTCGCCGCTATAAATGATTTGCTTAACGACGTAGAACATTTTCGTGTCTCTGAACCGGTTTCCTGTAATCCTGAACAATGTAGCACATACATGCAGAAAACCTCAAACTTCCTGAAAATCTTGCAACAAAACATACGTAGCATTAATTGCAATTTTGATGAATTATTACTTTTGATAGCTAGGCTGCAATTCGATTGTGATATAATCGTTTTAACTGAGTGTTGGCTGTCAAAGGTATCTAATATCCCTATAATGAATGGTTATAGCGCACATAAAACTTGTAAAAATTACAACCAAAATGATGGAGTTGTAGTCATGATAAGCAATCGACATATCTTTAGAATAGACGAGCCACAGTTTATGGAAGCAAATTGCTTGGTAATTGAACTTGGAACAAATCATACTGTAATAATTGCTATATATAGATCGCCATCGTATAAAAAATTGGATAACTTTCTGCTATCTCTCAATAATTTACTTGATAGATTATCACATTTTCGTAATATTATCATAACGGGAGATATCAATATAAACATATTAAATGCCGACGCCAACTCTTTACCTTACCTTGATATTACTTCTTTCTATGGTCTTCTTCCTGCAATATATACACCTACTAGAGGTGAAAATTGTCTTGATCATGTAATTGCTAAAACGAAACAAAATGCTTACACCTTCAATTTGCAAACTACATTGACTGATCATGTAGCGATATTGTTTTGTCTTAACAATAATAGTCCTAAAAAGGCGACAGAGATTAGCGTGATTAAAAAAATGAATTGGGAAGCGGCTGTGACAGACTGTTCAGGCATAGACTTTGGTCCAATTTATAATGAAGTTGATCTTATTTCGGCTACTAATATGTTTGTTAATTTAATGGCAGATCTGATTCAAAAGCATACACTAATCCTCAAGATTCCACGTAGAAAAACGCCTTTGAAGCCATGGATTACGACTGGTCTTTTGCGTTGTATTAGAAACCGGGATATGATGCATTTAAAAAGTAAAAAGGAACCAAACAACTTAGTCTTTGGGTCAACTTACAAACGGTACAGAAATTTTTGTAATAATCTCCTTAAGAAACTAAAATGTCAGTATGAACGAGACCAATTGCAAATGGCTAAAAATAACTCTAAAAAGTTATGGAGCTCCATAAAAGCTATAACAAACAACAATAAAAAAATTAATGCGACGTCTCAAGATTTACTGTCTTCCAATTCTTCTCCCAAATCGTCAATAAATGCTGCAAATACTTTTTTTGCTGGTGTTGGTAGACGACTAGCACAAAGCATACCTCCTACCCCACCTTTTAGCAATGTCGATATACAGAAAGATATCTCAGCCTGCAATTCTTTTGTACTCCTAAATGTGGATTGTACGGAAATTGAAAAAAATATACTCAACCTAAAAAATGATTGTCGACCGGGCTGGGACAACGTTACGTCTAGACTTCTGAAAGAAGTGGTAGGCGTTATAACTCCAGTACTTACCAATCTCATAAATCGATGTTTGGAAGCTGGTGTGTTTCCCACTACGCTTAAAAAATCCATTCTTGTTCCCATACACAAGGCCGGAGATACTGACTGTCCGAACAACTATAGACCTATCTCAATCCTTACATCTTTGTCTAAAATATTTGAGCGTGTCATAAATTGTAGGCTCATTAATTACCTAGAGTCAAATAATCTACTTGCATCATCACAATACGGTTTTAGAGCAGGAAAATCGACTGATGATGCCGTTTATAATTTCACAAACTTTGTAGTGAGAAGTATTGACAAAGAAAAGAAGTGTCTTACCATCTTCCTTGACCTGGCTAAGGTGTTTGACACAGTCTGTATCTCCAATCTCTTAAATAAACTAAACCGTTTGGGTATTCGGGGGAAGCAGCTTGATCTTTTTGTAGATTATTTATCGGGTAGGTCTCAGTGTGTGAGTATCGGTGAGCATGTGAGTGATAATCTGGAAGTAACCCATGGAGTCCCGCAAGGGAGTATTCTTGGGCCTACTTTATTCTTATGTTACATAAATGAACTCTGTCAGCTTCAAATCCCAGACTGTAAAATAATCTCATATGCGGATGACACCACATTGACATTTGTAGGTGATACCTGGGAGGAGGTCTTTATTAAGGCTCAGGCCGGTTTCAACATTGTCTGCCACTGGCTTGCTGCAAATTCCTTAACTTTAAATGCAGATAAGACAAAATACATGCAATTCTCCATCCGAAATCCAAAAGTGAATACACAGAATGTAAGTCAGATCTTTGCTCACCAATGCTCTGTCCCTCCTATATTACAGTGTAGTAATTGCCCACTTATCAAATCAGTGGAAAATATACGTTACTTAGGTGTAACCTTTGACAAAAGGCTCTCCTTTGGTGGACATATTCATAATATTGCCCAAAAAGTGCGTAAACTCACTTATATATTTAGGCAGCTCAGGCACATAGCAGATAAGAAAATACTTATCATGGTGTACTATGCCATTATCCAATCGATTGTGACCTACTGTATTACTACATGGGGTGGTATCGAAAAAACACATTTATTAGAGTTAGAGAGAGCCCAAAGGTTAGTTTTAAAGGTATCTTTTTTCAAACCTAGACTGTTTCCTACACGGAAGTTATATCAGGAAACTGGAGTATTAACTGTTAGGCAGCTGTACATTCTCTTTAGCACCCTTCGACAACATAAGGATTTATCTGCGTTTAATCTGGAAGTATTAAACAAAAGAAGGCACTATGATATATGTAATACTTATAAAGCAAGAACTAGTTTTTCACAAAAATTCCATAACTTTACAGGACCTAGATTGTATAATAAAATAAATAAAATATTAAATATATATAATGATAACACCCAAATTTGTAAGAGAAAAATAACATCGTGGCTATTAGGACTAGACTATATAGAAACCGAAAAACTTCTGGAAGTAATGAAATGAAGATAAAAAGAAATGAAATAACTTCAATTTTGTATTATTTACTACATTTACACAATCATTATTCTCATACACACTCAACACAAATACCTACACACCCCTACATACACACACCTCACATACACATACCACACATACATGCATGCCACACTGAACTCAAATTATTTTTATTACTAAATTTTTTATTTCTACTTCACTCTTCTACTACACGTACAAAATAATATTACTTGAAACTTTTGCTTCAAAATTAATTAATTAATATATTTTTCCATATTTCAATCTCTGGTACATTGATAACTCTTTTTCGATTGTACTGTATCTATGTCAGATTAAAATTGTTGGGGGACCTGGTGTCCTATAATACAGGCTCCGGCTTAGTTTAGGCACCAGTCTCCCACAAATAAATTCTTTATACCTGTGTAAATGCACAACCTTAAATAGCTCAAATGTATTAGTCTAAGATTTTATTTGTGGAAGAGAAAATAAACGTCTTATCTTATCTTATCTTATAACTTACGAGCAAATAACAAGTAATTAGAAAACTAAACAATACTTTTTTTATCAGCGCAGCGCTTTAAAATACATCACACCTTTGGAAACCATTTCGTTTTGACTAGCGTAGAAACGAACCTGTAAACCCTACAATAATTACTAAATTGATCTCAATACTAATCGACAACATAACTCAAATGTCGGCTATATTGCAATGACAATAATAACACGGTATTCATTTATTGAAGAATATTTAACCGGCGCGGGCGCAGGACGTGGCGTAAGCTTCGCCCACGATGCGGTATAAAATAGGATTGTATAAAGAAGGTTAAGTTTTATTAACGCATGATGAAGAGTTAAGTTATGTATTCAGCCAGCGGCAGAGTGACTGATGAATTAATAAAAAATGCTAGTGTTGAATTTTAAGGTCACGGATTAGGTACTCGCTTCTTTCATTAATATTTTTCTTTCGTTGACCGATTGTGTAACAGAAAGGAGAAATAATATTATAAAGACACATCGATAAGAACAAATTTTAGTATGGCAGCAACTTGATTCGTGAAATAATCGTGTTTTTCAGGATTTTTTTCACTAATTCAGAGTTGCTGCCTATAAATATATAGGTACTATAAAAGCCTATAAACCATGTATACCATAAAAGCGGCCAGTGATAGAAAAATGTCACTGAAGCGAGTAATCCATGACTGTAAAATTCAAAACTGGCATTTTCGATTTATTCATCAGTCACTCTGCCGCTGACTAAAGAGGTTATGGTGACTGTCAATTGCACAGAGTTTGTACATCTCGTGCAGCTGCCGAGTTTGGTGAATAGGTTCCTTCGTTCTGTTAAAAGTCAAAACTAATTTTCAACCACTGTGACCTTTTGTTCACGTTCATACTGTATCATTGTAATTATTTGATACGAGTTTTTTTTTAAATCATGTATGGGCTTGTGTTTTACTGCTAGGATTGCGGTAAAACGCAAGCCCCTAAAGGGTTGCGGTTCAACCAAGTCAAGCCCATGCGGTTGTCGATCGTGCACCGCTTGCCTAGCAGAAACCTATTCAACCTATTATTGCATAAAATCAATTGCATATTGTATGAAGTTAACCTTTTTTACTTTTTTATTTTGTATAAGGTCTTAGTACAGATTTCAAAATACAGTTCGTATAAGTTAAATCAATGACCCACTTAAATAAATACATTTTTATCACCGTATAAAACTGAAATTCATTCATAAATGTTACATGTTTGTAGTAGAAGCTGGTAAAATTATGTAAGATCCGTCGTTGATTTCTTGAATGAAGTAAATATTTTGCGCTGTTCTTCAACCTTCTTACTATGCAAGGTATATATTCAAGAAACTAAAGTGACATGATTGTGATATAAATATTGAAGTTTTGGCTACTTTTACGTTTATTTTGACGACTTCCCACTTCGTCAACTTTTTTATTCCGTACAAGAAATTCCGTTAATTTTAGTTGGCTAAAGTGAAGTTGACAAAATGGAATGTAGACAAAATTTCCACTGCTCAGAATAGATTGACTAAAAACCATAACTTTGCTTTGCTAGCCATCGAACCATCAAAATTGAACTCGGAATCAAACAAAATACTCACCCAATATACCAAAAACTTTACATTCACTGGAATCTCTACTCTCTTTGTTATATTATAAGATCAAGAAAGCTCATTAATTCCGTTTTAAGCAATACATTTCCTGTGTCTAGTAACTTAATATTAAGTTTACCCACTACAACTTGAAGAGTAAATTAAAGACTTAACAAGTACCTACTGAAACCTACTTGAAAAGCGTATTCTAATTAAGCACTATGAAATTCGAGCATTCATACTTTTTGTTTACGGAAATATTAAAGAAGTTTATATTTTTGTTGGTTTCTTTGCCATTATTCCTGTTTTACGAATTACTCAGCCCTAAAGTCTACTAGTACATATATCACGAATCTGTGATCTTGACAAGACAAGTAATGTTTCTTATGGTAACATTCGTGTATTAAAGTAAAAATATACCCTATTAAAATAGATACGTTATAAACAAATGGATGTAATTATGACTGTGATTCTGGTTTTCTTAATTGATGAACAAATCATTGACGTTTACAGTGTACACCATTAGTGATTATAAACACAATTATACAAGAAGCCAGTTCCTTATTAGGTAGAATAAGGAGATCATTGTTTAATTGCTGTTGCGGTCTGTTTATGTTAGTTACCTGTACACTTTATACGTCCAAGGACTGCTTGAAACAATTGCATCCCTTTTTAGGGTTCCGTAGTCCTACAAGGAACCCTTATAGTTTCGTCATGCCCATCCGTCTGTCCGTCTGTCCGTCTGTCCTAATCCTTTACAGCTTAATAACTTCAACAGTTATAAACATAAGTAGATAGATAGATAGAATATACTTTATTGTACACCATGAAAATAGTAGTAAACAGGAACAACGTATAAATTATGGGTACATGAGAAGAACATGTACATGGTACATGGTTCATGGTAAGTAAATGAAATTTTGTTAAAAAATTGTTTACAGATCTCAATTTTAAAGGAATAAAAAATGCTAGTGTTGAATTTTAAGGTCACGCATTTAAGGTGGCGCCCATACATGTGAAATGGGGATGTAAATATTTTTTTCGCTGCACCCCCTCGTGTGGGGTATCATTGAATAGGTCTACTAAAATGAAGGTAATGTTTCATACATAACTTTTTTATCAGGTAAGTAGTATACCATCTGCGAAATACAGTTCACCAAAGTGGCTTGTAATGTGTCCCCCCCCCCCTGCTATTTCTAAACTATGCAACGTAGAAACTTATAGTCTTCCACATTGATAGACCTTTATAAAAACTCTCTTTTAAAATTATTTCGAGTAGGTATAATGTGTTAATAAATTTTTGAGTTATAATGAGAAAACTGAAAAATACTTAAGAAGTCCTAGTTCATAGGTCGTTAGACGATCCTTAGGACCTTAGAGAAAAATGATCTTAGCAAATAATGCTCCTTTAGTTACTTTCTATTTAAAAAAATCACAAAAAGAAACTTTGTGTTATATCGATATGACACACCTTCTTAAATTTATCTTCTTAAATTTAGCGCTAGGTGGCGCTGTTTGCCAAAACTAAAATAGCAATGATTAATATTCGATTTGATTCGTTTGTAATTAGACCTACTTAAGGAACCCTATAAATATACCTGTTGTGTTGTGACGCAACTTGGGAGAGGCCTATGTCCAGCAGTGGACTGCGATAGGTTGAGTTGATTGATGAAGGAACCCTATAATACTGAGCATGGCCCGACATGCTCTTGGCCGGTTTTTATGTCTACTGTTGTAGGTATGTCTTTTATCTTTTTAAATTTATCTCTTTCCATCTGTTGTTCATCCAAACCACCACTTAAAACTTATCGATAACTTTGTTTAAAACAATTAAGGGCAAAAACATCATTATTGTCTTTGCTTTGAGTTTTCAGAACCAATATTATTACTGAAGTTGGATAGGAAATTTAATTTTGATCAATAATACCAAATAGCACGATAGGTAGCCCCATAAAGTTCGCCAACCCAAAATTAAGTTCGTAAGTCGTAACATATTCAGTGAGCAGCCATCAAACAAACGAGGATACTTCCAGTCCCGCAGTAAATAGTTTAATGGAGAGGGTTTAAGACGACTCTCCAGTCCAGACATGTTTAGGGACTCGTCTAACACTTTACACACCTGTCTCGTACTAACGGAGTTAATTATCTAAATAATGGCTTCGTTGGACGGCGGAGAATGCATGTTTGCCTGTAACACTTGTCCAAAATTTTGCTTGAGTGGGCTTAAGGAGTTGACGTCACTTCATTGGACTGGTGTTGTAGGAGCAATTTTGTGGCCGTTTTGAGGGTGTTTTGCATGTGAAGATTTACTGTCTGTAAAAGGACTGTACGGGAGTAATATTAGTGAGGGAAAAAAAACTAAGAAATGAAATAGTTTTGATTTTTCAACGGTTTTGAGGCAAGAATTGTGAATTGTGACTACTACTCTTCCTACAGTTCTCTTGGTTTAATCATGTGTTTTTTTTTTTTCTATTTTGAATTCGGGGTTTTTATCCATGTGGATATGTCAACCCCATCATGCCTTATGCCATCTAACTAAAACCAATATAAGATCAACCTAAGTATAATAAGGGAAGTCTTAATCAATGAAGTAAACTAATTGTTTTGCAACATCTGATTTTGGTTGTGCTAAGATTGTTTGTAATCATGTGTTATGTAACGTAGCAAATCGTTATTGGTCATAATATTATAAAGTGTTCCTGTGTTCTGTAATTTTCAAAGAAACAGGAACAAGGCATTGCAGTTTTATGTCTATATTAGGTAGGTTCTTTTTCATTGAGGCCAAGTATTTTTTTAAATCCAATTTTAAGATTTCCCCAAAATTTTCAAAACGTTTTAGTGTTCAAATAAAAAATCGAATTCAAGATCATTAATTCTGTAGAATAATACTTCTTGCTTTGACAAACGAGGACGGGGAGACAAAGATTCAATCATAAAGATTTATAAAAAGATTAAGGGACTCGAAATAAACAGGAGGCATTAAGTTTAACAGTCTAGCCACTATGATTAAATTGGGAAACTTATTGCAATAAAGTCAATGTTACGAAATAACAGTATGAGAGATAATAAAACCATTATTTCTAGGGGCGTGTTTCAAGTTCCAACTACTGGCTTACCATTCGTAAGTATTATTGCAATGGTTTACTGTAGTTATGTAAATATATACAAGGTTTATAAGTATTATGGCGTCAGATAATTCCATTTCCTTTGTCTATTTTCGTCGATTGCTAATATAGATTTTACGAAAACATAGAATTTGGGTGTGGTGAACCTATCAGTTGTTTATTATATTGCTTAGTGTCTTTACGTGCACCTTTTGTATCAGAAAGTATTTATTAGTAGACTGTTTACGTGACTCTATTTAGTTCAGTTTCTAGTGCATTTTCATTATTACTTACTATGATCAATCTAAGGATCTTTGTAATTACGTACTTATTAAAATTTTACGGTCAAGCAAGTTAGATATTAAGATACATACGTGGGACACTCAGAAAGTTTTGCGAAACTAAAAAAAATTGTTCTATACGTACATATATTTTTATCAAATCTTTTCAAAGTACTTTCCACCAGCCTCTATACAAAGATTCATGCGCCTAAACCAGTTTTCAAAACACTTTTTCCAGTCCGCCGCAGACACCTCGTTTACAGCCTGCTCGAACGCAGCCAGCGCATCTTCCGGCGACGAAAATTGTATCCCTTTGAGCTGATTTTTTATTTTTGGGAATAAAAAGAAGTCACACGGTGCTAGATCAGGGCTGTAAGGAGGGTGACCCAGGAGTTTGACTGGCGTGCTGTCCAGGAAGTCCCTCGTTTTGAGTGCGGTGTGCGCAGGTGCATTGTCGTGGTGGAGCAGTAGCCCGCGGAGCCCTGTGTTTGGTCGCTTGTTGCTTATAACAGAGAAAACTTCTGGCAAACATTTGGTAGTATACCAGTCGGCATTAATGCTTCTTTGATCCCGTAAGGGAATTGATACCAAGTGGCCAGTCAAATTAAAAAAGCTAGCGATCAAAATCTTACCCCCGCTTCTAGATCGCTTCACTTTGGTAGGCGTTGGCTCATTTTGAAACACCCAAACAGTCGACTGGCGCTTGGTTTCTGGGTCGTATTGATAAATCCAGGACTCATCACCTATAACGATGTCGTAAACACGCCGAGACGAGCCTGCTTCAAATTTGTTAAGCATATCACGGCACCATTCCACCCGGGCCTGCTTCTGAGCATCGGTGAGGTTGTGCGGCACCCAGCGTGATACTATCCTCCTCACGCGAAGATGGCTGTGTAGAATCTCGTGAACGCTTCCCGATCCAATCTTCAATATGTGTTGAATCTCCTGATATGTAATTCGCCTATTGTCTTGGATTAAATTTTTCACTGCTAGCACGTTTTCTTCGGTAACAGCCGTCAAAGGGCGACCGCTTCTTTCGTCATCCCCCAAAGTTGGTCGACCGCGCTTGAATTCGTTATACCAACGATACACGGTTGCCTTGGAAGGGCCTTCATCCATGAATGCCATTTGAAGTCTATCGTACGATTCATCCGGTTTCAGGCGACACTTGAAATCGTATAAAATCATAGCTCTAAAATGTTCCCGGCGCAGATCCATATTTCAGTGAGACACAATACTTTGAATTAACTCGCAAAAAATGTGGAGGGAAATTTTGAAATTGGAACTTACTTATTTTTACTTATAAATAATCATATTTTCGAAAAACATTATAACTGGCCAGTCTCCCATATATAAAAACTTTTTTTCGCAATACTTTCTGAGGGGCCTGGTACGTAATAACACTAATAACAAACACTGCCTTAAGTGATGTGATGAAACATTGGTGAGCTATTGAAGAAATAACATCTATAAATGTCCGACAGCTGTCATTACAGCAATGATATCTGACACCTGTCAAATTATAGTATCCATTGTTAGTGGCTATTATCCAAATATGATTCTTACCATGGGCCGTGGCTCGTCATCAACATCATCCACTCAGTCTATCGCAGTCCACTGCTGGACATAGGCATCTCCCAAGTTACGCCACAACACTCGGTCCTCTGCCTTCCGCATCCAGTCCCCCCAGCTACTTTAATCAGGTCGTCAGTCCAACTGGCTGGGGGCGCCCTTTGCTGCGTTTGCCGATTCGCAGTCTCCACTCAAGGACTCGTCTGCTCCAACAGCCATCGGTCCTTCGACAGACATGGCCAGCCCACTGCCACTTCAGCTCTGATCCTGCAAGCTATGTCGGTCACTCCGGTTCTCCTCCGGATAAGATCGTTACGAATTTTTATCTTTTAAGGAAACTCCAAGCATAGCTCGCTCCATAGCTCCATGGCCCATCTTTGTAAAGTAAACCCTATCTATACATTACTTCATGGCTATCACTGTAAAGTAAACCGTAGCTATGCATCGCTCTAGATTACAGACAATCTATCTACATATTTACTCTGCCTGTATTATTCGACTCACAGTTAATCAACAGTGTATTTCTTATTATGTTTGTTTACTGCTTTCTTATCGGTCACTATAACCAAAATATTTTTAAGTTACAAACATACAATTGTTTATTGAGAAGAGTAAAACTTGTAAAACTCTCCCAAACTCTCCTTTCTGATTTACTGTCAACTTAACATGTTCTGTGTCATGTATATTTTCCTTAAAAAGCCCTTTAAACAATAATCATGTGAGGTAGCTTACTGGTTGAAACTAACAATCACAAATTCACAATCCTTGATAGGTACCTTGAAACAAAACATATAGCAAATTCAGCTCAGCAAACAGAATTATAGTAATATCAGAGGCAAATACAAGCAACCACTCACCGAGAAATAGATGGCAACAGTTTTGTCAAGGCCCCGCAATAACGGCGCGGAACAAGCCACAAATTATTTAGCTTTATATCTACCACTTTATCTTAATAGATATGTGTTGCAATATAAAGTTGAAATCTCTACAGGAATTGGGGTACATATTATATCGATTGGCTTCTTTGATACTGTTATAAAGGTAATGTGTACTTATCATTTGGATCAGTGTCTTTGCCTTTTAGTTTAAAACATGTGTCGCTAGAGTAGCTTTTTCCACGGAAATTATTCATTTAACTTTGATGGACACTATAACTGTCTTATTCTTATGTGTATTCATCTACAACAACACATAACATAACATCACGCCTGTATTTACCCGAAGAGGTAGGCAGAGGTGTATAGCAGACCCACATTTCGCCAGTTATATTATAGTCCCATGTAATAGGGGGCGAGCCTATTGCCATTAACCGGGCACAAATCCAGACTCCGGGCTGCTATTATCTACTCATCAATCAATCATTCAAATTAGGTAGCCAATTACAGAATTAGGTCTTATTCAATTTTTATGTTTTATTGTGTTGGTACCACGAGTGTTTCATATTTAGATATGTTACAGCTGCAGCCCTTTTCTACTGTACTTACATCAAAAAATCCTTTGAATTTTACCATATTCAACTAACTGCAATCAGCTGCAACTAACATAACGTACACACTTCACAGAAAACTACAAGTCTTTCTCTGCCATTAGTTACCACACATTACCTACATCTGTCGCTTCAAGTCTAAAATACCCGTACTTACGACCATTACCGACTACTTGCGACTTTGAACTTTCTTAATGAACTCCGTGTCAAATAATTGAGTGCACTTTAGTACAGTTTGGAAGAAATTTTGAACTCTTAAAAAATTTTGAAGGTTGAGGGGGCTCGTGGCGACTGCGCCACGGTTACAGTTGTTACTTAACAACCCTGCGGATTGTATGGTCTGCGAGGCTAAGCTACACTTGCCGTGGTCAGTCCGTGGATGGGTGACCGTTTCGTTACATATCGTGACCCGTGCCTCAGAGAGCACGTTAAGCTGTCAGTCCCGGTTGTCATACGAATATCTGTAGCAGTCGTTACGGGTAGTCATATGCCTAAGTCTGACAACTGGTCTAACTTCTGAATGTCAGTTTTTCTCAGTAAATAGGTTTCGTAAGTAGGGTAGGTCTGGTGGCAGTCGTTCCGTGTCAAATGCTGATGTTCAGCCCAATCTGGTAAGACTGGAAGCCGACTCCAATAAAATTGGAAAAAGCTCTATGGATCGTGACATTCATACTTTTGAAGATTTTCACTACTCTGAGATTGTCACATTAGTTTACTAGAATGTTTTCTTAAAATTTTATTATAATCAGACTGTTGCACAGTGTTTTGATTTGATTCAATGCTACATTAATCAGCTGAATTCAATTGAACTCATAAATTCGGTAGTTTTCAATACAAGGTAATGAATAAAAATTAAAGGTTCAATTTTGCAATAGCCTTTCATCAGAATCCATTTAAAACTGTTCACGAATGCTACATAAGTACTAACATAATCACTAGATTTATAACCCTACTGTGTGTGCCTGTGTTTTACTTAGTAACTTTCAGAATTATGTTATCATGTATCAGACATAATGTATCCTTGGCATTTGTCACGAGATCATTTATCATGAATTTCATCATCATAATCATCCTAGCCTGGTATCACATATTGCTGGGTAAAGACATAGACATCCTTTCGTTATGGCCAGCCTTTTCGATCTTGTGCGTCCCTCATCCAGGTGTTCCTGTGGCTTTGGCGATATCATCAACCCCACGAGGTTTCGAAAGGCCCAGCTTTCTCCGACTTGACCCTGGCCACCACTCGGCCAAAGCTCCATCGGCCATCTCCACGCCGAGATAGATGTGATGATGTCTTGCCCAACTTCATTTGAGCTTAATCGCCCCATCACCGACGTAGACTTTCGTATTAACGTTTTAGTATTTCACACCTTAATTTTGTTGCGTAAGTTTATATTTATCGCGACTACTTGTAATGTTTACAACGTATAGATTAAACTGGGATGAAGTAAACAAGCTAAGACCATTTATTTTGCGTTTGTAGGTTACACTACTTCGTAGCTTATCTTTATTAAACTTTACTTTATTATACTGGTTAAATTTGTCTAGCTCTTTTATTCTTTTCATCTTTTATAGTTTGTTATATTTTATAGAAGGTTACTTAAACCTTCTGAAATTTTTATGGAATAGGATGGCGAAACGAGCTAAAGACCCACCTGATATTAAGCGGTTACCTTTGCCCATAACAACTGTAATATCACCTAGGCTGCCTAAACTGAGACAATAAAATTGGAAAGTCTCATGACATTGTAATTTCATCGGCACCCGTATTATAATTATAACTTTGTTTCTTTTGCGAAACATACTTTACAAACTCATTACCTGAGTATGTACTTACGCTATATTTTAAGTAAGATGTTAATGTGTTATGAAAAGTGTTCGTTCTTACTCTTCTAATTTATCATTAGTTAAAACCTACCTGCAGGCGTGGCATGACCACTGTTGACAAAAGATTTGTCTACGGAAGAATAGAAAAAACTACATTGTATAGAACTAAAGTTCTACAGACAGATAAATCTGTCATTTTGTCAATTCTTTTGTAGACAAAACGCTTGTCTACAGTGGTCATGCTACGCCTGCTGGAGTGCTTTACTGTGAATAAGTCAAGACTGATAGACTGGCTCAGAACAAATTTTGTTCTAAGCAGACTTCAAAGTTTGTGTCGGAAATAACGAGTTTTAAGAAAATGTGCTTTGAAGGTTTATGTTCAAATAAAAAAACCGGCCAAGAGCATGTCGGGCCATGCTCAGTATTATAGGGTTCCTTAAATAGGTCTAATTACAAACGAATCAAATCGAATATTAATCATTGCTATTTTGGTTTTTGCAAACAGCGCCACCTAGCGCTAAATTTATGAAGCTAAATTTAAGAAGTGTGTTTCTTTTTGTGATTTTTTCAAATAGAACGTAGCTAAAGGAGCATTATTTGCTACGATCATTTTTCTCTAAGGTCAATGACCTTTGAACTAGGACGTTTTAAGTATTTTTCAGTTTTCTGTCTATAACTCAAAAAATTATAATCACATTATACTCTAAATAATTTTAAAAGAGAGTTTTCACAAAGGTCTATCAATGTGGAAGATTATAAGTTTCTACGTTGCATAGTTTAGAAATGGCAGGGGACACACACATTGCAAGCCACTTTGGCGGGCTATATTTCGCAGATGGTACACCTGATAAAAAGGTGATGTATGAAACATTACCTTCATTTTTAACCGACGAAAAAAAGGAGGAGGTTCTCAATTCGACGCGTATATTTTTTTTTTTTTTTTTTTTTTTTTTTTTTTTTTTTTTTTTTTTTTTTTTTTTTTTTATGTATGACCACGCATAACTTTTTACAGAGTGGTCCGATTTTGATGATTCTTGTTTTAATGGATAGGGTATATCTCGAAGTTGGTCCCATTTAAATTTCAAAATCAAAATCCACCCTTAAGGGTAGTAAAACAGGGGATGAGTGTTTGTTCACCCACTGAATTCTTACCTGTTAACCGATTCTGTTGAAACTTGACACATATAAATATAGTTCTGGACACTACGACATAATGGAGACTGGAGTTAGATTTTAACCACAAAAAAATGAAAAATAAAACTTTTTAACAAAAAATTGAACCGACGAAAAGTGAAACTGAAAAGCGAAAAATAACTATTTATGAGTCGGCGCCAAACAACCAATTAGGGCAGATCATTAAATTACTTTAAATAAATAATAAAAACAACGTCACATCAAAAACAACGTGAAATTTTCAACGATAAACAATAACTTTCCAAAAATGCGTTCTCCGCTCGGCCACTTGTAACTTACACGCACTTTGCATGTTAAAAGTTCGTTTGGCGCCGACTCATAAATAGTTATTTTTCGCTTTTCAGTTTCACTTTTCGTCGGTTCAATTTTTTGTTAAAAAGTTTTATAGTAGACCTATTCAATGATACCCCACACGAGGGGGTGCAGCGAAAAAAAATTTTTTTTCCCCATTTCACATGTATGGGCGCCACCCCTAAAGAACGTAAAAACTATTTTTTTATTCTTTTAAAATTGAGATCTATATGCAGACTATTTTTTAACAAAATTTCATTTACTTATGTTTATAACTGTAGAAGTTATTAAGCTGTAAAGGATTAGGACAGACGGACAGACGGACAGACGGACGGACATGACGAAACTATAAGGGTTCCTTGTAGGACTTCGGAACCCTAAAAAGAGAGTCGTACTTGTTTGTTACGAGATAAAATCATCCTATATGAATGTTTTGTTTGATTAAGGATCATAGAACAATAATAATATAGGTATCAAAAACACAAAATAGCGTTTTTTACCCAACCTTAAAAAAACGTAAATATCTCAGAAACTATATACAGACCCTCGTAGTGTGTCACACAAGATTCCTACATATTTATAGTAGGCTTAGCATGTAAGTTGACACATTAGTAAATTACCTGTAATAAGCATATTCAAGAGCTTGGAAGAATAAAAAGGCGGACGGAATCTCGCTAAACAAAAAGTGAAGCACCCATTGTAAGACGGCTCGCTTATAAGTACGGGCTGGCACGCACACGTTCACACCCATAATAAGACAATAACCCGTGATTACGCAACAAATCTCGTGTGACGGTAGTCATTGTCGTAGTTACAAATAAAATAATATTATATACCACCACCACACCACCACACACCACCACCAGATATGGTGTGTTAAAATTATGTCGAAATTATAGTTAGGTTTAGGAAAACACGAAGTGCTTCAGTCTTTTCTTAGCGAGATTCCGTCCGCCATTTTTTTTTTCGTCCGGGTTCAAGAGCGTTTAATTGGTTAACTTATAATACACCACATACTGCATAACGACTCTGCAAGTGCTGCCACGTCGGCAGCGCTGTGCATATTTGGTACGAATATATTTTTAACTTGTTGCGCTGGAAACTTGGAACACAAGAAAACAGTCAGTTAGTTATTTTAGTTATTTTTGATCCCATTTATTTTTTATTTATTTGAGGAAAGAGGTAGGGTCTTGAACGCCCCTAAGCCACTGCGACCTAAAAGATCTATTGTGACGCCTCTTGCAGCATTACAGCACTTCCCCAAGCTGCAAGTCAATCATAAAGTCGAATATGACCTTGGGGGAGGAGGATTTGATCTCCTGCATTGAGATGACGTGGCCTCCAAGATGCTGGCTTCTGATGTGGTGCACTGCATCACATTCGCATAGGATATGGATGGGCGTCTCATCCTTTTCGCGACAAAACCTGCAGACTGTGGTATCACTGAGGCCCATCCTGTGAAGGTGTTTGTTCAGCTTGCAGTGCCCAGTAAGGGTTCTTGTTAGGATTCTTATCTGATTTTTGTTCAACGAAAGCGCTTCTTTCGTAAACCTTTTTTTTGATCCCAACCTCTGAAGCTGATATAGAACAGGAAAATAAAGGAAAAGATAACAATGTAGCCATCCATATCCTTAGTTTAAAAGCCCTTATAAATAAGTGTATTATTATTTTGTGTTAAGAAATTGGGTCACGTTACTTTCACTGAATATCATAAAACAGATTCCCTGAAATTGATTGGAAATGAAAGCGCTTTTAGATTCAATATGGGCGTTATACCGTTTGCTAGTGATGTCCTCGATTGGATGTTTATCGATATCTATTAATTTTATTTTATTATGATTGAAACCGATGGTTGGATATTTTAATGAATTTAATGTTTCGATCGTTGGATTTGCTAACTAGTTAAATTTTTGTTAGGTCCGTTTTTTTTGCCATTCATTATCATCATCGTCATCATCATTTCAGCCGAAAGACGTCCACTGCTGGACATAGACTTCCCCCAAGCATCGCCACTACGACCGGTCCTGCACCTTCCGCATTCAGCGGATTCCCGCGACCTTCACCAGGTCGTTAGTCCACCTTGTGGGGGGCATGGGGGACTCTGCGCCTTCCAATACGCGATCGTCACTTCAGAACTTTACTGCTCCATCGGTCATCCGTTCTGCGAGCACTGTGCCCCGCCCACTGCCACTTAAGTTTGGCAATTCTTCGGGATATGTCGGTCACTTTCGTTCTCCTGCGAATCTCCTCATTTCTTTTTGCTATTATCTACATTTAAATATTCTACAAAAATCTACTCTGCGTAAACTATACACAATCTAAAATCAGTTGTTAAGACTCCCGGGAGTTTCTCAGGCGCTTATTGGATTAAAATATGTAAGAACATCCATACTCCACTTACGTATGTAAGTGGCGTTAGTTTAAAAAAACTTGATCTATATGTGCGCGAAACGTCCAGTAACCATAGTTTGAAATTCATATTATATCAGAAGTTGTGAAAATGGTAACTACTATCTCTCCGATGTGGAAAGTAAAACTTTAATCTATTACCCCTATTTATATCCAAACTTATCGATAACAAAATATCCAAGCACATCGATGTCAAAACTATCTCGTTCTCCCACAATTCATCCTTTGCGTTCCCTCTGAGCATTACTCCTCAAATATTTGTTTCAATTAGGCGTCTCAGAGGTCCCTCTCGGCTCCACGTCAAACAAATGATGATCGGTATATCAAGAGTGACGTACACGAATTGATATTACGAGACCTTTTACTTAGGGGGACCACTTTTATCTAAAGGCTGGATTGGACATTTTTATTGGAAACAAGACTTTGCCTGCGCCTACGCCCGCGTATAATTTGGCTTATCACAGAAAGACATAGCGCATCCCTCGGGAACTGTTTATTTCATAAGTCATTTATTCATTTGTGTAACATAGGTACAAAAAATAACATAAAGTTCTTAAATACAATAAAGAGTCCGCTATGTTATGCCAGCAGGCGTACAAATGTGTATTTAAAATTTAAATGAGAAATTTGAATCAATATGCTAGTAAAAAAAATATAGCTGGGATAAAAAGTATAGCCTATATTCTAAACCGGGATATGGTCTATCTTTGTGCCGAATTTTATTTAAATCTATTTAGTTGTTTCAGCGTTATTGAGAAGGAAACATCCAAACATACTCCATACAAATTTTCACATTTATAATATTAGTAGGATGAGAGAAGTTATAATTATTTTATCAGTGTTCAGTTTGTGTGAAACTCTTATACACAACATTTCAAATCCGTGGCCACTTTTTGGCTTAGGTAATTGTGGATGTCTTGATAGAAGTTGTGATTTACTTTTATAATCTCTTCTCCCTCGTGTCGTCTTTTATAATCTCTTCTCAGTCGTGTCGTCTTTTATAATAATATAATAATAAAATCTTTATTTCAGATTACAAGTAGATCCATTAAGTGTTAGTAAAAATAAAAGAAAACCTAAAACCTAATGTTAGTAACTAAAAATTAATAAATTTTGCTAAAAGTTAAAACTGGTCTCGTGAAGCCCTATCCAGTGTCGCAACATTGGACAATCCCACTTGTCGCATAATGCGCTTTTTTTTTCTTTTTTTTTTTCGAATTGACTCTCGCAGCTGGTACCGAGGTACCATTTCTGCTTAACCGGGCTGGTGGCGGAGAGTCCCATGTGGGACTCCATTCGCCGAAAGTTTTCCCTAATCCTAAACTTATAAACTAAAATCGCGATTACAATACCGCATAAGGGCGTCACCCAAGGGGGGGCTCGGACCTCGGCTTACAGGGGCATTGCAGGGGGACCCGCCGTTCCTATGTCCCCCTAGCAGCCGTTGCTGCATCAGGAATGAATTTCTCGAAAGTGGCGGACTTTCGGTGTATCGGGTGTGTGTGTGACACGTTAATCGCGAATCGCCGTTAATCGGCAAGCCTCGCCGGTGAGGCTAAGACCTACCTAATCCTAACCAGTGGCTATTAAGCCTACTCCTAGGAACAACTCTAGAGCATAGGGCCGGTCTCGCGTGGCGAGATTATCTCAGGTTGCGACACCGTGGGGGCGTCCCCAGGGTAGCTCGGACCTCGACTCAGGGTGCAGCTGGGGGACCCCGCCACCGGTCCCCCCAGCAGTCACTGCTGCATCGTGTTCTGTTTCTCGAGAGTCGGACACTCGGTATCTGTGTGGGTGTCGCGTCGGTCCTCGCCGGCGGGGACGATATTTAGGACGACGGCGTCGGAGTGACACAATGCGCTTAGGTGGTTAGGCTTTTATAATATCTTCTCCCGCGCGTCGTCTTTTATAGTAAAAATATATTTTTTTGACTTAAAATTATTCTATAATTGTGAATAAGATGAGAATCTTAATTTTTAACCATTTCAGCAAGAAAATTAGAAAAATTAATTCAGAAGTAGTTACTGAAAATCAAATATGAAACATGTAAACAACATTGACTCAAACCAAACACGATATAAACGAAAAGCTAAAGACGGCGACAAAAAATCTTAGCAAACTTTTGCGCTCAGGTCATTATTATTTTTCTGATGTCTGCGAGTGACTCCCCTTAAGCCAGAAGTCGCCGACGACTTTAATTAAACGCGACTTAAGACTTTAATTACTTCGAAGATAATTTTTTTGAGCTAACGCGCCTACCTTTTTACCCGACTAACTGGATTTAATATTGCTGTCTGCCAAGTTTTGGACGCGATAAGAATAAAGTAGTTTTATTATTCTTTGTTAGTCTGTACAAAATAAAATGTTAGCTACCTACTTACCTATATAATTATTTGTAAAAAAAAACATAATGAAATTGAATAGTTAAGTAATTACGTTTCGTTCAAAATCTTGAATGTTGCTTGGTTTTTTGCCTTTGAAAATCTATTAGAGACTAATTTGTTGCTTTTATAACCAACAAATAGAAAATTAATAGATATAAAGAGAATTAGAGATTAGACTGCCTCGTTGGTCTAGTGGTCGCAAGCGCGACTGCTGAGCGTGGGGTACTGGGTTCGATTCCCGGGTCGGGCAAAGTGTTATTGGGTTTTTTCATTAGGAAATTCTCAGTAGCAGCCCGGAGTATGGATTTGTGCCCGGTTAATGGCAATAGACTCACCCCCTATTACATGGGACTATAACATAACTGGTGAAATGTGGGTGTACTATACACCTCTGCCTACCCCTTCGGGGAAATACAGGCGTGATGTTATGTTGTTGTTAAAGAGAATTAAATAGGTAGCTGAAATTAAATGCATAACGGATTGCATTTTAATAGATACGTTCTATTTATAACATATGTTTATAAATATTGTAAATACATCAGCTGTGCCCTTGTGAATACATTTTTATTAATTTCTAAATCACACGCAATTTTTACCTGATTAATTAGATTAGACTATAAATACTGAGTTTTTTAAATTTAATTTATTACAATAATTTGTCAATATTACTAAAATAATATTACTTTGATTTTAATCTATTTATAATTAATGTTGAATTTACTTTAATAACAATGGAGACCAATATACATTGTGGAGCATACACGCCTAATGCGTTTAATAGAGTGAGCATAGAGCGGTGCAACAATATTGCGTGGTGTAACTAAATGGTCAGGCGCTTGAAAAAGAGTGGCACATAACTGCCGTCGGCGCTTTACCTATTATCACTTATAGGTCTACAAACATTACAACTGCTTTTAGATGTTTTAATATTTTACTGAAATGCATCATACTGAGATTATTTAGAGCTGACTGAATACTTACTACCTACTTATTTATTTATTTCTTATTGTTACAGGTAATTACCGCTTCATTAATTCGGATCTTTGATGTAAGTAAACTTGTTCTCACAAAATTTGCAAAGATTAAACTGTTAAAATTAAATTCTATAATCTATTATAGAGTGCTGCGTGTTCTCAAGTTGCTTGCCTTACTATTTAATCATGATATTATATAAAGGTAAGTAAAATTAGGATATTGTTTTTAACATATTACATAAATACAATCATTTTCACCAACATAACATTTATCTAAATAAAATACACAAGGGGCTTAGCTCTAAAACAACTGTAACACTTAGCAATACTGCCTGACATCAACTGAAACTTTAACGATGCTAATCGCAGTAATAATAGACATAAGACATCAAAGCGAACGATATAACTATTAAAGATACCCTCGTAATTGTTACACCATATACATACATACGTACGTAGTTAATGTATTCACTATAGAGGTAACAAAAGACCCGTTCAGAGGAACCATTCACTAAGTGAATATTGCGAAGAGGCAGCCACTATAATTACATGGAGATACGTATAGAATCTAGAAGGAAGTGGCTTATAAAAGTGTTCATAATCAAATTGATTAGTGATTTTTGAATACGGGTTTATTTCTGTGTTTTCACCGAGAATATTGGAGTATCCATACATACATATATATTATCACGCCTGTTTCCCATTGGGGTAGGCAAATACTATGTATTTTCTGTCACTGTCATCCATTGAAGAGTTCCCTTCTTTATCTCCGAAGATCTTCATCAGATTTTCACCAAATTATACTTTCTAAATGCAGATGCTTGAATTAATGATGAAAATACCAAAATCGCCATATGTATGCCTATAATATTTCAGGAGTTCCCTCAATTTGATACGGATTCCATTATCAGAACTATATCCTTTCAGGGACCAATCTGGAAGTATATCCTTTCAAATAAATAAATAAATCCAAATCGGTTTATAAATAACGGAGTTCTGAGGTAACTAACACTATAAAAAAATACAATCGAATTGAGAATCTCCTCCTTGCTTAAACTCGATTAAAAATGCACGCTCCTCCTCATAATTTGTCGTAGAATAATGTCATTATGTTATTATTGTATGACACTAATGCTTTTTTAGATAAAACCTGAAAAAAGGATCTCTACGAATATACACGTAAAACTAAATAATACAGTCTTAAAATATGTCAAGCACGTCTTCCACTGTATTCTCAGAAACGGAGAAAGACATTTCTAGTTAACAATTTGCATCCATAGCCGGCTGTTAACACAATTTATAGTTAGCGTCTCGTTGGCACAATCAGGACTCTTCGCATTGCTAATTGTAGCTCTTCTTTATCCAACTCTACCTCTAACAAGGGTAATCCAACTAAAATTAGTGTTGAAAAAACTTCGGCTAGACCAAATGAAAGTAAAAAGAAAAACATGTAAAACTAAAGAATAGTTTTTAGCTTCTGAAACAAGGGAAATTTTATACTCATGCTTGGATCTTAATTTGAGGGTGGTGGAAATGTCTGGCTATTTAAAAAATATTATTTTACGGATTTGTCCATACATATTATCACGCCTGTGTTCCCCGAATTGGTAGGCAGAAGTGTATAGTACACCCACATTTCGCCAGTTATTATAAATCCCATTCCAGACTTCGAGTTGCTACTGAGAATTTCCTAATAAAACCCAATAGCACTTTGCCCAACCCGGGAATCGAACGAATCGAACCTGCTCCATGCTTAGCGGTTGCGCTTGCGACTACTACTGTTTTTTTTATAATAGAGGGGGGCAAACAGGCAAACGGGTCACTTGATAGCTAAGCAACACAGACCAGTAAGCCTCTAGATGCCGATTAGCCGGACACCACCGTTCACCACGCATATGCAGTAGCATTGCATATCATACGCCCCGCCGCCAATCAGGTCATCAGTCCGTCAGCGAGCGGCATCAATCATACGGAATCATACCACCGAATTTTTGAGCCGACCAATTATAACGCGCTATCCGCCCGATCTGATCTCTGCTAAGCAATCACCGCCGCCCATGGACATTCGCAAAACCAGAGGAGTTGCCGATGCGTTGCCGACCTTTTACAAAGACTATTCTTTTACAAAGAAATTTCATTTAATTTATTTATCAACAATTCTAAAATTGTGTTTGAATATTGTACAAGGTAGTAATAATAACGAAAACATTACAATATATTGTAATGTTTATAATAGAATATAATTCAAACAGTTACATTAATCTGCAGGTTTAACTTTAATAGTACTTACTAGTATTACTTCATGATAGTATATGTGAAACAATATTTAATGTAAGACCTCAATGTATGTACCTACCATATGGGTACTAAAAAATAAATATTATTCTATTATATTCTAATAAATAAGGTTATTAGAATATAATAGAATAATAATCTATAATAAAAGTTCCACAAAGTATCTTAATTCCATTTCCTCATCCTAAAGTGCTCGTATTTAATTAGCTAAATCCTACCTATCCTATCCACGATAAAATTTAATCTGAATTCATTCTCAACTACTGCTTTCCTGTTGTATCGGTTAATCCCGGTACCGATTAAAATCAATGAAGGCAGCCAGAGGGCTACCCCACCACTTAAAAATAATTCATAGACCCTTCATTACCCTCTTTTAATAAAAGGAAATACTTCGCAAATTGTTTTAATTATGTTACGCCCAATTTTTTTACTCCATATTTTACGGAATCCAATGATTTGTTTTATGTGATTTTTAATTAATTGTAAGTAAAAAGTAATTTTTCTTCATTAGAAATAATGATCAGGTGATAAAGTGTCAATTGGAGTTGGAACTTCTGACTTTTTAATTGGATATCGATTAAGGTATCATAAAAGGAACTTTCATGCAATAAATTTTGAGAATTTTTAAACAAAAATGCTCCAAGAAAAGAATAAATAACTTATATTTGTTTCAGGATTCTAAAGAAAATAAAGAAAGTGAGGGAAGTTTGAAATATTTACTATAATATTGCGGCACTGAGGTAGTATCGGTTGATATTTTTTCTTTCATAAAAAAGAAAACTGATGGGGCTGTCTTGGCGTTGCAGTGCGTCAGGAATGTTTGCAGCGGCGCGTGTAGACTGCTTCTACACTATAATGAATGCGCAAGCGTGCAGCATCACTGGTGGCACGAGTCATGGCCGGCTCCAACAGGGTTCTGAACATGATAGCTGACAAAGTGGATTGTCCATATATAATCCGCTGCTGTCAGTTACATTGTATCAAAATATGTAACTGTTTACTAACACCTAGGTTTAAGATAATAAAATTGTTACTAACCCCATATGAACCCTTTGTTTTTTTCGATATAAAGTGTATCTATTCTATTTTATAATCATAGCTTATCTTTAAATAACTTGGTTTTAGAAAATTTGTCTATTAAGTACTATTTTTAGGGTTCCGTAGCCAAATGGCAAAAACGGAACCCGTTTATGGATTCGCCATGACCGTCTGTCTGTCTGTCTGACTGTCCGTGTATGTCACAGCCACTTTTTTTCCGAAACTATAAGAACTATACGGTTGAAACTTGGTAAGTAGATGTATTCTGTGAACCGCATTGATTTTCACAGAAAAATAGAAAAAAAAAACAATACATTTTGGGGGTTTTTAAATTTCAATTTTATCCAAACACATTTTGATAAAATAGCATGTCAATATTTTTTTTAAATTATGTCTAGTTAATTACCTTAACATTTCAAGTATAGGTATTTTTTTTTTGTTTTGCTCGATGATGCATGTTGCTGTAGGAATTAACTATTTCGTTATCATCACCTTGAAATTTTTTGGTAGAGTCAGGAATTGGGATACGACTAAAGAGATAGCTGCCTAACACTGAAAAAAAAATAGCTGACAAGTATAGCTACTTCAAAAATTGCCAAATTTTTGGTAATTAGTAGAAACCAAATTTTTGTCAAAATAGCTTATCTGATTTGCTGCCACATCTCAAACTAGTTAGCTAATAATATTATAAAAAAGCGACTAATAAACTGACGCTACTATTAGCGTGAGTTTATTAGTCGCCTTTTTATGTTAGGTACTAGCAGCAAAAATCTGTGCTACTCGACACAAAACTTTATTTTTTCAGTGTACTTTTCATAATTATTTATTTTCAGAGTGCCGATTCCGGGTTAGACACATAACACATACTATATCGAATGCGGTGACATTCGATCGTAAATCTGTAGCGCCCCTGGCGGTTAAAAAGAGGAACTACTGATTTATGAATGAAAGTAGACGCGTTCGAACGAATGTGCGTTAAGTGTCAAACTCGTACTAGGACTCGTACTACCCTCAGAAGTTACTGCTTGTTATTCTTCTAAACTAAGTTTTCGACATAGTCCACAGGATCAGTAAGCTGAAGTTGCAGTGGACTGGCCATGTCGTCGAAGGACCGATGGCCGTTTGAGCAGACGAATCCTTGAGTGGACTGAAAATCGGCAAACGCAGTTTCCCTACACCCTGGCACCCTTGCCCCCCAGTCAGGGAACCGATGACCTGATTAAAGTAGCTGGGGGGACTGGATGCGGAAGGCAGAGGACCCATTTGTGGCGCAACTTGGGAGAGGCCTATGTCCAGCAGTTGACTGCGATAGACTGGGTACTACCAAACTTATTAAAGCCAAATAATTATCAATTACTATCCTCCTCGTCAAGACACATCGCTTCACAGATAATGCACGTCCCAGTTAATTACATATGCGTTAGTAAACGATTAATTATGTCGTATTAATTAATCCTGGCTGTGCTGTATCTCTGGGCTAAGTAAATGCGATTATTATACCGGTTCACAATCATTTAATCCACAGTATCAATTTTGTTAATGAATTGGTTAAGAAAATGAAAATGATGAAAATGGTAATGAATGAATGATTGGTATTGCTGTTATTGTGTGCTTTCGCAGTGTTGTAGGTGTTTGGTTTGTAACTTCTTAAATTATAAAGGTGTCTTTGTTGAGATGTTTAAATAATTATGTCAGTGTAAAAAATATTTTAGTAATTATTTTTAATAACAAATATTTATTATAAATCCTACTTGTCTTGATATTTTTCCTAAATTTGTAATCGCTATCTTCATTCAAAACCAACGCATAAACGAACCCTTAAAAAGTAAAAAAAGAATTGTTTTATAATTATTGTTTACCATTCAATGCGTCGAGGGACCGCTTATTAAGAAAATAGGTGAAGGTACCCGAAGCATTTATAAATTTAGGTACGAGGTACGATTTTTTGTGATATTCATATGCCTCACTTATTTTTGTTTGTAAACGAATGTTTTATTTATAAAAAGCACCAACGCAACTTATAGCTTAAAGTTACTTACGTATACGACTTACACTAGACCTTCTGTTATTATCTACGTATGAATTTTAAAGCTACTTTTATCCCAATAACTATTTTAAATCTCATTTCAATATTCTCTTTAGGAATCTTTTTTCGTTCTAAAATTTAATGTCTTACCCTTCTTGCAAAATTCTTTCTAGTCAAGTCTATCCATCTACTAATACATAACGCACACTGTAATAATAAAGCTGTATTGTATTTCACTATTTTCACGTTTCATGACAAACGCACTTCACAGATGAAATATGAATAGGAAAGAGAGACGGGGTGAAATTTTATGAGGCTCTAGCAAAATATATCACCGCACTTGCAATATACTTTGGTATAAACAAATAAAATATGTGAGAGATAAATATTTACAGATATGGGTTTTGCAAACACCTATGCATTATTGGTTGAGTTGGTTCTATCTTGATTTGTATACAGATTACTCAAAAATTGTTAGCCGTTTAAAAAAAAATTGTACTTATGTAGTATGTAGGTACAGTCGACTGCATGACAGTGGTAACACTTCAATTCGAAAACTGCCCTTACTGCTTACGAAATAAGGATGCTGCTAATGTCAAAGTGTTTCCACCGACGTGCGGTCGACCGTACCTCCATGTCCAACTGCACAAGTATAGAATGTTCTAATCTAGCAGACTTTTTGACAGTTTCTAGGTACGTACATATTTCATAAGAATGAAAATTCTGTCCCAGACAGAATCAGCTTATGTCCAAAACAAGTCGAGCAAACTTGATTATAATAACGAGTACCTAATACCGTAACGTATTATTTTTAATTATGAAAATTAATAAAACAGAGAATCTAAACGTAATATAAGAAAACTGATGAGGACGAATTTAAAGTATATATTTTGTCCGGAACCGAAATCTTAGATCTGCGCCAAAGAACAAAAAATCGTGAAGGGCATTACTAATTTTTTTCCCTACATTGACGTAGGATATAGCGATCGAATTTATCACGCCTATGATCCCCTCTAGATATTTACTAGACCATAATTCATATTACTTTTATAAGTACCATAAAACTCTATAGGTATACACAAACCGCTATTATATATAAAAAAACGCTCGTTCTTCAGGGTAGCGTCGCTAGCAGTGGTGCAAAGTGGGCCAATTGAACACAATTTATGATATGGCTCGCTGCCTCCTTTTATGGTTTTACAGCATATTTATCGTTTTATGACATAATGGGGGCGGTTTATGATAATTCCTGAGCTGTCCCGTTTACGAGACGAAATGTCCTGCGGTACAAAATTTGTTGGTGGTAAAATACGAACTTCATGAGAGACACAAGAAAATTATTAAAAAAATCATGAAAATTTAATGTGTAATAGGAAAAAACATGATACCTACGTAAATAAAATTATATATGCTTACGTGTATTATACAGTAAAGTTTTGGAGTAGCGACCGCGTACTGGAAGGCGCAGCGTGGGTAGGCCACAAGGTGGACCGACGACCTGGTGAAGATCGCGGGAATCCACTGGATGCGGAAAGCGCAGGACCGGTCGTTGTGGCGATGCTTGGGGGAGGCCTATGTCCAGCAGTGGACGTCTTTCGGCTGAAATTATGATGATGATGACGTGTATTATCAAGTCCTTCAGACTGAGAAATTATTTCGGTGGAATGAATAAAACAAAACTAATAAATACTTTGACAAACTGATGGCAAAGTACCTCCTGTAACGCTTCTGAAAGATACCTCCTATTCTCCACTCTCCTCATGCTGTCAAGGTATAAGTCTATGAAAGATTTTGCTTTGATGGTTAGTAAAGACACGAGAGTGTTAACTTCAACCTTATTGGTTGAAATTGACGTTTCGTAGGTATAAATGGGGCATTAACCTCAACAGTAGCATAATTTCGCATTCTACCAGCCGCTAATTACACATGCTTTATTAAAGCTATTGTAAGACGGCATAGTTTAATATTTATTCGGAATAAACACGAGTGTTTATGCACGGCTTAACTTAATACCGAAATCATTAGAATTTAACTAAAGTGGGAGTTTGTTTCAAGTATACCCGTTACCAGGACATTCCATTCATCCTTACACACCCGATATTACAACTACAAAATAACTTTACGTAACATTCATTGCTGTTTTTCAACAGTCGTCGGAAGTAACATCCGTGATAAAAACGACAATGGACATTGAAATTTCTTTTGGAGCCAAATTACAGCGTTTTCGTCGGTGCATAGGTAGGGTTGCTGAGTTGTAATAACGTTTCCGCTCTTTACCCCGATGTTTGCCGAGCCAATGCAAACACGAGAGATTGTATAGGGACCTTTATGTTTATGTAATTTTCGGGTTTCGTGTATATTTTTGATGGTGAGCTTATGCCCAGGGATGATGGATTAAAGTTTCATATCGTAAGATCTAAAGGTATTTCTTAAACAAAAAATTGGAGATTATTTACTCGTACTGAAGTATTTTTGTTTCCTGATTTACGTGGCTTCAGTTCAATGTTATTACAATACTTTTTTTAAGTAGAACTAAGAATGAAAATTAAAATTCGCATATCAACATCTTAGTGCCGTCTTACACAAAATAAAGAAACGGTCCCTTTCTTTACTTTGTGCTTCTTATCTTAATTTAATTAACGCTTTATATACAACCTAATACTGAAACGTGGTCGCTCACAATGGGCCTGATAAGAAGGCTCAAAGTTACTCAAAGGGCAATGGAGAGGGCTATGCTCGGAGTGTCCCTGCGTGATCGAATCAGAAATGAGGAGATTCGCAGGAGAACGAAAGTAACCGACATAGTCCGAAGAATTGCCAAACTTAAAGGGCAGTGGGCGGGGCACATTGCTCGCAGAACGGATGGCCGATGGGGCAGTAAAGCTCTGGAGTGGCGACTGCGTACTGGAAGGCGCAGCGTTGGTAGGCCCCCCACAAGGTGGACCGACGACCTAGTGAAGGTCGCGGGTATCCGCTGGATGCGGAAGGCACAGGACCGGTCGTTGTGGCGATGCTTGGGGGAGGCTTATGTCCAGCAGTGGACGTCTTTCGGCTGAAATGATGATGATGATGATGATACAACCTAATTTAACATTCTATCTATTCACTGTTTGCCCTACTAGAGATAGTAATTTGACATAAGCTCCATACATTTTATGTCAAATTTATTTTGGCCGCTAGTCTATCATAAATCTAATTTGACTTTATTTTACTCACTTTGTAAGAAGTTTGAAGCTTAAAAAGCATTTTCAATTCAATTCTGTATTTGTGTGAATACCGTCTAAAATAGGGCATGCAAACATTGTTGGGTATAGGTAGTCTAACACAGCACTTTACATACGTTTCATTCATTTTCAAATCTAAGTTTTTGATTTTAGTAGGCCTACTTATAGGTGCCTACTAAAACCAAAAACAAAAATAAAATCGGCGAGTACTAAGGTTAGTTTTAGAAATAGATTAGTTTCACGTTGCGAGAGAGCTGCTACGTTGCCTGCCTGAATAAAACATTTAGACCTTTTTTTTTTTTATTGTATAGGATGGCGAAACGAGCTAAAGTCCCACCTGATGTTAAGCGGTTACCTTTGCCCATAACAACTGCAATACCACCTTGGCTGTTACCTAAATGGTACCGCAAGTCAGTTCGCCAAACTGAGACATGAAGATGAAAAGTCTCATGTGATTGTAATTAATTAATTTTAGGACTTGTGAGTCTTGTGACTCGCACCAGATTCTCTCAAGTTGTGGCAGGAGGAGATGTATCCTATATCCGTATATGCATTAGGTATTCCTATGTTTAGATTATTATTTTGAGCAATGGAAATAATTACAAAATTGGTAAAGTTGTTTAAACATTCTTACTTTTGAAATAATTTACAAAAATCTTATTGCCAAACGCAACAGTAAACGATTATAAAACAGATAAAAGAATCGAAGACTGAAAAAATTGCTGTTTATTATTAACATCAATTGTTTATTTACTTTTGAATATAAAGATAAGGATTCGCAAGAATATGATACAGAAGATGTTAAAAATACATGTTTTTACATATTATACCTATGTCCGACAAATCCACATTTAGAAAGACATCACAAGCCAAATTTCTTTGTTCATAATAATAGAAAGAAAGAAATAAAGAAAGAAATTGCCATTTATTTGCTACAAACTAGGGCACAAAAGGAATGACAATTTATAAAACATTGTGTGCCCACGGCTGTGCCAAAAAGGTCCATTTCAACATTCAAGTCACTAGTACACACGGCTACACATCAAGCTGTACAAAACCAGTAAAGACTGACCTCGCGTTGTAAGGAAAACCTATACAATGCGAGGTCAGCTAATACTGGAAATGTACAGCTTGATGTGAGCCGTGTGTACCTGACGCTGGTTTTCAACTGAACCTATGTGAGTAGTGATCATTAGTTTTCCGCCGCTCCACTCGCGTAAATCCTTTACTTTTACTAAAACCTGTGCTTGTCATACGACGTATGAGTACTTTACCTTGCTTTAACTAACTTTCAGCCGAAGTGCTGCGAACAATCATAGTGAAGCTAAAAAAAACTATGCTCCTTAGTGTACAACCAGCGCTCACGCACACACCATGCACCTGAAGGATATTTGCTTTCGCGATGCTTACTGGACGATGCATGCCGCGACATGTGTACGGAGAGGGGTGAGCACGGTTTGAGGTGCATGTGTGTGCTTGAGCGCTGGTTGTACATGAATAAGCATAGCTTTTTTAGCTTCACTAGATTGTTCGCAGCACTTCGTCTATATTTTTTACTATGTCTGTGCTAAAAGCAGATAAGTTACTTATGTTCTAAGCGAGCAATTCCACAGAGTTTGCATCTATGCTTCAATACAGAAATACGATTAACTGCATATCAATGGTATCTAGCCATCATAAGCAGAACTGGCTTAGTATTTAAGTTTTATACAAGACAGGCTCTGCTTATACTGGTTTTATTACATTTGATAACCAAGCGCTTGACTGTACCTTTATTACTTTAAGATAAATAAATAAATAACGTATAAACGTTTCCTACTACCCGAAACTTGCATAATAATATATCTTGAACTTAATGCCTTCGGGCGGAACGCAACTTGTTTGATATACTCGTACGGTCTATATTTGCAGAACACGACAATTTTTGTTTGTTGCTCCCGCGCAAACGAAAATAAATGAGTTTGTCTTGTAACACTATATTTCTGTTTGTCAGGAACATCTTTATTCGTACCGATTGGGTTCGATCAAACGTTCCAGATTAATGTTTTACTGAGCTAACAGCTGGATTTAGTATTTACTAACAGCAATAGATTTTCTGCAATTAATTCTGTGTAACTGATATTGGAGCAATAAACGTTAATTTATTAGCACTGTGTGTGTGTGCACTAACAAGGCGAAACTAAGAGGGCTTGATCTTCATTACATATACAAACTGCAGGAAACCCTATCCCACTAACATCCTATCCCATTCCTACTAATATTATAAACGTGAAAGTTTGTGAGGATGTATGTTTGTTACTATTTCACGCAAAAATTACTGTATGGGTTTTAATGAAATTTGGCATAAGATACAACATAACCCGGATTTATAAATATGCTACTTTTTATCCCGGGAAGATGAACAGTTCCCGATGGATGCGCGATAAACGACATTCACGCGGGCGAAGTCGCTAGTGTTACATAAATTAAAGTTTGTGAAGTTGTTTGGATGTCACGCTGAAACGGCTGAACGTATTTCAATGAAAATTGCCACACAAAGAGACCATAACCCGAATAAAAACATAATAGGCTACTTTTTGTCCCGGGATAATAAATAGTTTCCGGATGCGCGATAAGTCTTTCTGTGATAAGTCGAATTATACGCGGGTGAAGCCGCGGGCAGTCTCATTAAGTTAAATGAATTATATAAAAATAAAAAAAACTTTTCTTCCTGGGATAGCCTTTATGTTAATCCGGGTATCTATCTGTATGCCAAATTTCATCCAAATTTGTTCAGCCCTTATAAAAAGTGCATTCGAAATAACAGGCTAAAAAAGACAGAAACAAACCAACTTGATACTATCATCAATCCAATATTGTTTCTGATGAATCGAATTTATCGTAATAATTACTACTTGTACACAATACATTATCATTGCTCCTATCAAGGGAACTTAATGAGGTCACAATATATCGATGTTCAATGTACCTGACATTTGACCTTATTGCCTAGTCTAGACCAGACTGAATGTCTCGCGTGCGATGCTAAAATGAAAAGGCACGACACAGGCGAGAAATGTAATTTCACACCGTCACGATGGGTGAAATTCTATGGGAAATTCTTTCATTCTAGATAATAACATTGTTTGTGACATACATTTCACTTTGTTTCTGATATATGAATGTGTTATTTGCACAAAGAAGTGATATCTGGCACACAGATTTTTATATCCAAGGTAAATGATAATTCAGAGATCCAAGTGCTTGTTTTAGAGCCGACAATTAAAAAATAATAATTACAGATCCTGGTAAATCGATTTCTTTAGTTATATTATTATCATCATCATTTCTACCGAAAGCCGTCCACTGCTGGACATATGCCTCCCCCAAGCACAACGAACGGTCTTGCGCTTTTGCGCTTTTGCGTGGACTCTTCACGCTGAAATGATGATTATGAAATTCATTAAGATGATGCTTCTAAATCGTGAATTTGAAGCGTCATTTCGAACTGTAAACTTGAACAACAATGTTTAACTTAAGTAAGTGTTAGGTAAGAGACATTAACATAAGACGAAGTGAACAGGTGGTTCAATGTCAGTACTCAGTACACAATTTTTGAAGTAGCGTTACTTGTTCGCGTGTCTATTACCGGTCAAATAGCATTAAATTGAGTAAATATTAACTTGGTTTCAAGCGTTATAATTTGGCAGAAAATCGCGTGAGAACATTGATTTGTAATTACTTAGGCTACGTCATTGACTATACGAAACTTAGGTAATTTTAGAATATTAATTTTAATTTGTACAGTTTAATAACCCCTTTGTAATCTTAAAAATATTATCTTATCTTATGTGAAATTATGATTATAATTTTGGTGGGGGGTTATGTTCGATCGTTGCTCAATTAAAAGTGTGGGGTAGAAGGAATTGTGTACCATTCCTTTTTTCCACGACTACCCTCGTTTGGAAGCTGCAGATCGGTGACGCTAGTGCTCGCCACGCCCCTTGCGCCGGCATGGAAAACCAGTTGGATCGTGGCTGCCGATTGATGCATACGTAACCGTATCGCGCTCCTCCAAAAAGGTCTTCGGTTTTCACGCGATTTAACTCACATACTTATAAACTATTTGCTACTGAGACGTTCTCAAACCCTTCAGTGACGAGTGTGGTGTGGCTATTTACCCAATCACCTTAGTTGGACTGGAACATTAGGCCGTGCTGAGCTGATCTGCGCCAAGAGCGACTGCGTGGGAGTGAAAGGTTGGTGGTATTCATTTCTTTTACCCTGTGCAGCCTGAGCAAAGATCAGAAACCAGAGTAGCTTACTCCACACTTGTGAAACTATAAAAAACTTATCAGGTCCTTTGAAATATGTTGAACTTTTACCAGCACCTATATCTCATCCCCAACATTTTGGTTTTTGCAGTAATATTCGGTGACTATAGACAAACAAATTGTATCGGCAAAGATTACTTCACTCGGTTCGTGAATTAGTAATCGCGTCTTGATGCTATTAATGCCCATATGGATGCCTACCATTTTCATGTGGAACTGAGGTGATGAAATTTTTGATCAAGGTTCATTGCAAGTGTTGCAATATTCAGGTCTTCTTTTTCTTCTTCTTAGAGCTATACCGACCTGCTAGCACCACCCGCTTTGATATCATATTTTTAACTGACTTCAAAAAGAGGGGGAGGTTCTCAATCAGATTGTAATCTTATTTTTTTTTTATGTTTGTTACCTCAGAACACCGTCATTTAACAACCGATTTGGATTTTTTATTTTATATTTGAAAGCATAAACTTCCAGATTGGTCCCGTTTTATCTAAATCTAGTTCTGATACTGGGATCTGACATACCATAACATAACATCACGCCTGTATTTCCCCGAAGGGGTAGGCAGAGGTGTATAGTACACCCACATTTCGCCAGTTATGTTATAAGTCCCAAATAATAGGGGGCAAGCCTATTGCCATTAACCGGGCACAAATCCAGACTCCAGGCTGCTACCAATAATTTCCTAATGAAAAACCCAATAACACTTTGCCCGACCCGGGAATCGAACCCAGGACCCCATGCTCTGCCGTCGCGCTTGTGACATAGGGATGGAGAGAGGCATACATATAGCGATTTTGGTATTTATATCAACAAACCAAACATTTGCATTCAGAAAGTATAATTTGGTGAAGATCCGATGGAGACCTTTTTTTTTATTTTTTTATGGTTCACAAATCGGACAAGACAATAATCACTTGTACATTGAAACATCTTATATATAAAAAATAAATGGCATGCCCTAAAATAGTGAAAACAGCATGCATTAAAATTATGAGTTCAGCAATTCAGATTTACTGAATGTTAATTAAATTATTAACAATTGTTTTGTCAATTTGTCATTTGTCAAATTTTGACAAAAGAGCCATCATACTACGTATTAGTCGAATGACTCCCAAATCCCATTACGCCCAATACTCTTCTTTATTATTATTTTGTCTGAAGCTAAGCTGCCAGAGAAAATATCAAAATGTAGCCTTATGCCATTGTAGCCAGAAAATATTCTATAAAATGGTGCATGTTGCCTAATATTAGTTGTATCTTCGGAGATAAAGATGGGAACTCTTCAATGGATGACATGGGATGACAGCGAATCATCGGGGATTGCAGCAATTGCTTGTCTTTCTATTGTTAATGCCACTAAAAATAGAAAAATAAAATGAACTTTAAAAAAGTAAAAACCAACTTCAAAAAGAATAAAATAATTTGTGTGAAACAGTTAAGGAAGTCGGTGCCAATTTTTTCTTAAATCAAACCGAATCAAAGGCACCTACTTCCTAAACAGAACTGTTTCCCACAAATTATTTTATTCTTTTTGAAGTCGGTTTTTACTTTTTTAGGGTTCATTACCCGTATGGTGCCAAACGGGACCCTATTACTCTCGCTACGCTGTCCTGTAAGAAAGATATGCAAACATTCATATTTCGCGCACGGTGCGTTGATATCTTCTGATGAACCCTCGTAAATTAAATCAGTTTCTATGGGGTGTCAGGTCGATGGGTGGTACGGAACCCTTACTGCACGAGTCCGACTCCCACTTGGCCGGTTTTTTAAAGTTTGTTTTATTTCTTGAGTATAATAATAGAAGGAAACGCTATTTACTGCTTACTGCTCACAATATTTGTATCTCTATAAAAAAACCTCGTTTAAAGGTAAACTAAGTTTATTACTTAACCGATGTTATCAAATATGTTATCAAAGATGACCTAATTCAGGTCATTAGGTTTAGGTTTAATTTTATATGGCTGTTTCATTGTATTTGCGTTGCATAAACATGTTTCATCTCTGTCCATACGTCAATATTGAGAAACAGAACAAATACGCATTCAAGGCCTCGATGAAAGCTTGTATGTATTTAAAATTAATCAATTACGATGAGTAAGCGCCAAGAATTGGCTTCGGCAAACGAATTATCGCTTATCGTGGTACATAATAGTGTTATTTTTATTTGAGTTAATCCTACTGTAAGAACGAATGAGAACAGATCTTCAAAAGACATTAATACTATTCACAAGTTTATCGAAAGTATAAGATTTGACGATTAAAAAGTTCTAATGGGTCGTGATGCCGTCGAAGAACTAATGGTCAAATTGGTATATTTATATTTTACGTTGCTGCGGTAAAATCTCAGATTAGACGTGCCTGTATACTGAATACTGTATATTTATCTCAAATATCTGTCACTTGCTCGCAGAACGGATGGCCGATGGGGCAGTAAAGTTCTGGAGTGGCGACCGCGTACTGGAAGGGGCAGCGTGGGTAGGCCCCCCACAAGGTGGACCGACGGCCTGGTGAAGGTCGCGGGAATCCGCTGGATGCGGAAGGCGCAAGACCGGTCGTTGTGGCGATGCTTGGGGGAGGCATATGTCCAGCAGTGGACGTCTTTCGGCTGAAATGATGATGATGATGATGGCTCCATCCTGCGACGCACCTTCACAAAGTTTTATAGAACACCGTAAAAATAAAAGATACTCAGGCACATAAATCTTTTTCGCTTTCTGGTTTAAAAATAAATTTCTCATACATACTTCTGCATATGCATTATACCAGGCGCCTTTGCCGTCAGTAACAAGCTCTCGCGACGATTGCATGAGTACGTGACCTCCATTCGAGGACTCCTTACTTATAAACACAACACAGGCCAGGCCAATTATATTTCTGTGTTTCTTAATGCATGTGATCAAATGTGTGTAATCGTGCTGTTGCTTCTATGATTGAATGTTTTGTAGATCTGTATGAATTCGTTTTGAACAATAATTCAGTCTATTGCAGTCCTATTCAATCTGTTGCGGTGATAGGTAATTATATTATTTTTTCTCTCCTAGTGGATATCACATGGTACATTTCTGTAGCTGCGCCACTAAAACCTGTTTTTCGTCTTTCGCATCCTGTTTAACCTGTTACCTTTCTTATGGCGACTTCTCGTAAGTCTTTAATTTTAACTCGAATAAAGTCCAACACAATAGTTACGATGGCTCTAAAATTACCTTGTTTAAATTTGGTCTATCTTCACATTCTTTACCCTATTAAATTTCCTAGTCTGCCTCTTGATTCCGGATTAACAAAACTATTCGTCCGTTTCTTGGTGTTATCCAGTAAAATTTTCTAATCATAGCAACAATCTTGTCGTACATTACGTTGGTATTACATTTTCTACATATTTCTTTGAATCACATGAAAGTGTACACGAAATAGTTCTGAGAGCTGTCGGGCTATTGTGTATTGTGACAATGTTCACTTTCATTCAGCCCATATGTGTCACCGTAGTGAAAGTGAGGAATATTGAGATATGAAAGTATTATCCATTCATGTATTGTTGTAATCTGTTCCCGTTGTTATTGTACAGAAGTTTGATATTAAACAGTAGGTACCTACCTAAAAAACTACAATGGTGCCGATTCTCTTGTCACAAAATCCTCTAAACTAGACTAAAAATCACCTAAATTTAGTTTAGTCCTGTCAAACGACGTTTTCTATTCTGAAATTCACTTTAAAACTAATTTTTGGTTTGACAGGACCAAAATTAGTTTAGTTATTCAACTTAGTAAAAATTGTCATTTTGCTATTCAGTAATTGACGTTTTTCACCTAATATTAGAAATGTCAACCTAAATCTGACTATTTTTAGAAGGCATCAAAATACATGTCGACTATAATTAGTTATTAACAACTAAAATTGCAAAGCTTATTTTATTCATTTTTATATTTTTTAGGTAGTTTAAAATAAATAATGGGTGCCTTCTATGTGGTTGCAGCTGTTGTAGATTCAGCAGAAAGGTAAATTGTTCATAGAAATATACAATGAAATTTATAATTTCGATAAGAAGAGGTACCTATATAATAAAGGATAAGAAGTACATAAATCCATACAATGGGAAAAAAAAATGTCCATTAGCGCTGGGGGGCAGAGGCCGTGGGGGCTGAACGAGAGGGGCGGGAATTGGCTCTGCTGGCCTCCCCTGTTGAACCAGGGGTTGGGCCCAATTGGGCCCACGTGTTTAGCTTTGGGTCCTAGAGGCCCGTGGCTATTTGGAATCGGGCCCAAACTTTGCCCAAGTGGGCCAAGTTGTTTGGGGATGGGCCCAGGTGGGCCGAGTTGATTAGGGGTGGGCCCAGGTGGGCCTCTACGGAATGGGGGCTGATAGGGGGTGTTGGGGTTAGGGGTCCCGAAGGAGGGGGCTTCCCTACCAACGCGTCTGGAGGCACGTTTCGCCAATTTGGCGTTTTTCTGTTTGGGTGCTTTCGGGCATCCGCGATAACTCGCCGGATGTCCAGATTGCCCGCAGAGGATACAGCTAGGGGGGCTCTGTGCACTGGTCCCTCTCTTTGGGACGCTCGCACTCCCTTGTGCCGTGATCACCCAGGCATTTGACGCACCTAGGCTTAGCGTAGCAATTACGCTGTGAGTGGCCATATAATTGGCAACGGTGGCACTGACCAGGCTGACTGGACTTGTGCGGGCGCTCTATCTTAATGCCTGATAGGTGGCAAACCGTTTTAATGTTAAAAATGGCTTTTGCGTCCTCGCAGGGCTCGCAAATGACCAAGACCATTTCGTATGGGTCTCCGTGTTTACCACGGAACATACGGTGTACTTCGGCGGCTGGGATGCCTTGTGACTTGAGGTCACTCAGCACATCAGAGCTGGGAATTTTGGTGGGGATACCTCTGATCACCACTCTAAGGAGGCGATCTTCTGGGAGTGCGTACGTTTGGAACGACACACCACGATCACGCAGCAACTTGGTGAAGCTGTGGAAGTCGGTTGGGGTAGGCACTGAGACCTTGATACCCTGTTGGGTGGTGCGGGCACTGGTACATGATCTGACGATCAGTACACCATTTGGACACTTCGGTCCACTTCGCCTTATCCTGTATGAATAAGGGTGGCGGGGGGGGGTATTTTCCTCTGAGAAGCGGAGGGGGTCGTGCCGCGGGGGGAAACGGGCCTGCTGCCCCACAGATTAATGATATATGTACTAGTGCTGCCCTGCGGGGAGGAATCTGAGGCGTGGTGGGGGGGGACCGGGGCAGAGTAATCCTGCGTCTCAGATGAAAATCCTGCGTGGTATTTTTTGGCTTATATAGGTTTGTGGCTTATATTCTAATTTATTCAACTTTTTTGAGAAATTTCATGTCCTGGGTGCTAGAACTTTTTAACCACGTCTTTAAAAAGGGAAATTCCAACGCTTTTTAAATTAATGAAATAGTTTATTATTGTGATTGCCCATGGAATTCAAAGGTCCTTGCGTTTTTTGCAAATAGCTCTGTTTCTCGTTGTTTAGGATATACAATATGATACGCTGCAATAATAACAATATTTCTCCTTTGATAGGTACTCTTAGGCCCGTATTACAGAAGGTTCCTCAAGTACAGTTTAAACTATAATCACCTGATCACTACTTAAGGATAGAATCGTTACATGAGTATCGGTCTTATTCCAGAACGGTAATTATTATAAACTTTAATTCAACAATATAACACACGAATTTGACCTGAATTAAAATAGAAATCTCTACTCAAGCAAGCGTAGTCTGGACCACACTAGAGTGACACAGTGTTCCGTTCAGTTACAGATCAAATCTCTGCTCAAATACCGAAACAGGTGACAGTATAAAATAAAGCTAAACTCAGCTGAACTGTGATCAATAAATCTCTGCTTGAGGAACGTTCTAAAATCAAAGCTCAACTCAAAACTAGTTTTAAACAGTGATCAACGCTTGAGTATCGTTCTGTAATACGGGCCGTAGAAAATAATAACCTAGCTCTTTAATCTGATCACATTATTCCAATTTATATATTTTATTGAAAATATAAAACAAAAATGTACTTTATTTCGTGACATGATTTTTTCTTCTTAATTTTAATGATAAACTAATAATTCCAAATATAATTATTATTTAATTTCCTTCTGTTTTTGTGAACTTTCGGTCATTCCATTCACTCTTTAATATTTTTTTTAAGATGTACTGGTAACACCGCCAATTCAACTTAGATGCGTCAAACTCAATTATTAGAGCTGTCAACAAGTTTTCTAAAATAAGAAAAAGATAAACACAGAATAAGTTTTATGATTTTCTAAACTAAAATTTGTAAATTTTAGTTATAGTTAGGTTTAGGTGGGTGTACAAGAGAATCGGCACCATTGTATACTTTTCAATAATTTAAATTACTAAGTAACAGGTCAGACTTCGCCAATAGTATGATAGTTCCATCGTACAAATTTCACAAAACATAAACTGCATTTTAAGGGCCATTATTTGTATATAGGTATTTTGAATCGTCACAATTTGGCTCACAATAAAGGTACCTTTTATTATATAAATGGTCGATAAACTCAAACCGATAATATTGGAAAAACCGTATCATAATTTGTAGAAAATGTTAATGTACTATGCATTACAATGTATTCCCATGTATATATAAAAAATACATCAGATATTTGGCATTGGAGCCAATTAAAATCTTTATCTATTTAAAAAAGTTAGTTAATAGCGTCATTATCTTATGATGTTGTGCAACTGGTGATGTGTAAAAAAAAAAAGGTAGAGATACATAACGATTACTCAGCGAAAACTTTATTGCGGCTGTTGAAAACATTCAACAAACATATACTTGACAAAACTGGTAAAGTGAAAAGAAGATAGAAGATTTTACACGCTTTTAAACTATTAAAATCCGTAACTTCTTTCTACAACATTTTAAGAAGTACTAAAGCGAAAAAAATAACAAATTCAACAAAAAACATCAATCCAAGTGGAAGATAAAGATAACTGAAAATAATTTCCCCTTCCGATATTAAAAATCAGACAGTATTTATGGGCTCAAAGTAATAATAAACCTCCTTATCTTTACCAGCCAGGTGTAAAACCCGAACTGTTAGCTTTTGCTATAGGCGATGTTGCAATACAATCACGATCGACCTTGTCTCTATATTTATTGCCGTCCTTTTCTTACACAATAGTGGTTTTCGAAGAATTATCAACTTTTTATCCATTTTTATGACTAAAACTGTTGTTATTATGTGGAATATAGGCGGGAAATAGCTGTGTGGATTAAAAAAAGGGTATGTATGTGGATATTATAAAGGGATGTAGTTCCGGACATGCGTACTGGAGTGAGACGGCGACAGCCTGGCATCGAGTAAACGTCAGTTGTTGGCCGGTCGTCGCGGCGCGTGTAGTGTTCCCCGCGCTTATCCAACCGTTTCTATACAGTACACATATCAAATTTCACGCGAAAATTTGATATCGTCGTCGTTTTTGTGAAGTGTTTTGAAAAAGTTCGCGCGTTTGCCGGTAAATGTTTCAAGTTTATCCGACCTTAGCACTTCATTAGAATTCGTGCTTGGAATTATTTTATTTGCGCTACTGTGTTTTTTGTTGCCCAGTGATATGTTTGCAACCGTTTTGTTTTTGTAGTACGTATTGTTTTTATTATAGTTATTTGATTTATTATTCTTCTTTCTTATAATTATTTTTTCCTTTCCAGTATTGTTTCCAAATGATATCACCAACAGAGTTTCTTTATCGCTACTGATAAGTCTTATCTTCAACTTACGTTGTCTATGCATTAACAAGAATTGCACATTTAGGACACCGACCTATCTACTCATGGACATTGTTGTACTAATGACTAATGTTTAATTACATTGTTAGTACAACAAAGCGAAAACCATTGAATGAAAGTTCATCGAACCAAACCGTTGTAAGCTGTGTTAATATTTGTATAATTAAGCAATAATAATAATATTGTTTGTCTACGCATCATTTCATTCTCATAATAGGGCAATCAGTCTAATATATCTTCAAGTAGCATTTCAACTTCAAGTTGTTTTGTTTTGAATGTTAATAAATTCAAAGCTATCGACCGTTGGGACAAGTAGACACGCGTTTGAGATGACTGTCTTTATTGTGAATCACCGACTGTATGAAATGCGAAAGACAAAGAAGGGATTTGAATATAAGACGAGGGGGCCCTTGAAATTGATCGTCTGGTACACCCCAGCCTCTGGTTAACCGAACCCTTGGATGTACCGTAGGCACACTTAATGCGGTACAAATTTGATTTTATAGGTACCTACGTCGGTCTATAACCGTTACGATAGAAAACAAATTAGAATAGCAAACTTGTTGGATTTAGTTTCCAATTCATAAGTTTGATTTAGATCCTAAATTCACAGAACTTGTTTGTAATATTTCAACGTGGGTAACTATTACAATTAAGAATTGTCAAGCTTAAAATGCGAAACTAAAGGAATAAACATGGACATTAATCAGAATTAAGAAGTGTGTTCACTCAGCTGTCGTATTTATTTTAAGACCTAGGTATAGGTTAAACCTAGTTAAAATTGATAGATAAAAAATGTGTTCAAGAATGAGCTATTAAATTCTTACTTAATACATTAATTCTAAACTGGTTAGACAGAATTGTGAGGAGTTCGATGCGTGCCACATTATTATTATAGTATCAGCAGTATTCGGTTCCATTGAAGCGGTAATTGCGCCCCATAATGGTGCAAGACCCTTTTTTCAGATCTGTCTCATTGTTGTCCATAGGGTGTGGGTCGTTGACATTGGCCTTCCCCTATATATTTCGGATTTGCAACGATATTTTACATCGCATGTCGGATTAACAATATATCATTTCTAATCGCTTTTTCGATTATTACTTCAGAGTCTATAAAATATCATTGTGAATGGTCATCGTAATCTCCTGTATTTGCCAGTTTTCACGTCTCTCGTTGGTCATTAATTTATTCCCATTGTTCTCATTTAAAAAGCCTCCATTTATATTGTATTAATGTCAGATGCAATGCAATATACTTTGTTTGGTAACAGGACATTTTTAATGACATCAGGACATGATTTGAGATATCTGACAGTAGACTAGTGCAAATTGCCATTCTTGTATTAGAATCGTGTTTGTAAGGTTCAGTAACGGTTTAGTTAATTCCGGACCCGCAGTTTTATTGAAACAAGAAATAGTAATTGCGGACTTCGTTCTATGTTTGTTTCGTTAGCTTTAATAATAACTTACCTGCAGTTTGCTGGGAAAATTAAACAAATAAGACTTTTGATCTATTGTCGCAGCGCCTGTCTATTTGCTGTATGGGTGAAACATGTGTTTTACATTTACATTCACCTTGAGATATAATCGTGAAAATTGCTTCATAATCACGAATGTTGTATATAGAATGTACTTCACATATTATGTGAAATACGCAACAAAGTAACTATATTAATAATTATGCACGATTGGCCACTCATGCGGTCAGCGAACTATTATAATAAGATGTTATAGGCCAATGATGACGTGAGCGTCACGCCCCAGGCGTGAAACTAACTTCTAATGAGAGCCGCATTCTTTTCGCTACAATAATGGCAATTGACCAAAACAATGCGAACAGAGCGGTCCACAACACCGTTAGAGAGCTGCGCAAGAGTTCAGATATTCGTTGCATTAGCGAGGGCAACAATCTTTGATATCTTGCCGTCGATTGCGCAAGCGGCCTCCTTTTCGCACGTGTTCCCCAACAATTTTGCAATGATTTCCGGTTTTGAGGTGTAATACGTCTCTCTGTACAATCTGTACGCATTGCCATATAATACAATGAAAGGTTCACGATAATAGCAATAAGTATAATTTCCAGTTGATCTTGTATTCATAAGCAAACACAAAATATGTAAAATTCGGAGGTTTGAGCATAATTTGAATAAATCCCTTTGGTAAACTTTCGTATTAAAATTAATGTTACAACCAATAAGCATGCTGTAATTTGCTTATACATTGACTTTTTGTAAGGTTCCTATTCAAATACAAATTAAGTCCTGCCCCCCTAGCCAAGTTGACAATCTATAATCGTCAACGCTATAGAAAACAATCAAAATGTATGGGAATGACATATCTCAACAAATGACTTTTTTGGTGAGATATGTCATTCTCATACATTTTAATTGTTTTCTATTAGCGTTGACGATTGTAGATTGTCAACTTAGCTAGGGGGGCTTCATTCACTTAAACTAGGTAGGTATAATAAAAGTCAAACATAAGACATTGAAGTTAAGACAAATCATTTACACTGCCTTGATTCAAAACCTTCACCTATTTAACAGTTCCCACACTTTACTTTTCCATCTATTTGATCTTCCGCCCACCAGTCTGACTATGTTCTTAAAACATATTAGTGTAGGTAGTAGTAGGCAGGTATGTTTATCTACAGTATACGTGCTAGCATCATCAGTAACCGTCGCAGGTCTATCCCGTAGGGGCGTTGCACCGGCACCGCGATGGAATGCGCCCGATCGTGGTTACGAAATGCCGTGACTCCGCAATCGTGTCTCTCCACTGGAATACGCAATTATATTACATTTATCGAAATGTTTCTATTCACGAAACATCTTTTTCTAGGATACAATCCATGTAAGTAACGTTTCGTCTAAGACTGGAATTCCATCTGTTTAATGGCACCACTAATTGGGTTTCTTGCTCGGCCAGTGGCCGCTACTTCTTTTCATAGCTTTTTAATTACCCCTTTGTATATGGTAGAACATTAGAACATTCGCTAATGTATACGCTTAAGGTCACTCCGGAAAACAACGAAGCCCATTGTTCGGTGCAACTCCTTATATTGCAAGTAGCGGTCCAACTTCATAGGCTCCGGTCTCCGATGTGCCATGTGCCTAAAATTCTTAGAATGTCTGCTGAATATAATCAGCCTTCTATGGTTCTGTTAAATATTAATTGACTCCATTTCTTTTTTTAGCGTTTTCGTCTCTCCTTTTAAGTTTTATTACAAGTTTTACTGCGTCAGATAAAATTCTTTGCACTTCTTCCTCTTTTAAAAAGTTGTAAATGCATTTATCAAAAAATCTCGAATACGAGAGTGGTTAAGTGTAAAGTCTTATCTCGTCTCCCCCACTTGCAGCAACGTTAAAGAGTGATGGAAGCGATTCGTCATGTTCTTTGCTTAGTGACCCATTTACAGAGGGCTTCGACTCGTAAGATTTTTTACCAAACGTCTGCGAGTACTATTAGTGGCACGGCAGGGCCACCCCTATGGAGGAATCAATCGGTTTCACGCTGTGTCACACATTTATACTGTTTTATCCTCCTTGGTCCGTTCGAGATTAGTGTCTTATTTGTCTCCAGCAGATATTTTTTCACGGTATCTAAGTCTGAATTATTTTAAAAGTACTTTGCCAAAATCGTACAACTAAAAGCAAATAAGCAAAAACCTTTGAAGTGTAACAAGGACAATGAATATTGATAGGTAGGGCGTGCTGAGCCTTGAACGGTTATATAAAAGATTTTTTGCGCCATCCTTCTTTTTTAAACTCCTTCCGCGTCAACGTTTTTGTACATTGATTAATGACCGCTCTATTTAGAGATGATTCAAGTGAAGAGTAACAAAAGCTTTGCACTTCATTGATTGAATTTTCAACGGCCTTAAGATTAATATTTGTTGGTCATCGTGGTTCATTGAATAATATTGTGGTAAGACTTTTGCAATAGCATGTTCTATAACACCTTTCAGTTTTATTTGCACGATGCTAAATTAGCTATTTGTCGATTACGTAGCCTCTAATTAGCTTTGGTGAACATGTAGTGGGTAAAACTTGTTATTGTCTACTTCGTAGTAGATCCGTTACCGTTAGTAGATTGATTAGTTTTCAATTATGCAGATATTTTGATGAAGTTTATTCACTGATTAATCAAATTATAATTTTGACAAGATTGATGCAGCAGTATAATATCGCATAGGTTGATACAGCAATTTGCAATAAAGCTTATATCCTATCATCTTAATGGAAAGTTTGTGTGGTTACTTGCTTGCTTAGCAAAAATGCATAGTCGAAATTACATTCTAATTCTTACCTTCTTGCGGACAGATTTTAATCAAGTTGCTGAATCTTATGTAATTTTGTCATTGAGAAAGCAAAATCTCTTCCAGATTACAGCTAAGTGTGATTTTGTAGTGCCAAAAGAGTTGTATCAAAGTTGCATTTATAATTTCAGACACTATGTAAAATGTAGGTGCGTAATATTTAAATATTAGTCAGTTTCTGTAAACTTAAAATAATGTGTCTATCAAAAGAAGTAACAACTAGTATGTTTGTGAACCAAGCACCTACCTTTAAGTAAGTCCTTTCATCCTCTGGTATATCCTGTTGCGAATAGTTAAATTGACGGAGACCGCTAATAGCCGTATATATATGTTTCCTGCTCATTTGTTGATTAACGATTTCCTCCAAATATCTTATGCAAATCTCCAAGTTCCTTACGTGTAACAAGATTCGCCCCTACATCAGTATTCATGTCATCTTCATCAAGGTACCCGTGACATGCCCGCATCGTTTGCTTGTGTCAAGTCGTTGTGTTTGTTTGACCTACCTGAGGTGCATCGCAACGACCTTAGACAGTTAAATCGACCAGTGGGTATCCTGTTTTAGGAGCTATAGCAGTATTAATTGGAACGGTTATTATAACAGACATGGAGACATAACTGTACAATTTTTGTTACGTTACATTTTATACTCCAGTTTGAACTTGATTCAATTTTTAATTTGATTTAAAATTGTGAGGCAAATCTTGTTTTTATTAAATCAAAACGTGACAATATTTACAAATTTCCCAAACCTTATCAAATAAACTGTTTAACATTTTACTGCTGCCACTAGTTCTGAATAAGATGTTATGATAAGATTAACACATATTTAAAGCACAAAGCTCAGTGGGTAAGATGACACGATATTCATACAACCATGGAGTTCCAAAAATTTGGGCAAAAAATTTGATCTCTGATAGCGATACTTAACAAAAACCAACCTTGAGGTTTTTGCGCGAAAATCGCTCTTGCGATCAAGCTTCGAGTGCGTAATTCAGATTTCCAAGTAGATGTATTTAAATCGACAATACTCAGCAAAAACTGCAAACGTTCACTCGAAAGATTAATCACAGCACGAGGAAAAAAGTGCGACAAATTGGTCATGTAACTTTACTTATTTAGTATCTATTGAATAACTGATAGGTTTAGTTTGGTGCTCAGAATATAAATAGCAGGAGATTCTTTGGATCTCACATGCAACTTTCTTTGGGTTCCAATCGGTTCCAATATACAACGTTTAGGGCTGATCCAGTATCAATAATAGAAATATTGAACAAGAGTCGGAAGTCTCAAGACAAATTGTGGCTTTTGCCTTCCTGTGTGGTGCGTGGTCTGAATACAGATCGACGCTGTTATGATCCCCACACATTCTGAAACCCTTCACTTAGATAAAGTGTTGTTTTTGTTCAACACTTGGAATAGTTGTCACGTGTAGACTCTTCTCTGCGGGGTACTTCGCTAAATGTTGTTCTGTTTTTTAAGCGTTTTATCTTCTATAAATTATGTAGGAGCATCTATTATGGATTTCTATATTGAATTTAATTGCTATACTTTGTATCTCCGGTGTTTACAAATTGCTTTGATTAGAGAATAATCTTTACTTATTTCTTTGAATTTACAATTTATTTTAACTACCAGTTTAATATTCAATGAAACTGTTTTTATGTAACCACACGTGACTTCAAGTTGAGTAATACGACTCATGGATATAGAGATGCGAGCTGTGTCACGTTCGTTCGTAAAAGGTCTGTGCCTATCTCTAGAAGCATGTCTAGGCCAAGGTTACATCTAGTTATATGACAGGTTATTGTACTGTAATCTAATTCGCTTCAATCACTGCTAAAGGCGAGATGTGCACGTCCTATTGAATAATAGTTTGAATTTTCACGACGCCTACGTATGTAACTTCCTACGTTTATACTGCAAGGTCCTTTTAACGAGTTATAGGTACTGCAATTGGGAAGCTTTATTAAGTTCTTGTGGTAGTCTAAGTACCTGTCGAGTTTGTATATTCTATTGAAACTTTTATGGTAGGATCAATAATCACTTCATCACTATATTTGGTTTCAGCTGTTACCTTCTAACAAGATATTGTCTTAATGGATTCTAGTTTACCTTGCTACTTGTGCAATTAGTGTACGTTAATTTACTAGCCTTTTCGTTGTCAAGTTTTTTTTTTGGATCCTTACCTACTTTAGCGTAATAGGTACATCAACTGTGATTATAATAGACAAGCTTGCAAAATCGTGACAATAGATGTATCCCATATTTTGTGAACTTTCTCAAACAACATTCATGATAGGTACATAGTCTCGTTACTGCAGCACATGCTAGGCCTTCTGAAGGCCTATTGTGAGCTTAACACAGATACTGCCATCGAATTTGACGACTTCCATTCATAAATCAGTAGCGCCCCTGGTCAATACGAAGAGGAACTATACTGATTTGAAAGTATGTGGGAAGTGTCAAACTCGCACTAGGACCTTTAGTCTGTCCCATATATTACGTAACACCAGATTACAACGATTGAGTAGGTACACTATACTTCAAAACGATGTGTAAGTGTGCGTAACAGCTTCAGCTAATGTTGCAATCAATTACCAAGTTATTAATGTGTACGATATATCCAATAAAAGCGTTGAAACAGAGCCAACTACTCGTTATCAATTTATTGAGCTACAGCCTATAGATAGGGCTGCACATGTGATTGTTTATGATCCGTATTCCACGCTGCCGCATTCCGAAGAACGGGTGAATCATGTCTGTTGACATGTCAAGAGAGTGTGTTATGACATAATTATTGTAGGTTATATTTGTATTAGCTAAGTTAGTACTTAGTTGCCTAGCGGTTGAGCGCTTGCCTTCCATGCAGGAGGGTCTGAGTTCGAAAGCAGCCCGCACCACTGACTTCGAATTTATGGGTGGATCAAAGTTTGATTATCACTTGCTTTTGTGGTGAAGGAAAACATCGGTAGAAAACCTGCACACCTGAGAGAGTTCCATACAGTTGTCGATGGTGTATGTAGTCCGCCAACGCGCACTAGGCCAGCGTGGTAGACAAAGGCCTTAACTTTCTCATTCTGAGAAGAGGCCCGTGCCCAGCAGTGGGACAGTAATGGACTGATAATGATGATATTTGCATATCGATTTTGTAGATCTTTTTAAGTATTCTATACATTTTATTTGTAGCCGTTCTAAATAAGAGAGTACTCCGTCTTTGACTTTGCTGTAGGGCTAAATAGTTTATGGAGACAAAAGCCTTAAATCTGTTGGATTTTATGTGTCTGCTTCTCTTTGGTTCTTATCGTAAGCTGTAATAATTTTTGATGTTTTTTAAACCATGTTTTTGAAAATAAAGCGAGTTAATATTGCATTGTCAATTGTCATACAGTCTTGAGCTATGTTTAAAGTTTCAAGACTTTAGCTCATTGGGAAGTTAGTTTAAAATTGATTGCAAAATTTATACTGAACAGACAGACATGACTGAAAGCGTGGTAAAAATTGGTTCATCCGAATGCTTTATTGTTTACTAAACGTTTAGTTTTTCATTTATTGTTATTATTATTATTTGTATCTCTTTAATATCTCTTGGCATACCTTCCGTGAGGAAGAAATCCGGACCTTTGAAAGGCTTGCCAGAGGACACAGGTCCAGCTCGCAGTCGCCCCTTTGAGAAATTTAATCTAAGATTGGATAGGGCACCAACTGGTATTATTATTATTTATTTCATTCGAGTAACCAAGGCTCATAGGGTTAGTAACATTATTTACTTAAAAACTATCAAATAGTGTTATTAAACCTTTTACCATTTTCGTTCACTAATTAACGTAAGCGTGAATTTTCGATATTATTAAGGCTAACACAGCTTACCAGTAAAAGTTCATTGTGATGCACCTGTCTTGCACCTTTCTGACATTTGATCGGTTTTAACTTTACAATTAAATGAGTATTTTCTTACAAGTTTGCTATATTATTACGTTCTTGTAACCATGATTTACTTCACAAGGGTTATTGAAATGGCATAAATATTTTGATAGGCTTTTAAATTAAACATCAGACATATTTTGTAGTGCGACTTTCTTGAAAAAAACTAATTATCATTTAACAAAAACAGAGTATTGATTGTGCATTTGATTTAGTACCACTTACTAGTAGGCTAAGATGACAAAACAGACATACAATCTTAGTTACCTACCTAATTTTAAAATTAATGCGAACACTTAAAGTGATTATTGTATGCAATTTTTCAAGATTATCTATCTACAAAATTTTGAATTGTTATGTCATCAATAGTTGTACGATGATCTTAGTGTTTTACGAAATAGATCTCAACTATCAACATTATTACATGATTCATAATTGGCTAACGAGAACAGACTAGCTGCCTATCTATATCTATGTTAAGTAATAGATACTTTTTATAAGGAGCTTCGATAAAGCTTCAGTAACTGCAATGATTGTAAAAGTAGTTCAATTAATTTGTTCCATGTTAGGCAACGTTATAGTGCAAGCGTAAACTAAACGTAATTTTGTCATCTTAAAATATATATTCCAGTATAAAATATACGCATTTTACGCATGCGAAACGAAATCTAACGATTTAAATTGTGAAAAGAAAAAATCGCTCACGAGCAGGATTCGAACCTGCGAATCCTGTCAGTCGCAGTTTCGAATCCTGCTCGTTAGCGATTTTTTTTTTTTCCACAATTTAAATTGTTATAAAATATACATTTTAAGACCACAAAATTAAGAAAAGGAAAATATTTAATTAATTATACATCTAAACGTCATTCATCATTACAGCCAAAAGACGTCCACTACTGGACATAGGCCTCCCCCAATTAAGGGGGGGATATGCCATAATCGCCACGCTTGGCAGGCGGGTTGGCGATCGCAGTTGGTTGGTTAAATACTCAGAGAACGCTGCTGCCCATCCTCTGGTGAATCCCTTAGTCGCCTTTTACGACACCCATGAGAAGAGATAAGGGTGGTGCTATTCTTTAAGTCCGGCCCCACACGGACATCTAAACGTATTGAACAAAAATTCACGCAATATCTTCCAATAGTATAAAAAATACTATAATAAATATAATAATAATAAAAAAGTTTCATTTCTCATTCGCAAAGGTATTTTACTTAAAATAATTACAATAAAAAATATTATTAACTATTAATCTTTAAAATCCAGCAAAAACAAGAAACAAATCTTCCTTTAACGTAACACAAAAAAACTTCTTTGGAAATTGCATCACTTCTTTCGTCTTCCAAAAATGATGTTGTAACATAACATTTTTTTTACGCTTGTTTAGTAATTAAATAAATATGTGGGAACCACTGAAAAATTGTTACACATTACTCATCATCAAATAGAAAAAAATGTTTCAACCGTTTCAAAAGACTAATGCCCTGAATTAACTAAATTGATAATGTTTGGTTAAGGAACCTAGTGACGTATGGTTTTAGATTTCTGTTTGTTGTCTTGCATGTGACCACTATTACTATATTACTATCTACTGTATCTGGTGTATCTGGTTTTGTGATAAATAAAACTCAAAAGGATTTCTTCAATATTATTATGTTCAAAAATATTTAGGGTTTTTAAACAGTGTTTTTAAGCTATTGCATAGCTTCTATCGCGGACTTTGAGCGTGGAGACCGAATCCAGAAATTCCGTAACGAAAATAACCTAACACCCCTCACTCCGACCGGCACAGCGGTGATACTTTTTAGTTTTGCCATCTATCGATGAATAGCAGAACTTTTAATGACTTTTTGAAATATCACGCTTGTCTCTTTAGTTCTGCAAATCGCCTCTAGGTGGCATTGGTTGTATCGGCGTTACTGCGCATGCGTAACCCCGTCTTCGCCCCGCAATCTGGTGACTCATGCCTGCTTAGAGTTTCGGCGTTAGGGCACCTCCTCTTTGTATTGATAAAAAATGCTATGCAATAGTTTTACCGCGGCAGTCTCCGAGTGCCACACGTCTTTTTTTTTTTTTTTTCTTATTTGAACCTCCCAAAGTGATAACTGTGATATACAACGTGTTATTGAAATAACTGAAAACCTCTTAAAGGGTCATTGTACTCATCAGTATGAACAAATTTTACTATTGGACCAAACCTAAAATCGTGGAAAAAAAAACAGCTTATCCCTACATGTTGTCGATTTATGTGAACACAAATGTACGATTTCAGGTTTGGTCCCATAGTAAAAGTTGTTCATACTGATGAGTTCAACGACCCCTTAAGAGGTTTTCAGTTATTTCAATAACACATTAACACAAGTCTAATTAACGAGATTCTAAGTGCATAATAGTGCAACTGTTATTTCATTGAAAATGGAACGTGCACAAAGCTTTCAATTTGTGTATAATTGGCCTTTGGCTTACAATAGCTAAATTAGACAATAGCATTGTCTGCATATTAAACATCCAAATTTAATAATTACGTACCTATTGTATTAATTACTAACGACGATCTCTTGAATAAAAAACAACGTAACATTTTTTGTCGCTGCAGCCCACTAATATCGGATATTTATGGCATAACCTAAGAATTGATGGAAAAGGTTGTGAAAAAAAACGTTCAACCTACTTTGAGAAATGAGAGTTCTTTTTCATTTGTAATGCACTGTTGAATCTAAAAATAAACAAGAATTCGATTTGTCCGAAGATGTTGAACAAATATATTTCTCTAGTGATGTAACGATTCAAAACAATCTTACTTCACGTCTTTCGCATCAAGACACGAACGATGATCAATCCGTAATACCTGTTACAGAACTTGCAAAGTAACAAACGCGTAATAATGGTTTTAAAAGAATATGAAAAAAAGTAATGAAAATTAGAAATCTCTATTCAATCACTCATGACCGGTATAATATCTACAAGAAATGGATACTGCTAATGTTTACATTGCATAAGATGGAAGCGATGGCCGATAAAATCGGTGTTGCTCTCTATTTTTAATTGCTGTTTGTTTACACTTTGGGCTTTGTTGCTGTTTCATAAAAGCTTCTCCAGTTTCCTTAGACTTTCGTAAACTGGACATGTTATTTTTTGTAAAGACAAGATTCAAAATCTAGTAGAAGATCTACTTCATAGATAGTACTTTTTGTATAGCTATGTTACGACGAATACGAGCGTCATAAACATGGCTCGCCATTTCTATCACATACAATTTAAATTAAAACAATTTTTTTATTTATTATTATTATTATTTCATGCAAGTTATAAATACCCAATAATAAAAATTACTAGTCAATATAATTAATAATAATAAATTCTCAGGAAGTTTGCTGCATTTGTAGGAACAACCTGTATCAACACAAAATACTACCCTCCATCACTCTGTTTTTAAAGACGGCTCGCGCTGTCACCGGTGTTCGCTCCTTCAATTCCAGCGACAACACAGCCCCTAGACGGATATTGTTGAATTTAATGCGTACAAACAATTCTGCCACTAGCTGAGGTATGAGGAAGCGGGGTACTGCGATCCGGTTGGCCCTGACAATGTCATTATGTCATAGAAACTTCAAACTTTGTAGGGTTAGAGACGAGACAGATTTAGATTCAACACGATATAATATCGATAAAATATTATTTTATCGATATTATTTTTATGTAATACGTAGTATTAATTATAAGGATTTTAGCTTCTTATTTCTTTTAATATTATTTAATAATAAAGTATTTAATATACTAATAATAATAGTAAGTAGGTATTACATGTAGGGAGGGAGTATTTCAAAATTATCTTAATTTTGAAAGTAAGACGGGTGCTCTGTACTTTCAGAATTAAGATAATTATATCTTTAAAAATATCTTTATGTATTTATTTGATGTTGAATATGGAGTTATTATTTTGTAAAGCGGATATTTTAAAAGAGGTAATTGTCCGTTTACATAGTAAATAAATATTAAATAATAAAATAATTGATTTAGTAGTAGTATTATATTATTTATTTTACCCAGCAATATTAAACAAAATGTTACATTAACATACTAGGTACTACGTCTAGGTATAAATATTATTGTACCTACTTAACATTTAAAAGTGAACACAGCATGGAACAAAAACAAATATTATTGCAAACTATAACAGCTAATTAGCACGTAAATAAAACGTTATTCAAAAGAAAAGAACCTACTCAAAAATAACTTAAATTTAAAGGACAAAAAAAAAAAAAAAAACTAATCACCACTAATCATTTTTTAAATAAATTAATTTTATATATGTATAGCCTTCGAATAGTGCATGTGTAACTTTGAGCTTTTATAATAAAGCCATTATAAATACCATTCGATATAATCAAATAAAACAAATTTTGTGACTAATGAATATAACAACTAATAACTGTAATTTGGTTCTAGTACTCGCTGGCAGCTACCGCGGCACCACTCACTTCGCTCGCTCACAGTTCTAACCTTACCTAACCTATTTGATATATTTCTGATTGTTTTTATATAAACAATGTTGAATTAGACAGTAAACTGTACAATTGTCGTCAATGTAACCTCAAATTATGCGACTGCTCAAGAGGTATCTTTTGGGTATTGAAATCTTTTTTATTATTTTATTTTAGTAGTAATTGAAAGCGAAATTCTGATAGTACTGAGTAATTTTTTCAGTGTTTACGTGTCAAACCGCGATTGACAGTATTATTGTGATATTTAATAGGTTTTAACAAAACCAAACATTTTCAGGGATGTAATAGTGCGATTGATTTTAATTGAGGAAGTTTTTCGCAAAGAGGCCTTCGAAAGAAGTAAAAGACCAAGTAGCTTCATGGTGAAATATTACACATCCGTGCAAATCTTAAATAAAATCGAATGTGACACAAAAGTTGTTATTTTACTAAATCATTCATTCCTAGCTGTGCTTGTGACCCTGTCCGTGTGGAAGTTGTAAATTAACATCGTGGGCCTTACTCCCGACTGATTCAAGCTCTGAACCAAATCGAGCTAATTTCAATTCCTAGAAAAAAGCAGTACGATTTGACACTAACTCGAATTCAAATTCGATTGATACAGCACTCGAGCCAGGCGGGGTCAGGAGTAAGGCTTAGAAGTGGGTAGCTACTCTAATAACTAGCTAAATAGCGGCTATTCAACAAATAGCCATGGCTACTTCGATCAATGGCTACGATATCTGTCAACACGATAGCTAGCTATTGGCTACTGCTTCGAATAACCAACAAGTTTACGGTGTAGCGGGCAGCCGCCGCGCTGCCGTGAGCTGACCAAGTAAAATTGCTATTGGCTATTGGTAGCTAGCTAGCGACTTTCATTATTTTTACGATTTCTAACTTAACTTAGTAGTCAATTAGGTTTAAAATCGTTTGAGATCTATAATTTTGTTTGTACAACAAAAGAAGGGTCTTTTGTTGTAGTTTTTACTGTAATTTTATTAGTTAATTTTAAATTTTCAATGTTTTCGACAGTTAAATATGTAGTAATTAGTAATACGTAATAAATGTAAAAATACGTACGTACGAAGGAAAGTCATTTTTTTTCAACAATACAATACAAATACTGTTGTACACAAAAGAAGATAGCAACATATATGACTTCTATAGAACACATGTACAATGGGCGGTCTTATCGCTCCAGGCGATTTCTTCCAGATAATCTTAGGATGGACAATATGGGCAAGTAAAGAGAGGGGTAGTACGCAGTGTAACAACATAATAGAATACATATACTACATAACATAAATACTATACATATATCTATAACAAAACTACATAAATATAAGATACAATAAACATAATAAATACAATACAATATGTCTAAATATTACATAATGTACCTGCCGGAAATTACAGTGATGATAGGTAGCGATCATTTACCAGTTTTTTAAATATAGGCAAAGATTGAGCACGCCTCACTTGTACTGGCAAAGCATTCCACAGGCGAGCAGCCTGAACTGTAAAAGAATTACCAAAGAAATTTGTGGAATGCGATGGTATCGCCAACGTGAGGTTTTCTGATGACCTTAAGAGCCTCGAATGTGTGTCACGAAGGAACACTAACTAACTAAAGGACTAACTAAAGGAACTAACTAAAGGAGCATTCTTTGCTAAGATCATTTTTCTCTAAGGTCAATGACCTTTGAACTAGGACGTCTTAAGTATTTTTCAGTTTTCTCTCTATAACTCAAAAATGTATAATCACATTATACTCAAAATAATTTTAAAAGAGAGTTTTTACAAAGGTCTATCAACGTGGAGAATTATAAGTATCTACGTTACATAGTTTAGAGATGGCAGGGGGGGGGGACACATTGCAAGCCACTTTAGCTGGCTATATTTCGCAGATGGTACACCTGATAAAAAAGTGGTGTATGAAACATTACCTTCATTTTAGTAGACCTATTCAATGATACCACACACGAGGGGGTGAAGTGAAAAAAATATTTTCATCCCCATTTCACATGTATGGGCGCCACCCCTAAAATACACAATCACGCATTTTTTATTCTTTTAAAATTGAGATCTATATTTAAACTATCTTTTAACAAAATTACATGTACTTATATTTATAACTGTAGAAGTTATTAAGCTGTAAAGGATTAGGACAGACGGACAGATGGATAGACGGACAGACGGACGGACATGACGAAACTGTAAGGGTTCCTTGTAGGACTACGGAACCCTAAAAAAGGTACATATATCATTTATCGTGTACGTATCGGTCGGAACAAAAGTTCGTTTATCGTTGAACGGGAGTAGACTCCCTGGCTGTTATAGGTATATAAAGATTGAATGTTTGAAATCGTAGTTTTTTTTTTTTTTGTAGATTGCAAAATATTGTACTACCTATATTTTTCAATTTCGTTGATAGTATGGAGAACTTTGTTTCATCGATAACAGATTTAGTACATCACTAGTTACATTGACAATTAAATAGAGGGAAAGAGATAGTGTATTAAGTGCTTGTGTAAGAAAGAGATGTTTTGTGAAAGACATCAACGTGCCGTCTGCACCTTTGGTGTCCGTTACGAATTAACCAGTATAAGATGAACTCTCATTAAATATTAAATCAGTTGAAAAATCTAATTGGATAATGACCTTATTAACTTAACGATGAAATGTTATGCCGTCTTTCTGGACACTCAAAGTCTTGCTGTTTTTACAACACAATCGTACTGTGCAAGAAGTCATTATAACATTTATTTGTAAATTTTGTGTTCACTAACACGGAAGTGTCAACGGCTCACAGAAGTGGTCGTAACTGATTCAAATTGTTTGAGTGGCGGCTTACATACAGGATTTTTCCCTTATGTGTGATAGAAATCGGTCGCCTGTTATGTGGCGTCTAGGGGCTGTGTCGTCGCTGTTCAATTCAATTCAATTTTTTTTAAGTTATGGCTTCATCGTTATTCGATGATTTTGCCAATGTCAAGGTAGGAAAAGACACCGTGATAAGTTCTTAGTTTCAAATGTTGCTTATCATAAATTTACCGATGTTTGTAGAGATGGTATGCATTAAGCTGTAAAAGGACAAAACAACACATATTATTAGTTGAAAACAATACACAAAAATGTTAAAACACTTAACACAGAAGGAATTTAAGGAAATGCTAAGGGAAAAAGGACCAATAAGGATAAGGTATGTAAAAATAAACTACACAAACGTATTAATATACTATAACCGAATATTGTTGACACTGATGAACTTATAAAGAAATTTAATCATTGGAGTGTGGACTAAGGTTAACAAAAATGGAATATTAATTGGGAGGGGGATATTAGTAGGGAGCAGGTTGTACAGGGGAATCGATAGCCTAGGACACGAAAAAAATAAGTGCTCCAGAGTACCCTCATCTAAACTGCATTCACAGAGGGAGTGATCCCTGACTCGAATTTTAGCCAAGAAAACAGGTGTACATACAAAGCCAAGCCGTAATCGAATGATGACAGATAATGTAGCTAATTATTTAAATCTGGTGTCTACCTTAATTGTACTTATTTATTATCCTACCTTGTTAACTATATTTTTGTTTACCTGTTTGTATAGTCGATGATACTGGTGTACGGTAAAACTCTAATGAGTTTATGGTTACATCTTTAGTATGTTTTTGTTATGTATACCATTGAACAAATAAATAAAATAAATTAAGAAGGCAGCCATATATTTAAAAAGGAGACAAGAAAGTAGATCTGAATTGCAACATGACACTAATCCTATAATTTGGCTCTCAAGCTTTACGATGGTCATCAGATAACGCTCTTCACCGATTTAGACCGGACCGGAGGTAGCACAAATTCACGGTGGCTAATCGAGCGACTCACCGGTAGCCTTACGCAATGGTTATATAACCGAGCTGCAACGGAGATGGCGACGAATGACTGTCGCAAATTACCAGTGTCGGCAACTCCGCACCTTACTGGGTCAAATATATACGAGGATTGACGTGACATTTATTTTCGACACAAATCGATGTCCTTTTTTGAACACAACTCCTTTTTATAGCACGTAGCTGATACGCACGAAGTGTCAGATTAATTACGAGTGTCGGATTTAAGTGCAGTAGACAATTACGATACTGATTTTAACCAAAGTGAAATCATAATAATCAACATTTGTTGTAAAACTAATTACATACGATATCAATAAGAGCAACATTTACATTATTTGCTTTATACAAGGTGCAGATCACCATAATTCGTAGTATTAAAATAGTCCAATGCTTGGAATAAAGAAATACTCCCAAAAATCCCAATTCATACTCATTGGTCTCATCACACCCTTGTAACATTTACTGTTAAAATTAACTCCAGTGTATTGCATTTATCATAGAATTGTAGTGTTAAAAAGTACTATAGTGTGTTAACATTCAAGTGGGTCAAGGTAGTAAAACTAATGGAGAGTTTCCACTTTAAATGTGAATAGATGAGTACGTTGAGTACAATGGACAACGGGACGCGCCTAGTCGCTGCACTACAATCGTTTACAAGGTCAATTATTGACATGCAGACGCGCGTGTGCAGGAAAAGTCATGAGGACCAATAAACTCATTGTATAACAGAGTTGGAGATGTAAAACTGGCCAAGAGCATGTCGGGCCATGCTCAGTATTATAGGGTTCCTTAAGTAGGTGTCACAAACAAATCAAATCGAATATTAATCATGGCTATTAGTTTTTGTAATAGACGGCAGCATTAACGACTCAGGGAGTGTTGTTAGTAGCCGCTAGATGGCGCTGTACAGCGCCAAATTTAAGAAGTGTGTCATGTCAACATAACACTAAGTTACTTTTTGTGATTTTTTCAAATAGAAAGTAGCTAAAGGAGCATTATTAGCTAAGATCATTTTTCTGTAAGGTCAATGACCTTTGAACTAGGACGTTTTAAGTATTTTTTAGTTTTATATCTATTACTCAAAAATTTATAGTCAAATTATACTCGAAATAATTTTAAAAGACAGTTTTTACAAAGGTCTATCAACGTGGAAGATTATAAGTTTTCTACGTTGCATAGTTTAGAAATGGTAGGGGGGGGGGACATATTGCAAGCCACTTTGGCGGGCTTTATTTCGCAGATGGTACACCTGATAAGAATGTTATCAAATGTATGGACGCCACCCCTAAAATACGTAATCACGATTTTTTTATTCTTTTAAAATTGAGATCTATATCTAGACTATTTTTTAACAAAATTTCATTTACTTATGTTTATAACTGTAGAAGTTATTAAGCTGTAAAAGATTAGGACAGACGGATAGACAGACAGACGGACAGACATGACACACGGACATGACGAAACTATAAGGGTTCCTTGTAGGACTACGGAACCCTAAAAAGTAGTCTAGACTGTAGCCCTCGAATGTTTTGCGTAAACTTTGCCTTGAGTCAAAAAAAAAACATTTTCTCTGTTAAGTAGCAAAAAGTAGAGTAAGTGGTATAGAAAATCACTTCGGGATTTATAGTTAAAATTGTTTCTTGTGAATCATCAAAATGTTTTTGTGGTTTAGCAAATTGTTTAGGGAACCGAAGGTCAAAAAACAATTCAAAATCAAATCAAATCAAATCAAATCAATTTATTTGCGAAATATGGGTAAAATTACATTTGATGTTAAAAAATAAAAATTACATTTAGTATCACCATATTCAACCTTACGGCATGCAAATTTACACATACATTATAAAAGTCAAAATTAGAAGAAAAAAATGTCAATTATACAATATCACATTACTATGTCCAAGTTCAGTACCAAAAAATGACAATTATACAATGTCTGAATTTCATATCATAATTTGTCATTTACATATTCAGTGACGCTGTAGTACCCCTTCATTAAAAGAATGTTTTTAATTTTATTTTTAAACATATTCGTACTTTCAATATCATGTATCATTCTAGGTAAATGGTTATAAACTTATTTACTTATTCGGCAGCGTTTTTGTCGCTGGTCTGCAACAATGCGTAATAGCTATGTCCGGCTGTTATTACCAAATAACGTCCTTCGCTTGAATTTCTACTTCAATGTCGGCATTCTAATTTGATGAATTTTAAATGGTTATAAAAACTACAATTAATTTGATCATTCTCTAAAATAATACTTTCATTATTACACATATTATGAAGTATGAACTAGTTTTCAATATAGGTACCACTAGTAGCTTCTTTAGCGTATCACTTTAGTGTAGTGCATTGTGGAACTCAAATGTCCATTAACCTAAATTAAACTCTATTGTTCGATGCCCTTTTCATTATATCTTAGCTGGCATGTCACTTAGCAACCAGCTCGTTGACAAAGCTTCGATGGTTGGATATTGATTGGCATGCAATGGTTGCCCCAAATTCACAACACGCTTATATATAAGCAACTCTGTTGGTGGTGTCGCGACTAAAGCTTTATTATACACCCCTAATGTAGATATTTCTTTCCTTTCCAGACAAAAATGTAGATAGATCAAACGTAGGTTGCACCTACATTTACTAACGTACGATGTCCATTGACCAGGCATCACCACTGGTGCCGATCAAACCTCAAGTGTCGCTGCAGAACGGTGCTTTCATAAAGAACAGTCATAACCGAAGCAGTTTCTGTGGAGTGGCTCCATCGTCGAACGGTAATGGAACGTTCAAAACTTTCGCCGTCAATCGCAAGAGTTGGAGTGGAAACGTGACTCTTCCGCTCCAACAGTTCACGCCCGACGTGGAACAAGCTCCGCAGTTGGCAACTTTTCGCTCAGGAACGGGAACGTTCCCAAGAAACAGGGAACGGAACAATAATACAACGAACGGAATATTAACACCTAACGGGAACTCTGTTCAGACGTTTAAAGGAAATGAAGTGAGGAGGTGCGGAAGCTCTAACGGCCGACGCTACGCTGAGATCGGGAACTGGAATAAAAGGTGAGTCGCGTTGTTTTGTGTCTGTGTGGGTCACATGAATTAGCGGAGCCGGTATTATCATCCAAGACTACTTTGCCTACTACTGTCTGACCCCCCACAATTGCTTCGATATTATTATTTATTCATGTAAGAAAACAAAATGAAGTAACCATGTTTTAATCAAGTTTCCTTTTTTTTCCGAATCCTAAACTTGTTATAAATACTTCAATTTAAAACACGCATCACTTAAGCTACTGGCCAGATCTAAGGAAGTCGACATTTTTTATTAGTTTTTATTAGAAATCTCGAAACTGTTTCAAGAAAAATAATCAACAGTGAAAAAACCAATAAAATACTTATTTAATAAAACGTCCAAGTTATAAGCGATTTAAAATTGTTCACTAGACAGAGAAAGCACTATCAAAGTATGACGTCATTGTTCAAAACCCTCATAGAAACTTGACATCCTTACATCTCTCTGTACAATATCCGTTTAGCATGACAAGGACAGGAAATGCCCCCTCCAAAAACTGTAAAAGCGTGTATCTCTTCCATTTTATCATGGTATTTTTCTTTTCAATAATGTAGTCGTTTCTGTACCTTCTTTAAAATAATATAAGATTATTGGTATTTTGTAACAGTAGTCTGCTTCCAACGAAATTAATGAAATAGACGGTCTGTCTGAAAATAAATTGGTCCCAATCAATAAATCGATAAATGTGACTGAATCGTGGTTTCTCGACTTCATACCAGTATGTCATTCCCATACATTTTGATTGTTTTCTATTAGCGTTGACGATTGTAGATTGTCAACTTGGCTAGGGGGGCTGCTCAACAACAATCAGTTTTCAACTCAATTTCTAATGTAAATATTATGGTACGTACAAAAAATCTTTGCATAGATATTGCTTACCTACCTATAGATCAAACACGATCCCCCAGGTAAATAAAAACATTCAACCGTACCGTGTTTCACTAACTTTTACTAGAGCTTTGTTTTCTCATTTTTCATCTCGAGTAATTCTGTAACAAGTTTTCCAATTTCATTCTCTCGTCGCTTTCATTTCCTCCCGTACGTAGCTTTTCGTTCCCTTAATATTACTTTTATTAGCTCAAAACGTTTAACAAACATTGGTTTGAGAATCTAATAAAGATTAAGTTACGTTTGTACAAAGGGATGATCGAAACTTGATTCATTCTTCTTATTTTCTTTATTTAATATTAATTTATCTTTATGCCTTACATAAAGTTATGTTTGAAATGTTTCACAAAAATAAAACAATTTGATCAAATCGCGGACGTCCTCAAAAACTGCCAGGTTAAAAGTACTCTAAACCGACGAGCATGCATGACCAGGTTAATGAACTTAAATGAAGCGAAAGAGGTGTGTCAGGATCGTAGCAGGTGGAAATTCATAGTCTCTGCCTACCCCAATGAGAAACAGGCGTGATTATATGTAACACAATTTGTTTTTAGAAGCTGAAACTTTTTCTTAAATTTCGTAGTTTCTGCAACATTTTGCGTAGCTTATTTAAAATTAACATCGTCCATTCCCACACATCTCGAATTCTTCACTATCATAAACGTTTATGGACATTAGTCTGATACTAATCCAAATGTTTACTGCATTTATCTAATCGGGATCTTCATTATCTTTTATTTCTTGCTAGTAGAAAGTTCGTCCATAATTCTCGCTTACTCAATTTGGGGCGGCCTAAGTCACTTGATAAGGCGTCCAATAATCTGACCAGCACTTCGTCTTTTTATTAGGGGTTTAGTTTATCGCGTCATGATTTCTCGTCACTGGCGATGCTATCAACTGCGCTATTTAGCGGTTCTCCCTTCAACGACTATTTATTACCAGTGTTTACGTCGGCCTCGCCAATTAATCCAAGTATTTGCTTGGAAAAAATATCGCTTGTCTTTCTATTTACTGAACGTTTGGTCTTTGACGATAAGCACTTTTCTTTTTGTCTGCGCTCTTTTCTTTTGTTTCAGATTCAGTAGTTTAGTTTCTTGTTGTATGGTTATCGTAGTAATCGCTATATTTCACATAAGCTAAACGGTTTATTGGATTCCTCAGAATTAGGCTTATTTTTTTAATATTTTTTTATTATATGCTTTTGCTTTCCTCTTACAAGTATTTGTTGTGTTTCAATTGTATTGGCTTCTTTATTCTTTCAATGTTTTTTATTATTTTTATTTAATTTGCATGAACAGTCAAGGTTGCGTGAAACGTTTCGCATTAACTCTCTTGATTTTCATGTTAAACTTGGAACGAACAATTTCAAGTGACATTGATACTCAAGCGCACATTAATTCAGATTCCAATTGCGTATTACAAAGTTATTACTGTCATAATGTGCCTTCAAATGTAGAATAAGAAACACATTGACTCTAGAGTTGATAAAGACAAATAGTTTTTTTTTATCTAGCTATGCACTTGTATTTTTTGTAACACGATGTTCTACAGAACTGGTTTGTCTAGCGTCTAATTGTATTCTTATTATTTCCTTGTATCAGTAACAAAGATAAAAACTATTTTAGCAACTGCTACAATAATAGCGTATTTTGTCTGAGTGGAAGCTAGCAGTGAGTGCTTGATAATCCATTTATTATTATGTTAAGAAAACGATATTACTTTGTCCAGGATATTTTTCCTTCCTTTTACTTACCTACATCTTTATCTCGGAACAGGTTTAGAAGATACTATGATTCTTTCAAGACTGATTCAATGATATGCTGTATTAGGAAGGGCCATCAAAACAGTAGCACTCTATTTTATATATCTACAATTGCTTTTTTATCATTATTTTTTACTGCTCTATTCTTAACTCACCGTAAAACTATAATTTCATCATTACGTTGATTTTTATTTGAGTTTGTACTACAGTTAATGTGGTTACTCATGCCTTGAGCGTAAAGGAAACCAAAATTACTCCGTAGAACGTTTAAAGAAGCTCGTTTCTAATAGAAAAAGTGTCTGTTAGGCCTGCAATCATTACGAGGGTCCCTCGAAGACGGTAATTTAGTCCAATTACGTACACCACGACTTTCACTCGTAGAAGTCGTGGATCAGTGTTTGTAACCCGTACTAAATCTCCCTTAACAAATTGAAAAAACTAAGTCTGATGGCGTTTCTCTGACTTCCTTGTGCTCGTGTACTATCAGGTTAATGACTGCGTCTGTGAACTTTTCCAATTATGGTGCGGTGTTCTAGATCTAGTTTTATGTTATAATTACGGTTAATTGCGACATTACGGGTTATTTTATTCGTTCCACACGTGTGTAACTTCGTATGTGTTTGTAGTCAATATTGTTAGTATTCTGTGATATTGGTGTTAGAACACCAATGTTATTATTTTCTAACATACACTATTCGTTATTATAATTATTCAGTAACCATTTCATATTTAAATCAATGAAATCTTTGACTATTTATAGGATACGGATTTAATTTTAAAAGCATATTAAGACTATAGGGAATCTCTTCAAAATTAAAGAATCAATAAGATATCATTACCATAACCTGTTACCAACTTCAACTTCTAATTTTACTCAGTCACATCAATTGAACAACACGTTAACACATATTGGCGCATACCAGGCCCCTCAGAAAGTATTGCGAAAAAAAGTTTTTATATATGGGAGACTGGCCAGTTATAATGTTTTTCGAAAATATGATTATTTATAAGTAAAAATAAGTAAGTTCCAATTTCAAAATTTCCCTCCACATTTTTTGCGAGTTAATTCAAAGTATTGTGTCTCACTGAAATATGGATCTGCGCCGGGAACATTTTAGAGCTATGATTTTATACGATTTCAAGTGTCGCCTGAAACCGGATGAATCGTACGATAGACTTCAAATGGCATTCATGGATGAAGGCCCTTCCAAGGCAACCGTGTATCGTTGGTATAACGAATTCAAGCGCGGTCGACCAACTTTGGGGGATGACGAAAGAAGCGGTCACCCTTTGACGGCTGTTACCGAAGAAAACGTGCTAGCAGTGAAAAATTTAATCCAAGACAATAGGCGAATTACATATCAGGAGATTCAACACATATTGAAGATTGGATCGGGAAGCGTTCACGAGATTCTACACAGCCATCTTCGCGTGAGGAGGATAGTATCACGCTGGGTGCCGCACAACCTCACCGATGCTCAGAAGCAGGCCCGGGTGGAATGGTGCCGTGATATGCTTAACAAATTTGAAGCAGGCTCGTCTCGGCGTGTTTACGACATCGTTACAGGTGATGAGTCCTGGATTTATCAATACGACCCAGAAACCAAGCGCCAGTCGACTGTTTGGGTGTTTCAAAATGAGCCAACGCCTACCAAAGTGAAGCGATCTAGAAGCGGGGGTAAGATTTTGATCGCTAGCTTTTTTAATTTGACTGGCCACTTGGTATCAATTCCCTTACGGGATCAAAGAAGCATTAATGCCGAATGGTATACTACCAAATGTTTGCCAGAAGTTTTCTCTGTTATAAGCAACAAGCGACCAAACACAGGGCTCCGCGGGCTACTGCTCCACCACGACAATGCACCTGCGCACACCGCACTCAAAACGAGGGACTTCCTGGACAGCACGCCAGTCAAACTCCTGGGTCACCCTCCTTACAGCCCTGATCTAGCACCGTGTGACTTCTTTTTATTCCCAAAAATAAAAAATCAGCTCAAAGGGATACAATTTTCGTCGCCGGAAGATGCGCTGGCTGCGTTCGAGCAGGCTGTAAACGAGGTGTCTGCGGCGGACTGGAAAAAGTGTTTTGAAAACTGGTTTAGGCGCATGAATCTTTGTATAGAGGCTGGTGGAAAGTACTTTGAAAAGATTTGATAAAAATATATGTACGTATAGAACAATTTTTTTTAGTTTCGCAAAACTTTCTGAGTGTCCCACGTATTGATAACCACTTCAAATAGATGGTTGGACGTGTCATTTCGTAACAGCCGCCGCCGCCGCATGAGTGATGGTCGACTGATGCGCATGACACTGACAAAATAAGTGATGGAGCGTCGATCAACAGTGAAAGCGAAGCGTTGTGTTGCACAGTGATGTCATTTGTACTCATAGTAGTTCATAATAATCATCATCATTTCAGCCGAAAGACGTCCACTGCTGGACAGGACATAGGCCTCCCCCAAGCATCACCACAGCAACCGGTCCTGCGCCTTTCACGTCCAGCGGATTCCCGCGACCTTCACCAGGTCGTCGGTCCACCTTGTAGTAGTAGTGCGCTATTATTATCTTTTGAATTTTTCCGTGGTATGATCAGTTTCTATCTTACGATATTCTGGATATTATTCCTCTTTTAAATTATGTTACATAAAACTGTTTGCCTGCATATCTTATTCTTGCTTGCAATTCGGTCAGCCAATATTTGTGTTCACTTCTTTTCTATCCATTTTATCTTTAGATTCAGAGTTACTGCCATTCGATATAATATTATGAATAAACTACACGTTAGTTATAGTTCCTTAATGTGTTTTACGAAGTACAAAAGGGTCTTAATTTGAAGTATAAGAAGACGTCGATGCACAACCACGGCAAAGTAAAATCATTGTTACCAAGGTGTTCAAACTGCAATCAACCATGAAAGCGAAGCAATTAAAGCGGTTGCGTTGAGCGTAGTAATATCACTCTTGCTTTTCGTCAAGTATTTAGTATGCAAATAACGTACATGTAATTGCTCGGAAGGGTCACCTGATAGTGCGTTAACAATATTAGATTTCAAGTCGATTTAATTTGGAGAAGGTAGCCTCTCACAAAATGTATCTAATAATAATTACGGGCCCTATGTGAATTTGTGATTTGTAAAAAGTTCAAAGCTTATCATCAGACGGTGTCTGAAGGATACATTATCAATCATTTATCTTTAAGCCATATTAACCTTGTCCACACTTTCATTACCAATTTAAAGTTTTGCGAAAACTTTTTACCGAGTTCTATCTCTAAAGTTATTGCCTGTGAACTGGCAATAAAGCAAAATCATTCGTGCAAAACTACACTGTAGTTACATCACTGTTACGGTGACGTTTATACTCTTTATTGATACCATTAAACACATGTTACGAATCGAATATGTAAAGCCATTTTATCTTTAGTTGTTGCAATTCGGCTTTAATTGTTAATTTAGTTGACAATGCTATTTAATTCGGTTTTTATGCCATAGGTCAACGATAAGATCTCGAGATTAATTGTAGGAAAACTGCAAGTGACAGATTGGTTATTCTATAAAGTTGGTTCTTAATTACGCCACCCAGTGCGAATTAATAAGAAATCGAATTGTGTAAAACAGTGTAAACTTAATGAACTTAATGTAGGTTGCTTCATCGATATTATTATCTTTTATAAAAATGGCAATGATATTGTATTCAACGCATATAAGTTCGGTACCTAATTGGTTATGAGTAAAATTTAAAATGTTAATGTTAATAATAATTTATGAATATAAATTTTACCCATATTAATGCTCCATAATTATAGCGTAGCACCTAGTTATGTGCAAGTTAAATTATTAATGCAATTATCAAGTTATTAATAATAACTGACTTTTAATAATGACCAAATCACACATCCATTGATTAACATGTATTTATGCTTTAATTTTTGGTGAGTAGAAATTAAACCGTCACAATGAAAACGCGCTGGATACGTTACATACAATTTATTTGTAATTTTACGGTTATAATCAAAACTATACACTTGGTTGCACCTTCAAAAGAAAGTGAAAATAGTCACGCTTCAAAACCAATATTATTATACTTACTTCATCCACAGTGAAAGCAAACCAAAAACCAAGATATTGACAATATTTTTTTATAACAAAAGACTTAAATACTTTTAGAGAAAGCCTACAATGGGTCTGAGTAATATTTTCCTGGACATGTACTCAGCTGAGGACAAAAGATGAAGGGAAAATAATTTTCTTCCGTTGAGACAGGTCATCTCACACCATTGTGAAAGGATTTGAAAGACCCTTTTCACAGCTCCCGACGCTATTAGGGCATTTTTCTAGGAGTTAGACATCGCAATATTGGTTTTCGAAAGCACATTTTTATAGAATTATGATACCGTTTTGGGTCGGAATCCCAAACCCGAAGATTCCAAATAATTTAAATGTAGGAAATTAATTTCTCGATAAGAATTATGAACGCGATTCGCAATATCATTTAGGTAACAGCCTAGGTGGTATTGCAGTTGTTATGGGCAAAGGTAACCGATTAGCATCAGGTGGGCGGGCCTGTTACTCGTTTTGCCATCCTATACGATAAAATGAACTCTAGTAGAGTTGGGTAACGGCAAGATTCTTTGACAAAGTAGGTATTTGTAAATAGTTCAACGTCTAAAGACAGAACTTAAAAGGACACAAATATTTGGCCAACCCTCGAATTTCAGATTACCGTATTTGCGACAATTTACTTACATATTCGGATACCCAAAACCTCTGTCAATACAAAGACGCAAAAGATCCAAAATCAACACCTGTCAGCATGTTTGCGTAGTAAATGATGTTGCAAATATCCCAATTCGAGACGCGGTCCCTTATATTGAATATTCGAGTATCTAAGACTCATTGCGTATTCGGGACGCGTGGCGAGGCATAAATATCCCTTGTCGTTCTCATTACAATAACTTGGTGCGTACGTCCCCTGGTTGCAACGGATGCCGCATCTCTTGGGATGTCACTCACATAATGGAATTCTAGACCGATTTCCCTGGTAATTATTTAATGTGATGGTCTCGGTTGAGGTCGTGGTCGTGTATGACAGGAAAATTAATTAGGTATTTCGATTTGTTGGTTTAGTTTTAAGAGCTCACTGTGTTTAGGTTTATCATTTCAACATAGAGGATACTGTCAAGGTACCTGAAATTCAAAATTTTAGATTTTTGAGAAAAATGCCCTTCTATGGTAAAACCGCGCGTCAATATGATAATACTATCAAATCTATAAACAAAGATAGGTACCGACATTTTCAATTTTAAATAGGTACCAAAGGGTTCTATGCTAGGTATATTCAGAAACATTCCAAGCGTAAGCTCTATAAGATGTCAATTCCATACATGTAAGTTTGGAGCTCAAATTCGATGTATGTGTTGGAAAGTCGATGCGGCTGAAAGGCACGGTCTGGCGAGCACGACTGTTCCGACCATCCCGTTTCGACGTGTGGCCGATACCAAGCAACCCTCATACTGCAGGGCGGCTCGGACCAGTGAAACTGCCCGTGCGTACATCGCCCGTTTGTTATGCTAATTGAAGCTGCTGATTTGCAAAATAAAACAACTCACATGGACCACTCCTCGGCTTTAACGAGTCTCGACGCCTCTATGATTGTAGTATCGCGACGCATTTAATTCATTGCTCTTCTGACTGTAGTTGAAAAACGCAATGAGTGATGCATACGTGTTTTTCAACAGTGCCTCGTTAGACTCGTTACTAATGTGATAATATGCTGTAATAGGTTTGGTGGTATTGAACGTTAATTGGAACGAAGATAGTACCTTGTAGAAGCGAACATAGGTTTATTTACATGATTGTTCACGTGATTCAGCAAATTGTTTGCCACAATTTTATTAAGTATGTGTTCGTGATACTTTTTACTTAAGAGCGTAGTTAGAACGTTTAGAATGCCATTATCGAGAATCTATTGTGAATATTGAAGTAGTAGGAATGCTAATAACTGAACCGTATCAGAATTCTTTATATGAAAATTGTTTAAGAGCAACATACAAATATTCATGTAATAAGACTTGAAAAAATCTTTCCGTATAAATAAATTTCTTGGAGTTTTGTTGGTTTTGACTTTGGCCCATTTATTGAATAATCCTAAATAGCTTATACTTAGTACACGTAAGAAATATTTTTATCATACTGCTCTTAAATTTGTTGACTGTGCACAAATACCATTCATACCTTGGCCAATTAAAAAGCAATGTTCCAATTGACTGTAGTACGTTGCGTGACATTAGCAAAATCATGTGTACCGCTGTGTGCATTGACTCGATGATTGGCGCCGTCACTAATTGTGCCAAAGTGGCCATTTAACACTACTTATGAATGGCCACTCAACGAATTTAATGTTACATGCCGTTCTATTTCATAAGCACCATTAACATTCTCAGCTTCGCTGGCTGTGGCTTTGTGTTTAGAACCAATGTTATTTATTTTGTCCGTATTACTTTTAGAGCTCTTAAATTCTTTAGTTGTTCTGTAACTATAAAGTATACCTTCTAAATCCAAGATACTAGAATTGAATTCATTAATCTTATTACAATTGAACAAGTATTATGTTAGTTTGACGACCTCTGTGGTCTAGTGGTTCGGGTGTCGGACTGCTGATAACGAGGTCGGGTTCGATTCCCACAGGACACAAATATTTGTGTGATGAACATGAGTGTTTGTGTTGGTCTGGGTGTTGCTTATGTATTATAAGTATGTATTTACAAAAAAAAAGTATATAAGTATTATATCCATTGTCTAGTACCCATAATACAAGCTCTGCTTAGTTTGGGACTAGATGGTGCTGTGTAAAAAAATGACCCAAAGATATTTATTTATTTTATTTATTTATTATGTTAGCTGGCAGATTAAAATCATTAGCCTCCATCTTCTTCTATTCTTCTTCTTCTATTAATCGCATGATTGCACAAAAAGGTAGCCCCGTATCTTCTCTTGACTTGTTAATTGCTATTGAAGTATTATTTGATGCAGCGTCCCTTGCGTGCTTGTAATAACACACTGCGTGTGTCAAAAATGTGTTGGCCAAGCTCTGAGATTGTTGCCTAATGGCCATTTAGAATATCGATCTCCTGATGGCCAAAATTTTGCATATATTTTACAACAGGTAAAATAATATTTTCTTATTACCTTAAATAAAAGTCTATAAATACATGACATTTTAGGCCTTGCTAAATTTGCCGAAACGATTAAATACTGCCCACACTAAAGCTAAGAAAGTTGGAATCCCATCGACTTTTCTGAGTCACTCGTTAGTTCTTATGCATTCATACGGATTCCTTGCATCAGTCTAATTGTGACTCATCATAACAAACCATTATCTATATCGATGATTTTATGATGGATTTAGCTGCTTTAAAAATTATTCACTGCTTCACGAGGCGTTAATGTTTAATCGTATGAATTCTACTCATCTATCAGTTTACTTTTGTTATCTATTTAGGTATATTCTAAGTAAAATTTGCAGATAGGTTACAGATTCTTATAAAGCCTCCTAGGAATAATTCTCTATGTAAATCGCCAGAGACCATTAGAGAATATATCAGGTGTGTAGGAAGCAACATCCTACCTATATTGATGACGTTATCCGTCGATGATATCTGTGCTAAATGTGGTTCGCTTCAAGCAATTCTGTGGTTAACTAGTAGCCTTCTGATAATTATAGGTAGCTCCCCGTCAGCCGTCACAAGCTTTATATTATCCATAAATAAATAATTTTTCTCCTCACTGATAAATATGGAAATCCAAAACAAACTCAGAATCAACCGTTTCTCATTCAACTCAGATATTAAAGTCGAATGAGGGAAACGGGTTGTTCCTGTGGTGTTCGTGAGTTGTTTAACAGGAACTTGTGACTATTTATGTGTTTGTCATTAATTCTAACGCTTATTGCTAGTCATTTATGTAATCTTGAGTTGGGTCAAAGACCTATGGCTAAGATTACATGATAACCGGTTGTCACCGGACTTTGTTCCTAATTGGATCTTACCTGAGTTGCCTAAACTGTGGTTGAGCTAAACTTCAATTAGTAAAGAACTGTGAACAATGATATCTAGTACATCATCATGCCTTTATGCTTGCAGAAATAAGACGGCAGATAAATGGTTGATTTAACACTTAATTATTAACACTGAAATAAACATCAATTTTGATATCAGTTGTTTCATAAGATCACATCAACACATCGTAAGCTTCCATCACAAAACGTTATCGGACGCAGATTAAACCGACAAGCAGATAGGTCCATTATGTCATAACTAACAGGGCAGGTCAATCAAAAGATAAAGGCCTCCAGCGCGAACCGCTGTAGGCATTAATTAAGACCGATATAAGCGGATTGGCGGTGAACAGATTATGCAACGCTGTTGTGTACCTGTAGTTAGGTTGCAGGTAGATGCAAAATACATGCAGATTTTATTGAATCTGTGTTTTCCCTCTGCCGCGTTTTAGGGTTTGACGGCAGAAATGGAAATTAGAACGTACTTGTGAAACAATGACAAAAGGACACACTAGGTCCGTTTGTTTAGTAGCTTCTTAAATCGTTGGTTTGTTTGTATGACTAGAATGTTGTACTATGCTTTACTTACATCGTCCCATTTTAATTTACCATTTTTTCAAGCATACATTTCATTGCTTGACATTTAAAGAATCCAGTGTAGGCACAGAAAACGCTGTTTTTACTTAAGTATATGTTGACACGATTTTCTGCGAAATGATTCACAGGCAGTCAGGCTTTTAAACTTTTAAGTCGTACATTTTTCTCTACTTACAAAATATTGCGTTTAATTTGTTTATAGTGGTAGATACATCTATAGATAAATTACTTTTTGTTACCTAATGTAAATTAGTAAGATGAATATAAATATTTCTACGTCCATCAACTTGATATCAGCTTGTTAAGCTTTCTGTTGCATAACGCGGAAACTGCGCAGAATTAACTTGTATCGTTAACATTTATCAAAACGTCCATTTCCTGGATTAATGTTGAAGCCATTTCGCAAGTATTACTCATTTTATAAAGATAATGTGCATTGATTTTACGAGGATATAGAGTAAAAGTTAATTTGCAATTACACCTTTAAACCTAGTTACTTATAATTGTGAAATTTTGCGTTTGGTCAGTTTGTATGGATTAGAAAATATGTCTTTTTCCGAATAAAGCGCCTGAGTGAAAATTATAACAAAATTGTATTTGTGTACCTAGTCAACCAAAAATGTTTTATCACTTGAGTCATCTGATTCTAACAATCATATCTGCATAACCACATTTACAGCACGTGCTTCAAATAATCAATCAAGTATCTCTCACTGAGCTGTTAGCCTGGTACCTACATCAAATTCCGTAGTTATTGAATCAGTCCTTGTTTGCATGCACTTCAATTTATCGTCAATTTTGTCAGAGGATTGGCAACGGCGCATGCTCTCGTTTATTGTGAAACTACCCGGGACCCTGTATAGGAATTTTGCATGCCAAAGGATGTTTTTATTTACTGCACAACTTCATTACGGCCTGACGGCGTTCATTTAAGCTCAGTAGGTACAAAATCGATAATGATTGCAGGTTAGTAAGGTAATAATGTTTTAATTTTATGGACCAGTGAAGTCGGTGGCAAGCGAGACTGCGAAAGTAAAAGAACCACTAGCAAGATTATGAAAACCTGTATGAAAGCCTAATAATCTAACTATTTAATATTCACAAATCCAGCTAAGTAGAGCAGCCATAGTCGGAAAGCGGATTCTGATATAAGACCGCGATAAATCTGAAGAAACAGAAGCTTGAACATAATTGTAAAATATGGGCTAAGATTGTAATTACGTGTTAGAATCAGTACCAACAAAAATGACTAACACAAGCAGCAATTCATGAATGAAACGCTAATGATAGATAACCCTAAGAATGCCAAGCTGCACAACAAATTAGTTGTAAATAAACTTATGCATTTCCATTTTATAGATGGTGTAATATCTGTATTGCTTTCAATAGCAGTGTTGCAATTATCTGAGGTTTCCAGTTCATTGAACTATAGCTTAGTGACCTGTCTACATGCATACACATCAAACTTAGCTAGATATGAATAATTATGAAGGATGAAGAGACTCGAGTAATTAAAGGATAATGCCAGACTCTCCATAGAACATGGTATGCTCGATATATGCTTCAAAATTCTGTTGGAAAATTGGCATATTGACTGGGACATTTTTTAATTTTATAACATCGCTGTATCCGAATAGATGTTATAGTTAATAGTTGATTAACTTCGTTAATTATGTCATCATCATCATCATCATCATTTCAGCCGAAAGACGTCCGCTCCTGGACATAGGCCTCCCCCAACCATCGCCACAACGACCGGTCCTGCGCTTTCCGCATCCAGCTGATTCCCGAGACCTTCACCAGGTCGTCGGTCCACCTTGTTGACTTACCCAAGCTGCGCCTTCCAGTAAACTATGTATTTGAAACCAAAAAAATGTTTTCTAAAAGGTTTGAATGTTGCCTAAAAGCTTAATTTTATTTATTTCATACATTATTTTATTAGTAAACACGGTCAACCGGCGGCGGCTATGTCCAGCAGTGGAAGCTTTCGGCTAAAATGATGATGATGATGAAACACTGTTAAAATAACGATTTTTGCGATTCGTGTTCCCTTTTTGATTAAAATTATTAAGAAATCAGAACTTAAAACGACTTTTGTCTTCATAATTAATTAGTTAAACAATTGATTGTCTCGTTTAATAACAATAACTGGTTTTTGTTACCCGTCAGGAACTTTCCTTTATCCAATCTCTTTACTCGCCCGAAGGGCTAATTTTGTGAGACGATCGAATTACCGTCGAGCCTTTCAACTCAAATTTAGTCTGTAATTTGCTTAAAAATCTACTAAAGTTTTTAGATTACGTAAATAATTTATTTCGCTACTGTTTTGCATATTTTTGGTCACGTATAACATGCTTATATAGAAGCTGTATTTTGTGTAACATGTTTCGTATTTAAATTATTATTAACACCATGTCTTGTACATCATACCTATGTTTGACACATAAATAATTTAGAATTTGAAATAATGAGCTCATTCGCACGGATGAATTTCATTTGCAAAAAATGTCATACCTGATTAATAATTCTCCGCAAAATCATTATTATTATTTTACAAATTCCAGTACGACACTCCTATGTATTGTTAACAATCTGCCCACAATAAGAATAGGTACATGAAAATCGATGAAATTAAAAACGGAATGGCGAATAACAGATACCAGAGAATTCCCAATAAACGCATTGCATTGCTAGTGCCTCGGGCAAAGCCGATCAGCCCCTACTCTATACTCCATTCAGTCTAAGCACCCACAACTTAAAGTCTAGTTTATTGCAGAATAGTCTCCCTAGTTTCACAATCTGTATTAGGTTACCGAACGCACCCTCGGGCTTGCTACTGTTAAGCTTTACATTTTGTATGTTTTTTGTCGTCTAAAATTTTATCGGAAACCCATTTCGTTGTTCTATTTGCACACCAGCTGCTATTATTTAGTCTGTAATTTTTTTATCATTTTGGGAATCTTTGAATAATTTATAAGATGTCTAATTTAGCGTAGGCAGTTACCTAAAGGTACCTAATACTTTAAATGTTGATGATTTGTTTTACTGCCTACGTGATGTAGCTAAAGCCTTTTATACTTAGCCGCATTTCACACAAATTGATGATTACTTCAATGTCTATTAATCAAAGTCCACGTAGAGTAAACGTTCAATTAATTAATACTCCCAAAACAACATTGTGACATAGTCGGCATTCGGTTCATTTGACCGGAGTCGACCGTTGGGACTAGAATGTCACGCGGCACGCGTAACTTTCCCGCGTTCCGTTCGCCCGCATAGATTGACAGATAAAACCCGTTCTAAATTTAAATCTCACATCTTTTGATTCTGGAACCGAGAATGACATCAAGAACCTAATTTAAAAAAATTGAAAATTTATTTAATTTTTACCCTTATCTCTTCTCATGGGTGTCGTAAAAGGCGACTAAGGGATTCACCAGAGGATGGGCAGCAGCGTTCTCTGAGTATTTAACCAACCAACTGCGATCACCAACCCGCCTGCCAAGCGTGGTGATTATGGCATATCCCCCCAACATACATATGCTTGGGGGAGGCCTATGTCCAGCAGTGGATATCTTTCGGCTGAAATGATGAATGATGAAAATTTATGAAAGCTACCCGATATCTTGTTCAGTATCTAATTAAAACAGATATGGTTGCATTTGTTACAAAACTTCCGTTCGTTAACCCACATTAATTCATAAGAATCTGTAGTCTGTTTGAAATTTCGCTGTCTTTATCAATAAAGGGGCTTTGCTAAGGTGATTAACAGCAACTACCTACAAAGGTTGCCTCCCCACGTCCGGTCACTAGTATCACATAACCGCAGTTGAGTACCGTACTGATTGACAGCCATATTCCCTCGACAACCCTAATTTTGTCTGGCCACCCTCGTATTACGGGGAATTTAATAAACACAGCCCTGCAATGCACACACTTTAACAACGCTGTTTGGATTATGCACGTTGAATATCGAATAGTGATTGAAATTGCGATACGGATTGAGCCGGCATACCTTCGCTACGTAAATACTAATAGGTAGTTCAGAGTATTGCCGATCGCTTATGTGAAACACCCACTTTACATTACATAAACGGAGATACAAATGATCAGGATATGCCTGCCTGTACCAAATACAAAGTTAGCGATTTGCATATACAGGTAGACATCGAGACAGGTGGAAAAAAACGCCAGGTGTTCCGATTTTGGTGATGCTTAAAATATCTATACATACAGTTGCCGCCTGGCACAAGATTGAACGGAAAATGATTAAAAACCACCTTTCATATTGTTTCAAAACGTGAACCAAAGCCGGAGGCTAAACGCTGTTGTGTACCAAAAAAGGAACATAATCATGCATAGCCAATTTGCGTCGTGTTTGCAGAAGCATTTAGATTTTTGTTTCGTTTTGTAGGTACTTTGGTATAACAAGGCTCATCTGTTCTTGAGTTTCACCTTACTTTAATTAATTGAATACTCCTCCCACAGGCTGTAGCCACCCACTTGGTTGCTAGATGGAAGACCTCGTTAACCTTTTCGTGATTTTTTCAGTGTTTTTTAGGTCGCTAAAATTGTCCGTCGTTATTATTACAAAATGACAAAAATTATCAATAGTGCAAATTCGGTGTTATCTGTAGTTATCATAATCATTAAAGATGAAAAACAAACTTGTCACAAAGATGAATACGGAGAAGACCAGGAACAAAGTATTCTACCATGTATAAACATAAACAATCATAATTATCATTTCAGCCTATAGACGTTCACTGCTAGACAAAGGCCTCCCCAAGGGGGGGATGTGTCATAATCGCCATGCTTGTCAGGTGGGTTGGCGATCGCAATTGGTTGATTAAATACTCAGAGAACGCTGCTGCCCATCCTCTGGTGAATTCCTTAGTCACCTTTTACGACACCCACGGGAAGAGTTGGGGTGATGCTATTATTTTTGTCCGACACCACACGGAACAAAAATCATAATACTTAACTTAATTAAGGAGACAACAGCAAACAAAAGTATCTTATGTCCATAAAGTTGTTGAGAGTGTTAGAAAATAACAAAAACAATCAATAGTGCGAATTCAATATTATCTGTAGTTATCACATTCACTAAAGATGAAAAACAATCTTTTCACGTGGATGACTATGGGGAAGATCAGGAACAAATAAATTAACCAAAAATAAATATAAACCACAGATATAAACAATCATAATACATAACTAAATTAACCCGACAACAGCAAACAAGAGCACCCATTATAACCATGTCAGTGATTTGAAATAATTAATCAAATATCATTGCGTTCATTTCACAATGGGCAATAATAGTGGAAAGTTGATTCGGTTTGTCGCTACCCCACGAGTATTCAGAAACACGCTCCGTTGAGATCCAATATTCTGTTTCCCAATAATGAAATTGCATTCCGAATGCTGCAGTGATTTTCATTATTAAATCAGAGTTCATATGAAAATTGATATTGGATTTTAAGCCCCTTTATTTAACGCTAATTTTATACGCTTCCTTTAAAATCTTTGTTACTGGTTCGTCCATGTTTTGCGCTTTCATCATTGCTATTTGATTCATTCGGGAATAAGCTTAAGTAATTGAATCTGTTTGGATTGGATTATTTGGTTTCATAATTTAAGGTACGTAATTGTCGGTTTAAAGAAGGAAAATATTACTTAGTTGCTAATACAGTTACTTATCAATGTCTAGCTAATGTGAGCCACATCCTGTTATATCACTGAAGAAAGGTACTAGTTAGCTATGGAATTAAAACAGTTATTGGCTCTTAAGGAATATAAAATCCTTATTTCGCCATTTACAATAAATTGTCCATTTCAAAGAACTTTCACATAAAATCCAATTTCTTCAATACTTGGACTTGTTGACTTATAAAGTCGTGTATTAAACCCGGAACACACATCTTGTGGGCGGGTCCCGTTGTTCATTTTACACGTACACCCACCTAAGCCATAATTCGGGGCCGTTGATTCGAGTTCATTTTTATACACTTTATATAATTTCGTACCAGCTGCCTTCACTTACCAGCTGTTTGTTACCTTACATCTTGTTGAGATTCGATCTGATACGTTCATTATTAGTTTTGATTATGTATTTTTATTAATAAAGTGTAAATAATTTTGTGTTAATTATGATAAAAAAATCGATAAGGCAGTTTTTTTTTTTTATAACCTTAGAGGTCAAATGAGCATGCGAGTCACCTGATGGTAAGCAATCTGCAGTTGTTGATATTATAAAATAAAAATTTAATATAAGCTTAACATAAGCAGGTGTTTATTTTGTTAGTTTTTAATTCAATTCAAGTATCTGCTCAATGTTAAATAGATTAGATTAATAAAATAATTACCTTAATTTCGACGCCTGCGCACGCAGGTGAACGTGTTTCGTTCAAGGTCTTTAAAGGTGTAATCACCCCAAGCGTTAAGGTAAAACTTACCTTGAAAATTATTAAAAACAAAAAGATTTTATACTTAAACAAAAACAAAGCTTTAACGACCATGGCATGACACATACGCCCTCATTGGTCAAAGACAACTTTCTTTTACAACTCATACCAACATGGGTAGTACGTATACTCATAATAGACGTTGCAGTATGCATATTAATAAGACAATCCAATCACACGGCTAAGTAATTGATAGAATGTTCATAGAGGTACAAAACAGAGACGTGCAAAAGGTCTACTGCAAATTTAACCAGCATAAGCACGTATAGACGTCGCGAGTAAGCTATCTCGGCTCGGACAAAGTTAAACTACGACTGGCACTAATAAGTCTATCGCTGATCATAATTTCGAAAATCGTCATAGTTGTCACCATACTTGCCAAGCTGCTTGATCACAATGGAGCTGACTGAGAAGTTTTCACTCTCTTGGTAATGCTACTGATCATCATTCTGGCCAATTAGGTGTAAACATTAGCCTTCGGCTGGTGGTAGAGTGCACCGTGTACAGATGATGCTTTGGACAGATGTTGTAATTCTACTTTACAATTTAAGGATGATTTATGCTAGACCGTGCCGGGTCTAAGCTGAGTCCGAGTTGCGACTCGTTGGTGACGCAGACTCGACTCGGTGTAATGTGAACTAGTCCATATACATTTTACAGCAGCATTCTGGCATCAGTGTCTCGTCCGTGCCTCAGCTCAGACCCGCACGATTTGGCATAAATAATATTTTAATCACTATTGCACGGGTTGCAGATATTTTTGATTCGTTGATCGTGTCTTGTACTGAGTGGATATTCTGACTTTCATAGCTATCTAGAGGTGAATTAAGAGCTCTGTTACACGACATTACGTCTAGTTAATTATGTATGCTCACAAGCAGCGCTAAATCTATGTTCTGTGTAATCGCGCAATGAGTATCGTGAATCGTGTCTAATTGTTACCAAATGCGATGCCAGAAGTGGGTGCGTTTTAGTACATTTCCTGCGTTACCGTGTTGTGTTCAATTATTAGTTAGTTAGTATTTCAATTAATGATGTGATTGCTTTGTAATATTTGGGAAATCATCTACCGTTTCCTATAGATAAAATTGAAATAATTATTGGTTGTTAACTTCATTGAAGACTTTTGAATACAAATTATGTCTAGAGGAAAGAGAAAGAAATAATGTCATTATTAAGGTCGGCAACGCATCGGTGACTCCCCTGGTGTTGCGGATGTCCATGGGCGGCGGAGATTGCTTACCATCAGGTGACCCGCTTGCTCTTTTGCCCCCCTATGTTATAAAAAACAAAAAAAATAAAAACAACTTTGTATTAGACATAATTATTGCTAAATAGTATGTATTCAAGAAGCTTTTCACGTTTCACAGCCATCTTACTCTAATTTTAGCACTTTTTAATGATTTCTAACGATTTTTGGTGTAATTGAAAAATGTATTCTATAAACATCCTTCAGGGTAACATTATGAATATTTGAAATTGCTTGGAAGGAGAAAAGAAAAAACATCGTTGTATTTCTTTCTATTTAAATCGTGTATGGAAATCAACTACAACAACAACAACAAACAAAATGGAAATCAAACCATTGTTTAAATATTTGTGATGACACTGAAGGATATTTATAGAATAAATTTTTCAATTTTGCCTAAATTCTCTATAAATCTTTAAAAAAAGCTTTAAAATTAAAGTGACATAGCTGCGAAACGTGAAAGTCCTCTTAAAATATTATAAGATAAGATAATGTTTATTTTTCAAAAACAATACATTTTTTACAAATTTAAGACTTAATTTTAGGGTAATGTACACAAAAGTATTAGCATTTGAGGCCGAACTAGGCATAGCCTGTATCTCAGCCTTCAACGCCGATCCCCTTGAATTACAAATAAATAAGAAAGACATATTTTTATTGATCTCGTGAGATTAGATGTACTACAATTTAAGATGAGGAAAAAATTAAAATAAATACTATTGATTAAAAAGATTATAATTCTTTATTGTGTGTGTACACATATTTACATTTATATTACAGTAGGAAAGTTTATGTACATCGGCGAGCTTAACTCAAAAATGAGTTTTCTAACAACAAATCTTAATCTTGTTACATTGCTCTAATGATATCCTATGCCATTGCATCAATCCCTGATAAATTTTCTATCAGTACCACCATCTCATTTATAGCTTACATTTTCACCATATTTCCTCTATAATAATGAGATTGAACAGGCAATGATCACGAAATTTATCGATATTATATTCAGAGTGGCAATGAGAAGCCTTCCGGCAGTTAATATCCTTAATTCGTACCCCCATCTAGCTGGAAGTCACCATTCTAAATCAAACATGGTAACTCCGCGAATCCAAATGGGGGATGCGCATATTTTAATATCCATAATGGTGATTTGGAATCGAGAGGGATTTGTGTTCAGTAAAGGAACGGTGGGATTACCTTTAACTGTAGATTTATTAGACTCGCTAGCATAAAGTAACTTTTGTTAGCAGGTTGTATTAGACTGACCTGATAAACTTCATATACACAGCACAATATGTGTATATGAAGTTTATCAAATCAGTCTAATGCAGCCCAATCTAAGCAATTGCCTCAGCCAAGAAAGTATTCTATTCATGTAGATAAATTATCAGGCACTTCAAGATAGCAGGTCGTATTGCAAAATGTTTCTAATGGAAATTATTTATAGGTACTCTGTTTTATCAAAGACTTCACTTATTTTCATAGTCACATTCAAACATTGCAAATTAACATTTTCACAAAAAAAAAATACAGTGTACCGATTTGTCAATATAAAAACACAACAATTTCTATCGAAGGAAAACAATTGTGTAGATGGATCTTTCTGTTGAAGAGAAACAATAATGCAAAAGATGGTATGTTGTGTAACTACACAACCTCAAACCAAAAGAATAAGAAAGACGGAGCGCGTAGATCAAGCGAATGAAGCCAGAACAAGGAATACAAAATGGCAAAGGAATATTGACCACTCCGCTAGTGTTCGAGAGCCGCAATCTGGAGCGTACGTCTAATCAATCAATCAATCAACTCAGCCTATCGCAGTCCACTGCTGGACATAGGCCTCTCCCACAACGCTCGGTCCTCTGCCTTACGTCTAATACTCAAACTAAAAATTGTTAAATAGTTTTCTGTTTTATTATCAGCTTAATCCAGTACAAATGAGAATTTATCTATTATGATTGTTATCTATGCCGTTAGGAGGGGGACCGGCTGCCGAATTGCGTAACTCACTCGCGATCGCAATCATATGGATTTCAATTTTCATTGCTCCATGTGTTTTGACAATCCGTGTTATCCGCAACTACGTACCACGCAATGAATATTGCTGTAATTTCAAAATGAAAGCTGATGTCAAAGTGAATGTATTACACAATTGCCCCACTGGTGTCCTAAAATACAAGCTCTGGCTTAGTTTAGGCACCAATCTCCCACAAATAATTGTTTGTTATATTATTGTGATAACACTATATTGTTGCTTGTTATTTGAGGAAGAATAAAAAAATCTTATTTATCTTAAAAGAATAAGATTGACGCGAATAATAGGTACTCCTTCGCCATTTTGTAATCCTTTTTCTGACTTCAGTCGCTAGTTCTACGCGCTCCGTCTATATTATTATTTTGGTTTGAGTACACAACAAATCAAAGTCACTGAACCTGTTACAAACACAACAACGGTGTATAAAATACGACCCCTTGTTATCTCGTCGTCTAGAAGCACCATAATAACATCCTTAATGAATCTTATATGACCGGAGAAGCAAGGAACTTGATCAGGAAACTGATACACTATGTATTTGTAAGTCTATTTCATTCTTTATTATTACCTCACATCTTGGTAAAGAAACATTTTCCTCGCGAGCGAAGTTTCAAAGAAAAAAACCCTGATCCAATTTCTTCCAGTTTTATCCCGCTTTATGATCTTAATACCATAAAAGGGATCGATGTGGAATAACTTATGATGATCAGATTTTGCGTAGAATATCCCGTCTATATAAGTTATTTTATAAGGAATCTGATATGTCTGCATCAAGTAACATATTTTATAGTAAGTCAAAAATTTTGCAATTCCTGCCAATCGCACAGTTTAACGGTTCATTTAAATAACCTATCTATCCACAATTTACCCTACTAGAAATAGAAATCCTACTTTAAAAGTTTGTGAAGATGTTTGAATATTTGAAAGAAATAAAGTAAGTAAGTAAGAAGTAAGTAAACTTTATTGCTTCTGATTGACTGGTTACAGTTGTTATACATACATGATAGTGTTGTATACATCAATCAGCCCATTTTGAGCATACAATATTTTTTAGGATAGGTAATATTATAAGTTATGTTAAATCTAAGAATGCATTATAATAAAAATCAAATTAAATTATTTGTACATTCAAAAAAATCCTTAATTGTATTGAAAAAAAATTTTGTTACCCATTTTTTTTACTTTCTATGAAATAATCTTAAGGGTTCTCTTAGAGTCTGGAGTATTTTGTTATAAACTTTTATACACATAAACATAGTATTTCTGTGGTAATGGGTAGTTCTACAGTTTGGCACAACTATCTTTGAGGATCTCTTTGGCTGGACAGACTATTTTCACAATTTTTTTCAAACAATTGTGGGTGTTTCCTTACAAATAATCCAATTTCGACGATAGAGACGAGAGAGATTAAAGTTAAAATTAGACTTTTTTTTTTAAAGCGGTTAACTAGAGTCTAGAGTCTCGGCATTGCATATTACTCGCACACATTTCTTTTGGGCTTCATTGATTAACTTTGAGTTGCCCCATAACAATAAACCATTCGCAAAACTGATCTGATAAAGAAAAATTGTTTATTTTCCCAGTTAACGGCGCGCAACATTTAAATAACTAAACAGTGTAACAGGTACACAAGCAGGTAACTAACAGGTACACAAATAAAAAAAATAAAAAAAAAACACATGAAATTAAAGGAAAGTACATTTGCATTTTCCTCTTTCTTCTCATGGGTGTCTTAAAAGGCGACTAAGGGATTCAACAGAGGATGGGCAGCAGCGTTCTTTGAGTATTTAAACTACCAACTACGAACCCGCCTGTCAAGCCTGGTGATTATGGCATATCCCCCCTTTGGGGGAGGCCTTTGTCCAGTAGTGGATGTATTTTTTTCGGCTGTTATGATGATGAAATTTGCATTTGGAAAAAATAATAAAATAATTACATTTGGATGTTTGTTACTCAATCACGCTATTACGCTACTAACCCCGAGAAATGGTGGATAAAAGACATCCACGCGGGTGAAGCCGCGGGCATGAGCTAATTTAACAATAGCAATAGCAAATTTTTTTATGAGCTCTGTTTTTGTAATTTTGTGCGTCACTTTTGTAGCAAATAATTTTTTTTTCTTTCTTTCTAAGCTTAACACATTTGATCTCAAATCATCGATAGAAAGGGTATTGAAATTGGCCGTACATCGACTGGTAACTCTAGTATTGTTTACTATCCCCCAGTTTCTGGAAGGCTGATCATCATCATCATCATTTCAGCCGTCCACGTCCACTACTGGACATAGGCCAATGATGCAATGATGCGGAAGGCGCAGGACCGGTCCTTGTGGCGATGCTTGGGGGAGGTCTATGTCCACCAGTGGACGTCTTTCGGAAGGCTGATCAATTTGATCTAATGTCAAATCTAATGTCACCTCCTGTGATTGGTCGGCAAAAATACTAAGAAACAATCACATCGCTTGTACTGAGATTTGACAGTCGATTAGTTAATTTTTATGTTGATCAGCCTTTCGGAAACTGTTGTAGTTAAAGCCGTGACTTGAAATTAGAAACCAATTCGTACTGGCAGATAATTAATAATGATTAATAAGCTATGCAAATAATTTGTAAGGGAACAGTGCATTTAGTATTAACCACGATACAATTATGAAGTGAAGCCGCCGTAATAAATGAATGAAATAGATGATCTTTACATATAAGTTTCTGCATAAAGCGTAGTGAGTGTTATCTTGAAGTATGAATGTCTCGGTTTCTCTCTTGTAAAGCTGAACTCTAGATAGCGAAAGCATGCAGTATATCAAAGCCTCGTACCTAATTATCAGATTAGAAAATACTGTTCTACAGAGTATATAAATAACTTCGAGATTAACTGACCGTAGAAGAAGTAAAAGATCTGGATAACTGATAGATTTTGTGTAAAAACCCTTGCGAAACATATTACAGAAGCTTCAAGCAGAGGAAAATTTGGTGCTGTTTCTCAAAATAGATTCTTATCGATATTTTTTTATGTAAATATCTCTTTAAAATTATGAATTGATAAAGAGAGTTTATGCAATAGTTTCTCGGATTTAAAGACCATCGTAAAATAACCAAATTAAAGCTGTAATGTAAGGACTTGTATATTTGGAGTCTAAATAAATCGGGTCCAGACACCTCATAACTTTCGTCCACCACAACATAATGTATACTTAGGACCATATCTGGGAGTGCATTTTGCATCCGCATTATAAGTACCAATGTACATAATGTATGAGTAAAATTTCCGGTCCTTATTTCGTTTCCCGTCTTCTTGAAGGTTGTTGATCCTAAATTAATATTTGTTTTTATTAGACACCTACTTGCTCAATTTGTTCACAGTTAGTTTATTAATTAGAGTAGACCAATTGATTAGTACGGTTGTAAATTTTCTTTTGAAAGTTTCGCTGGTGCAGTGGTTAAGCGATCGGCTGGTGCGTAACGGGTCGCGGGTTCGATTCCTGGACGAGACAAATAAATGTATGGCCTACAGATAGGTAGTTTTTCTGGGTCTGGGCCATAATTCTCGTAATTTCATGACGCGCCGATCAAGTTGTAGTGAAGCTGCAGTTCGTTTCTGACAGTGATCGCCGTAGATAAGAGAATACGAAAAGCATTGTTTTGATCAAAACTTAACTGCAACTGCACTGTAACTGCACTTCTTTAGTTACGTGAATTGGCCTACTGGGCGATTGTGTATGTACGCACACCTCGGAAATCAATACAGTATAAACACTAGCACCACCTACATACACAAGATTACGTTTGTATACGAATGCACACACACGTGTAGGTTAGGGATGCTCGCCGCTCGTAATGCCGATTCGCTTCTCAGTGGTTTTCAGAGATGGCGTGCTTGTATGGCAACTGGCGATTGACATCCATTGCAATATTGCAGTCCAATTGCCGTCAAACTGCGGGTGAGTGCGGGGCGCGGGTAAGGAATCTTAAATTGGCGGGGGGCGGTGAGTGGCCGTTCTGTACGTTAGTACTATTAGATATTCTGTGATGTAAGTGTCTGTAAACGCACCCACGCACGATACAAAAGAAATCCCAGTATGGTGCAACGATTTACAAAAAAAAAGTTTACTAATATACAATTTAATTCGATTTCACTGTACGTACTCCAAAAATTAAGATGTAATAGATGGCATTAACCTACAAGCCCCGCTTTTTGAAGTAAACATGAAAAATTAACTGTACAACCTTCAGTTAATTGCCAAATTAATTAATACAAAATGTTGGTGGTCACCAGACAATACAATTCAGTAGGCAATTTATTTTAGTCACCCGTTTTACTAACTTTGTCGCACAATGGTTTGCGTCAAATGAATAAATCATTTCATACGGCAGACAGCGATGAATAGATGTGAATATTGAGTGCGATATGCGTGTGCGTTCAATATTAAACAAATAATGGTGTTCAAATACTTTTGTTTTTTAATAACCCCCTACGAGAACAGAGCGGTGTGCTATGTGTTTACTTCGTGGTGTAACGTGTGTATCCAATGATATTTAAAAGTATAGATATGTCATACCCTAACAAAACCAACTAAAAATATGTTCCGTACGCAGTACACAATACACATAAACTAGTGAAAAGTAAGTATGTTAGTTACTTTAAGTTAGTTTCGCGTCATATTTAGTAACACACATGACGGCATTTTTGTATTTCTTTTGTCACACGTCACGGTCGGCGCCTTGCTTGACAGCTTGATGGAGACTAGTAGCAAAACGTCCCAATTAGGACGTTTTCGAGTCTTCAGATTGCGCGTGAAACAATTTTCGTTTTTTTTTTGTTTGAAGAACATTAGCTCTTTTCTATTGAATGTCCATAGGTACTTCCATAGGTTTGATCGATTTGTATATCGAAATATAGTATCCAATAATAAGTACCTACATGGTAACCTTAACTTGATGCTGCAGCATTACCTGGAATCTGCAGGATACCCATCTCGTCACCAACTTACAGCAGATGTATCGTGTTTGGGCTCATTGGAATGGTTTCAATGAATAGGTTATACGAGGTGTTATTGAAATAACTTAAAACCTCTTAAGGGGTCGTTGTACTCATCAGTATGAACAACTTTTTATATGGGATGAACCTAGAAAACGCGAAAAAAAAAACTATTTGATCCCTACATTTTGTCGATTCATGCGTGAACACAAATGTAGGGAACATCAGTTTTATTTTCGCGATTTCAGGGTTGATCACATAGTGAAAGTTAATTGTACATACTGATGAGGACAATGACCCCTTAAGGGGTTTTCAGTTATTTCAATAACACGTTGTAAATAGATGGAGATCAGGGTCTGATAACGGAGCAGGAAAGAGAAATGGGGATAATTTGGTGAGGGATTCTAAGCTACTTTCACTCGTTCAATCGATATGAATTGTGGTTTACGATGTAGTATCGGTTGTGGCGAATTAGTATATGAATGTGTAAATTGAATGAATGAGAGAATGGGTTGTGTAAGAGATTTTTAATTTTTTTATTTACACTTGTGATTTTGCCTGGTACCAAAATGTTACCCTTCATCAGTGTGTCGTGTTATTTTAATACTTCTTGGGCTTTATTTAATTCAGCTGATTGTACCTAGTCCATTGTTGGAGGTATCTCCCAAGTTGCGCTCATACATATAATTCCATAATGTCTTCAGTAGAACAAGTTTTTTTACTCTCTTTCATTCTTTGTTTAATATGTATTACCTACCTAAGTACCTATGCCCAAAAATATGTAATCTTCATTAGTCAACCTATTCCGATTTTAAAACATAGTTTTATATTGTATCTACCATAATTATACAGAATATTCAAAAGTATAAGAATCAAATTGTAACAATAAAATATAAATCTGCGTAGCTAAATGGAATACATTTGCATTTTGAAACCAACACGAGATGCAGTACGGTCAAAATAAATTGAACATCAGGTGTATTCAAATTGCAGTAGGCAGGCGTAAATATTTAAATCGGCTGCGTAATACCACGTTAGGGTGGCTGCCTACTGCCTACTCGTACTATCATCTGATGCACGCTCAGTCCATTTCCATAAAAGCCTCTTCAATCTCGCAAAACGTTTCGGGAATTTCAATTCGCGCTTAGCTTTTTTTTTCTTCCCTTTTTACGTAGATTTTTGCGTTGTAAATATTTAACCGCGTTTAATTGTATTCTTACTTGACAAATTTTTATGCTTTTGCCACCTTTACAAGAATTTGGGTTCTGTGGACATGAAAATTGACTCATTTTCCTTATTACTTTTACGTATACCTATAACAGAGACAACGAGACAAATGTTCCCTACATTTCTGTAAAATATTTTCACGATATTATCAACGAACTTAATAAATAATACGTTTTTGAATGACGTTACACCCTATGACTCTACAAAACATATACCCGAAGACGTATCTAATGAAAGACGTGGGTGCTCCACTAAGCTTCTTAAGTTTGCTAACGTGAAAATATAACCGAGTCAAGGAGACAGAGTTTCAATGCATAAAATATCGATAATGATTACATCAAAACTGGTTTCGATTCAAACATAGGCAATTCCACACTATTACATAAACACTCAATAAAAATGTCGCTGCTGTAAAGCGCAGTACACACATGCGATCGATTTATCGACCGTGTTCATTGATTGTGTTATACCGTTTACTCGTCGTGAATTCACGTAAAGTTACAATTTAATAAACTAACTTTTCTTGTTTTTTTTTTCGATTTAGTTATTTGAATTGAATGTTTTTGTTGTAATTTTTCATAGAAAGTAACTGTTGTGTAACTTTTTTATTAATAGGTAATTTTTGCTAAAACTTTTGTTTCTTATTGCGTATCTATTTTATTTATAAATATAATTAAAAACTGTGTGTATTTTCTTTACTTTATTTAAAACGATATTTTAGCAATGCGCGTGAAGTAACGGAAACAATTAATGGATGTAATAATTTAAATTGTTAAAGCAACAATGGAGTGTCATGATTTATGGAAATATAAATGTAAATTCTTATACTACCATTCATTCATAAACAATAACTTGGACTAGACTTAATTCAATTGCGAATATAAAGCAGCTTGCCGTTTTAAATAGCTTATTATTAGTCACGGTCATTTCTTCTTGGGTTAATTTGACATACGAACCTAGCATCAATGTTACTACACTTTAAAGCTTTTCCAAAGCCTAGTGGAACGTCACGAGCTTTTCGAGCTAACTATTATCGAAAATTACTCTTACCTTGTCAACAAAATTCATTTAGTCGTTTTCGACATCAGCCTCTGCATGCAGGAAGACGAGAATATTAACAGTTTTATGATACCCAGGGATAATAGATATTTCTACTTACACATAGTACCTTTGCACCGCGCTTCACGAAGCGTATCGAATCAACATCGATGTTTAAGATCGAGTGTCAGTGTGCACTCGGTATGCGAGAGGTCACTGACCCCGCGCGATGCGGGCTCCAAATTCGGTAGTGAATGCCGTCGTCGGGGACATTAATCGGACACTGCTTGGATCTCTTGGGAACGAAGATGAGGCAAAAAGTCTGAATGTTTGTACAGACGGTTATTAAATCAGAAACTTAACGGACATCCATGGTTGCGCAGTTAATTCCCCATTTAGCTCATCGGCAATTTGCAGCCTGTTATGGATCTGCCGAAATGACTGAAAAAAAAAACAAAAGCTTGTGCGTTTTCGATGATAATTTTTAGGGTTTAATAAAATTCACATTGTAAAGGAAAATTTGCTGACATTCCACTCTAATAATCAGAAAATTTATGAGATTTACACACAAAATATTCCAAGAACTAGGTACCAAGCAACTTGTCAACAAACTAAGAGAATAAACAACCAATTCATGTGTCAAATTAGCAACGGCTAACGTGTCTGTATCGATTCGTGATGCCTTATCATTTAACGTGAATCGATTACACGATCGATGCTACAATCGGGGCCATATGCCCTACAACCGGTCCTGCCTAAGAGTAATTCTTCGAATGGTTATTTTACGCATGGGTGCAGCTCTCTGTTACGCCCTATTGCCTTTTATTTCGACATTAACGTACCGTATAAAATTCAAAGGAAATTATTTGCTATTACTGTCATTTTTGCAATTAATGCTGAATGATGTAAGTACCTGAGAAAGATAAGAAGATTATAATCGCGTATATTATTTAAATTGGTTTTCCTGACGTTTCGAAAGCTTTGCAGCGTTTTGTGGTCGCAGGCAGACTAAGATGACAAGCGTCTTTAAAGATATTTCTAAAAAAAATTTAGTCTACCGTTCAATTTTTATTAATTAAAATAAACAACACTGTAATATATAATGATATTGTGAGTGATTACTGCGTGCATCGAAACGATTTTAAAGACGCTTGTCATCGTAGTCTACCTTCGACCACGAAACGCTGCAAAGCTTTCGAAACGTCAGGAAAATCAATTTCAATCATATACGCGATATAATCGCTCTAATTCCTCGTAGAACGGATGGCCGCTGGGGCAGTAAAGTTCTGGAGTGGCGACCGCATACTGGAAGGCGCAGCGTGGGTAGGCCCCCCACAAGGTGGACCGACGACCTGGTGAAGGTCGCGGGAATCCGCTGGATGCGGAAGGCACAGGACAGGTCGTTGTGTCGATGCTTGGGGGAGGCCTATGTCCAGCAGTGGACGTCTTTCGGCTGAAATGATGATGATGATGATGACGCGATATAATCCGGTTAAACTTTGTTTCATTATAATGTGTAGTGATCGCGAAAACCTAAGATAAGAAGATTTATTGAAATTAAATATTTTTATTGGTTTGATTCCGTAGCCTCGATTTGGTTGGTAAGTTTCCTTTATTTTGACATCTTTAAATGGTTCCGACTCATTTGCTTTTACTCAACTCTTTTACATCTACTGCAAGGTTCAAACAAAAATGCTTTTAATTATACGCGGTTTAAAAGTTTCGTAAGACGAATAAATCAACTCGAATTAATGCTTCGAGTCCATCATTAACATAAACAACATGAATTTAAAATTACGACATTCTACATTAGAAATGTGAATTCCTATAGAAAGAGAAACTGAGAGGAATTAGATTACAGCTTCCCTCCACGAATGAGATATTAATGTACAAGTCTGCATTACTTACGAAATTGCTTTGACCGCATTAATTCAACGGCTATAAAGTTACCTGTTGAGAGTCTCTAGGGACCCTTCAAAGGGATCTAGGGCGGGACTAAATTGTCTTACGTAAGTAGCACAAAGTAGCTACATCAAAGAACAAGAGGACGAAACGATTTCGCCTGTTTATGTACTTGGAATTAAGTCTTATTCTTTATTGCATACTTTACTTTGTTTACGAACCTATTCGAAGTTTTACGAGTTTATAGTCGTTAGTATTAGTCGAACTCTCGCGATTACTGCTTATGACGTCACACGATGTGTTTACTTTGCTTTATTTACTAGCGTGTTTAGTTTACCTGCACTAATGTTTAAAATGCCACATTGATGAATTGACTCCTTTTGTTCTCTTAATAATAAATGCATTCTTATACTAAAATAACATGGTGATGAATTGTTTCTGGCAAGTAATCAAAATGAACTCTGATATTATAAAGCTAAATCAAGTTAATATACCTAAATACAAATACAGTAAAGAATTTTAAGTAAGTGTTGAATCAAATGCACTTAAATCCATTATTGTTGATGAAACATGTTTATCAACGACTGAAACATTTCATTATCGTTTAGCTATTATGATAAAGAAGTAGAGCGCTCTATACACCTGATGACATACTTTTGTTAACATAACTTTGTTTTTCTTTTCAGGTAAATAAGGACATTGGTTATGATAGCCTGAGATTCGTGGTTCATAAATATTCATAATACAGTAAGTAATATCCACAAAAAATAAGAAAACTAATTTCTTTAGGTCGAGCAATTTTTCGCAAAGAAGATTCGACCAAAAATTTGCTTCAAAAATTATAGGTATTACATAAAAACGTTGCATTCGTTAAAAGTTAACTTCATTAAGATCTTTAACTTCTATTTGCATCCGTTTCACTCCGCTTTTAACGCAATAACAATAAAATTATCAACTGCAGGCATGTTTTCAAAAGCGTCGCCGCTAATATTTTCACTACAGCCAGACTGAATGCATTTTTATCTACAGAACAAACTCGACCTTATACAAATACAGAAAGTGTTTCTTTTTATCTAAATTCGTATTCACTTAGCCAATTTAAACCTTAATTGAACATCGATAGGGTTGAAATTTAATTAGTCGCCGTTTAAGTCACGCTGTCTGAGTCGTAAGTGTCGCAACCCACCGAATGTCACAGACATGGCTCTGTTATCATAATGTAGCTAAAATAAGTCCTCTGATGTTGCTGTTCTATGTAGGAAGGGCATCTACTATTTTATAGAGTCGTAACATCCAGGACGGACCTACTTATCATTTTATTATATCACTCATCAGTTTAATCTGTTCATAAACATTCAGTGCAGGGTAACGATTTCGATGATCTTTTGAATGATCTAATTCCTAATTTGATAGATAGTTCGAATTTCCTGATATGTTTCTCTTAATAAGTTAGAGACTAAAGACGGCTAGGGTAGTCCAGAATGTCGTTTGCACAAAAACTAGTCCAATTATTCTTCGATTCTCGTAACAAGTCTGGAGCTTGTTCCACTTGGGACATCTTTTTGCTATAGCTGTTTGTTCTGGTTTTATTAAGCTTCGTTACAGGCGCAATCTATTTGTCTGGACATTCTGCGGCAAAAGATATATGGGGTTTGTTAGCCCACGTAGAGATCTCATTACGTTTGAATTAATATCTAATAAGATTTATACATCTATTATACATTATCTTTCCAAGGTTTTTGTCAAATATCCAATTTATTTTCGTTATTTATTGAACATTGAATTAAATGAAATCAATATGGATTTTGAAAATTTCATATCTCTTATTGATAATTTAAAATACCAAAATTTTGTTGACTTGATGAAAATAGGGAGCGAAAATGGTACGAAATACGTTTCACTGACTGAGACAGGTAGGCAAAAAGTCTCTAAGGCTCAGACTGCCTCAGGCAAGACTACGAGAGGGAACGTATATAATTGCCGCAGGCCACACCTCCTCAATTACTAGTAATTCAAGAAAGTGAATCATTCCATTTCCCTGACCAACTATAAAACAATGTTCTTGGAAAAGAAGAAACTGTTAAGAGTATAGATACTATTAAATGTGATATGATAAAATAAGGAAATGAAGTTATGTACTACACGAACGAAACTAGTTTGGTTTACGAAAGTAATTAATTTGACATAATTTACTATTTACATAATACATACATACATATTATCACGCCTGTTTCCCATGAATTTACTATTTAATTGGATCAATTAAAACAGCAGCAAATCTAAATAAGTTGCCTGGTTAACATCAACTTAAACATACTTTGAATCAGAATTTCATATTCATGTTGAAGAACTATAAATGATAGAATGATTGTAGAAATGATTTAGGGTTGTCGTTCCTAAACCGTCTGTTATGAAATGGCTTTAATAAAAAGAGGTCAATAAGGTCTTCTCATTATTATGTAAAATCTCATTGTGCCCCAAATCCCAAAGGATGGTTCACTAGCCGAGTTTGAAAGGAAGTTTTATTCTCTCATCCCATCCCCTTTGCCGGACAGTTGACATATTGAGATACAAACTCCAACCTGCGTTCAATATTTACTCAGTGGGATTACATTTTTTCCGTAAAAAGTTTCTGCGTCTGTATTACAGTTCTGACGAATATTTTTCATTGTAAATAATACCTAAATAAAAATGAAACATTTTTTTTTTTTTTTTTTTGATGAATAATATATACATTGTACGCGTTTGTGAACGAATTTGTAAATTGAATTTTTCGATATCAATTCTCTTTTGTTTTTATATCATTGGCATTTCACTGCCATATTGTTTTTATGTTTTAATTATAATATGTATCACCTTGTGTATCACCGTGTTTATTGGTGTTTTTATTTCTATTAATGTAAAGGTAAGCTGGAATCAGTGTTCCTGAAATATAATTTACGGATGCTCTTGAAAAATGTTTTGTTTTTCTCAATAATATCATCATCTAAATTCTCTTCACTTGCACCAAATGATTTAAGCAGCTGGTCAACAGACCCAAATTTAATAACTATATCATATTTACCAAGAAAACTAAATCTTATAGCATCAAAAGATCCTGCATTAGTTTCGGGCCGTCGATCCCGTCAAATTTCTTTGTACCGTCCCCTATAGCCCGAAGGTTTCTGTAACCCCTTGTATCCATTTGACGAGAGCCTCTGTACACATCGTGCCTTTACAATCTATTTGTAAGAAGATGAGTATGTAATTCTCCCCCAATAAGAAGCGACGCGGCGTTTTTCATTCCCTCTAGGGCGCCCCTAGATGGATTAGGATGTGTGCTTCGTTCAAATGAGGACTGTTTATTTGAATTCCTCAATTAATAAAAACATGGCTTTTATGTTTAGATAGCCTTTATAAACATGTGTTGTTGTCTACACAATTAATTTTGTATGTCCTTATTTTATTTTTGTGACTTGGATATGTAGTGGAGTGACATAGGTGCCACAAAAGAGTACTGCTGGGGTCAATGATCCATGTAGTAATACCACGTAATACCTCTTCAAACGAGTGTGCAGTTACATTTATAGGGTTAGGAGAGCTGCACACTACAAACAATACCTGTTGAAAACAAAATATCAGAAACTTAAAATGTAATTTTCACTCACCTTTTTAAGTGGCCTTCGTTATTTATCAAACGTTACAAAGTCACTGAACCAAATATTTCTTCGATAACCTTTTTACTACTACATTATCTTTGCTTCGTCACATTAAACTAACACTGAGTGACTCTCGATAAACTAATGAAGCTTTTAACATTTTAAAAGCACTATTTAGAATATTACAGGCGACTGGCATACCCTAATGACGTCGTCTAATACATTTAAAATGCAAATACACAGTGTTATGCAGTAGCTAATTACAGTATTAATAAATATTTTTCCATCATACTCGTCGCCCACAGGACGATTTGCATCCAATTGTGAAATGTAATCACCTACACATTGCTTTGTTTACATTTTAGTATAAACAGTTGGACATGTGAGATTTCAAACGATTTGTTTACTTTTCTCATCACCGCACCGGGAGCCTTTTGTGTGTTTTCCTGTGTACTTATTATCACATTCATAACAGGATGTAAGGAAATGTGTGGAGAATGAACACAAGCTCTTTCAATCTGGTTCACTTATTCAAATTAGGAGATCGCGTTAGATTTCTGTAATACAATACTGCAATGAGGTCCTTTTAATACTAAGGCAAATGTTAAAGTAGAGCATCCACCATACAGATACAGCCCTATAGATGCCTAGAATATAATGCGTACAATACATTCTGTCAACTAGCTGAGGCGGGTTACTGCAATCCTATTGGCCCTACCAAGGCGGCTATTGGCTAATCACTAACGCGGGAGTATTGATGGCTTACGAGAGTGGTCGAAACTCATTTGAAGTTTTCAATTGGCGAATAGTGGCAATATATCAGTCCTGTTACACTGATGTGTTGACCGATATCGGTCACCTGTTATGAGGCGTCTATGGGGTCATTAATTACTCCACAGACCTTAGCTACTATAATTATGTCTAACTTGAGTTGCTCTACTTCATCAACCATACACACCATTGGGTAATAATTAATATTACTTTAATAATAAAATAATTAATAATTTGGGTAATAATTTTAAAACTGAATTAATTAGCAATCTCAATGAAGGAAAAGTATCTAAATATTTTTTTACTTGAAAGATCAATTAAATACTTGCTCACATACGTTTAGCTAGCGATTCAGCAAATGATTTATAAGTATAGTCTAGTCTTATTACTAATACGGATACAACGAATTTTTTTTTCCTAGTCTGATTTATCGCCTATTTCAATTAGCGTCAATAGTCTGTTTAGCAAAGAAAGAAAAGAATTCATTGATTTATTGGTTTTATAAAAATTTCAGTTCTACATCGATTTCGTGTTGTTGCTTTTTATTAACCTGCATGTAAACTATGGCCTCAGGTTATGTAGGACAGCCTTTTATTAAGAATAATTCTTGGTATCTTAATGGGTTCAACGGTTCAACCTTCAGACTTAACGAATGTTCTGTTGCTGCAATGTATGTGAACTCGTATCTTATGGTCACACCGTGACAATACCTCTACATACTTGTATATTTCACGGACTTACTTACAGTACTTACTATTGTTATACAGCCATAAAATGCATAAAAGCAGGTCAAGACATTTTCGCGAACATTATGGCCAGCAAAAAAAGTCGACGGAAACTCCGAGACACAGAGAAACAATGTTTATACTTACGGTCGTTCACCATTGTACCGCGGTAATGTGGGTCGATGGTAAGCCGGCTTCGTATGCACATAGTGTGATCACGCGACGAATGTACACACGGCTACACATCAAGCTGTACTTTTCCAGTATAAGTGTACTTTTACAGTGTGATCAGTTGATCACGCGACGAATGTACACACGGCTACACATAAAGCTGTACTTTTCCAGTATAAGCTAACCTCGCTTTGTATAAGCTTTCCGTACAATGCGAGATCAGTTTATACTGGAAATGTACAGCTTGATGTGTAGCCGTGCGTACTCGCATGCTTCTCAGTAGTGATCTATTATTTGAACCATTTGGCTGTCCGAAATACTATCTAATTATTATTATTATTCCATTTATTCAAATTTTCTTACTTATTTTTTACTTTTTTATTTATTTCTGTACAAAAAAAAAACATAAAAAACATTTAAAAATATAAAAAATAGTAGCCCACCGGTATCAGGAGCAGGGTCCAAGCTACCGGCGGTCAGGGCCTCCTAACCTCCTAACCTCCTAGAGAGAGGAACTTCCTAACGATACGGGCCGTGTCCAGAAGTACCGCTTTCTGTATCAAGCCCTTAATCCAGCTGCCTAATGAGAGCCTCTGCAGGTTATTATTATGATTTTCAGCCTATATTGCCCCACTGCAGGGCAAAGGCCTCCCTTTCCTTATTCCACTCTTTACGGTCAAGTGCAATCTAATTACTCGACTTTTTTTTCCAAATAAGTCGAATCTCTTTCCACATCGTGCGGATTCCCGCGACCTTCACCAGGTCGTCGATCCACCCGTTCTGCGAGTCATGTGCCACGCCCACTGATGGCGATGCTTGGGGGAGGCCTATGTCCAGCAGTAGACTTCTTTCAGCTGAAATGATGATGATAAATGATGAATTCAAATCGTACCATCATAGATCGAAATATATAAATCATTAAAATGTGACAAGTTACAGGAATGATTATTTATATTTTTGAATGAATGTTGTTTATTTTGAAATAAAATTAATTCAAATAATACCTACATTCGATTCTTCCCATCGCTACTTCTTAAAATTACTAAGGAGTAGCGATGGGAAGAATCAACATTTTAAATCTGCCGTGGTTGGCAATAGGCTCGCCCCCTATTACATGGGACTTATAACATAACTGGCGAAATGTGGGTGTACTATACACCTCTGCCTACTCCTTCGGGAATACAGGCGTGATGTAATGTTGTTATGCCGTGATTGGCTTGTAATCAATGGTATTGCTTTAGGTAGATACTTTTTAACACTATTACCTTCACTATTACACAAGGAAAAACTAACATTATGTTTTATTTAACTTGCAGTTAAAGTAGAACAGAATATATTTCTGCGTATTGTACTGATCAAAGCTAATTTGGTAATCGTTTTTGTAATTAATTTATTGGTTGCTCCAAAAGAAAATGGTGCACTGGGTCACATGAAGCAATAGTTAATAAGTTGTTGACGACGTCTGTGGTCTAGTGGCTCGAGTGTCGGACTGCTGATCACGAGGTCGTGGGTTCGATTCCCACAGGACACAAATATTTGTATGATGAACATAAGTGTTTGTGTTAGTCTGGGTGTTTCTTATGTAGGTATATTAAAGTATATATTTCGAAAAAAGAATGTATGTAAGTATTATATCCATTGTCTAGTACTCATAGTACAAGTTAGTTTGGGACTAGATGGTGCTATGTCCAAATAACCTAAAGTATTTATTAATTAATTTATATAACGTTATAGTTTCCCTACTATGTTATTAGCGGATTTGCAAACAAAACAGAATTTTGTTTGTTGTTTATTACACAAAAATGTACACAGTTCTTGTCTAAACAATAACAAGAATGGCATGCTGAGGAAGTTTACGTAAATACGCAAAGGAAATATGAAAATATTGTCTCAATCGCTTAATACACGCCTCCTCTGAATTTACTCTGCTTATTTATTCGGGCACCCTTGTAAGTAATAAAACTGTCATACACCCAGACTTACGACTGTTTTCTTAAAACACTTCCGCATTATAGAAATTATGATAACATGCTTTATTCTACTAGATAATACATAAATCACTTTGATAGCTATTAAAAGTTTACGTATAACAAATTATAATGTTTATGTTATCTAACTCGGCGCTAAATGGAGAACGGACGTAAAATAAACAACCTGTATAGTGTTAAAACAGTTTACAATTTAGTAGATCGATTTATTTCCTTTATTATACCAATAATGTTGTTGCACAATTAATGAGTTCGCGTTGGTGTATTAAATCTCGCTTTATGTGTTTTCCTATAATCGTATATTCTTGTAAATCTGGGCGTGGTACGAAAACATTATCTTGTATGGGAGATCATTATTATCGTTTCGAGTGTTTTCTAGAAATCAATGCAGGGTAATTATGATCAATTAATATGCTTTGGCCATTGGGTCATTAACCTGTGCGTCACGCATCATGATTTTTGACAGACGAATAAAAAAAAAACAACAACGAAAAAACTGGCCAAGTGCAAGTCAGACTCGCGCAGTAAGGGTTCCGTACCCTCAACAACCTGATACCCCATAAAAACTGATTTTATTTACGAGAGTTTATCAAAAGACATCAACGATCGTACGCGAAATGTAAATTTTTACATCTCTTTCTTACATAGGTACCACCACATATGTCTACGTTTGCCCTGTTTTAGTATTTGTTGCTAAACTATATAATATGCACTATAATCTGACCAAGTTTGACGCTGTAATATATTTCCGTTTTGAAGATAGGAACAAAAACGTTGAAAAAATGCATGTTTTTGAGGTTTCTTGTATGGTTCCCCTTTGGTTTTTGTTTTTTTTGTTTTTAGTATTTGTCGTGATACACCTCATAGCAACAAACATTCTGAGGAAATTTCATTCGGTTGCCTTTTACCGTACAAAAGATACAGCCCTGTGACAGACAGACGGACGGACGGACGGACGGGCGAACGGACGGACAGCGTAGTGAGAGTAATAGGGTCCCGTTTGGCACCCTTTGGGTACGGAACCCTAAAAAAGACTACCTACTATTTTTACTTCTGTCTTCTTCCCATCAACTCAGCCTATCGCAGTCCGCTGCTAGACATAAGCCACTCCTATGCTGCGCTACGACACTCGTTTCTCCGCCTTCCACCTAACCCCAGCAACCTTCTTCAGGTCGTTGTTGGTCCACCTAGCTGGGGGGCGCTCTACGTTGCATTTGCCGATTCGCGGTCTCCACTCAACACTCTACTCAAGTTGGAGTTTCTTTGAAGGATAAATCCATAATAAGATTATCCAGACAAGAACCAGAGTAACCGACATAGCTTGCAGAACCAGCAAGCTGAAGTGGCAGTGGGCTGGCCATGTCTGTCGAAGGACCAATGACCGTTAGAGCAGATGGGTTATGTATTCTTTTGTCTGGCAATAAATCCTGATTTTTTGATTCCACATAAAAATCTGTTATTTTATCTAAAAGTAGTTTTAATAAGCTAACCACTGCTAAAAAAAAACCAGAATATTATGGGATTTTTGTATCTACAGCACAAAAGAACTTCAAGCATGTGAAGTTTGAAACAGTTTTTTTTTATATATAAAAAGTACGTTCACGACAAAAACACAAAAATCATACTTTATGTACTGACATATTAACACATTATTAATTACTGTGTCTTTGAGTTGTTCTTAAGTTAACTTGAACATAAATACCTGACCTACTCAGGTGTTTAATTTTTTATGTTTTGTTAAACTTGTAAACAGTTAGTTTGAATTTCAACAGGTCTGACAGATTAATGCATGTTAACCTTGGAAAACGTTGCGTTATTTTTTGTTATACATAGTACCGAATAAATAACTGTAACGAACGAGTGTTTGTTTTTTGTTAGACATTTAAGTAAAGTCGTGAAAAATTGGTATGGCCACCAAGAAGCTGCTTTAATTTTATCTTCCCTTTTAAAGAAAATTGTCAAAGTTAAACTTTAGTTATAAAGTGACGCTCATACTATATTTAGTATTTTACTATACATAAAGAGACATCTAACGTGAATCCTTTTAAACAAAGAAAAAAAAATCAAAACCAATTTTCGGTGCAATAATTTTTGTCACATAATTTGTAGTATATTTGCATTTCACATCAAAGTTGTGCCGTTAGCTTACAGTGGGGATTAAAGTTGGTTATTCTGTAGTTATTCCATTGGTTAGCGACTTTCCAGACAACACTCAGGTTAAACTTTGTAACTTCATGGAATTAAATGTCATATCGCTAAGTAATATTTATGCTCTGTAGATTTAAGTAATGTACCACGTAAAGGTTTGAATCTGTGTGTATACCGTGCAATCAAGAGTTTAATAATGTTTAATAAACTTTTACTTTGGGATTTACATTATCAAATAATAGATGACCATAAAAAAGAGATTTTTGAAGCGAAGCTTCTATAGCGTCTGCGCGCTCGGCTGCCCCGGGGAGTTAACTGAAAAAAAACGTCACCGTTAACTCGCGCGATTCTTCTAACCGCGCTTGCAAATAAATAGAAGCTTCACTTCTGTTGGGTGTCCGCCGGTTCCACCCGTTTCTTTGTATTACGTTTAAATAACCAGCTTCATAATAATAAAGAACAAGCGCAAACATCAAATCGTGACTACTACACCAAACATAGTTATAATTGATGCAAAGGCAGGTAGACTAGAATAGCCAACATAATATCTTCCTTCGATTGCTGCTATCAGTACACGTATACCTCTAGGCATACCATAGCTGCTATGCTGACATCCTTTGTGGCCACAGCTGTCGCCTCTAGCCTGAAATTCTGCTGACAGCTAGCCGCCTTTATATTTACTTACCTCTGTCTACATCGCTTTGACGGTGCAATTTACGACATTGTAGGTATTTTTCATCACAGTAAACACTGTATTGGTGTAATCACTAGTTTGTCGGCGTAGCTTTTATAGAATATTGTGAACGTGTGTCACAATCACAAAATAGGTAATAATTTTTTTTATTAGATTCTGCCCGCTAATAGAATCTTTTTGACTTAAATAATTTGTGCTTAAAATTCTACCTTCTTGTTTTTCTTCCGTTTTCAAAATAGTTTGGAAACACCAAAGATATCTGTATACTTAACTAACTTTATGGGAAACACTCCACCGTTTGATTTGTCTTATTTTATTTATTTTCTTTTATTTGATTAGCTGCCGCACCACAGTTTAACGATATAATAGTAAAACTGTGGCCGTACTGTGTAACTTGCACTCTCGATCGCAATCATGATGATTTCAATGTACATTGCTCCGTCTATTTTAACAATCTGTTTTATCGTGCACTATGCACAACGCCATGAATATTGCTGTAATTTCAAAATAAAAACTACGTCTACGCTATTCTATATTTTAAATGGCAAGCTATGCCGATGTCGAAAATCTCGACAGTTTGATAAAAATCACCCAATTTCTTTGATCAAAGTCACATTGGACAAAGAAATTTGACCAGTGGTATACCATATTGAGTTATTTACGGGACTTTTCACGCATAATAAAATCAAAACAAAACAAGCATTTTCAATACCTATGAGTGAAATTAGCGAATGTTTAAAAACTTCCAGTGGCATACCACCCTTGTACAACAATCCCACAGATTATGTAGACAATATTTACTTAAATATAAAGTAGTACGTTTATATAGAACGTTTTATATATTTCTTCTGTGCCATCTAAAGAGTCAATAAATATTGTGAGTTATGTAATTTCGGTTAAATGTCAATGTTGTTGCAATTGGATACAAAACTTTTTAATAAATGAATGAAATGCAATACGATCCTTGAATTCGGTTCAAGTTGATCGACAATACTGTCATAAATAGGGTAAAGTTTACGAAATGTTATTGGGTAAGAAGACAAAGAATATCGAAACATAAATGAAGCTATACATTTATTAAGTTTCCAAAGATATCCTGTTGCTCAAATTAAATTAGTGACAAAGCCTAAGAAATCGATGAATTGGATTATAATATAACCTAAAAAGCTAGTTTCGAAACACCTAGTATAAAGCCGTATTCCAAAACATAAAATAAATCTAAAAATTCTAGGGGGATCTACTATAAAATTCTATTGCAGCGTTTAAAATCACTATTTGACTGGAAATTGAACTCAATAAAGTCTATAAAACAATAAAATCGTATAATATATTCACGTTGGTGTGCGGTTTAGAATATATTTTCACATTATAATGTTACTCAAGACGTGATAAGATTGATTCCTTTACAGAATAAAAATCGAGCTTTGATCACTGTTTAAAACTAGTTTTGAGTTGAAATTTAATTTTAGAATATCCCTCAAGTATTGATTCATTGATCATAGTTCAGCTGAGTTTAGCCTTATTCTACACTGTTTAGGTGTTCGAGTAGAGATTTGATCTGTACCTAATCACATGCACAGATTTCTTTGCTATTTCAGGTTATATTCGTGTGTTATGTTGTTGAAGTGAAGTTTATAATTATCGTATTGGAATAAGACTGACGCTTGAGTAACGATTCTGTGCTTATGTAAGGTGATTAAAGCTCAAACTGTACTTGAGGAAAGTTCTATTATACGGACCTATGTGAATGTTGAGATGCAATGCTTTCATTCATATTTAAAAAATGTGTTGGCTTGTTTACCACTATGATTCCCCTCACTTGGCATATATCGTATTTCATCTACTATCTTCACAATTTCATAAAACAGCTGCTAAAGTTCAATTATTTTTTTTGACAGCCTCGTCTAATACATTACTATTAGGTACAAATTCGTTCCGTATGGACGTAAAGAATTACACACGTCTTCTCATGGGTGTCGTAAAAGGCGACTAAGGAATTCACCAGAGGATGGGCAGCAGCGTTCTCTGATTATTTAACCAACCAACTGTAATCGCCAACCCATCTGCAACGCGTGGCGATTATGGCATATACCAGTACAACAACAAACCGGCCGGCCCCTAGTCCCCGGCGGCTTTGTTAGCCCTGGTTACGGTAGCGGCCTATTTAACGGCGGGGCGTCTGGAGTGGCGATCGCGAACTGGAAGGCGCAGCATGGGTAGGCCGACGACCTGGTTAAGGTTGCGGGAAGCGCAGGACTGGTCATTGTGACGATGCTTCGGGGAGGCCTATGTCCAGCAGTGGACGTCTTTCGGCTGAAATTATGATGTTGATGATAAGCTATAAATTACATCTTATTTCTCTAATCCCAATTCCTTGCCATTTCCCAATTATGTTGGCAATTATGTTGGCAATTATGTTGTTAGCTGATGTTGAGCTACATCTAGTGAGATGCAGATGAACTGATATTTATGGAGTGACTGCCATCAGATCCCCGTAACCTAGTTACTGGATAATACCTACTGACATTAAGGTTACACCAGTTTTAGACTTTCGGGCTTCTGACTATCTGTAATATCTATATTCGTATGGCAACCGGGACCGACCACAAATTACGTATTAAAAGTTTTAAAAATCTGATAATCTGCGGCTAATAAATTAACGACTATTGCAAATTAGACTCATCATCATCATCATTTCAGCCGAAAGACGTCCACTGCTGGACATAGGCCTCCCCCAAGCATCGCCACAACGACCGGTCCTGTGCCTTCCGCATCCAGCGGATTCCCGCGACCTTCACCAGGTCGTCGGTCCACCTTGTGGGGGGCCTACCCACGCTGCGCGATTAGACTCATTATTACTTAATTCAATTAACAAGTTGATACATCTACGAATATGATTAAATCAATATTAACTAGTATTAACAAATGATCTGTATCATAACCAAACAGCATAACATTGTATTGTATCATACCTAAGGGTATGATACAATACAATGTTATGTCTAGTAGACATAAATTAACTCGGTTACTGGACTCATTGCGAATAATAAATTAACTTTTTTCCGTGAAATTTCGACAGCATTTTCTCATTTTATTTCAGTCTGTTTAGCTTTTACTGTTAACAATTAAGACTCTAAAAACGGAATTTAAAAGAATTTTGTTATCATACTAATCACACTTATATAAATAAAAATAAATAAATATGTTTGGGACATTTTTACACAGCACTATCTAGTCCCAAACTAAGCAGAGCTTGTGCTATGGGTACTAGACAATGGATATAATACATAACAAATGGAAAGTTTGTGAGGTATGTATGTTTCTTACTTGTTCACCAGTAACGGCTGAACGGATTTGGATGAAATTTGGCACACAGATAGACTATATTCTGGATTAACATACAAGCTACTTTTTATCCTGGGAAGATAAAGGGTTTCATCCCCGACGGATGCGCGATAAACGACGCGGGCATCCTCTAGTGAGCAATAAATTGTAAACTGACTAACCAGACAAAGGGCCCGAGTGAAGTCATGGATCAACTAAACTGTTTTGATGTGTTGGTCACGTAACTGCTAATTGTAACTAGAGGTCAGTTTATTCGATTGTATGCACAGTAGCACTTCGACCTATATTTTTGAGGCCATTAACCAAACCTTTGTCGGACCAAAAAATAGCCAAGCATCATTACCGAGTTTCGGTGTCAAAGACAACGAAAACAACGACGTCTGTGGTCTAGTGGTTCGAGGGTCGGATTGCTGATCACGAGGTCGTGGGTTCGATTCCCACAGCACACAAATATTTGTGTGATGAACATAAGTGTTTGTGTTGGTCTGGGTGTTTCTTATGTATTATAAGTAAGTATTTACAAAAAAAAAGTATATAAGTATTATAACCATTGTCTAGTACCCATAGCGCAAGCTCTGCTTAGTTTAAGACTAGATGGTGCTGTGTAAAAATGTCCCAAAAAAATTTCATTTATTTATTTTAAAGATATATTACTATTATCTAGGTATAATTACAAGCACATGAGACTTCCTATTTTATCCTTAGGATGATGGAGAAGGCAACACACCAGTAAGAATCATCTTGATGTTGTTACATAAAAATCATTGAAATCGATTGCATTGCATCGAGAACTACGGAGCATTCTGTACCTCATTCAGAAAATTTTCGATAAGATATAGTCTGCTGCTGACGTTTACGATTAAAGTAACGAGAGAAAAAGGGATAACAAACCGAATAGGTCGACAACAGATTATCAAAAATGTTCTGGGGTCTACTCGCGGTTGACAAAATTCGATTAATCGTTACATTCATCGCACAAATGGCTACTCCGATCAAACATCGTTTTGGTATCGCATGCAATGCTCATGTTTTGGCATTTGTCTCTCTGTACTCGGACCAATTTCATACAACTATGAACCGTAATTTGTTTTTATTGTGCCTTTTTATCCGACGAAAAAAAAGGCGGAGGTTCTCAATTCGACGAGTATATTTTTTGTTTTTTATGTATGACCACGCATAACTTTTTACAGAGTAGTCCGATTTTAATGATATTTTTTTTTAGTGGATAGAGTATATTATATCGAGGCCATTTAAATTTGAAATGCAAAATCCACCCCTAAGGGATAGAAAACCGATTCTGTTGAAACTTGGCACACATAAATGTAGTTCTAGACACTACAATATAATGGAGACCTTATTTATCCACAAAAAAATTAAAAATTAAACTTTTTAACAAAAAATTTAACCGACGAAAACAGAAACTGATAAGCGAAAAATAAATGTAAATAACTAATTATGAACTTTACTGCCCCATCGGCCATCTGTTCTGCGAGCAATGTGCCCCGCCCAGTGCCACTTAAGTTTGGCAAAACAAAGTTCAAAGTTTGGCATAGTTCTGGAGTGGCGACCGCGTACTGGAAGGTGCAGCGTGGGTAGGCCCCCCACAAGGTGGACCGACGACCTGGTAAAGGTCGCGGGAATCCGCTGGATGCGGAAGGCCCAAGACCGGTAATTGTGGCGATGCTTGGGGGAGGTCTATGTCCAGCAGTGGACGTCTTTCGGCTGAAATGATGATGATGATGATGAACTTTAAAGCTGGAGAGATTCAGCACCTAATAGTTTTGCTCGCTGCATCGTCAACCACATCTTGACAAACCTGTCTTGATTGCGGTCAAAAGCAGACCTATTTAAGAAAAAAGAAAGGCAAGCGTTGAATCGCTAAGCTATCACATTTTTTTTGACATTTAGCATTGACAACATAAATGAGCATAATCCTCATCATCCTTCTCGCCTTTCCTATGTTGGGGTCGGCTTCCAGTCTAACCAGATGCGGCTGAACATCAGTATTTTACACTTAGTGGCTGTTTTCAATCCCCCGCAACCCAGTTACTGTGTAATACCGACATTAGGAGGTTAGACCATGAATGCCATGCCATGCCTTCTTGCTGTGCCCGACAGGGTCCATAAATTGTTACCATATTTTTAAGCCCACCACCTGTATACATTATGGAACGCAATAAAGTACCTATTGAGTATTGAGTAAATGAGCATTATCGACTAAATATATAGTATCTTGGACATTCAAAAACAAGTGATATTTGCAGAGAGATAGAGTTCTCATACTTCTTACAAGTATATCGTGTATCATCATACGACAGGCGGCCTCGGTCGCGTTTGCCAAACAATGTTTGCGGTCGCATCGCTCTACTAATCTTCAAGGTGACTGGCAGTGAAACTGGTGCACTTGTTGCATCTATAATTACGCTCATTCATACTGATAACAGTGCATTCATACATACTGTTATCAAGTTTGGTACGTGCTGCGGTATTTTAAAATGTAGACAGGAATTTGGGAGAAATTGGTGTTGATCGTCTTGTTCACGAACTAAACTTCTTTTTAACTATCGCCCTCTTTTACTAAAGACCCGTACAAACCAAAAGCAGGTTAGTAGCAGCGCGGGACATGAACAGCGCGCTGACGTCATGCTAAAAGGTCGGCAGTTTTGATGCGTTTTGACGGCGAGCCCGCCATAGAACTTCTCTCAATATGTTGTATTGTATCGGTTGTCAAACAATACAACTGCCTCGTAACTGCTTTAACATCACTCTGACGCGTCGCCCTATCTTGCTCAGGGTGTGGCCAGTTAGTATAGCGGCTGTAGTGATATAACGCAAACACCACGCCGCGCCGCGCCGCGCCGCGCCGCGCCGCGCCGCGCTGCCTGGTTTGTCTCAAGTGGGTTCAGAGCAGGGCAGGAATGGCTCGGTTATCCAGCGGGCCCGCGCAAATATTTGGTGTGTCGTGTTTCATATGGTTGATTATACATTATTACAACTCGCATGGGCCCGTCTTCAACCTGCGCTGCTACTGACCTGCTTTTAGTCTGTACGGGCCATTATGGTAAATAAAAGAAAGGGATGGCAACAATTTTAGTGCAGTCAAATTAGTTTACGTGTTACACTTCTTCGTATTATGAAAAAATTAATTCTCCAACTTAACTGACAGCACTAAAATTGTTGTCATCTTTTTCTTGTATCTGCTATTAGTAAAAGAGAGCGATAGTTCAAAATAAGGTCAGTTTGTGAAAAAGCGAATCATTACCAATATTGAACAAACACGCTTTGGCAATGACTCGGTGTTTAGAACTGTAATTATGGCATCAGTATCAGGAACAATAAAAAGTATATTACCTAAATAAACCAGCCTAGTGGGTAGCTTGTGAATAAGTTTTTGCGCAGTACGCTCTATGCAGTTCAGCAGTATTGCTGCGATCTTCTATGCTTCTATGGTCTTAAAAGGCTGATCATTTTCATGTTTATTGACCTTTGGTAGCTATCGTTTATACCACATATTTTTCATATAATTAAGAAAATTATATAAAGTTGCACAAATTACTGGCCAACGACTACACAGTCGTCTTCGCCAGTGTATAATTTAGTTTAACATGAAAGATGTTATTGCGCATCGGGAACGCTCTTGGGAACTGTTTATTTACCCGGGATATAAAGTAGCCTATATTTAAATCTGGGTTATGGTCTATCGGTGTGCCAAATTGTATCCAAATCCATTCAGCTGTTTCAGAGTGATTGAAGGAAAAACAAACAAACATCCATATCCATCCATAATCCATGTCCCATTTATAATATAAGTAAGATGTAAAAAAAATAAGAAATATCATACCCTCTCGCATAAACCTAGATTTTGTATTACAAACATTTTTATAAACATCTAGATGCCTGTAACACTAAAAACTATAAATCTAGATTCACAGTAACATGACATACGAAACGAAACGTTTTTGACATAAACGTTTATTCTACAAAATTCTGAGAACAAGCAGCTTGTAAGTAGTAACAACTTGATATAAAAATACAGGCAACGATTAGGGTTCCGTACCAATAAAGTTTGCAGTCAAAACAATGTAATTACTGTATTGCGTATTTGCGTGTAATTAATAAACCTGTGCTAGTTCCTAAAGTATACCTCTTAAATTATATTATTATAGTGTAAAGACACATTTGATCTACAATAAATATGCTTCAGTTAAGTAATGGTTTTAATTTCTTATGGTAAGTCAAAAAGACTTCGTAAGTAAACACCAATTTCCAACTATTTGTTGTTTTATTTATAATTTATTGTAAGCCGGACAGCTGTTATACTGTCCGTTAAAATCTAAATTTTAACTTTTGAGACCAAGACATGGCATGACAAGACATGGCCCGGAATGGTAATTTCTATAAAATTTCGAGCTATGTCATTAAAACAAAAACAAAAAAAACTTAAGAATATTTTTATAATTCTAAGAAGTAGTTCTCTGAAATAATTGATACCTCATACGATACATTAATTGATAAAAACTTTTTTTATGCACGTCATCAAGACCTAACGTTATGCCAATTTTATAATGCTTACGTTATACTATTTATTTATTATATTCTTTATTGTACATACACCAATCTAAAACAAAGACAGTATTTAGTTAAGACGGATAGGAACGTGTGTGATTTTACAAGGATAATGTTTTCCTTTATAAAACACGGAACCCTAATAAGAATACGCATTCATTTTTGAAATCTCAGTAGTTCACGCGGTATTTTCTCCACAGCCGATCGTATAACATTCAGGCGAGACGAGATCGCCTCCAGCAAAAGAACCAGACATTTTCTAGATATACATACAACGTGTTATAGAGATAATTAACGTAAGTCCTAAAAGAAGTTTGTTCAGAATCACTAGGAGATTTGATCGGAATGGCTTTTATGCCATGTTACATTTTATGAGTAGGTTTTTGAGGTCCAGGAAGACCAGCGAAATGGGTTTCCGTGTGTTAGGTAACCCCGAAACGGCATCCTACAGCTATCCAGAAACCACCTCGGGAACTAATCCCGTGGTATGCTGATACTTAAAAATCTTACAATTTAATTTAAGCCATGTTACATTTTACAAGTATGTTTTTGAAGTCCGATAAAACCAGAAAAGTGGGTTTCCGTGTGTTAGGTAACCCCGAAACGGCATCTTGCAGCTACCCAGCAACCAACTCGGGAACTAATTCTGTGGTAAGGATACTTAAAAATCATACAATTTAATTTTCTGGTTTATTGGCATGCTACATTTTACAAGTAGATTTTTAAGGTCAAGGGAGATCAGCGAAATGGGTTTATGTGTGTTAGGTAACCCCGAAACAGCATTCTGCAGCTATCCAGCAACCAACTCGGGAATTAATCCTGCTGTATGCTGATACCGATATAAAAACTTAAGTATCGATAGTATTCATCATCATCATCATTTCAGCTGAAAGACGTCCACTGCTGGACATAGGCCTCCTCCAAGCATCGCCACAAGGACCGGTCCTGTGCCTTCCGCATCCACCGGACTCCCGCGACCTTCACCAGGTCGTCGGTCCACCTTGTGGGGGGCCTACCCACGCTGCGACTTCCAGTACGCGGTCGCTACTCTAGAACTTTACTGCCCCATCGGCCACCCATTCTGCGAGCAATGTGCCCCGCCCACTGCCACTTAAGTTTGGCAATTCTTCGGGCTATGTCGGTTACTTTCGTAGTATTCATAAAATTCTAATTAGAATGTCTGAGGTTCTTGCGCCTGTTACACGTTGTATTTATGTCTGTGTAATATTTTATGAGAGACACTTATTAATAAATACTTCGTGATAGGTATTTTACCTTTATAGTATAGGATGGCGAAACGAGCTAAAGGCCCACCTGATGTTAAGCGGTTACCTATGCCCATAACAACCTCAATACCACCTAGGCTGTTCCCTCAATGGTACCACAAGTCGGTTCGCCAAACTGAGACATGAAGATGGAAAGTCTCATGTGATTGTAAACCTCTGAACCGATGTAACCTTTTATTTTATGTTCTACAACATTGATTTTTCTGTCTCAATCAGTCTCAATCTGGATTTATAGAATATATTTTTGTTGTTATTTTATAGTAGTAGTATAGTATTTTATTTTATTATTAAATTATGTATCGAATTTGCACATCTGACAATTTTCTGTCCAGTTCATTCTTGTCCATCCTAAGGTTGCCTGGAAGAAATCGCTAATCGCGATAAGGCCGCCATTTGTACAATAGTTTAAATGCATATTCAATGTGTTTTTATGGTGTACAATAAAGCATATATAAATAAATAACATTTTCACAAACTGTGGTTAAATAATAAATCATGTTTAACTAATATTAACTAACTATGTCTTAGTAAATTGAAACCAACCATAACGATAGTAATTTAATATTATAACAAAGTGAAACCTTACCGCATTGTTTCATTCAAGTTTTTCACATGTTCCGTTATAATAAAATGTTTTAGTACAATGACCTCTCCACGTATTCCGTAATCCATTATTATTAACAAATGCTTCTCCATTGCGTTTATTGCTTTATTTTAAATACTTATCTGATGTATATTAGGTAGGTGCTGCCATAGAAATCTAAATAATAAGGTGGTAATAGAAATGTTATCTACTGTATTTTAATACCGGAACGCGTGTCGCCAGTTTGCCGCTACCAACACATAAATACGCAATTACGCCCACCATGTTTCTAGCATTCAATACAAAATAAAGCCTAAAAAAATCCGCTGTTAGATTTGCTGCAATATAAAATTTTAGTGACTCCGCATCCAAAACAGCACTGATGATCAAGCAAACTGTTCGCGTACTGTTGTCACCATTGTTGCGCATTGTTGTCGAGACACCTGCAACAAGTTCACGCGCCCTTAAAGCTTCTATTACTTTATTGTTTAGATTTCTATGGGTACTGCCATTTTTTGTATGTTCTTATAATGTTTTTGAATATCTATGGTTTAACGTCGATATGTTTCTTTTTTCTTTTCATAAATCTATTCTACTACAGTACGAACTGATCACACTTAACCAACTAATGTCTTCATCATGAATACTTCCTCTGTTTATTATTTTATTATTATTATATTCGTAGTCAAGTTTCTAGAACGCTGAAGTTCGTAATAATCCAGTGGAAATGGAATTCCTCTGAATCTATTCGCAGCCGTTCAGTTATTTAGCTACCGAAGAAAATATCTGTCGAGTAATTCCTTCACTGGACGTATTAGGAATCTAATTTATTTGTAGAAGATATCTGGGCCTTTATTGTATAAAGGAATTTTCTTGTAAAATAAAATGAATGGAATTTTTTTGGCTTTCATAAATTAAGTAAGATTAGAAAAAAAACACAGTAATATAAAATTCCATATGTATAGTATTTAATGAGAAATGTTTCTTCAAACAAACATTCTGTATTCTAACTTCAGCGCTGCAATACTTAAGGCTGATCAAAGAACTTCCGAAACCCCACTGGATTGGGCAGGCGTTCTGTTCTTTCTGCCGGAAGCTGATAGCATCACACTGTGGTGAAACAAGATTTCCTTACTCTTCTGTATCACTTCGTTCTATCTTCGATATACCTACCATAATGGGTATATCTCTTATTATAATTCAATGTTATGGTGGAATGTGTCCGGAACGAAGACATCAGATATGAAATACTGAGAAAGGTTTTAGATTTCAAAGATATTGGAAGTTTTAACAGTGTTTTGTCATATCCGCTGTCTGAAACGGTTAAATTATTGTATTGAATTGTGGAAATTGGTTTGCGACGACGTTCACAAAGTGAATTTTAATGTGGTTTTTTTTCTTTTTGTGTCGTATTGTAAGAGAAGGTCCAATGGAGTGACATAGTCGTGTTTGACTAAGCTCCTAAAATAAGAAAAATAAATAAAAATAATTCAATGTTTTTTCATTCTTCATGTTTAAAAGGGACTTTTCCGCGTAGCGTAGCGAAACGTCAGGAAACCAATTTAAATGATGTACGCGATATAATCCGGTTAAACTTTGTTTTATTATAAGATCTTTTGCATCTTCACAATTTTGCTTATTTAATATTTGGTGAAATGTACCTACGTCAGTCCTGTAAACTCAAGGCCCTTAAATCATTTCTATTAGACCCATATCGAACACATTCCACCATAAAACGGTGTCAATCCTCAACAACTCCACACTCTTCACATTTCTACAAATTGAAGACAATCAAATATTTTACATTATTCGTAATCCGTCACCGCTAACCGCAGTAACGCGATCTAACATACGTTTCCTAATATTTGAAAGCCATAGCGGTGGCGACACGGTTGGCTACTCCACACAATACGTGAAGGGTGCCACCTGGCTTCAACGGTGCGTGCACACGACTTCTGGTGTGGTATATTACCATAGGCACGGGAAGTCGGTGATCGATCGGAGTTCTAATCGGTACGTGTTGGGGAAATACTTTTTCTACCATATTGTTCATTCCGGCGAAACTAGGCATACGGCGGAGTTTTTGGGACATCATGATGGGCAACAAACTTAAAACTAGGGTAAGGGCCTGGTGATCCGTAACACAGGGTTTCCCTAGTATGGACTCTAGTCTCTCACAAAGGAGCTTATACGCGCCTATTTGTTCACGTAAATCTAAGTTATTTATACATATTAAGCCACTCTTTGTGAAGAGAGAAATAAAATTATTATTTATTTATTTAGTTTTTAGTGAGTGCGAACCCCACATAACAACACCGCCTCCTCGGGTGGTGTGATATGCAGTAGGCATTTTCTCCGCATGCAAAAAAGGACCTAAACATCTTCTGAAAAGAGAGATAAGGCTTTCATCTTTGAGGTAAGGCATCGAACTACCGGCAAGTACTATTAGATATTCTGTGCTACCGGCGTAAAGATTTATTAAATTGAAATAACAGTCACACCCGTAATATTTTAACCACCTACATAAATAGTCTTTACGAATAATAAAGTTACCGACTTCTTTACGAACTCATGCAATTACAAGATGGACACTATCACTACTTTATTATTTACTGACATAATAAACTGATCTAATCATCTATTTAATTGATTTGATACATCGTTTCGATGACACATTATAATTGTGTGTACACGTACAGTATACATTAATGAAATCATAAATTTATTGTTATAGGTACATGTGCGTTGTAAACTAGTAGCTACATGTGCGGAATGACACACTAAAACGGCAGTATAATTACTTTGACTGTGCCTCATATGACCCAGATATCGGTATTATTAATAGACTAGGTCTATCTATCGATCATTGCCACCCGGGCATTGGCATTAAGCCGTAACACACAACACATTTTCAAATTCATCAAGTCAGTACATCAGGAGACATTGCGTGAGTGCGTCTCGGTAGTCGTACGCTCTTATTACAAGCTTAACAATTTCTTGATTCGTGGGTAATTCGTTTTTATAGCGACGTAATAAAGTCTATTGTGACGGTAGAATTAGGTTTGTTGCCGGTCTCGCCTAATTACTCGACGGTGACGAATAGAAGCGACGTAGCGTGCGAAATTCCTATGAAATCTTCAATGCTCACTGTTTCAGTGTATAGTCTGGTGTAACGCTTTCAACTTGTTGTACCTGTCCTGCCGTGAAAAGTTCTGTTGTGTGCTAATTTTGTGCTTCATTCTCTTCAGTGCTTTGTTCTTTAATCGGATTTTGGTTAACTCTCTTCATTCAGTCAGGTTTGTTGACTTCTTGTTTGGATTGTGTAACAACTGAATATTCAACTAAGTTTGTTATATTGACTTTGCTGTTACTGCTGATAAAATTTTACGATTTTCCTGATTTCGTAAGACAACTTTCAAATATTTGACTCGTATGCAAATGACATAGGTATGTATATTATAGTATATTCTAACTTTATTGTGTGTACGTGGTATCTGCGGTTGTATTTGCGAGATTGAAGTATTTTATGACAAATACAATTTCGAAGATTACTATTTCGTGGTGTTGCTCCGTGTCGTCACGTTATGTAGTTCCGTTATCTCGACAAAAAATAAGCCATCATCTTCCAACTTATACTATTTTCTATGCTGTGCCTGTGGGTTGGTATCGTATAAATTGACTAAGGAATTAAGATATTAAGAGACTGACAACACCTAAAAAATCAGACCTCTGCGGTCACTGTCGTTTTGTACAGAACTGATAGAGAGGCAACGAGAGAAGGGACGACGTGTCAACTTGAATGAAAATTAACAATATATTTTTAATTAAAAAACTAAAAGCTTTGAAAAACAGAAACAACTATGTTTTAGATTATTGTCTTTCTTATATGACATTTTAATTTCATTTTTTATATTTTGTGAATAATAGGAGATTTTTTGCTTTAAAGCATGTTTAAAGAGGTTAGTTTACAATTATTATTTTTTGAAAAAAACTTCAAGGAAGCGTGTTTTGGGCATAACAATGTTTTTTTAAATATGGTCTAGATTAACATATATTTTTTTCACTCCCACAAACTAAATAGATACAGCTAAAATGTTTTAAAAAGAAGCCTATTTGGGGTATTTGGCTGTTGTCAGCGTCTTTAAGTCAACAGTAGCGTTCTTTTTACTGCGTTCAACTAAAACTGTTATCAGTAATTTATCTTCGTAACGTAGTGATTATGTTAATTCCTTTTTGTTCTTTCATCATACCAGTCGTCTTTTACCGACTTTTATTATAATGATAATATAAGTACAGTCAAGGGCATATTGATGGTAACAAAACCTGTATAAGCTGACCCTCTCTTGTATGAAAGTTACATACTTAGCCATAGTTCCGTTTATAATGGTTTTTTTGTCATGCAGTTGACCATATACAGGTAAAATAGAGTTCTAGTCTTTCGTTAAGTCTTTTAATCCTCTAGTTACAAATAAACAAACTGACGATCAGCTAAATCGTTTTGTACATAATACCTATATGAAAACTTTATTTTATCATCGATCGTCGTCTTTGATATAATTTTTATTATCGTCCAAACTGTTGAATGTTGAAACCAAAATCGATTTTCAAAACCCTATCATAACTCAGCGCCATTTTTTATCTGTCTAATAAACTATCTATGTGTGTCTTTACTAAAGCATTGCAGCTTATGAAGGCCATTAGTGTCGGTCCTTTATCGCGTTATTGCAAGTGTCATTACGGGGTCTCGTTAGTCATACGCCAGTATGCCAGTGACATCGACCGGCTGACGGCTAGCTTTGAGGACCTAATAGATTGCGCAGTCTTAACTCGTGTGATCATGTCACATATCTAGTTGTACGTTGTTTGCTCAGACCAAAATAATAAGATAGACGGAGCGTGTAGAACTAGCGTTTTTTTTGTATTACTTTTTCTGGATTCATTTGCTAGTTCTTCTTAGTCTTTTGGTCTGAGGTTATTTTTTGTCAGACTTTTGTCCTTTGAATGTGGAACGGCATGATTATGTTGATTTAAAAGTTGTTTACAGAATGTTGATGCATGTTGTAACACTCTCTATAATCAAAAGTAAATTATCTATTGTGTGTGTAAGTGTATGTCATTATTAAAAGCGATGATATTTTTGCGCTTATTCAGATGCTACGTAATACGTAATACGTAAAACGATGTCACATTACGATGTTAAATTATTAAGTCAATAAATAATATTAATTAAACTTATAAATAAGTCTTTGTGTTGGTCTGGGTGTTTCTTATGTATTACAAGTATGTATTTACAAAAAAAAATGTATTTAAGTATTATATCCATTGTCTAGTACCCATAGCACAAGCTATGCTTAGTTTGGGACTAGATGGTGCTGTGTAAAAATGTCCCGAAGATATTTATTTATTTATTTATAAGGGTCGATTTACCCGTACTCCTGTTTAGTAGTGAGTCCTTGATTACTAAAAACTTAGCGTACTTGATGACAGGGTTCGGTTGGAGACGTATTAATAAGTTCTTAAAGAAAAATAAAAGCAGGTCATGCAAACACAAAGGCATATTAATCGCGTAAGACAGAAGCCGTACAAATATGTCCAATGTCAATTCAATTTAATGATATCCGGAATAAAAGATAATTCAATATTAATGTTCAGGTTTGCTATTTTTATTAAGATTAGATGAGATAAGTAATGTTGCTATCATTTAATAATATGCGTACAATTTTCAATGTCATCTGTTTATTTTGGAAACTCATTAAACAGCTGTTTATACTACTTTCAGGTTACCTGTCTTCTGTCTGACAATATTGAGCAATATTAGGTCAGTTGAACCTAGCAAACAAAAACACTCAGATTTATGTCTGTAATATTTGAGATGCAATTTACTGCAATTCATTATTTATAAAAGCCACCTGCATGTAAAAAAAAGTTAGCGTAAATATAACCAAACTTTAGCAACGTGTAACACAAAAAAGTTACTACAAAACTATTGTAACTAAAGTAACCAAAATTTATTTTATTGTAAATTTTTTGTTCCTTATGGGTAAACAGTTTTGTTTAGTTAAATTAACTTTAATAATGCCTTACCAAATTGTTTGTGTGTGGATATTTATTTACCCTTTGACTAACTTGTTTTTTTTTTTCAGGTAAATCTCAACTTCATGTATGTCACTTTTTCTGTAAGTTATCTTTATTAACCACTCAACTCTCAACTCAGCCTATCGCACGGTCATGGTCAAGGTCGTCACGCAAGGTCAAGGTCGTCGGTCCACCTGGCGGGGGGACGCCCTACGCTGCGTTTGCCGATTCGCGGTCTCCACTCACCACTCAAGGACTCGTCTGCTCCAGCGGCCATCGGTCCTTCGACAGACATGGCCAGCCCACTGCCACTTCAGCTTACTGATCCCACAAGCTATGTCGGTCACTCCGGTTCTTCTCCGAATAATCTCGTTTCGGATTTTATCCTTCAAAGAAACTCCAAGCATAGCTCGCTCCATAGCTCGCTGAGCGACTTTGAATTTGTGGACTAGCCCAACTGTCAGTGTCCACGTCTCGGCACTGTAAGTCATGACAGGCAGGACGCACTGGTTGAAGACCTTTGTCTTCAAATTTTGCGGTATAGGCGACGAGAAGACTCGGCCACTAACCAGTCCGTACTGAAAACTGTATGATTTGTATTAGATCTTAACTAAATTTAAAAGGCGAAACATTAATTTCAATACCTATATATTGCGATATAATTAATGATAAATTATATAACTAATTGAAAGGGGTGAGCAACAAACAAAGTTTGTCCAAGTTGTGTCCAAAACAAAGGAAAATCACGTGTGTAGTGGATTTATTATTATATCGATAAATGATTCACTCACGTGGTCAAATATCTATCACCACGCGAATCGATAACGAATTATTATTATTATATCATTTATTTCAGACTGTGGTCCATAATTGTTAGTACAGCTTATGCACTATGTTACTAAATGAGACCGGTACATACAGACATAATTATTTACAAACAAATTCAATTTAATAAAACGTGGAGATGGATATAATCAGCAATACATATGATGTTAAACGATATTGTTGATCACACTCATCTCTCCGTAAGCAGCCAAATAGATTGCCCAATGTTGTTGCCTGCCAAAACGCTAAGGATACTGTTGGCGCTGATTATAACTTACTTACTCACTAAACAAATTCATGATTTCATTGCGCAAGGAACGCTGCATTTTTTTTTTTTTTTTTTCCGTGGGGAAATCCTCATGGACACACTCCGCCCGGGGTAGGCGGAGCCAGTGTCGGACTCTTACCGACTAAAACCACCACGGTGTTCCTTCAACTACCTTAGCCGGGGGCGTGGGAACCCGTGAGTATTCACACAACCACCTCCGACAGGTCCCGGCTCGCCACAAGCAGGCGAGCCCCTTCTCTCCGTGCGGCCTAACGACGGCCGCACCCTCCTCTGTGGCGCACGCGGAACACTGCACGCCACCTCACCTCACGGACCTTTACCAGCTACGCCAGCTGCACCAACTGCGCCAGCTACGCCAGCTGCTGGTCGGGCAGCAGACTACCCCGAGTCTGCTGCTCGCAGGCCTATCCTCCTGTAATTTTTATAGAGGTTTTCTTTCTCGCTGTCCGGGCGGTAAAGCCAAGACCCTCGGTCCCAAGAGGCGCGAAAATACTACTCAGCAGGCACTCCTGGGATTACGAGACCGACGGGGGCAGGGAAGGACATTCCCTCCGCTGCCTGCCCAGTGGCAGGGTGAGTGCACACCGGGCCTGCCCCTGCTCCTCTACAGTGCCCTCTGCTTTCTCAGAGGGACACGCAGAGTAACTTCCCATTGGCCCACATTGGGCCCCGCCCGTGCCAGAATATTCGCCACAGGCAAAAAGGTCCCCCGGTCTAAAGGAGACTTATAGCCCGTGCCCAGGGTGCACCGGCCCAACAACTGCCGTTCCCTCTAGACCTGTCCAGAAGGACAAGCAGCCGTCAGACACACGTGGAGGTTTTCTGGCCAGCACCCCTTTTCTGGCCAGCACCCCAAGCAACGCTGCCTATTGCAGGTCCTACGTATTATATTTGTTTTTCACAACCCATTTATATTACCCGGAAATATTGAGACACTACCATCGTTAATGTAAAACAAACGCAGCGTTTTATTATCATAATAAATTATTCGATTTCGAGTATTGCACAAGACGTTTCCCTACAATATATCATATTTTGCAATATCCTAGAAAGGCATTCGCCGCCTCGAGACTCGTTTAACATAAATATTTGCAATTAAAATTAAGCTTTACCACCCTATCCTTGCTATTATTCAAATTGCACGCCACAGGAGACCTCAGAAAGTTTCAAATTAATTAAGAGGGCCATAAGACGGCCCGTTAAGGAAATAACAATGAAGGTAGCCCCTTAACTTAGGCATTATTTATAGCAGGCCTGAGGACTATTACACTTGCGGACTTGCCCCCTGTCATCATCTTGCGGCTTTTAGGATACCCCTTTCAGTTCCGCATACTTTCGTAAGTGCAATCCTCTGGTGCATATTCATTTGTCAGATGTAAATGGTTGTCGCTGGGAGCGCAATAATTTCCCGGGGGGAGAGACGACGGATCTTGAAGATAATATTTGAAGTAATTATTATTATAACTTTCCCGTTTTATTTGGCAGTGCTAAAAATATTGAGGGATATGACACACATATACAAGTTTTTGATCTGTAACCGTACCAAATTTCTAAAGCAAATGATAAATAATGTGCTTAGACATCTAAAAATACTAAACCAATTCTACGGTTATTTAATATCCAAATTTTCACTTAGAAACATAGCGAGAGTTTGAGAATAAATCCCGAACGACTCTGAAAATAAGGCACTGGCGGCATTTTCAAAGTGAGGAAAATTCTGCCAATTTTTTGGTGGTTTCGCACGCATCGTTTTTGTGCCGCACGTTTCACACGGGGGCAATTTGTTTGTTTACAAATAGGTACTATTTAAATAAAAATAAATGGTATTGAATTTTTTATTGATTCGTTTTCAGTATCAGTGATAGTCACACCTTAAATATGGCACGTATACAGATCAACATATTGTATATTGATTGAGGGTCTTTTCAGACGGCTATTGAACTGCAAGTTAGTTGCGAAATAGCAGAAATTGTATTTTTGAATTTTGTAATAGTGTCAATTTTGTCATTGCAGAAAATCCTCTGCTCTGCGCTCCGTTAGGTCTGCGCTGACCCTAAGCTAAGGTCGACAGTTTCGATGCAGTTATATCAAATGCACTAAAAGCGCATTCAAATTGCCATTTTGTAGCTAGCTTGTAGTTCAAATGCACATATATAACTTGGCCACTGCTAAACATATGTCTCTGAAGTTGCGCCACAACATCTAGTTTTCCGCTATCCCCATAAGTCTACAAAACACTTTTTTACTAAAAACATAACCCTCCTTCTGGCGCAGTCGGGTAAAAACTAAGCAGACACTTTACAATAGTTCCCGTTAAATATCACTTCAAGATACGAGAAACTCGCGTACAGAGAATTCTAATCAATAAATTTCAAGTGTGCGATATTTTCAATAGCGTGACACGTAACAAATCAGTGTGCACAATAGAAATTCTTGTTTAAATCTATTGTGCACAATGCACATTTTCACACCTACGGGGACCTATTCCACTTCGCAAGGTTACACTATAAGGTCGTAAAGAAAATAAAGGTGATTCCGTACTTGCCTTTTGTCAGTTACGTAAGTTATGTCACGTTTTATTGCGTTTTACTATAGAATGTAGGAGTCAATTGATTGGGTATGCACGGTATGGTAAAATTCTGTTTGTTTTGTTTAAGGTCAATGCAAGAAGGAAATAAAGAAAAATAATTTATTTATAAATCAATTAATGCTACCGGGTAGTTCGCTAAATTCAAAATTTCTTGCGTTTTATTTGCAAATTGTAGCTTTATTTCACGTTGTATCAAAATATGATTGGCCGTAGTAACAACAATACGCAAATAATTTTGAATTTCGCGGGCAACCCGGTAGCATCTACCTTAATAAAACATTGCAGATAGGCCGATGTTCATCAACATTAATTTCCTGATTAAATATCCAAATAAAAAAAAAACTGGAATTATGGGTAAACGGTCGCTTAACCAGATAATTATATCGTTGGTGAAATCAAGCCTAAGACGTCCACAAATGTCAGTTCAGAGATTTTTGTATGAGTTACACAGCGTTTTCCCCACACTAAAATTTAAATATTTTAAGCGTTATCACATTATGTACATTACGTATTCACTTCGCAGTGAAGAGGAATATGCATAATTCGGCATAGGGTTGGTGACGTATCGCTTGCACTTTTTCTTTGTCGGTGCCTGTGCCCCTGGCAAGCGAGGTGCATGCTACAAAATGCATTCTTCCTACGGTTTCTGCCGTCTGGCAACTTTCATACATATAATTTCAGAGAAAATTGCCTTTGAAGCTTTTGCTTTAAGCGCTCATTGTCTGCAAGTTTCAGCTTCCCCCTAAGTTCCTTTTATTGAAGTTAAAGTATGGTATTATCGTATTTCGAAAACAATAAGCATATTTTCTGTTTGGCTTTTATTCTTTTGAATACAGACGTTATGTGAACTGTCTTTCCAAATAAGATTTCACGTATTCATAATATCGTTTTCTAAACGAAAGGAAGAGACAAAATTGAGTAAAACCGAATGATGAGAATGAAATGTTTTTATATATCATTTATTTTTGTTCTTATATGTGCGTTAACTTTGTTAGGAATATGAAAGCGAATAGGTACCTACTATTAACTGAATTGCTTTTTATCAAATTTTATTCGTTTTGTTTTATCTTTTGCACAAGTAATGTTATTACAGACTAGCTTTTACCCGCGGCTCCGCTCGCGTTAAATTCTGCTAACCCACGTCAGTCCAGTCCAGTCCAGTCTATTCCAGTCCAGACCACTGTCCCGCTGTCCCGCTGCCCCGCTGCCCCGCTGCCCCGCTGCCCCGCTGCCCCACTGCCCCAATGCCCCGCTACCCCACTGCCCCGCTGCCCTACTGCCCCGCTGCCCCACTATCCCACAGCCCCACTGCCCCACTGCCCCACAGCCCCGCTGCCCCGCTGCCCCTCTTCCCCGCTGCCCCACTGCCCCTCTGCCCCACTGTCCCGCTGCCCCGCTGCCCCACTGCCCCACTACCCCGCTACCCCACTGCCCCACTGCCCCGCTACCCCACTGCCCCGCTGCCCCACTATCCCACTGCCCAACAGCCTGCCCCGCTGCCCCGCTACCCCACTGCCTCACTGACCCGCTGCCCCAATATCCCACTGCCCCGCTACCCCACTGCCACGCTACCCCACTGCCCCACTGTCCCACTGCCCCACAGCCTGCCCCGCTGCCCCACAGCCTCGCTTCCCCGCTGCCACACTGTCCGGCTGCCCCGCTGCCCCGCTGCACCATTGCCCCGCTGCCCCACTATACCACGGCCCCACTGCCCCGGTAACCCACTGCCACGCTGCCCCACAGCCCGCTGCCCCGCTACCCCACTGCCCCACTATCCCACTGCCTGCCCTGCTGCCGCACTCCCCTACTACCCCGCTGCCCCGCTACCCCACTGCTCAGCTGCCCCGCTACCCCACTGCCCCGCTGCCCCACTGCCCCGCTGCCCCACTGGCCCGCTACCCCAATGACCCGCTGCCCCACTATCCCACTGCCCACTGCCCCGGTACCCCACTGCCCCGCTGCCCCACTGCCTCGCTGCCCCGCTGCCCCGGCCCCGCTACCCCAATGCCCCACTGCCTCGCTGACCCACTATCCCACTGCCCCACAGCCCCGCTGCCCCGGTACCCCACGGCCCCGCTGCTCCGCTGGCACGCTGCCCCATTGCCTCACTGGCCCGCGGCCCTGCCCCGGCTGCCCCACTGCCCCGCTGCCCCACTATCCCAATGCCCCACTGCCCCGCAGCCCCGGTACCCCACGGCCCCGCTGGCAAGCTGCCCCACTGCCCCACTGCCTCGCTGCCCCGCTGCCCCACTGTCCCGCTGCCTCGCTGTCCCACTGTCCCGCTGCCCCACAACCCCACTGCCCCACTGCCCACTGACCCACTATCCCAATGGCCCACTGCCCCGCTGCCCCACTGTCCCACCGTCCCGCTGCCACTGTCCTACTTTCCCACTGTCCCACTATCCCACTGTCCTACGGCCCACTGTCCCACTGTCCCACTGTCTCACTATATCACTAAATCACTATCGTCCCGTCCCATGTCCCATGTCCTGTCCCATGTCCCATCCTATGTCCAGTCCCATGTGCCGTCCCACTGTCCTGTCCCATGTCCCGTCTCATGTCCCGTCCCATTTCCCGTCCCCTGTCCCGTCCATTGTCCCGTCCCCAGTCCCGTCCCCTGTCCCGTCCCCAGTCCCATCCCCTGTCCACTCCACTCCACTCCACTCCATCGTACATTACTATCCGCTCGTGCAAATGCATAGAAGCTTCGATCTGTCGGGTGAGTACGCAACCCACGAATTATTATTTTTCTTTTTTTCTTTCTTCCTCAAAACCCATACCAGTTTTTAAGTCAGATCATCAGCTTTAAAACAAAAACAAAAACATCAAAATCGGTCCAGTAGTTTTAGCGTGATGCTGGAACAAACAAACAAACAGACGTTTACAATTTTATAATAGTTAAGAAGAAGATAAGATAATATACGTGGGACACTCAGAAAGTTTTGCGAAACTAAAAAAAATTGTTCTATACGTACATATATTTTTATCAAATCTTTTAAAAGTACTTTCCACCAGCCTCTATACAAAGATTCATGCGCCTAAACCAGTTTTCAAAACACTTTTTCCAGTCCGCCGCAGACACCTCGTTTACAGCCTGCTCGAACGCAGCCAGCGCATCTTCCGGCGACGAAAATTGTATCCCTTTGAGCTGATTTTTTATTTTTGGGAATAAAAAGAAGTCACACGGTGCTAGATCAGGGCTGTAAGGAGGGTGACCCAGGAGTTTGACTGGCGTGCTGTCCAGGAAGTCCCTCGTTTTGAGTGCGGTGTGCGCAGGTGCATTGTCGTGGTGGAGCAGTAGCCCGCGGAGCCCTGTGTTTGGTCGCTTGTTGCTTATAACAGAGAAAACTTCTGGCAAACATTTGGTAGTATACCATTCGGCATTAATGCTTCTTTGATCCCGTAAGGGAATTGATACCAAGTGGCCAGTCAAATTAAAAAAGCTAGCGATCAAAATCTTACCCCCGCTTCTAGATCGCTTCACTTTGGTAGGCGTTGGCTCATTTTGAAACACCCAAACAGTCGACTGGCGCTTGGTTTCTGGGTCGTATTGATAAATCCAGGACTCATCACCTGTAACGATGTCGTAAACACGCCGAGACGAGCCTGCTTCAAATTTGTTAAGCATATCACGGCACCATTCCACCCGGGCCTGCTTCTGAGCATCGGTGAGGTTGTGCGGCACCCAGCGTGATACTATCCTCCTCACGCGAAGATGGCTGTGTAGAATCTCGTGAACGCTTCCCGATCCAATCTTCAATATGTGTTGAATCTCCTGATATGTAATTCGCCTATTGTCTTGGATTAAATTTTTCACTGCTAGCACGTTTTCTTCGGTAACAGCCGTCAAAGGGCGACCGCTTCTTTCGTCATCCCCCAAAGTTGGTCGACCGCGCTTGAATTCGTTATACCAACGATACACGGTTGCCTTGGAAGGGCCTTCATCCATGAATGCCATTTGAAGTCTATCGTACGATTCATCCGGTTTCAGGCGACACTTGAAATCGTATAAAATCATAGCTCTAAAATGTTCCCGGCGCAGATCCATATTTCAGTGAGACACAATACTTTGAATTAACTCGCAAAAAATGTGGAGGGAAATTTTGAAATTGGAACTTACTTATTTTTACTAATAATCATAATCATAATCATATTTTCGAAAAACATTATAACTGGCCAGTCTCCCATATATAAAAACTTTTTTTCGCAATACTTTCTGAGGGGCCTGGTACTTGAAGAAGAAGTTAATTAAAAATTGTAGGCTGAAAATAGTATTTTTTTAGTTACACCAAGATAACTTTATGCTTATTCGTATATTAAGGGCCACTTGCGCCATCGTTCTTAAATGTGTTTAAATTGTATTTAAACACAATTTCTCATTTAAGTCAAACATTCTTCTTGCACCAAATTATTTAGTGGCCTAAATGCGTTTAAAGTCCTGTCAAAGTTAAATACGCGGCAGATCGTATTTAACGGTGCTAAACGCGTTTAGCAATCTGTCATCAACTGTCAATGGTAGATATACTTATTGCAAATTGAGGTAGTTTCTAAATAAATATGGATTTTTCCGATTTATTCTCTGACGATGATGAAGAAATTATAGAATATTTAAGTAGACCCGTTACTGTGCGGCAAGTTTTAGAAAGAAACGATTTATTTGAATGTCTTCCCGATGATAAATATGTAAGAAGATTTCGTCTAAACAAAAGCAGCACTACGTATTTACTACAACAAATAATATCGCAATTGATTAGAAAAACTGACAGGTATGTACATATTTTTTAATTGGTCTGAGACATTTTGTTAAACTTTATGTATATTTACTTAGAAATCACTGTTTTCTGTCAGGTCACCAGTCTCTACCAATGTAATCTACATTACTTATTTTATTTTAGAAATGATGCTGTCTCGCCTATGAACCAGCTGTTATGTACCTTGCGATTCTATGCCACGGGCAGCCAGTTGATCACATGTGGAGATATGATCGGCGTACATGAATCTACGGCATGCCGCATAGTACATCGCGTTACACATGCTATTGCTTCACTCTCTTCTAGATACATAAAATTTCCAAGTTCTGCAGAAGAACAGACTAATGTTGCAGCTGAATATTATGCAATAGCTAGATTTCCTCGGGTTCTTGGGGCAATTGATTGCACTCATGTGAGAATAATGTCACCCGGTAAGTAAATACTATGCAAATTTTATGAGTAGGTATTAGTAAAACTGTAAACTGAGCTGAATATTAATGTAGTTGATTTATTTCTAGGTGGAGATAATGCTGAGATTTATCGAAACCGAAAAGGATATTTTTCAATAAACACACAATGTGTAGCTGCTGCCAACCTATCATTTTTGGATATAGTTGCACGATGGCATGGGTCCGCCCATGATTCTAATATTTGGGATAATTGTGCTCTGAAAAGAAACTTTATTCAGGTATTACATAAACATAAAATCACACCTATATTACCCCTACGGGGTAGGTAGAGGTGTTACATAGTACACCCACAATTCGACAGTTATGTAATAAGTCCTATGTAACTTGGGGTGAACCTATTGCCATCAAACGGGCACAAACCTAGACTCCGGACTGCTACTGAGAACTTTCAATGAAAAAATGAAACCCAATAACACTATATTATTATGTATTCAGATATTAATCTACATTTACATGTTTCCAGTTCAAAGTTCTTTTAACTTTATTTAAAAAAAAAAAAAATAAAGAAATATAAAAATAAATATAACATAACTGGCGAAATGTGGGTGTACTATACATCTCTGCCTACCCCTTCGGGGAAATACAGGCGTGATGTTATGTTATGTTAAAAATAAATATTTGTTTCAGGGCAGATATCCAAATAAATACTTACTTGGAGACAGTGGTTATGCCCAAACACATACCATGATGACACCACTTCCAGATGGGAATGTTCGCACAAGGGGAGAACAGTTATACCAGGAAGCACAAATCAAAACCAGGAATGTAGTGGAAAGAGCATTTGGAGTATGGAAGAGGCGATTTCCAATCCTTTCTAGAGGAATAAGCGTTAATCTCAATAAGATACCAGGTATTTCCTATTGTTATGACATGCGCTTTAATGTGAACACTTGTAACTTACAAAAAAATGGTTTTTTGCAGGTATCATTGTTGCAACAGCTGTGCTTCATAACCTAGCAATAGAACAAAGGGAAGATGTCCCTCCTGTGGATGAAGAATACCCAATTCTCCCAGAAGAAATCAGAATAAATGTACCTGCAATGCAGCCACAACAGCGTGTTCGCAATTTGGAACGCACCATTCTTATAGAACAATATTTTTCAAGGTACCTAGCTATAATTATTATTTAATGCAACCATACTGTGCAACTACAGTAAAAATTTTATAAGTAGGTAGAGGTACCCATATTGCTGGTCTACATAAACTAAAAACTTGACTTTAACCAAGTTAACCGAGTTAGCTCAATGAGTTAAATGAGTTACTGAACTGTGCTATCTAATTTACTGGGCTATCTTATTTGTTAATTGTACACTTTAAAATACATTACATTGTATAGATATGCATTGTCACTGAACAATAAAATGCAAAAACAGTACTTTGTTATTTCACAGTATTTTTAAATAAAGTAATAGTATATGGTTTCTACTATTTATTGATAGTTAATACTTTTCTATTTTTGTTTCAGATTAGGATGACAGCATTTCCCTATAATATTATTTACTGTAACCAAAAATAAGCACATTCATTTTATTTTTTATATTCTAAAATAAAAGCTTAAAAATAAATAGAAAAAAACTTTATTCATTCTGTGTTTTTTAATTTGTTAATTTTTAAATCTATATGTTGGAGTTCCTTGCGTCTCATTTCCTCTTTAAATATGTGTTCTTTAAAAAGGTTATCTAATTCTAATTCCTGTAGTTTCTTCTTATGATTAATTTCAATTTCTTTTAACTGCACATTCAATTTTCTTTCTTTCAATTCTTCTGCTGCTACCTCTTGATTTAATTTTATTAAATGAATTTTTTCATCTGCCAGCCGGGTGAAAGAATCATTGGCACTTTTCTTCCCCTTTTGTAATTTCTCACCTTTTTCTAAAACATCATTAGTTTTTTAAATTATGTATGACAGTAATAACTAATAATTGTATTATAAAAATATTACAATGTATGGAAAACGATGCTTGGGCGAGGCTTATGTCCAGCAGTGGACGTCTTTCGGCTGAAATGATGATGATGATGATGAAAAACTACTTACCAACATTTAAGGCAGAGTGTAATTTTTTTTTCGAAATATCAGTCCTACTGACTGTTTTTCTGGATCCCTGTGGTGTTTCCCAAAGATTACCTAGAACAATAACTAAGCATGAATAGACCTGTACTTATACACAAAGATAGTACCTATCTATAATAATAACATTTTAATACACTTCCGAGTTTATACATTAATCCTGCAACGGATTTCGAAAAGAACCATTGCTTTCTACATAATATACAATAAGTTATTGAAAGAAATGAAAACCTCTTAAGGGGTCATTGTACTCATCATTATGAACATTACTATGCGACCAACCCAGAAATCGCAACAAAAAATCTGCTGTCCCCTACATTTTGTCGATTTATATGAACACAAATGTAGGGAATAGCAGTTTTTTTCACTATTTCAGGTATGGTCCCATAGTAAAGGTTGTTCATACTGATGAGTACAATGACCCTTTAAGAGGTTTTCAGTTATTTCAATAAAACATTGTAGAGGTTCCAATTCATTCATTCATTTCAGTCGGAAGACGTCCACTGCTGGACATAGACCAGAGATAAAGATAGATAGAGGTTCCAAAATATAAATTATAGAAATCTTACATTGATCAGCATCTTGTTTTGAGATTTCTATTTCTTCAGTATGTGCTGATACCACCAAATTCTCTTCGGGCACAGTTTCGAGTGATTCTAAAAAACAGATAAATTTTTATTCAAAAAGTATTGCATAAATAAGTTAGTATTCATATTGATAATAAAACAATTAGGACCCTCCTAATTGTTTTATTATAAAGTGTGTAAGTATCAAAGAATCCTTACCATTATTTTTAATGTAATCAGTTTCAATAGGCTGTATTCTATCTAATTCTGGAATAGTCTCCTGATATTGCTTCATTAGCTTTGAATCACTGTCATATATGGTAAATAAGCCTTCAATTTGAGGTTCAATAATCCTTTTAATTCTGTTAAAGGGATCATCCTCATTTGCCGGAGGACCGCCACCTGAAATAATGAAAAATATGCATTTCTATGAACAGATACTACATATTTACTTGCTAATATGATAAAATAGTTGATATCTTAAGTACCTGTACCCATAACTTTCTTTTTATGGTCCGTTTCATTTTTCTTTATTTCTTGTTTTAGTCCCTCAAAACCCATCTGACAAATTTCAATGGGGACATTCGTACTTTTAGATATTGATGCCCAGTCTTTTCCACTATCTTCTATTGCAGTAATGAGGGCTTCCTTGTGACTAGGGTCTGGGAAAAGTTTAGTAAGGTTAGCAATTGGTACAGTACTGTTATATTATTATAATAATTGTAATACATACAGTTACGAATTTTTGTAAAAAAAGTATTATGTTATTAATGTTCGTAAGAAAATAGTCTTGTAATAATTTCAATGTTAGAAGTTACTCACCTTCTAAGAACATCTTTGCTTCTGAACGATGCTTTTTCATTCTACTTTTAAGGTTTCTGTAGCAACTGATGAGGTTATCGGTGGTCCTAGAGCAATGGGTTGTGTTAGCATTAAATATTTGAGTAATTTTGGCCCAGGCTCTCTGTTTGTCACTTTGTTTCAAATAGTCCGTCTTCTTTGACTCTATTATATGAATGTAAGGCTCGATAACTTTGGTAAATATTTCCTGCTCTTCCCTCGTAAAATTTGGTGCTCTGCTACGAGATCCCGCTCCGGCATCCTTCAGGTTCTTTGAATTCATTTTCAGAACAAATAAAAACACACAACAACAATACTAATTAAATACCACGAACACGCGCGTAAGTAGATACTGCTTTTTTGTTTTTGTACAATTTCTTTGGTTTTTTTCCAATCTAGAATCAAGCGAAACGTCAAAATAATGACATACGTTTCGGTACAAGCAAACTTTTTGAATTTTTTTCCCGTTTTATAATAAAATGTTCATTTCACTATGACGCAAGCGACAAACGGAACGTAGAGAACTGATTTACCGACACGATAATTTCGTTTAACTAAATTGACATTTGAGAAGCCTGGTACAAGACAACCCTAAATGCGTTTATGTTAAATTCATTTAAGGTGATAAACATGTTTAGTTAAACGAATTTAAAAGTTATTTAAATAGAATTTGGTACAAGTGGCCCTAAGATGGATACAATATAACAACGTTTAGGTACTTCTAAATTTTATTGCTTTTCATACAAAAAATTAGAGAAATCGCAATTTAGAGGTAGCTTCCGGTCCTTGTCTGTAAGTCGAAAGATTCTGATTTTCGGTTGGCTCAAAAGACTGCATTTCCAAGATGGCACCACCCACATACGACAGGATTTTTTTTTCTACTCTATAAAATTCGGCCCGACCAAAAAGTTTTTAATGCAATTTCTTTAGCAGCCGTATTTTCTCTATGGAGGCGCGCGCTAGAGCGCATGCGTGTGAATGACAGCTGGATATGAGCGCCTTATTTACCTTGATGTATGCAAAATGTTGTAGAAAAATATAATTAAAAATCCCCGTCATCGTAGCGAGGTAAAATACCAGGCCCCTCAGAAAGTATTGCGAAAAAAAGTTTTTATATATGGGAGACTGGCCAGTTATAATGTTTTTCGAAAATATGATTATTTATAAGTAAAAATAAGTAAGTTCCAATTTCAAAATTTCCCTCCACATTTTTTGCGAGTTAATTCAAAGTATTGTGTCTCACTGAAATATGGATCTGCGCCGGGAACATTTTAGAGCTATGATTTTATACGATTTCAAGTGTCGCCTGAAACCGGATGAATCGTACGATAGACTTCAAATGGCATTCATGGATGAAGGCCCTTCCAAGGCAACCGTGTATCGTTGGTATAACGAATTCAAGCGCGGTCGACCAACTTTGGGGGATGACGAAAGAAGCGGTCGCCCTTTGACGGCTGTTACCGAAGAAAACGTGCTAGCAGTGAAAAATTTAATCCAAGACAATAGGCGAATTACATATCAGGAGATTCAACACATATTGAAGATTGGATCGGGAAGCGTTCACGAGATTCTACACAGCCATCTTCGCGTGAGGAGGATAGTATCACGCTGGGTGCCGCACAACCTCACCGATGCTCAGAAGCAGGCCCGGGTGGAATGGTGCCGTGATATGCTTAACAAATTTGAAGCAGGCTCGTCTCGGCGTGTTTACGACATCGTTACAGGTGATGAGTCCTGGATTTATCAATACGACCCAGAAACCAAGCGCCAGTCGACTGTTTGGGTGTTTCAAAATGAGCCAACGCCTACCAAAGTGAAGCGATCTAGAAGCGGGGGTAAGATTTTGATCGCTAGCTTTTTTAATTTGACTGGCCACTTGGTATCAATTCCCTTACGGGATCAAAGAAGCATTAATGCCGAATGGTATACTACCAAATGTTTGCCAGAAGTTTTCTCTGTTATAAGCAACAAGCGACCAAACACAGGGCTCCGCGGGCTACTGCTCCACCACGACAATGCACCTGCGCACACCGCACTCAAAACGAGGGACTTCCTGGACAGCACGCCAGTCAAACTCCTGGGTCACCCTCCTTACAGCCCTGATCTAGCACCGTGTGACTTCTTTTTATTCCCAAAAATAAAAAATCAGCTCAAAGGGATACAATTTTCGTCGCCGGAAGATGCGCTGGCTGCGTTCGAGCAGGCTGTAAACTAGGTGTCTGCGGCGGACTGGAAAAAGTGTTTTGAAAACTGGTTTAGGCGCATGAATCTTTGTATAGAGGCTGGTGGAAAGTACTTTGAAAAGATTTGATAAAAATATATGTACGTATAGAACAATTTTTTTTAGTTTCGCAAAACTTTCTGAGTGTCCCACGTACATACCAGTTTTTAAGTCAAATCATAAGTTTTTAGTCACAAACCCTTTCAACAAAATCGGTCTAGTAGTTTTATAGTGATACTGGAACAAACAAACAAACAGACAACTGACATTTAACAATTTTATAATAGTACTAGCTTTTACCCGCGGCTCCGCTCGCGTTAAATTCTGCTAACCCATGTCAGTCCAGTCCAGTCCAGTCCATTCCAGTCCAGTCCACTGTCCCACTGTCCCGCTGTACCGCTGCCCCACTGCCCCGCTACCCCACAGCCCCGCTATCCCACTGCCCCGCTGCCCCACTATCCCACTGCCCCGCGGCCCCACTGCCGCGCTGCCCAGCTGCCCCGCTGCCCCACTGCCCCGCTGCCCCGCTGCCCCGCTGCCCCACTGCCCCGCTGCCCAGCTGCCCCGCTGCCCCACTGCCCCGCTACCCCACTGCCCCACTGCCCCGCTGCCCCGCTACCCCTCTGCCCCGCGGCCCCACTGCCCCGCTGCCCAGCTGCCCCGCTGCCCCACTGCCCCGCTGCCCCGCTGCCCCGCTGCCCCACTGCCCCGCTGCCCAGCTGCCCCGCTGCCCAGTTGCCCCGCTGCCCCACTGCCCCGCTACCCCACTGCCCCACTGCCCCGCTGCCCCGCTACCCCACTGCCCCACTGCCCCGCTACCCCACTGCCCAGCTGCCCCGCTGCCCTACTGCCCGCTGCCCCGCTACCCCACTGCCCCACTACCCCACTGCCCCACTGCCCCGGTAACCCACAGCCCCGCAGCCCCACTGCCCCGCTGCCCCACTATCCCACTGCTCCACTATCCCACTGCCCCGCAGCACCGCTACCCCACTGCCCCACTGCCCCACTACCCCGCTGCCCCACTGCCCCGCTGCCCCGCTACCCCACAGCCCCACTGCCCCGCGGCCCCACTGCCCCGCTCGCTGCCCAGCTGCCCCGCTGCCCCACTGCCCCGCTTCTCCACTGCCCCGCTGCCCCGCTGCTCCACTGCCCCACTGCCCCACAGCACCGCTGCCCCACTGCCCCGCTGCCCCACTGCCCCGCTGCCACACTGCCCCACTGCCCCGCTGCCCAAATGCCCCGCTGCCCCACCATACCACTGCCCCACTGCCCCGCTGCCCCACTATCCCACTGCCCCGCTGCCCTGGTAACCCACTGCCTCGCTGCACCACTGCCCCGCTGCCCCTCTATCCCACTGCCCCACTGCCCCGCTGCCCCACTGCCCCATTGCCGCGCTGCCCCACTATCACACGGCCCCACTGCCCCACTATCCCAGTGCCCCACTGCTCCGCTGCCCCGGTAACCCACTGCCCCGCTGCCCAACTATCCCACTGCCACGGTAATCCACTGCCCCACTGCCCCACTACCCCACTGCCCCACTGCCCCGCTGCCCCACTATCCCCCTGCCCCACTGCCTGCCCCGCTGCCGCACTCCCCTACTGCCCCGCTACCCCGCTAACCCACTGCCCCGCTGCCCCGCTACCCCACTGCCCCACTATCCCACTGCCCCGGTACCCCACTGCCCCGCTGCCCCGCTGTCCCACTGCCTCGCTTCCCCGCTGCCCCACTGCCCGGCTGCCCCGCTGCCCCACTAACCCACTGCCCCACTGCCCCACTGCCCCACTGTCCCACCGTGTCACCGTCCCACTGCCACTGTCCTACTGTCCCACTATCTCTCTATATCACTATCGTCCCGTCCCATGTCCCATGTCCTGTCCCATGTCCCATCCTATGTCCAGTTCCATGTGCCGTCCCACTGTCCTGTCCCATGTCCCGTCTCATGTCCCGTCTCATGTCCCATCCCATTTCTCGTCCCATGTTCCGTCCCCTGTCCCGTCCACTGTCCCGTCCCCAGTCCCGTCCCCTGTCCCGTCCCCAGTCCCATCCCCAGTCCCATCCCCTGTCCACTCCACTCCACTCCATCGTACATTACTATCCGCTCGTGCAAATGCATAGAAGCTTCGATCTGTCGGGTGAGTACGCAACCCACGAATTATTGTTTTTCTTTTTTTCTTTCTTTCTTTCTTTCTCAAAACCCATACCAGTTTTTAAGTCAGATCATCAGCTTTCAAACAAAAAAAAAATCATCAAAATCGGTCCAGTAGTTTTAGCGTGATGCTGGAACAAACAAACAAACAAACAGACGTTTACAATTTTATAATAGTTAAGATAATGCGGTGTACTAATTTGGATCTGTATGATGTCCTATTATCATTTTGTTAAAAGTTTGATATTTTGCCAGAATATGTAAACTAAAAAAACAGAAATAATATTGATAATATTTTTCAACTCTAATCAATTGTAGTTTGTGCTTGCTAGTGATCGTTAAAATCAGTGTTAATTTATCCTATTACTATTCGTGGAAACCTGTAATTGGCTTAATGTTACCTATGCTAGCTGTTTATTAATTTTTATATAGCTTTTGGTTTTCCTAATTATAAATAAATAAATAATTGAAATGTTTCTCAACAAAAAATATTTATTTTATAAAGGCGCTCTCACACCGGGAGCAGTAAACTGTAATGTAATAGTTCAGATTCGAGCATTAAATCAGTGTGCAACCTGTAATGATACAATTTGTAACATTACACTCACCGAGAGCATTCGCCTGTGAAACAGTAACAGAGTGTGTTAGCAGTAGTGAGTGGGAGCATAATGATATAATTTGTAACATAAATGCGCACGACTACAGGCGAATGCTCGTCAGTCAGGGAGGCAGTATTGTAACGTAATGCTCAAAATCGAATCTTGGATTGTTACATTACATACAGGCGAATGCTCCGGTGATGGGAACGCCTTAAGAGTTACTTGGTCTTGAAGCTTGGTAAATATAAGTTTCCTGCCACATCATTATTTACATTGCAGATAGGTAAATAATGGCTTGATCTCAATACATAATAGATAGGTAAGTGTTTTCGCTAAATATTAGCTCGATCTCGAAATATATATAAAAATATTGTCCATAGTTACACTGACAACAAACAATATCGTAACTTTTTTAACGCTTAGTGCTATCTTTTATTGAACTTGTAAGTTGTAAGTCGACGACCTGTACGATATGGGCAAGGTAAATGATACACAGGTCGCCCTGCTGCTGGGTTGCTGCTTATTACTTTCTTTCAAGGATTTTATTTAAATTTACTGACAACTTTTAATTTTTTTTTGAGCCTGAAGGGTTTATCTTGAAATTGCTATGCATGTTGAGGTACCTAAAACTTAAAATACTATTAACTGGATAAGATTTTTTTTTGTTCGCCTAACATTAGGTGAAACGATCAAACGCAAGGCCATTAAGAAAAAAAAAAATAACATAAACAGGTTATAAATACTGATTCATGGTAACCACGTCTCTTTCCCATTGTGATGTAATTTTATAATACTTTCTTTCTTCAAAGCATACGAGAAGATATGTCTAACTATGGACCCCGATGAACTGCAATAAAACACTGTCTTTATTCATTAATTTTATTAATTAATCAAAAGATTTCAAAACTAATTTTGTCTGAGAAAATGCCTTTACAATTACAATTACAATAGCCTTTATTAACATTAACAATCTCCTTTAGTTACATGGCATCTTAATTTCTAGTTTTCATAAAAATAAAAGTATCTAAAACTAAGGGTCAATTTTCTTTTATTTGACACCGGGTAATTATTATATATTAAGATTGTCTTGCTCTTCAGCATAGGCCTCCCCAAGAGTTTTCCATAATGATCGATCTTGTGCTTTCCTCGTCCAAGTTGTTCCTGCTCCTTTTTTAATGTCGTCCTCCCATCTTCGACGCTGTCTACCTTTTTTTCTTTTGTTTTGTCTAGGGCACCACTCTGTCACGTCTTTGGCCCATTTGTTTTTCTTATTTCTCACTAAATGACCTGCCCAATTCCATTTTAATATTTTAATACAGTATTTGACATCAGTAATTTTTGGTCTTTTTCGTATTGACTTAAGTCGTAAGTCGAGAAAATACCTACTAATGTTTAAATGTCAATACTTTAACAATATTACTAAAGGTTGGATGACAACCCTAGTCATAATTATGTCCAAGCCACTTATCTGTCCTTTGAAAGTGATTGTGTACACTTGTTTAGTAAAACGTTTGAAGTCAAATCAATGTCGAGTTGTATTTCCACTTTGTTGAACAAAACATTACGACAAACATGGAAGTTGCGTGTGCAATGGAAAATAATTATTTTCTTTTCATGATTGTGCGCGTTTTTTCATTTAAATTAATGTTACAAGAAAGTTTTTACTGGTGTGCATGCATCTATGAAAAAGAGCGATGTGTGCCATCTTTTAGGTAAGTACATTTGTGTTTTATTTTAAATAGTAAAACTTATTGTTTTTAGGGTTTCGTACCCAAAAGATGTCAACAGGAGAGTTCATCTATCACCTGATTATTATATTGTCTGAGATAAAAAAAAACAACTGCACCAAAACCATGAAAAAATAATTCAATTGGAATTGTACTAAGAAAAGTAGGTCACTGTTATCTTCCATTGTTTATCTACTTATCTTAACTACAGGCATCTAAGAATTGTTACAATAATGGCCGCTTTATTTGCTTTCATCCTAGCCTTTTCTCGGTGAAATGCCAGAGCCCGTTTTGTATCAAAGGAACTGGCCATCCGCTCATTACCTAGACTACTACTCGTACGATGAGCTTCATACATATCCCAGTGGTTTATTCTAAACAAAAGCGATCAGAAGCATGAGAATAAATAAGAATCAGAAGGTCAATTCTCGTAATTAAAAATGTTCAGAATATAGTTCCGATTTAATTTCAATCTTGTAAATGTCAATCTCATGACACGACTGTTGACGTTTGACGTTAATTTATGACTTTTAAGACATTGAGACGGAATCAGAACTATATTTTGAACATTTAAATTACAAGAAATTAGCCTCATTCTGAAAGGAAACACAAAGGTTTTAAAGTATTATGTATAAGATAAAGCGTACCTAGCAAATTTGGCACCATCATATCGTCCTGTTACAAGTTCTATATCAGCACCTGAAATGGACGTCCTGACTCCTGATCAATTGATTTTACTCTTAAACAGCATTTTTTTTGTTAGCCTGTACTGTCCCACTACCGGGCAAAGGCCTCCCTCAATTCCTTGCACCTATAGTGGTTCTGTGCCGCTTCTTGCCAGCTGTCTAGGAAGACATTCAACTCGTTTCGCCATCTTCTGCGTGAACTGCCGCGACCCCGTCTTGCTTTCTCAGGGTTCCAGTCCTGTGGTATACGGGCTCACAGGTCATTTGGCATGCGGCTTTCGTGGCCTGCCCAGTCCCACTTCAGTTGGGCGACCTTCTAACCCACGTCAGCAATTTGCGTTTTGGAGCGCAGTATTGTGTTTCGTAGATGGTCTGTTAATTTAACACCAAGTATACTGCGCTCCATGGCCCTTTGGCAAACCTTGTGTTTGGACTTCTGGATGTTGGTCAAAGACCATGTCTGTGCACCATATGTTCAGATGGGAAGAATGCACATGTCCATAAGCTTAATAGCATATCTACTAGATTTTTCTATCCATCTTACTTATTCTCAGCTCAAATCTATCTATGACAGGTCCCTATAGGTATAGTGTCGAGCAATAAAGGCGGAGATGATATCGGGTACTTACTGACTAAAATCGGTGGCCTCCCTCAGCATAAAAGAGGGATCTGAGATCTCCAGTGGAACGTACCTGTGTATGTGGCTAGAAATGGATAGGTACTTAAGGCTCCTTTTGCTTATCCCAGTTTTCCACCTACGATTTCCTTACGGCTTCCCACTCAGCTACTGTCCTCTATTCTTAGATACTATTATTCACCGCACAAAACGATTGGTCTCTTAGTTTCTTGGAACGAAAATATTTACATCTTTGCAAGCGTCTATTATAAACATTCGTTAAAAATACCAATGCAGCAAGGTCACTTCGCGGTGTTTGTGACATCCAATACTGTTGTGGTTACAACATGTGATTGATATCATTTATGGCTTATTTTTATTGAGCTTTGGCACAGTGGCTTTGGACACTTATGTCGGACTAACTTTGAGTCTTTGAGTGGGGCGGCTATCATACATTCAGGAAGAGTGACGCATCATTTCGTGTAAGTAATTTATAATTATGATGTGGTAAATTGGATGCATGTTTATCGTTATTATGAGCCACAATTCGTTGAGCTGTTTGGTAGTTGGTTGAAGGACTTGAAGATGGTCTGGGCATTAGGTTACAGTTTTATTAAACTTTGGTAGGTATGCAAAGATTAAAAGAAAAAATAGGGATACCAATTTTTTTCTTTGCATTCTTGAAATAAATTCTGATGGAAGTGCATAAAGGAGGTGCTAGATATTACAGTTTGCACAGGCTCTTTACTGCACCGTGTAAAGAAATGGCATGTCTCTGACGAGGCATCCATGTCTGACCACAGACACATCAGATTTGACTTAGCTCACTCAGGAATGAGAAAGACTAATTCTTATAGAGATAGGAAAGCAACTAACTGGGCAGGCTTTAGGGACTGTCTCAGGTCAAACCTGCTCTCCATTAACAGATCTGTTAGATCTATAGTACAATTGGAGGCGACAGTAGGGGACCTTGAAGGCGGCATCAAGACTGCCTTCTTCCAGAACTGTCCGCTCAAAACCTCCACCACCATGAGAGATGTCCCATGGTGGAATAGGAACCTAGAGCGACTCAGGCATAACGCCCGAACCTTGTTTAACAAGGCCATGAGGGATGAAACCTGGGACGACTATAGGAAAGCGCTAACTGCGTTCAATAGAGAATTGAGGAAGGCCAAAAGAAAATCCTGGCGCGAATTTTGTGAATTCATAAGAAGTACCTCACAGATAGCCAGGATTCATAAAATCATCTCAAAGTCACCTCAAGCCCATTTAGGGATGCTAAGACACCCAAACGGGACCTACACAAGATCCGCAGAGGAAACACTGAAGCTCTTAGCTGAAGTGCACTTTCCGGACTCTGTGCCAATAAACAGAAGTGAGGACTACTCCTGCCAAAACCCTCGGAACTTAAGACCAAGGGTCGAGGATTGGAGGATGGCCTCGCTTATTTTCAGACCCGATCGGATCGAATGGGCTATTAACAACTTTAAGCCCTTTAAGACCGGAGGGGAGGATAATATATTTCCAGCTCTACTACAAAAGGGGCTAGATATCCTACTACCAACGCTGATAAGGGTCTTCAGAGCGAGCTTTGCTTGGGGATACATACCCACAGCATGGACTAAGGTCACTGTCACTTTTATCCCCAAAGGGGGGGACAGGGACAAATCACTGCCTAAATCCTACAGACCAATCAGTCTTACCTCCTTCATGCTTAAAACCATGGAGAAGGTACTAAACCAACACATCAGGGCAACCTACTTGGTTGACAAACCCCTGCATGTGAATCAGCATGCCTACCAAAAAGGCAAATCCACTGAGTCTGCATTAATGGACTTAGTGGATAAGATAGAAAAAGCAATTGAGGACAAGGAAATTGCCCTGTGTGCCTTTTTGGACATAGAGGGAGCCTTTGACAACACCTCAACAAATGTCATACTCAAGAGTATGGAGCTACGCAACATTGACCGAACGACCATTTACTGGATCGAAGCAATGCTGCGCAATAGGGTGGCGTCAACAACACTTCTAGACACCACCATACAGATGAGGCTAAACAGAGGATGCCCACAAGGGGGCGTCCTATCTCCCTTGGAGTGGTCCTTAGTGGTTGACAGCCTACTAAGCGAGCTTAATGAAGCTGGCTTTTACACGCAAGGCTATGCAGATGACTTGGTGGTGGTTATTGTTGGCAAGTGCCAACCAACCATCTCCAATTTGCTGCAAACTGCCTTTAGAAAAGTCGAGAGATGGTGTAATGAGTCCCAACTCTCAGTAAACGCAGACAAAACGGTCATTGTGCCTTTCACAAAGAAGAGGAAGTTGGATGCCTTAAAACCACCAACCCTCTTCGGTAAAGAGGTAAACTTCTCATGTGAGGTCAAATATCTAGGAATCATCCTAGACCAAAAACTCACATGGAATGCGCACATCAAGCATGTGATAAGGAAAGCTAAAATTGCTTTAGGAACCTCATGCAGACTGGTCAACTCAAGATGGGGCCTTAGGCCACGGGCAGTGCTGTGGCTATATACTGCTATAGTAAGGCCCATGGTAACTTATGGCTGTGTTGTATGGCACAAAAAAACCCATCAGATCACCTGCAGGGATACTCTTTCATGTCTTCAGAGACTTGCATGTCTCATCACGACGGGTGCCATTGCATCGACTCCGACTGCTGCACTCGAGGCACTGCTCGACCTTGTACCCTTGCACGTGCAGGTGCAAATGGAGGCCAAGGCGGCTATGGTAAGGGCGAGGATAGCAGGAAGGACAAGATGGAGCTCTAATTCCATGAGGGCACTGCAAGAGAACCTTATGAAAGAAGACATCATGGCCATGCCCACGGATGCGATGCTAAAGGAGTACAGCTTCAATAGGCTGTTTAGGGTATTTATACCTCAGAGGTCTGAGTGGGAGGACGACATGCCTTGCAAATATCAGTCCACTGACGTTGTTTGGTTTACCGACGGATCAAAGAAAGGGGGTCTGGCAGGAGCTGGATTCCACGGAGGACGACCAAAGGTTAAGAAATTCGCTAACCTAGGTCAATATACCACCGTATTTCAAGCGGAATTATTTGCCATCATTGGTTGTATCCGTGAAAGCCTGCAAAGGGCCTACATAAAAAGGCGAATATTTATATTCTCTGATAGCCAGGCAGTCCTAATGGCCTTAAAATCAGAGGAAATCGACTCCAAGCTTATCAAGGAGTGTGTCCAGCTACTAAATTCGCTAGGAAAAACAAATTCTGTGACACTAGGATGGGTACCTGGGCACTGCGGAATTAGGGGTAATGAAGCCGCTGATGAACTCGCTAGAGCTGGTGCGGAATGCCCCACTGTAGGGCCGGAGCCAATTTGTGGGGTTCCGAAATGCATCACCTCGGCTAATCTTAAGGACTGGGGAACTCATCAAAGCATTAGACTTTGGAAAAAAACCCCAGGCCAAGAGCACTCGAAAGCGCTTCTAGTAGGCTTCAGGAAGAGATTTACAAAAGAAGCGCTTTCGCTTAACAGGAACCATATAAGGATCCTGACTAGAACCCTTACAGGGCACTGTAAACTGAACAAACATCTACACAGGATGGGCCTCACAGATATCACAGTTTGCAGATTTTGTCGCGAAAAGGACGAAACGCCCATTCATATCCTATGCGAATGTGATGCAGTGCACCACATTAGAAGTCAGCATCTTGGAGGCCACACAATCTCAGCTGATGAGATCAGATCCTCAAACCCCAAGGCTATAGTCGACTTTATGGTTGGCTTGCGGCTTGGAGAGGTGCTGTAGTATACTATTAGAGGCGTTACAATAGATCTTTTAGGTCGCAGTGACATAGGGGACTTGCATAGACCTTACCTCTTTTCCAAAATAATAATAATAATAATAAAGTGCATAACAAGTAACCAATATCGTTCCAACATGACACATTATCTCTTAAAAAAATACCAATGAAACCATAAAAGAAAATTCAATTTAGCACAGCAACATCGCACCAATAACGCGGGTTCATTCACTTGCGAAGTCGCGTGCGTTCCACGGCATAATCCGCGGATCTAAGAGATTGTAGAATGGCTTCCCTGTTGAATTACTGCAAATAGTTTTACCCTTACTACGTAGACAGCGCTTTACAGCGTTACCGCTTTTTAGCTTAAGCACTGCATTACCATGTTTCACCTCTAAAATTTCTAGACTATTAGGATGTTTTATGTTAGCTGTACTGGTAGTTAATTTATTGTCCTTCTACTTACTTAATTTTGTTTATTTCGTATCTTAAAAGTGAAAGCGTTTTATGGCTATGTTTTAGTATTTTCTTTATTCCAACGTTTATTGTTTATTTACAAACTAAGTACAAGAGTTGAAGAACTAAGAATTATCGCTTCAACCAGAACAATATTAATTGAAGCTTAATAAGGAAAATAATCAAGTCCTACCCACTAGTCTAGCCTTTAAAAGATTTATTTCTATAAGAAACCTTATTCCAACGCTAATAATTTATTAGTTCATCATTCTTATTACTTGTTGACGAGACCTAATTTCGTGTATATATTACCAAGAAAAGTTTTAGCAATTTCATGTTTTTGTTGGAGCACTTTAGTATTACAGAACACTGGGTAATCACAACTTCAAATTACTTAATAATAGAGTAATTTGCGACTAGAGTATTCAAGTCATTGTTCTCTGAACCTATTAGTGTAGTATCACACGCAACGTTGACGAGATTACCTGATAAACTAGAAGTTTTTTGTCGAAAACTATAGACACAGTTATTTATCTCGTCTTTGCAATTTTATTAAAAGAGAATTCACAATTGAGGTGGTAAACGCAAGAATGGCCTATCTTTTACAGACACAACTGAAAACCATTTGTGTCTGGAAATACACTAAATTGCTGCTTGTTATTTGTGTAAGAAAATGAAAAAATCTTATTATTATTTATTTATAATAATATGCCACTCTTGCTCTCACCGCTTTTTATGGTGACTAACTATAACAACCAACACAAAGATTAAGTAATAGGAAATATCTCATTTAGGTACGGTCAACCACAGTCAATGGTAACAGTTTGACATAGACAGCGCCTTTATTTCGTAAGCAGTAAGGGCGGTTTTCTAATTCAAGTGTTACCACTGTCATGCAGTCGACTGTACCATCATTGTGCGTAGGGGTAAACATAAATAAAAAAGGGTACTTAAATAAAATTGAGTATTAGAACCCCTTTCCCATAGGTATGGATCTATTGACACCACAGACCAGTAAGCCTCTAGATGCCAATTAGCCGGATACCCCCGGTCACAAAGCATTGGCACTGCATATCATATGCCCCGCCGCCAATCGGGACGTCACTCCGTCACCGAGCGGCACCAATCATACCACCGAACTTTCGAGCCAACCAATCATGACGCGCCGTCCGTCCCCTGTTCCCCGCTAACATTTAACGACTATGTTCTCATCCAAAACTTTGTTTATGCGGCGTCTTGAGCCTTACTGGTCTGTGATTGACACATACCCCATCACCATGTCATGTCGCTCATTTGCGACAAGAACGTGTCATTGCAAAATTTCTGTTTCTTTTTAACGGCAAGTAACAGAGAGTTACTTGTGTATCTGATTGAAAACTTTTCTAATATCATTAGTTTATTTCTTGTTTTATATGTAAAATTCAACATAACAAGTCTATTAATTTTCATTGTGGTATATTTCCCTCTAAATTGAAATTGCTCGTTTTGGAGATAGCACGTTCTTGTCGCAAGTGAGCGATGTGTAAACCCGCCGCCGACCTAAGGCTTCCTTATAAGCATCAATACATTATGAAGTATCAAGCCACCCAATAAACAAGATCATTTCGTCTGTCAGTGCGTCTCTAAACGAATTTTCCCAAACAGCCAACAAGTGAGTCACCAGGAGCCTTTACGCATACCTTCCCGATTCAGACTAAGCCATTATATTTTATCTTTATCTAGTTTGCCGAAAGTGATCCCACTGGCTCTCGGCCAACATCACGACAGACAAATATTTTGGGGGCAATTCATTCGAGCCCTGTGCGCCGGCCGCGTGCCACCACGGGCATAAATTCCACCACTATTTATATAGGGGCTAAATATAAACATTTGACTTTATTGGAACGACCAAATTGTACACGCGTTATATCGCGGAAGTGGACGGACACTTTTGATAAGATCGGCTTTGTTGGTTGATGGGTGAATGTTTTTGGGGTATTATTGTAGTTGGCATTATGGTACAAAATATTTGCTTTATATGATAATTTATGCTTTTTTTGTCGTCGCTTGTTGTTTTACTAAGCGCATCATCCTGCCCTATCTCATTTGTTTGAGGTTGACGCAACATTTATTTTTCTCCCATATACGTCTATTAACTGTAGTCTCAGTGTGTGAACACTATATTTAGGAAGCTATTTTTACTAACAATTTTATAAACGATAAAGATAAGGTTAGACATATAAATGGATCTATTTATTTACTAGCGAGGGGAAACGCAACTTAATGACACTCCTAAGAAGTAGGTGTGCAAGTTATTACTACTTATGCAATGTTGTGTTTGCACGAAAATATTAACTGTATATGACTTTCGAGCAGGGTCCAATAAAAGAGCCTCCACGAGTGACGATATTTAAATGATCGTCCGGCGCACTCTGGGCAGTCAGCCCCGCTATCAACCTGCTGACTGGCTAATCTTTTCCCCACGACATCATCATCATCATTTCAGCCGTAAGACGTCCACTGCTGGACACAGGCCTCCCCCAAGCATATATTGGGGGGATATGCCATAACATGACCACGACATGAGCTGTTATTATTATGTAGCTCATGTCGACACGAAGAAGAAGAAGAGCAAGGTCCGAAGTCATAAGCATCATTGATAATTATGTACATAGTTATTAGATTATCTTTGATAAATATAACCGAAAATGTTTAATTTGCTACAAAAGCTTTTGTAATAAATTATTCCACTCTTTAATTTAATTAACGCGTACATAGTTGGTATTTTTTTTCTATTTCTGTTTGCAAGTTTTTATTTTTTATAAGTTTGTTGTCACAAAATTATGAAAAAACAAAAAAGAAAGAAAAGGTTACCTTGATTATTAAATGTTTATTGTATTACTAAACTACTTACTTCTAACGTATACGTATACGTTGATATAGATTATACCAGTTACATGAGGATTGCTAGGCACATATTTGTTTGATAATTATCGGATAGTTATCTGATAATTATCTTGACAATTATCGCGATAACTATTAAGAGACATTAATATCTTGATAATTTCGTACTCTGCTTTCGAGTGATGTAAAATAGTTCAGTCACCAGACTAAAATGGGAATTGCTACGCTGACACGATATCAACTCTTACATTTATGATGACAGTCTACCTATATAATATGAGAGTATTGTACTCCAAGTTAGGAAAGAACGTAAATATTTGAATACAGTATGTAAGCGATTTAAAAGACACAATACTTTGGAGAACTATGCATATTTAAAGCCATCAAATGAGCCAACGAAATTTATGACCAGCTCAGACGGAGAAAAGTAAATAAAACAAATCTTCACGACTATCAAAATTTATTTCAGTCCATAACCTAACAACAGGTCAGCACAACAGCTTACGACTTCAAACATAAAGCTGGGCACTTCTATAAGACAATTCCAAAAACTTTCACTGCATACGAAAGCATAAAATAGTACACGGTATTTACTCACGTATGCATTGCATATTCGGGCTCACGTCCTCTGAAAAGCGTAGCCGGGAAAAGAGTAATGTATGGAGTCCTGCATATTTCACACAGTGCAAAGAGCGTTGTCATTGGGAACCACAGAAATAGATAGAATGGTTGTAATCACAATTTTACTAGCGATTCATGCGTGGCAACTTTCGAACAAACTACGCCTCCCATATTGACGTCATTAATTTTTAAAAAGTAACTTAAATCAAATATACTATACAGCTTTTGTTTCTGCAGTTAGAAACAGCACAATAAGGCATTTTTGCGGGTTTTTGTTACAGTATTTATAGAAACAAGTCATAAGGCGTACTGAGAAAGGCTTTGAAATGTCCTGCACTATGGTGCAGAGTGTTGGAACGCGCGCCCTGCCCACTTGGCCATTCTATCTTGGGCACACCGTGTGGCAAAGTCACGGACTGCAATAAACTAGTGTATAAAACCGACGAATTGGTTTATGTTGAAAGTTTGAAGCGTTTTAGGGTGAATGAAGTTATTGGTCGAGTGATATGTGATATTTTTGATGAAGTGAAAGAAGGTATGTGATACGTCATGTGTAAATTTATTAATTTATCTAGCCGTGTGCCCGATGGGATTTCCCATCGCTAACATCTCAGGAGGTATTGCTTTAGTATATTTAGAGGGGGATGGGAGAAGGGTGGGGAACCCTTCCTAGAACGGGGGGGGTTCGAAAAATAATACTTTACGAGATATGCACTTTTGAAATTTTCACTATCCACTTGCGATTTTTTATATCCAGTTCGATATACACGTCTCCGGCGCTGCGGGAAGTGCAGCCCCCGCCTGTTGTAACAAAGTGCAGGCATGGGCGAGCCGAGCGAGCTGAGGCTGGTCGCCAAAGGCGAATAAAAAGTCGAAGCTGCGTAGGCGGGCGAGTTATTATTAATTTTATTTGTGATTCTGAAAAAAAAACATAAATAATTCAGACGGAAATCTTGTTGAGGTGATTTTAGTTTTTGACTTTTTCACTATACAAAAATAACCTTGTATATTATTCTTACGGTAAAAGGCTTTTTAGCGCAGTATACTAGTATGAAATAAGCATGTATCAACATTGTCATATTTTTCAGGTAAATTTTAACTTATGTCCTCTATTTTGCTGTAACCCACGTAAAAAATTCAATTTAGTTTCCTACCACAATATGTAGCGAAAAAATCCTAATCAATTTTGATTAATTCCTTATCGAAATTTAATCCCCTGTTGAACACAAATTGCCCAGATAAAATAATTAAACAATCGAAAACTTTAATAATATCCGTTCTAAAACAATAACAAACACTGAAAGGAAGTAAGCCAACGCCAGTATTAAAACATTCGCACTGTACACACAGCTACACATCAAGCTGTAAATATCCAGTATACGCTGACCTCGCGTTGTATAGGCTTTCCGTACAGTGCGAGATCAGCTTACACTGGAAATGTACAGCTTAATGTGTAGCCGTGCGTACAATACTTCCCAGGATAATGCAAGGTTTAACGACCCTGACTTATAGGTTATGAGAAGCAACATTTTACTGTACTAGGAAGGAATGTCTAAATATATCCGCACTAGATTCACTGGCCATCGACATTAAAGCTCTATGGCTTTATTATCTATTAGGGTTATCAGCAAAAACTTGTTCTGTCTTCTATTTAAAAAAAAAATTGATTCCGTCACCATCACTAATTTGGTGCAGACAGCACATTATAATTTTTCGTCTCATTTCTCTATTTCCTGCGACGCTTGTGTCTTACTGAGGTTTATTTTTTTCTATTAAATTATTTAAACTGGGTCCAAAACTAGTACACACTTTTTCTTAGTCCAAAATGTATAATGTAGGTACACAAACTCTGCAAAAAAATCGTGGTTTATTGATCGTTTAATGTAATTAGGTAGTAAAGCAAAGCAAGCACTTTAAACAACAACAACAACAACTTTAAACATTAAACTACCTATCTTAGTTTGTCTAAAAGAAATAATCTAATCTAAAACATTTATCTCAGTTTGCGGTTGACGGCACCAGAGGGGAACATTCTAAATTCCTTTAATCCTTTCTCGGTCATCTTTACAGTCCGTTTGAAATCAGAACAGGAGCCACAAAATCCTGACAAATCTTCACGTTGGCAACCCTACGTACATCGATATACAATGAACCTTATTTTATAGTTATCGAGTTTATGACGTCATAAAAATCATTTTAGCGTTTTCGGAACAAATCGCATTAATATTTAATAGAGAGGCGTCGAACTCACCTTGTTTTTATCGGTTTTTTGGGGCATCCCCTAGTTCTAGTTTTTATTGATAGTAAGTAAATCATTATCTAGATGCCTGTAGTGTCTTTCTTTCATAGTAGTAATTACAACACTCTAAACTGCCATGTTTCTTCGTCTTCACCAATTCATTAATCCAAACCGTGATGACTTGATGAGTAATGACTTCATACCATAGAAATCCTAATAAGGGGTGCTGGCCAGAAAACCTCCACGTGTGCCTGACGGCTGCTGGTCCTTCTGGGCACGTCTGGAGGGAACGGCAGTTGTTTGGCCGGTGCATCCTGGGCTCGGGCAATAAAATCCTTTCGAGGGATTAACCTTCGGGGGATTTTATTTCCTGTGGCGAATATTCTGGCGCGGGAGGGGACCGTTCTGGGTCAGTGGGGAGTTGCTCCACGTTTCTCTTTGTTGCCAACAGAGGGCACAGTGGAGGAGCAGGGGTGGGCCCGGAGTGCACTCACCCTGCCACTGGGCAGGCAGCGGGGGTACTGGCATTCCCTGCCCCCGTCGATCTCGTAACCCCAGGAGTGCCCGCTGAGTAGTGTTCTCGCGCCTCTTGGGATCGAGGGTCTTGGCTTCACCGCCCGGACCACGAGGAAGAAAACCTCTATAAAAAATTACGGGAGGTAGGGCCTGCAAGCAGCAGACTCGGGGTAGTCTGCTGCCCGACCAGCAGCTGGCGTAGCTAGTGTAGTTGTTGCAGCTGGCGTAGCTCCTTTACCAGCTACGCCAGCTGCAACAAAGGCCCTTGAGGTGAGGTGGCGTACAGTGTTCCGTGTGCGCCGCCTAGGTGAGTGCGGCCAACTTTAGGCCGCACGGGGAGAAGGGGCTCGCCTGCTTGTGGCGGGCCGGGACCTGTCGGGGGTGGTTGTGTGAATACTCACGGGTTCCCACGCCCCCGGCTAAGGTAGTTGAAGGAACACCGTGGTGGTTTTAGTCGGTAAGAGTCCGACACTGGCTCCGCCGGTGGAGTGCGTCCATAAGGATTTCCCCACGGCAAAAAAAAAAGAAATCCTAATAAAGGTAATAGAAGTGGCAAAGGCGCGTGAACGTGTTTAGGACACCAGTGCGCGAACCGTTTGCTTGATCATCAGTACTATTTTGGACGCAGAGTCACTAAACATGTATTTTGCAGTATATCTAACAACAGATTCTTTAGGGTTAATTTAATTTACATTGAATACTAGAAACATGGTGGGCGTGATTGCGTATTTATGAGTTGGTGGCGAAAACCGGCGACATGCGTTCCCATAGTAAAAAACAGTAGATAACATTTCTATTACTTTATTATTTAGAGTTATATGCTTCGTAGATAGAAGATAGATAGAAGGAATATACTTTATTGTACACCATGAAAATAGTAGTAAACAGGAACAAACATAGGTACCATACCATACCTATATTAGTTTGGCGAGCCGACTTACGGTACAGTCTAACAAAGCAATTAGTATACAGGATCGCCAGATATAGATGAAGATTTCTCAGGAAGTTATTATAGAATGGTTTGATTAGGGTTTTGTATAAATGCAGTTAACTTTATCCGTTATTAAAATGATATTTCACTCGAAAACATCCATAATCTTCTGAGAAAATCATTCTATCTATCTCTCTACCCTGTATACCAATTGCTTTGTTAGATTGTACCAGTTAGGCCACAGCAACAGCCTAGATTATATTGCAGTTGTTATGAGCAAAGGTAATCGCTTAAAATCAGATGGGCCTTTACACACATTGTCCGCCATCCTACAAAATAAAAAAGTAGTATCTGTAGGAAGCACTAATATAATATAATCTTTATTGACATAAACGTTGTTACAAGTTGTGTGAAGTCCCTGACTCCTGATTTCTCACTATCCAGCTAAAGATGCTAGATGTGAGAGAGGATGTGAGGCTTTCGGTAAAGTGTGTTAATTGCAATTCTCAGTGGATACTCCTGATCAATTTCCTTAGATAGAAACGATTAGAATGAACTATCCTAAGGGATATGACCCTAATTATCATGCTTGACAGCCATATTGGTTATTAGGAAGTTGTTATTAATACACTAGGGATGCTGCCAATTTGATCGCTTAGTCGTCTTTACGACGCCCATGGGAAGTTATTAGTAGTATATTTGATAACGTGATTGCGTAGTATTTTTTATGGTATTCAAACTTGAGTTTTTTTACAACAGTAATGATCTATGATAACCGACATAGCCCGAAGAATTGACAAACTTATGTGGTAGTGGGCAGGACGTATTGCTTGCAGAACTGATGGCCGATGGGGCCATAAAGTTCTGGAGTGGCGACCGCGTACTGGAATGCACAGCGTGGGTAGGCCCCCCACAAGGTGGACCGATGACCTGGTAAAGTTCGCGGGAATCCGCTGGATGTGGAAAACGCAGGACCGGGCTTTGTGGCAATGCTTGGGGGAGGCGTATGTCCAGCAGTGGCCGTGTTTCGGCTGAAATGATGGCAATTGTCACTTTTTCTTGGATTATTTAACAATAATCTCAGATTGCACATATATTTACTCATACTTACCAAATAATTAAAATAAATAAATAAATAAACTAAAACTAAGCAAAGCTTGTGCTATGTAAATACCTACCTTACTGCATAATACTCAAGATGAACCCCAAAATTAGGTATACGAATAATATAAATAACATGATCACCCCACCACAAATCCCCCTAAAGTTACGAGAACCTTTATCAAACAATTTCGCCTCGTTGCACATTAGCCGAGAAAAGGTAAAACGTACATTTCATTAAGTCAACGTACCTTAAAACCACTTGGAGCCACAATCCAGCCAGTCTATTCAACCCAAAGCCTATTAGAGTACACCTTAAAACATCCGCACATGTGCCCTTTTCCTTATTCTTGCGAAAACTCGAGCTACGAAGCTTTTAGATACGCCTTACTGTGAATGAAAACACTTGGACTAATTTGGAGGCGGGACGAATGGTTGTTTTAGTTAATTGATTCGATGGCAAATAAATGTGCTCATTAAGAACCTTATTCCTGCGAACTACTGAGTCTTTATTCTATTATTAGAACGAAGTTCCTTAAGGCGGTTTGCGGTAGGTGTGATTTGGAAGAAAATGTAACGTCACGTAAGACTTTTGCGTTATGATAAATAAAATAAAATAAAAATATTTTTGGGACATTTTACACATCACCGTCTAGTCCCAAACTAAGCAGAGCTTGTGCTATGGGTACTAGACGATGGATATAATACTTATATACTTTTTTTTTGTAAATACATACTTATAAATTATAATACATAAGAAACAACCAGACCAACACAAACACTCATGTTCATCACACAAATATTTATGTCCTGTGGGAATCGAACCCACGGCCTCGTGATCAGCAGTCCGACACTCGAACCACAAGACCACAGAGGTCGTCATATCAGGGATATACGCACACCGTGCGCTCTCTTTATTTTTCGCTTTTTAGTGTGTGTGCGTGAGGAACTTCGTTCCTAACGGGGGTATCCTGACCGCAGACGTTTTTTTAACCCATTAACACAACCACGGTGAAATCAAACTTTTGCTTGTGGGTGAATATTTATTTCCACAATTTCTAATTTATATTTATTATTATTATTTTTATATTTTTTATTTATTTATTTTTTATTTAGGTAGATAAGGTACTAAATATTTAAATATTCAAATGTAAGAAGTAAGAGGTTACAACATTTCTTCCCTTTAAACTCAGACCAAAAGAATAAGATAGACGGAGCGCGTAGAACTAGCGAATGAAGCCAGATAAAAGAATACAAAATGGCTAGGGAGTACCGTCGTTTTAGGTACTTATCTTATGTTTTATGTGTTTTTTAGTTTTATTTATTTGTGTACATTCCTGCTTTACACTTGTATAGTTATTTAAATGTTGCACGCCGTTAACTAGGACACTAAACCATTTTTCTTTCTTTCTTTTACTATTCTGCCCACTGTATTCACGAGCCGCAATCTGAAGCGTACGTCTAATCCTCAAAAGATTGACGCTCCCGACCGCAGCTCGCGAACACTGTGAGTGGAATAAGTACTCTTTTGCCATTTTGTATTATTTTTTCTGGCTTCATTCGCTAGTTCTACGCGCTCCGTCTATCTTATTATTTTGGTCTGAGCCTTTATTTTTATTTTCCAAATATCTTCTATTAACTTGATAATTTGATAAATGATTTTTCACAACACATATCACAATATTATCATCTTTACACTCAATTTACTATTTAAGTATGAACACAGAAGCGTTAAATCATAGTCACAGATATGAAATAAAATATAGCCATTTCACCATTCAATGCCCACAATTTTTCACGAAAAATATAATGAGAGCATTTCCTCTACACGATTGTTTCGTAGCTCATGTCCCCTTAAGAAAGCTGGGGATTTGTCAGGGGTTGATAATGAATCCCCTCACAGTACATCTCGCAAAGGAAATGACTGCAAAGTGTTTTTCTATTCTCCTGCAAACGGTGGGGCGGAGTGTTTCTAGTTGAACGACGATTTGCTATAAAGTACGCAGCATATGGATGAAAGATGATGCTTACCGAGTTTAGTGGAGTAGGTATCACATCACACTGACATTATAAATGCGAATATTTTTGAGTGTATGTATACAACGTGTTATTGAAATAACTGAAAACCTCTTAAGGGATCATTGTACTACTTTTACTATGTGACCAACGTGGACCAACCCTGAAATCACGAAAAGAAAATCTGGTGTTCCTACATTTTGTCGATTTATGTGAACACAAATGTAGGGAAAATCTGTTTTTTTTTTATGAGTACAATGACCCCATAAGAGGTTTTCAGTTATTTCAATAAAACGTTGCATTTTTTTTACGCTAAACGGATTAGGATGAAATTTGCCACACAGATAGACCGCGTCCTTAATAGGATAATTTTTATCGACACACCACGCCAGGGAAGCCGCAGGCGTCAGCTCTAGTGTGCACATTATATTGATGTAAAAAAAAGCTATTTTCTAAGAGTTAATAATTTGTTTTTTTTTTCACCTTTTTATTGTATTTAATTAATACAATTTATGGTTTTTAATTCGTTACTTCTTGATTTTTGTATCATTCTCAAAGTCCCGTATAAGCAACTAGATGTCTAATAAACGTATTGAAAATATAAAATTATAAAGTAATAAAGACAAACAAAATAGATTCAATATGGAACAAAACTGTGTTAAGTCACTCAAAATCCACTTATGCGATTTGGTGAAGTTTGACAAAACAATCACTCGATTGGCATGAACTTTACTTTAATTTCGCACATTCACAGCCAGAAAAAAAACCAAGCACAATACCCCGAAAATATATCACTGAATAAATTCAAATTCCATTCTAAATCCTTTGTCACATCAAAATCTCTTCATCCAAGAAAGGTAAGGATTGAGGAAGCGAAGACATTACGTCTGTGCAATGACGCCAAACGCTTTATGTAGTGTGAAGCATTGACGCTGAGACGGAGGGGACACCCCTTCGTCAGACATCTGCCTTAGAAACGTATTAATCTTCCGAGAAAGGGAGGGTTTCGACCTTAAAGTTTTGTTGGTCAAAAGTTACAGGTCAGGTTTTTTGGGTTGTAAATGTCTTTGATTTGGGATAGATGTGGGTGTATTTGATGTAGAGGTTTTCCTGGAAGAAGAATAATATGCTAAAGTTAATGTTAATGACGATGGAGAAGATTAAACTGATAAAAACAACAGAAATTTGTATAAAATACCTGGAGATGGGACGTTGAAATAGCTCATTAAACTCATATTATCTGAATGAAATGTTGGTTATGGAAATTACAAGAAAAGCTGTAGTTAAGGTGAATCTTCTACACTCAGTTGGCTGAGTTGATACCGTAATTTTTTATCCCATGGCTATTCAACAGCTGGCCTTTGAAAACCCATAACAAATAATTTGAAATTAAGGTTAATATACATAGTATGCCGCAAGGCAGTTTAATCAATCAAATTGGGCCACGTTAATCCATGCGTTATCTTGAATTTGACCGACTTGTGACAATGGCCGATTGTGCTACTGTTTATGTATCACATGCAAAACGTTTCTTTTAACGATTATAGAGAAAGAAAAATTCATTTCAGTAATATCATTTTCCCATAAGTACTTGAATAAAGTCATTAAGATTAATTCGTTGAAGAATAACGGGCTTAAACCAATGTTATCATTATTGATATCTAAAATTAGATAATCCCCTTGCTAAAATAATGTAGTCACAAAAATTTGAACAAATATGTCAACGAGTAAGATATGTAGCCTAAGGGATTTTAGGTACCTTTAGATGGTTTTTATCAGTTCAGACTTTAGACGCAGATACTGCTTTCAAGACAGTCATCGCTAATAGATAAATATTATGTAACTAAAACTATTTGATCATTGTCATCGTTTTAACTGTCTTTTAGAAAGTTGATTTATATTTACAATGTCTCTTCTGTCGGAACTCGTGATTTATATTTACTGTCAGGAAGCTCCCTCTTTGATCTATCCACCATATTTGTCAATTTAACGGGATGATGTTAATATGCTGTTTAATCAGCGGAAACTTCATTAGTTGGCTTTATGATATTTCTGATCATCACATATTGCTCTTGCAACTAATCTCAATCTACACCATAATGCAGAGTTCTTGTTTATCCATGCCAGATTACATTAGCATTTTTGAATCCATCCAATAGATTAACATCTTCACATAAATGTTAAAATATAAAAGGATTTTTTTGTAAATTCTAAGCCAAGTCTAAAAAAAACGTGCGCGGTCAGGGGGGGTACCCCTCTCCGTCAAAAAGAAGTTCGCGGCGAAATTAAAGGTATTTATTAAAAGGCGCATTCGCTAAATATGCAAATTTTCACAACTTTTACACAAGCATAGATGGCAGGGAACTTCAAGCGTCAGATTGAGATACCACAGGGTCAAAGGGTGGTATTATGCCACTGGTCAATATTTTTTGTCCAATGTGACTTTAATCAAAGAAATTGGATGATTTTCATCAAATTTTGTATGTATTTTAACACTGGTCATCAAAGAAATTCGATTGGGCAGTGAGATTGGACAAAGAAAGTTACGAGTGGCATACCACCCCAAGTTCGATTCCCACTGAAACATATATTTTTGTATGTTTTATTTAATGGTTAAAATCTGACGTGACGTTACATTTTCCCCCGAATCGCACCTACCACAAGCAGCGATAAGGAACTTTGTTCCGAAGTATTCTTATTCCGCTTATAGTAATTCTTCTTGATAATATAAAACCTTTCAATAGCAAAACAAAATGGAAATACTTCAAGTATTTTGAACCTCAAGCGATCACAGATAATTTCTTGAAAATAAATTAAAGGAAAACCCATGAAAACCGAAACCCATTTACATGAAATATTGAACCACCTAGTAGGTACACCAACAATAAAACTATTAGCACTAAATTCAGTTGAAGCATTTCTCTTCAAATTCCTGTAAACTTTGCCTTTCACTACATAAAACACTTAACTGCCTATTAAGGGTACTTGTATAAGTTTCTATCTCGCCTTTGACCATGTCCGCGGTAAATTCAGGTATGATATGATTTATATGACGTCACTAAATTATACCGGAGGCAATTCCCTGCGGAGCTCGGGAAACATTCTCTTTATAATGGAGACTGGAACCCTGAGGCATACCGTCTGTTTGCTACGGTTCAATACAGTTTAATTTAGATAAATTTATATGATTTTTTGGGGATTCATGGGATTTATTTGGTCGAGATTAATTTCAGAAAAATCTAAAATATTTTATTAACAGAATCTTTCGGGGTGGTGACGGAAGCTTTGACCGACTTGTAATTAATTATATTTGTTGTAAACTATAGAAACGCAGTTACAATAATAAAAATGATGATGAAACTCGAGAATAATATAAGACAGATATAGGTATAACGTAGCGAAGCAATGACTGCACGGATTGTACGATCTGCAAGGTTATGCTGCACTTGCCATGGTCAGTCTTTGGATGGTTGACCGTTTAGTTACACATCGAGACCCCTCCGTGCCTCGGAGAGCACGTTAAGTTGTCGGTCCCGGTTGCCATATCTATGGCAGTCGTTACGGGTAGTAAAGTCTGACAACTGTTCTAACCTCCGAATGTCAGTATTCTGGGTCTGATGGCAGTCGCTCCATGTAAAATACTAATGTTCAGCAGCATCTGGCTAGACTGGAAGCCGACCCCAATATAATTGGGAATAGGCTCGGAGTATGATATAGGTATAACAATAATAATAAAAAAACTGGCAAATCATAAGTTTCTAATCAACGACAAAACTAAAAATGGACAATCATTAAACAAACTCTTATTATTAAAATAATTCAGTAAATATTAAAGTATTTCATTTTTAATATTACCTTAACCACTTTTAACTACTCATAAATTAGCCACAGAACTATCTAGAGCTCCTAATGAAATACAATTTATGGCTTTAACCGAAACCATATTTCAAGTGAGAACATCTAGGACACTGTTAGCAGAAACTAGTGTAACATGTGTTCTCCGAATGTGGCTTACTATTTTAGCTTCCTTATAATCTTATGACAGCTCACAGATGGTAACTATCCGATCTTGATTTCTAAATGTTCCCAGGATGTCCGAAAGAAGAATGTTTGTTTTGTGTACGATTTTTGTAACGGTACTTTTAAATTTATGTTTGTTTTCTTTAGAGCTTCGTCCGTTTTAATAATGTTTCTCGAAAATAATATGAAAAGTTTCTCACTCTATTTCAGCTGCCTGGAGAATGATTTGCAATGTATTGAAATTATTATTTTTTACATACTCTTGAAGCAGTTTCTCTTAAAAGTACACTTATTAATCAACCAAAGATTCGTATGTTTTGACTGTCTTTAGATTGCAAATGTTCGTCATAATCAGCCCATAATTGTCTCACTGATGAGCACAGGCTTCTTCATAGAATGAGAAGGTTAAGGCCTCAGTCCACCAAGGTGGCCTAGGAAAACATCGTGAGAAAAGCTACACACCATCGAGAACTGTATGGAGCACTCTCAGGTGTGTAGCTTTCTTCACGAAATTTTCCTTTACCGTTAAAGCAAGTGATAATAAAATTTCTGATCCACACATGAATTCGAAAAGTCAGTGGAGCAGACTTAAAATGTTCGTAAAATGTTAGGTACTATTAAAACGATTTAAATCCCAAAATGTTACTAAAATCTATTTCATTTACTAAACAGCATATAATACGGAACCCATAGCTAAAACCGCACTAGGCTTGTTTTTAATTAAACGATGCTGGCGTCACGTGCTGCCTAATGCATAAACCTTACAAATAGCAAGCGATAAAGCGCAATGCGCGCCGAATTTCAATGAACGTTATACTTATAATAAATAATTTTAAATTAGAATAAAAAAATAAATTGGTTTTTTATATTTTAAGAATTTCCCTAATTGCTTTTCTTTATTGGTACACATTTCTTACAGAAAATTCATTTTGAAAGCTTGTTTAATCGGTTTCGTTAGTCATAAGTCCTTTTGATTTCGAAATAAATAAAATAATCATTGTTTTGTTCATTTTGTTTTCTTAATTACAACTTCCCTACAAAATTGATCAAACGAAAACGTTCTACAAGATTTTGAATGACTAATCTTTTTTTTTATATAAGACGACAAAACGAGCTAAAGGCCCACCTGATGTTAAGCAGTTACCTTTGCCCATAACAACTGCAATACCACCTAGGCTGTTGTCTAAATGGATGCACCTCATCAGATTACCTTATTTTAATATAATTTACATTCTAAAGCCAATATAACAATTGATGAAAAGCATTCACTTAAAAATATTACTGGACATCAATATAATTATAATAGCAATCAAATATTTCCTAGAAAGAGGATATTGTGAAAGCGACGTACTATAGCATCATATGTAAAATGCAGTGGTCCGCCCGAGTGCTCTGCAGTGTGGTTGGGAAGAAATGTTTAATAAAGTGAATGGGTTCTAGTGGTTTTACAATATTTTCTTTGTATTTAGATACAAAACTTGAACAAACCGCTTTTCTGAAAAGAATATTATGTAAGCAAAGTTACTAAAGAAAGTAAATTTTGTTTAAGTATAACATTAAAATAATCTCATTGGAATACTTCACTTCAACCAATTCGAACTTCCTGTTCTTAAAGCTAGATAAGCTATTATTAAGTATAAACATAATAAGAACGTATCTAGTTTTTTACTCCAATGACAGATTATTTAAATGTTTTACTTCATAAAAAATATTACTTTCCTCATTAACTTTATTTACTAATTCTTTTCAGAAAAGCGGTTCATTCAACTTTGTACGTACACTAGAAGTTTTAAAATAATCCAAAAACATCTAACTACAACAAAAATTTTCAAGAGTGAGCTCAAGAGTACCAATTTCGTTCAAGAGGAAGAAATCACTACTTCAGTATGATTCAGTAAAAATGCGGAGACGAATAGATGCACTACTTCGTCAAGTACTTATTGCATCAATAAAATGCACCGTAAATGCTTCAAGCGTATCCCAGACCAATTCTCAAGCATTTGAACTTAGCAAATTTACCGTTCCAATCATCTCGAACTCTATGATTATAAAAGTATGGGCTGAAGTTGCTTGATACGGGCGCATTAGCTATTTTGCAGAGGAAGCTCCTGGTCTAGGTACGGAAGCGAAGTTTTCAAGGAAGGATTTCGTCGTAACTAAACTATAATTTCGCCTTTTATTCATCGTATTCAATATTATGTAGGAAATGAAGGGTACTGGTGTCTGATGAGTCTTCTTGTTTAAACACATACTTTGTAAGATGTTTTTGAACTTTGTTTTGAATAAGTTTCATAAATGCCTAAAGATAGTTCATCATTATCATCATTTCAGCCAAAAGACGTCCACTGCTGGACAAGTTAGATAACTATCTACTCTACCTAGAGTAGAAGAATTCAAAAATATAACAACACGTTTCTGAACTTGATGACTTGATGATTTTATTTCAAAATACATTTTAGTCCCCAAAAAGTATCGGAGATTAGAAAAGACGCTTTACGAAAAATGCGAAACTTCCTACTGGCACTATAATAGATAACTGAATGAATATTTCTAATAAAAGTAATAAAACCTACTCTTAAGTTTTAATTCAATTTAAAAACAAATAGATACAGACAATTACGTAAATTATCTTATCAACAAAAGCTTCTTATAGTTATTACAATTACCTACATCTCAATTACGAAATAAATGGCAAAGAATATACTACGAGACACAATAATGACATAGAAAGCAAACAGGACTTTTAAAGCAAGTCTGAGTCGTTTCGAAAACATGTCCAATTATTTTCGTTATTCCTCTACATAGTTAAGCTTTACGTAAGTGGGTATTATATCATATGAGTCATTTGGCTTTTCTGCAAGCTTTGTCTTTACTTTTCGTAAAGCAATACTATTTTTCTAATTAGTTATTTCGGTTATTGTCTTAGTTTCTTGCATTATTATGTACTACTTACTATAAGATTTCCATAAACCTTTCTTGGAAAGCTTAATTTGTAAATACTTTCATTTAGACATTATTTTTTAAGATTTTTTGGAAATCTTTTCCGTGTGGTGCCGGTCATAAAGAATTGCACCTCTCTTCTCATGGGTGTTGTAAATGCGACTAAGGGATTCACCAAAGGATGGGTAGCAGCGTTCTCTGAGTATTTAACCAACCAACTGCGATCACCAACCCGCCTGCCAAGCGTGGCGATTATTGCATATCACCCCCAACATGGGGGGAGTCCAATGTCCAGCAGTGGACGTCTTTTGGCTGAAATGATGATGATGAATGATGAAAACCTTTTGAGTTACTTAACTCAGGAACACCATTTTGTGTTTTTTCAAACAACTTGTAAACTTTTTGACGTCTACTATTCAACATAAATAGGTGTCTTACAACAAGCACCCCAACCTTGACGCAAGCTATTTTCATTTACCCTCGAAACTTTACTTTCCCCACATCTGCATTTTCCTCAAAAACGTTACATTTTAAAAACAATTCCGTAGCCATGATATACGGAGCGGCAAACATGAGGCTGAGCTTAACGTAGCGGTTCTAAAGGCGTGGCAAACAAATAGCTGTAATCAAGTCGTCGAGAGCCGTGTTCAGCCACCACATACACCGTAACGGTGCCACAAAAGACTATGAAAACTGTTATACTTCCTTCCATAGATTATTGTAACACCCGTTAGTACTGTTACCGAGTTTGTATTGTGGCGGTACTTCAGAAAGGCTTTTTAGATTTGTGGGTTGGAAAAGATTAAGTGAGTGGAACACATATGATTCATTACTGAACACATTAGCTAGGTTGTGTTAGCTATCTGTCGGAGAGGGCGTTCAATGCAGGAGCGAAACCTGGAATACCGTATTGGTTTTTGACGGTAAAAGTCCAACATAACCCAAGGTTGCAATTAGTTTGCGAAGAGAATGAGGATTTGTCCAATTATAAAGTACAAAAAAGTTTAGCTTATACCTGCTTAGTTTAGCACCACATACACTATAACGGTCTCACAAAAGACTGTAGGAAATCTGTTACTTCTTCACTTCCTTCATAGATTATTGTAACACCCGATGTATGCTGAGTTTATGGATATTGCTGACCTAGAGGGCTGGTTATTTTGATTACTATCGTTTACAACATTGTAAAAAAAACTTTTCCCGATACTCGGATTTCTTTTGGTGCGTTTACAAACATGAATCTCACAGGTCACAGGCACAAATTTTGAGTTATCTGTGGATCACACAAATACTTGTTTCGTGCGGAAATCGAACCCACATCACAACACCACATCGCAGAAGCCAATCGCTCAGCCACTGCGTCAATCGTATGTCGTCATAAAACACAACAATTAGTATTTACCACATAAGTATGTTCAGAATATTTTAATTAAAGGTAAGATATTGTACCAATTATCTCATATGATGAGATAATAGGATAAGGAAGTTAGCCGTAAGGAGATGATGCAATCGAGTGTAACGAAAGCAATCCTCATTATTCCTGCATCCCTTATTAGCCACTATGAATCCTCCATAAAATTGATATGGTGCTGTATTTCATAGGAAAACTAACATCATTACTATTTACATAATTATCAAAGTGTGCCTTTAAAATTGTTATAAACTAATATTTAGCAATTCCTCCCTTCATTATATTCTTCCTTATTTAATTAGGCTCTTTCCAATTTTATTATTTAAGTATGCTAAATTACTTCCTTAGTTCCTTACAGCCTCATCTAAAGCTTTTTCCATAGGTACTTATAAGTAAAGCATAATATGCCATCATAATTTTAGAAAGCTCAATCTTCATAACTAAATTTTCGCCTATCAAATTGGTTATTTATACTCTTGACGAAGACATCACCTAATAACACTACAAACAAAGATTATTCAAACACAAAATTAATGAAGAACTGATCTAAACCATTTTAAACATGTTGACACTCCTGGCATTGGCAATGGCATTCGAAGGTGTTATGACGGCGATGTGCCAACTGCCAACTTGTACGAACGATAAATGTCTGCCAAATACCTCTAATAACTGTGTACAGTTGTCAAGTGTACTTGACATTGTTGTCTATATGTTATGTTCTAATATTAGTTTGTCATTAGTATTAAGTATGTGTAATTTTGAACGCACGCACCTGAGTAAATCTGTTTATGCAAATGGATGAAAAATAAGTCATGTTAAGATAGGGAGAGGTCATGCCTGGCGCTCACATCACTCTGGCGCTCACATCACTATTGGGGATGCCAGTATAGCGGTTCGGACGCGCATGAAGTATCTGGGCCTGGTCTTGGACCGAAGGTGGAACTTCGGTGAACACTTTGTGCAACTTGTCCCGAAGCTGATTGGCACAGCGTTCGCCCTTAGCCGGCTGTTGCCGAACCTAGGCGGACCAAGCGCGACGTGTCGACGGCTCTATACGGGGGTGGTGCGCTCAATGGCACTCTACGGGGCGCCGGTGTGGGCGGAGTCCCTGAATGCCCAAAACAAGGCTCTGCTGCGGAGACCGCAGAGAGTCATGGCAGTCAGGGTCATACGTGGATACCGCACAATATCTGCGGAAGCGGCGTGCGCACTTGCAGGCACCCCCCCGTGGGACTTGGAGGCCCAGGTGCTTGCCGATGTTTACCGGAACGGAGTGAACCACCAGGCCGAAAGTGGTAGACGACCGCCACCTGAAGTCGTGAAGACGTGGCGCAGGGAGGCGCAGGCTGCCGTACTAGAGCAGTGGAGGGAGAGGCTGGAGACGCCCAGTGCCGGACACTGGACCGTGGGGGCTATCCAGCCAATTCTTGAGGAGTGGCTGCAGAAGCAACATGGGACGTTGTCTTTCCGTCTGGTGCAGGTATTGTCGGGCCATGGTTGCTTCGGCAGATACCTGCACAAGGTGGCAAGACGGGAAGCTACTCCCGTGTGCCATCAGTGTGGCTGCAGTGAGGACACGGCTCTTCATACCCTGGCGCACTGCCCTGCATGGGAGGTGCAGCGCCGTGCTCTCACTGCAGTAATTGGGGGAGACCTCTCGCTGCCAACCGTGGTCAGGGCCATGGCTGACAGTGGGGGGGCCTGGGAGGCTGTCACGTCCTTCTGCGAGGATGTCATCTCGCAGAAGGAAGCGGCGGAGCGGGTCAGGGAGGAAGACTCACTCGCTGATCCGATCCGCCGCAGGAGGACGGGACGGCGTAGGCGGCTTTATGGCGACCTGATGCCGCCCTAAGAGAGGCCAGTGGGTGATAGATTGGGGATTCTATCATCCATGCTGCAAGGCCCTCGAGCTGCAGTGATGTCCCACGTGTGCCCGGACATCGCTGAAGGAGAGTTTGGTTGTAAGTGGAAGGCGCTGAAGTGGGCCGCGCTGGATGGGTTGCGAATGCCATGCATTGCAGTTCTCGTAGCCCATCCACCCAAGGCGAGAGTAGGCACACGGCGGAGTTTTTAGTGGGTGCGTGTCCCACATACCCACACCGCCTCCCCGGGTGGTGTGACATGCGATAGGCATTTTCTCCGTCTCAAAAAAAAAAAAAAAGGGAGAGGTCATGCGATGAATTGCGGTAAGCTGAGATTGATAGATTATTTGTTCTGTATTTTTCAGATGTTGTTAATTGATAAAAACATTCATTCATCATCATCATTTCAGTCGAAAGACGTCCACTGCTGGACATAGACCTCCCCCAAAGGGGGGCTATGGCATAACCACCACGCTTGGCAGGCAGGTTGGCGATCGCAGTTGGTTGGTTAAATACTGAAAGAACGCTGCTGCCCATCTTCTGGTGAATCCCTTAGTCGCCTTTTACGACACCCATGGGAAGAGATAAGGATGGTGCAATTCTTTCTGTCTGAGTCTGGCACCACACGGAACAGATAGAAACATTGCTCTAAGAAAAAAAAATCTTACTTCCTAAACATTCATAACTAATATCGTCATTATATAAAACTCCATTGATGGAATTAATATTTAATATGAAATTATGAACCTAACCATTATGTTTTTTTTTACTTTTTTAGGGTTCCGTACCCGAAGGGTTCCAAACGGGACCCTATTACTCTCGCTACGCTGTCCGTCCGTCCGTCCGTCCGTCCGTCCGTCCATCCGTCTGTCTGTCACAGGGCTGTATCTTTTGAACAGTAATAGGTAACCGGTTGAAATTTACTCAGAATATGTGTTGCTATGAGGTGTATCACGACAAATACTAAAAACAAAAAAAAGTCTAAAACCAAAGGGGGTACCCCATACAAGAAACCTCAAAAAAAATGCATTTTTTTCAACGTTTTTGTTCCTGCTCTATCTTCAAAACGGTAATATATACCAGCGTCAAACTTGGTCAGATTATAGTGCATATTATGTAGTTTGGCAACAAATACTAAAAATAAGACAAACATAGACATATTGAGAGGTACGGAACCCTTACTGCGCGAGTCCGACTCGCAATTGGCCGATTTTTTACATTCTACAGCGTAGAATCTACACCATGCATGGTTTGCAAACTTTCCCGTGGAACGTAATTTAACATCGCGACGTGGACACATGTTGGAATTTAATTTAATGGCTCTTCTGCTAACGTTGCAACCGTAATAAATTGTTATCCGACCTTAATTGACGTGCAAAGTGCAAACTGGCAACATAGAGCTCTAACAAGATTTAAAAAATCGAATTTAATCGAATCCAATATACCTATTCTAACAAACAGTCTTATAACTGCAAGTCTCACTTCTAAAGGGGGATTTCAACGAACATTTATATTCACTAAATTAATGTAAACACGGAGATTTAAACGAGATTCTCATTATATATTAACCAAAGCAGGGATGTTCCATTTTGCTTCCCTTTGATCATCCCTCCTTAACTATAAGCCTCAGGATTAAGAAGCTGACGGGGTCTCACTTTAGCATAATTATTCGCTTTATCAGCGAGAAAAATCAATTTGGAAGATAAAGGAGGTCGTGATACTTGAATTAGATAATACTAATAGAATTGAGAGCAACCCTAACAATGCTACGGATTTTTTATGAGGACACCGAGGACACAGAAGAACATGAGACCTGTGTTTGAAAAATGTGAGAAGCCACCGTACCTACTTCTCTGCCAAACAGTGTTGCTTGCATTACTGTGTTTCGGTCTGAAGGGTACGGGTGCCGGTGAAATTACAATCACATGAGACTTTTCATCTTCATGTCTCAGTTTGGCGAACCGACTTGCGGTACCATTTAAGTAACAGCCTAGGTGGTATTGAAGTTGTTATGGGCAAATGTAACCGCTTAACATCAGGTGAGCCTTTAGCTCGTTTCGCCATCCTATACTATAAAAAAAAGCAAATTGTTTACTAATACTTTTTTTTGTATCACTCAGTTAATGTAGGTACTTATGATCACGATTTACTAGCTCGCTTTCCTGTTGCATATTTCATCCGTTTTCTCCTGTTTAACTTATATCTGCTATTACGAAACACGGCATGAATAATGTCCTCTACACATCGACCATACACCCCATAGACGCCTCATAACAAGCGACCGATGTCTGTCTACACATCTATGAAATTTTACTAATATAGGTCGCCACTATTTGCCAGTTTAAATCTACAAATAAATTTTGACCTCTTATATGAGCCGTCAAAACTGCCGCGTTAGTGATTAGCCAATAGCCGCCTTGGTAGGGCCAGTTGGATTGCAGTAAGCCTCAGCTAGTGGCAGAATTTACTGTACGCATTATAAGATAAGATATATGTTTATTTTTCTCGCCACAATATTTCACTTTATGCGGAAGGCGCACGACCGGTCATTGGGGCGATGCTTGGGGGAGGCCTATGTCCAGCAGTGGACGTCTTTCGGCTGAAATTATGATGATGATGATGCATATTTCACTTAAAATAACATTTCTTTTATAATTAGTATTAAGATAAGATTTATTTCTCACCACAATACAATTTACAGTATACTGTGGGAGACTGGTGCCTAAACTTGGCGTAAGCCTGTATTTCAGGATACCAGCCCCCCTAGCCAAGATGACAATCTACACAATCTACAAACGAACGAAAAACGAAAAAATCATTCGTTCAGATATGTCATTCCCATACATTTTGATCGTTTTCTATTAGCGTTGACGATTGACGATTGTGTAGATTGTCAACTTGGCTAGGGAGGGCAGGTCTCCTACCCTTGGGTAAGAATTACATTATTTTTATTATATTCATCATTAGGTGTCTATTGGGCTGTATGGTCGATGCCTCTACGTAATTAAAGTACAAAGCTGGCATACGTTAAAGTTATGCAAACAGGATGATTGATGACCATCTGGAACCTAGGAGATTTACCGCAGCATCTAACATATTTCGTCGTTTGTTTTATAATTACCCCTTTACTTTCCCTATTAAGCAAGCAATGTATATCTTTAACGATATTGTTAATCGTTAACGCTTCCTGAAGAAAGTGGAAGCTTTTGCGTCGATGAGTAGAAACTTCCTGGACAACCTTTCATTTGTATTATTAGTTGCTGGTAACCGGTTAATAACTGAGTAATACCTTTGATAATATACTGTTACTGAACGGTTTCACTTGGTGCTTGCTACAGTTAGGAAATATGTTTACCCTGTAAAGGCTAACAGTGACAAATTACACATTGAAGCAAAACTTTTTTACCGAAGTGCCGTGCGAGCCGTGCCCATGATATGTATATGTTATTTATAGTTGGTTATTCTTGAAAAATAAAACAAAGCATTTCAAACAAAACATGGCTGTGTTGACCATTATTTCACCTACATTAATTCTATTAACAAAACGACGTCGCTACAAAACATGACCCTCTACTCTCCCAAAATAAACCACACCGCATCACATACCCGTATTATCTCTTTATTCTCCATCTCAACCCTACCATATCATCATTTGGCGCTCCTAAAGGTGAACATTATCTGGATCCGTGTTATCACGCAGGTCCGGGGTCATTCCGGCCCAGTGGCGACGTTAACAGGGTTAACACTGCCTTTTGTTTAGTGGCTGTGCGTTTGGTCGACGTACATCAATTTTGGAACGGCCATTTGAGTGGCAGTGAATTTTGGAATTACATATGTATAAGTGCGTAATATATTATCGAGTAGTTAGTTAGGTACCTATTCGCTATGAATGAATACTTGCTTAGGTAAAACAGAATTAAACGGTTTTAGAACTTTCATCGAAGTCAAAACACACTGGTTTTAAGTTAAAGGGTTTACTGCAATAATAATGGATTTAAAGGCCATATTATTTTTATTGGATTTGAATTATCAAATTCATCAAATACAACAGCCACAAACTAACAGACCTCCTTTCTTTGCTTTTAAATAAATTATATATACCTAACACCACCTTACACCAACGCCTCTGTGCCAACGCTAACAATTTTAGAGCACTTAAAATTTGTCGAGCTAAAATATCTTCCATATAAAGGATGTAACTAAAAGCCACGAGCGTAACATCATGGCTGTGAGAGCTTTAGTTCGGTATAGTTATAATCGTATTAGCGTCGACGTTCGTGACGTCACCGGGACCTAGCTAAACACGATGCGTACACCTGAAAATTAAATTATGGTAGATATTTTGTGGAAGCAAAACCGGACGGCTTATGTTCGTTCTTCAATAAATTTGAAGCTGGATGATGGTTTCTGTTCCTCAGTTGTCTTGCAGATCAGTGTGGTGCACGTTACGTTTTTCGTAATCAAATTAGAAAGAAAGGTAGAAAAATGATTTATTGCCACAACAAGACATGCGGTAGGTAAAAAAATTGCTTCTTTTGCTTTTGCTTTTAGGAATTACAGTGATATTATAATAAAACAAGTTTAATCGGATTACATCGCGTATATTATTTAAATTCCTGAAGTTTCGAAAGCTTTGCATTGTTCGTGGTCGCAGGAAGACTAAGATGACAAGCGCCTTTACAGATATTTATAAAAAAAAGCTTCCGAAACGTCAGGAAAACCAATTTAAATATAATAATATACGCTGTGTTTAAACTTGTTTTATTGTATGTAATGTGTAGTGATCGCGAAAACCTAAGAAATGTGATAGTTGTAACATCATAAGAAAAGTAACTTTGCATGTCGTAGCTGCGGCAAAGAGGTTGACACTCAGCATGATGCTGTGTTGTAACGTGAGCCACAACACAGCGCTGTGTTATGTATTAAATAAATTATATCTTCATATTTATTTATTCAGTATTTTTCTGACATCTAAATAATCTTGTCTCTGTTCAATAACGCCTTCAGACTCAGAAAAAACTAGAAAAAAAACGAATTATGTTGTGCGTTTGTGTTGTGAATCTTGACACCTTCGGTCTCGTATAGTTAAGTTACATGAGCTTTTAGTATAGATCTTTGATCAACAATAAGTACAGGTATAATCATATTAGCAAAGACGCGCCGCCGCTTATTAAATGATGGCGTCATAGTAAAAGTTAGCTAAGCAAAATGCCGGTGATATTTTACGTGCAAAAAACTTTGACAAACTTTTGCTTAATAATTTCTTAGGTTTTCGCGATTACTAGACATTATAATCAAACAAAGTTTAACCGTTACGTGCAAAAACAAATTTTCTATTAAACTTTGACAAACTTTTGCTTAATAATTTCTTAGGTTTTCGCGATTACTAGACATTATAATCAAACAAAGTTTAACCGGATTAAATCGCGTATATTATTTAAATTGGTTTTCCTGACGTTTCGAAAGCTTTGCAGCGTTCGTGGTCGCAGAAAGACTATGATGACAAGCGTCTTTACAGATATTTCTAAAAAATTAACGTCAGGAAAACCAATTTAAATATTATAATATACGCGACTTAATCCGGTTAAACTTTGTTTTATTAAACTTTTGCTTCTTTAAAGAAGTCGTTGCCTAAAACTTCTTTGTTCTTTGTAACTGCGAAAAATGGCAAAAAAAAATCCGGTCATTTAGCAAAACGATGCTTACAGTGCATTTTAGCTGAAGTAGGTGAAGCGGAAAAGCATGGGACCAAAGCTTCAGAAGTTTCTTTTGTGAAGAACATTTTGCAATAAAAAACATAACTAGTCTGCTTGTATGTACTATGGTAGTTGGCAGCTACAGTAATTAAAATTGTACGTTATGATATTTTGCCTTGCATAATTTGTTGGAAATCTTCTGATATTCAAAATGTGCGCCTATAAATCATTTTGTATTGTACCACTATAGTCTAATTAGCATGGTAAGTATGATTGCAGCCACAGAAATAGATAGAATGGCCATGTGGGCAGGGCACCATAGTGCAGGTTATTTCAAAGCCTTTCTCAGCACGCCTTATGACTTGTTTCTATAAATACCGTAACAAAAACCCGCAGAAATATCTTATTGTGCTGTTTCTGACTGCAGAAACAAAAGCTGTAAAGTACATTTGATTTTTTTTTTTTTTTTAAATAATGACGTTAAAAGGCAAGGCAAAGGCGTCGTAAGGCGTTGTCCCGCATGAATCGCAAGTAAAATTGTGATTACAACCATTGTGTATATTTCTGTGATTGCAGCAGTGGCATCTTTTAGCCTTGCATAATTTATTAGAAATCGTCTGATATTCAAAACGTGCCTACAAATCATTTTGTATTGTCGAATTGGCATGGTAAGTATGATATGCAACAGTGGCATAGCATCTTTCATTTTAGGGTGCTAATAACCCGAGGTTAACTGTGGGTGTTTTGACTTTTTAAGGCAAAACACCTAAACCTATTCACTCGTGCCTTGAAGACCACCTATCGCGATGGTGTGTTTAGCCTGCCAACCTGCACTAGGCCAGCGTGGTGGACTAAGGCCTTATCCTTCTGCAGTGCGATAGTAATAGTAGGCTGCTTATGTAAACACCTCAAATCCTAAATATCAAAAACAGTAAGTAAATTCTTCCAACATTTATCAAGAGCGCCGAATTAATTACGCTATCGCACACAGATTAATAGTCAAGTGTCAAGTGTAGAGGCATCGGGTACAGAGTAGACCGAACACAGAGTGGCCGTTATCGGTTCAGATACAAGTACCCTCTTCAACGTCACTTGAGCAGTGTAACTTTACTTAGTGATACATTTACTGAAGGTTCTCGATGACAGTTTGTGCGACTCTAAAATATTTATTTGAAAGATATTTTGATTCCACTATGTTTGAAATGAGTATAATGTTTATTTTTTTTACTAGTTTAATTTTCTCTAACTTGCCGGGAAATTGCTTCAGTATTTAAAAAAAGTAAAACATCAATCGGTTGTTGGAAATAGCTGGTCAGTTTATTTTTAATTATGCTAGCGAGGTTTTTTATTTATACTCTTACATAAATTAGGTGTTTTTAGGTACCAGGCCCCTCAGAAAGTATTGCGAAAAAAAGTTTTTATGTATGGGAGACTGGCCAGTTATAATGTTTTTCGAAAATATGATTATTTATAAGTAAAAATAAGTAAGTTCCAATTTCAAAATTTCCCTCCACATTTTTTGCGAGTTAATTCAAAGTATTGTGTCTCACTGAAATATGGATCTGCGCCGGGAACATTTTAGAGCTATGATTTTATACGATTTCAAGTGTCGCCTGAAATCGGATGAATCGTACGATAGACTTCAAATGGCATTCATGGATGAAGGCCCTTCCAAGGCAACCGTGTATTGTTGGTATAACGAATTCAAGCGCGGTCGACCAACTTTGGGGGATGACGAAAGAAGCGGTCGCCCTTTGACGGCTGTTACCGAAGAAAACGTGCTAGCAGTGAAAAATTTAATCCAAGACAATAGGCGAATTACATATCAGGAGATTCAACACATATTGAAGATTGGATCGGGAAGCGTTCACGAGATTCTACACAGCCATCTTCGCGTGAGGAGGATAGTATCACGCTGGGTGCCGCACAACCTCACCGATGCTCAGAAGCAGGCCCGGGTGGAATGGTGCCGTGATATGCTTAACAAATTTGAAGCAGGCTCGTCTCGGCGTGTTTACGACATCGTTACAGGTGATGAGTCCTGGATTTATCAATACGACCCAGAAACCAAGCGCCAGTCGACTGTTTGGGTGTTTCAAAATGAGCCAACGCCTACCAAAGTGAAGCGATCTAGAAGCGGGGGTAAGATTTTGATCGCTAGCTTTTTTAATTTGACTGGCCACTTGGTATCAATTCCCTTACGGGATCAAAGAAGCATTAATGCCGAATGGTATACTACCAAATGTTTGCCAGAAGTTTTCTCTGTTATAAGCAACAAGCGACCAAACACAGGGCTCCGCGGGCTACTGCTCCACCACGACAATGCACCTGCGCACACCGCACTCAAAACGAGGGACTTCCTGGACAGCACGCCAGTCAAACTCCTGGGTCACCCTCCTTACAGCCCTGATCTAGCACCGTGTGACTTCTTTTTATTCCCAAAAATAAAAAATCAGCTCAAAGGGATACAATTTTCGTCGCCGGAAGATGCGCTGGCTGCGTTCGAGCAGGCTGTAAACGAGGTGTCTGCGGCGGACTGGAAAAAGTGTTTTGAAAACTGGTTTAGGCGCATGAATCTTTGTATAGAGGCTGGTGGAATGTACTTTGAAAAGATTTGATAAAAATATATGTACGTATAGAACAATTTTTTTTAGTTTCGCAAAACTTTCTGAGTGTCCCACGTACAATATATTTAATATTTTAAAGGCGGAATGCGCATTTTTTTGTCAAAAGTTTGAAGAACAAGAATCACGCGCGGTTCAATTGGCGCGAATGAAAATTAGATACTGTTGAATTAATTTGTGTATTGTTTCCTCGCAAATCAAAGAAAATTACTATACAAGTCTCGGCCAAAATAGCAATTAACGGTCTCGTTTAGTTAAAAATGACTCGTCTGGTGCCTCATCCTTTTAAAACCACTTCGGAAGTACTCAGTTTCGCCTCGCCCTTCCAATATTACTCGGCCGTCAATTGCTTTATTTCAAGCCTCGACAGTATTGTACTATTATGAGTCTGTAAGGTCATCAGATAGTTCAGGATACATGCCAAAATCCCGTGTGGTGCCGGACATAAAGAATTGCACCTCCCTATATCTTCTCATGGGTGTCGTAAAAGGCGACTAAGGGGTTCATCAGAGGATAGGCAGCAGCGTTCTCTGAGTATTTAACCAACCAACTATGATTGCCAAACCGCCTGCCAAGCGTAGCAATTATGGCATATCCCTTCCTTTGGGGGAGGCCTAAGCCCAGCAGTGGACGTCTTTACGACATAGGCCTCCCCAAGCATCGCCACAACGACTGGTCTTACGCTTCCCGCATCCAGCGGATTCCCGCGATGTAATTTGACAAAATATTTGCGTAAAATGAATGTCAAAATGCCACACATGGCGCATGACTGTCAATGACTTTTTCCTCACTTTGTTACTTCTTCACTATATATATTTCTTGTTCATGTATATTTCTTTTGTATGTGTCTCAATTGTGTCAAATAAATATTTTTCTTTCTTCTTTCTTTCTTTCTAAAAGACCATTGAGAATTTTAGTCACCTAAAATATACTGAAACTAATTATACTACTTTAATTACGCCATTCCCGGGACGAATGGCCCCAAATTCACCGACAATTATCACTACAAAGGTAAAACGGGTCCATTCTCGCATAAATTTAAATACATTTGAATCGCGTTTCACTGGTAGCGCGTATTCAGTACGGAATCCATTGAGCACACGACGAACGAACCCTTTGTGACAGATGCGGTGCAATCTAGCGATGCGCGATGTCGAGATTAAATTTAAGTTAAATTCTCAATCGATTCTCGATGGTTTTCTCTCAGACTTTATGGTCTCGAATCGATTCATATGCATTGTATTCAATAAACGGTCAACCGCCGATTTGCGCACTGTCGAGAGAATCATAACAATCGAGACAATCAATAGTCATCTCATTGAGGATAATCGAGAATCATCGACAGAGATTTAGACAGTCCGTTGACTCAAAAAACATCTCGATTGTTTCGTCGGAAAGTAAGTCGATGGTTGACTCGATTTAAAATGTATACGACAGCGATTGTTTCGATTGTTGAAACATTTTGGAATCGCCCCTCTCTATCAGCAATCACTCGTCGATTCAATAGACGCAGAAATGCGCCACGATTAAACGTGTCGCTTACTTTGATTTTCCAGGATTTTACGTGATTTTGTAGGGTGGATAGAACCTATGAGGAATGTTTAATACAGATGAAACGGATAAGTGCATTTTGAAAGAGTATTGAGCAGTAAAACTGCTTTAGGAAATGCACCCTCGGAAAAGCCTTTGTCAACCAGTGAACTGTGATAGTCCGATACATGGAAGAATAAAAAAAGGCGGACGGAATCTCGCCAAACAATAAGTGAAGCACTCATCGTAATAAGGATCGCTTAAAAGTACGGGCTGGCATGCACACATTCACATCCAGAGTCAGAATAAATATCTGTTGTGTTAAATGCTGTCGAAATTATACTGGCCTTAGGAAAAAACTGGCCAAATGCGAGTCGGATTTACGCAGTAAGGGTTCCGTACCACCCATTGACCTGATACCCCATAGATACTGATTTAATTTACGAGAGTTCATCATCTTTTAATGAACTCTCGTAAATTAAATCATCGACGCAACACATACTCTTGAGAAAATTTCAAACGGGTACCTATTACCGTTCAAAAGATACAGACCTGTGACAGACAGGCGGACAGACGGACGGCTGGACGGACGGACAGCGTAGCGAGAGTAATAGGGTCCCGTTGGCACCCTTCGGGTACGGAACCCTAAAATTGAAGTGATTCAATCTTTTCTTAGCGAGATTTCCGTTTCGTTTCCGTCCGAAAATTCCGTTTTTGTTTGTATTTATTTGTTGGTGTTTATAATAATATTTTGAACGAGTCATTCTCGTATAGCAAATCTTAAAAATGTCTATGGGTAATCCTAGATAATCACATCGCACTTTTTCAAAAACCTTGAACCTTGAAATGAAAACCTGTTTGTAATATGAAAATTTCAACAATTTGATATCGCAATTTTGTGTTAGGTATATAATTGATATATAGGTAGGTAATTGAAGAAGAAATATGGCTGGAAAACACAGCTACAAATAAAATTAAATATCTTTATTTCAGACATCAAACCCAAAGTCGTTAGTGACGAGTTAATAACAGATTGTGCTTAATAATGTGAAAAATAATTAACATGTTGGTACATGTTATGTATGCATGTTGTGTATGTTGTTATTATAATTATTTGAGGTGTAGGTAAAATGCTCGGACACATAAAAACTTTTTTTATCCGTCCGAGCATTTTACCTATACCTGAAATAATCATAATTATAATCGTTTTTTGCAATACCTCGGTTTCCGGTAAAATATTATTTATACTCTATTGACTATAAGGAATCAGTCTATTAATGGCAAAATAGACATCAAATGACAAACAGGTCCAAAATTTGTTCCAAATGACCAGGGTATTCGAAAGCAACGAACCCAATCTTAAGTCCGTAAACCAGACAAAATAAAGCCGTAAAGCAACTCCCACTAAACTAGATAGATTACGCGAGAGAGTTTTCTGTTACTAATATAGTTTCGTTAGCCCTGTCTTAGGTTTAATGCAGCATTAGTCTCGACTTTTATCAACCCACTCCAGATTAAGGTACGGCTTTCCAGTGTGAGTGGAAAAGTTGCTATAACCGTTTTAAAATAGATCTAGAAACGCTGGAGTCCATAACTTTGATACTTTGTTAATAACTACATACTATACGGTTGTAACGAGTCTATCCTAACTATATACCTACAGTAAAATTTTATGTCTTCAATATTTAATATATTTTCCTTCATGTCCCGTTCGGTTTTTCACTCTGTATAGTATACAGTATGTAACAAAAACCCTTTTGTTCCTGTGAGTTACGTTATCAGAATCTATATTAATATGTAAGGGCACAACTCACTTGAAAAAACTCTTATAAAAATAATCAAATTAAATATTAAATCATTATTAAAAGCGATCTTATTATATTAATTGGTTTTTGTACCGTGTTAATTAACTATAAATAAATAAATAAAATAAATAAATAAATATATCACTTTCAATTTACAATTAATAATGATTTAATATTTAATTTGGTTATTTTTTTATATAATCACTGAGCTAGCGAGTTTTGAGTGATATAATCAGTTTTAATTTACAGTTAATAATGATTTAATATTTAATTTGATTATTTTTATAGAAGAGTTTTTCCAAGTGAGTTGTGCCCTTACATATTAATATAGATTCTGATAACGTAACTCATAGGAACAACAGGGTTTTTGTTACATACTGTATGATATTATTCGTGAAGATGTAGATGTGTGTGATTTGTTGGATGTTTGTTACGCAATCACGCTTTAACCGATGAACGGATTTAGATGCAATTTGGCACACAGATAGACCATAACCGGCTGCCAAATTGCGTAACTCACTCGGGATCGCAATCAATAGGATTTCAATGTTCATTGCTCCATGTGTTTTGACAATTCATCTTATCGGCAACTGCGTACCATGCAATGAATTTTGCTGTCATTTCAAAATGAAAGCTAATTACAATGTGAATGCATTACACAATTACCCCACGGAATTAACATATAGACTTCTTTTCATCCCGATAATATACAGTTCCCGAAAGATGCACTATAATATATTTCTGTGATAAGCCGAATTACACGCGGGCGAAGCCGCGGGCATAGGCTAGTAGATACTAAACTAAAAGAAAGCATTGTATTAGATAAAAAACAACATTACAGTAGGTAACATTACTGTTTTTTAAGGTTCTCACTTCCCATGTAAGTAGGTACATTTTCAGTCTTACAAGTTATCTGATCCCACAGCAAAAATTTACGCTAAAAATTTTTACTATCCCCCACAATGTTGCCAATAAATTATTATAGTCACACCGAATTATTTACAGAAATAACAACTTAAGTCAACCAAACCGCTTTATTACATTAAATCAAGTGGATTGTTCCTGCAAACGTTGGATTCTTTTGTATATAAATAGCGGTACCCTAGAGGCGGTCACTAAATGAAGAAAAACAAAAGCCGACCATTAGGGCTGTGCCGACTATGACAAACAATGCGTTGAACGAGTAGGGCTGACAGTAGCAAGTTCAAATTAAGTTGTTTGTTACTATTGATTGAATAAAGTGATAAAAATTTTACGTTTTAGTTCAGTTAAACTGCAGGTCATTAGCTTTTTGAATAGATTCTACTCATGTACTTTGAGCAATGGTATAGGCCTATCACGTAACGATTATCCGATACATAAACCTAGGCGGTGGTAGTATATGGGGGATCTTGGTAACCATGACTTAGTTTTCACTTAATCTATAGATTTCACAACTTAAATATTCTGAATTCTGCTCAATCTGCCTAATAAAATTACCATGTAGTCACACTAATATGCAAAATAAACTTTTAAAAAAAGTAAACCCGACTTCAAAAAGAATAAAATAATAAATATTTTTTTGTGAAACAGTTTAGGAAGTAGGTGCCTTTGATTTGGTTTGATTTATGAAAAACTGAAACTGAACTGAAGGTGGACCGACGACCTGGTGAAGGTCGCGGGAATCCGCTGGATGCGGAAGGCACAGGACCGGTCGTTGTGGCGATGCTTGGGGGAGGCCTATGTCCATAGTGGACGTCTTTTGGCTGAAATGATGATGATGATGATGATGAAAAACTTAGCACCGACTTCCTAAACTGTTTAACAATTTTTTTATATATTTTTTATTTTTGAAGTCAGTTTTGACTTTTTTTTAAAGTTCGTTTTATTTTTCTATTTTGAGTGGCATTAACAATAGAAAGACAAGCGATTGATGCAATCCCGGATGATTAGCTCTCATCCAAAGAGTTCCCTTCTTTATCTCCGATTATCTACATCAGATCTTCACCAAATGATATTTTCTGAATGCAAATGCTTGACTTGTTGATGAAAATACTAAAATTACTATATGTATGATGTACATGTATTTGACTTTTGACATTTATTTACTATTCTGACTTTTATTTTATTTTTGTACATGTTTATATTGTGAACTTTATGATTTATGAAACTACTGACGTGTAAATTTGAAGAGTTCCCTCAATTCCACATGGATCCCAACATCAAAACCAGATTTTGGTAAAAATGGGACCAATCTGGATGTATATTCTTTCAAATTAAAAAAGAATTTTCGAAATCAGTTTATAAATGACGGAGTTCTAAAATACAATCGAATTGAGAACCTCCTCCTTTTTTGAATGTGGTTAAAAAGTAACTCTGTCTGTCTATTTGTTCCCTCATCACGACTAAACTACTGAACCGATTGAAATGAATTTTGGCAATAAGGTAGCCTGGGACTTAAAGTAAGACACAGGCTAGCACGAAAAGGTTCTTGCTTGCGGGATAGGTACGCGATAAACGACATCTACACGGGCGAAGCCGCGGGCAACCTCTATATCATCTATATTCTAATTAAATTCACTTATACCTGTAAAGGTGTCAGCCCTGAGAGAAAATAATATATTTTTCCCGTAGTGCGTGTGCGGAATTCACATTAATCTCGTGGTTCCGCCACTTCCGACCTGTGTCCAAAAAATCCATACTTTTTGCTGTAGTAGGCACAATTATTGAACAAAATTTTTGCCACGTCTGAAAAATGTTTTACTGAAACGAATGAAGTGGAAAATCTGTTACCATTTCTCATTTCGAGTAAGGAACACATGGAAAATAAGCGAATGGGAAGGCAGTGCACAATTATAGTACACGCTGTTTTTTCTCACTTATTTAGTAAACAATCTTGGTATGTCTTTTGACATGAAAGACATTATGTTAACAATTTCACAAACGAAATGACATTTTTAATCTAATTACATGTGCAGAACTAGTAATTATATTTTATCAGTAAAATAACTACTTAGACTACCAAGATTGTTTACTAAATAAGACAAGAGAGAAAAAACACTGTGATATACCTGCTTTCTTAACACTGCGGAGGTGAGTTGAATATCAAAAAAAATACAGGATCACGGTATACTGTAATGATAACAATGATGTCATTGATAAACTGTCTATTGCATCGATATGACGGAAAGATACGTCCCTGCGTGATCGAATCAGAAATGAGGAGATTCGCAGGAGAACGAAAGTAACCGACATAGCCCGAAGAATTGCCAAACTTAAGTGGCAGTGGGCGGGGCACATTGCTCGCAGAACGGATGGCCGATGGGGCAGTAAAGTTCTGGAGTGGTGACCGCGTACTGGCAGGCGCAGCGTGGGTAGGCCCCCCACAAGGTGGACCGACGACCTGGTGAAGGTCGCGGGAATCCGCTGGGTGCGAAAGGCACAGGACCGGTCGATGTGGCGATGCTTGGGGGAGGCCATGTCCAGCAGTGGACGTCTTTCGGCTGAAATGATGATGATGATGACGGAAAGATGAAAAATCATTATTTTCTTATGGATCTTGCCGGGCTGGATACAAAATACCACTCATATTATTTATTTATTTTCGTACGCACAACATATTTTATCATAGAAAACATAAAGAACAAACACTTGAGCACAAAGGTACTGTAAATTTATTTTAGAACTGAGTTCTAAACAATAACCTGTACTTTGGTCACCCCTCATTAGGTTTCACTCATCGTTATTATGTCCTGAGGTATTTTGTTTGCTTCAGTCTCCTAATAGGAGGTTTTCTTGACATCAGTGACTTTGCTAGATTGTTAGGGTGTTTGAGTAGCTTTTGTTGGTATATTTTTGTTTGCTCGATTGATTTATAAAAATAACTGTGAAATCAAATTCGGCATCACTGCTCTCCAAACCCTCACACCGCTACCGTAACCTCTGTTAATGACTTTTAATATTAATAACACTCCGCATATATGATACCACATTATAATTAATTAAGGTTTTCATCGGTACACCTGTGACGGAGGCGTCATGACGTAATTAATCGTTGGCGTCAGTCGCCCGTAATGACCAGGGGGTGACATGTGACGCGATGCTGATTTGTTATTGAAACGAAGGGATGGGTGGGTGCTGTAGCAACAAACTCGTCGATATGTGCTGTGAAATGGAAAAATATGAAAAAATGTCAGTAAGTTCATTTTGGTCATTGAAGAGATAAAAATCTACAAAAATCGTACCTACCTATATATACCTATATAAAGCATTAAAAGAGCCTCCACGAGTGACGATATTTAATTGATCGTCCGGCGCACCCTGTTCAGTCAGCCCCGCTACCAACCTGCTGACTGGCTAATCTTTTGCCCACGGCATGAGCTATTATCATTATGTAGCTCATGTCGACTCGATAGAAGAAGACCTATATAGTATATACCTACTATGTACCTGTACATTTTAATGATGATACTTTTAAAGAGTTTTTTACTCTTAGCCCATTGGAATTACTGTAAGTAAGCTATAGTTATTTTTAGAGAGCGCAAACAACCTCCTTAATTGAGGATAATTCTCAAACTTTGACTAGGCGACGATTTTTTTAAAATTATACGATACATTATAATTGGCGATAAAACTATTATCGTCGTGCCAGCAAGGAAGTACACGAATGAAATACACATCGAATCTCCAACCACCTTCAGATGTTTATCCAAGCCAATATTATAGTTAAACCGAATTTATTAAGCACATAATAACGTATGCACGTTGAGTCTAGATTAACTATTCAGCGAATTAATTGACTGATTTAATAGGAAACTCCCTCAACTGAGCAAGGTTGCCGTCGCGTCGTCGTCGGTTCTAATTGATTAAACATACACATGCTTAATTACCGTCTTTTGAAACCTGTTCCAAAAATAACTCGTTTTTCCGGCTAAACTCAACTTTCTGACTAAATTATAAAAAAAATGTAACAAGAAAAAAATGCCCGTGATCACGATTTGAACTTCTGACTTTTGGTTTCAGAATACCAACAGTTGCTTTTACCCCCTATTTCGTCCCGCTAGGGTTAGGGCTTAACGTAAAATAATGAAAAACTGATTAAAGTCTGTTTTTCTCTTGTCTTATTTAGTAAACAATCTTGGCTTTTCTCTTTAGTCAATTAACTACTGATGAAATCAAATTACTAATTCTACACATTTAATTAAGTTAATAAATGTTGTTTATTGAGTAAAATTGTTAACATAATGTCTTTTAATAATTATTATTGACAAATTGCATGAAAATACATGCCAAGATTGTTTACTTAATAAGACAAGTTTAGAAATACAGCGTAAGCCAATGATATTTAAAAATATCATATTTAAAAATATCATTGATATAAGTATAATTATCGTAACCTATAATCTTTTTCCCTCTTTTTCAAATGAAGCATTTTATTATAAACATCATTCTGTGACGGATAATTGAGCTTATAAACCTAAGGTCTTATGAATAGAGCATAGATGGTAGTAGGAGGGGTGTAGAGGGGGTAGGTATAGGAATTGAGCTCGAGAACAAAATTAATAGCTATAATTAATTTGCCAGTAGTACAGTCAGACGTACATCATTGGTATCTAGACCGTTACAAGTAGAACTGGTTTAGTATGTAAGTTTCATAAAACATTTTTTTTTATTATTTACATTTATATAGGACCAACCAAGAAATTGCGAAAAAAATTAGCTGATCCCTAAAAAATCATGGCGAATTTTGTACAAAAAAATTAATATTTTTAGAGAAGTTGCAATAGTTTTAATAATAATCCTTGATCTCTAAAGTATAACTTTCGGCATTTATAATATTTTTAGAAGATTTTATTTTACCACTTTATCGGCGTGATTAATATACATATCCATGCTAAATTACAGCTTTAAAGTACTAAGAGTCTCTGAGCTAAGCCGCGGACAGACAGACAGACAGCTGAAAAACGGACATGGCAAAACTATAAGGGTTTCTTGTTCGGTTTACTGAACTTTATTTCTCACTTAAGACAATCTACACTTATATGAGAAGAATAAATAAAAGTACTCATTATTAACTCGATGCGGGTAGAATTCAATAAGCATGTGGGTAGTTTTGTTGGCTGTCAACAGAACTGGTAAGAACTGGTTGTTGACTACGGAACCCTAAAAATATCATTATAGTCCCTTCGAATTTTTCTAATTACAAAATATTTACAATCCATCAAATCGACACTTGTAAAGTCCGTTCTAAAACTCGTCGGTCATAGTGACGTGTCGTCATTAGCTTTAACAAATTGAGTGTCACCTCACATCAGCGACAGGGTTATTACAAACGTTTTTAACACCAACTCACTGCGTCGGATTAAATTGCGAAACTGGAGTTTTGGGTTTGATGAATGCTTTACTAGATATTGCATAACTCTATACCATACATAATATATTTATGAGAATATTATTAGAGCTCCAACTAAATTAAAATTTGATGTGTAAGTAAAAATTTGTTGTCAATATTTTATTCAAAGTCGCTCAGCGAGGTATGCAGAAAGCTATGCTTGAGTTTCATTGAAGGAAAAAATCCGTAACGAGATTATATAACCGGAGTGACCGACATAGCTTATAGGAGTTAAGTAGTAGTAGAGCTCCTTTGTGAAAGAGCTCGTCCGGGGAAGTACTACCACCGTGCCTACTTCTCCGCCAAATAGTGATGCTTGCATTGCTGTGTTTCGGTCTGAAGGGTACGGGTGCCGGTGAAATTACAATCACATGAGACTTTCCATCTTCATGTCTCAGTTTGGCGAACCGACTTGCGGTACCATCTAGGCAACAGCCTAGGTGGTATTGAAGTTGTCATGGGCAAAGGTAACCGCTTAACATAGGCTGAATTGATAGTATAGTATAGTATAACTGGCTGGTTTCCGCAACTCCACGTCCAAGCGTGTATTTTGCGTACGGGTAGGCTGAGTTGATGAAACATTTGTGTAATTAGAAAACTCAAATAGGCAGTTCTGCAAAAAGTACTTACTTACTCCGTGGGCTCAGGGACCTAAAATGTTTCCTGGCCTCCGAAACGAGAGAACGCCACTTGCCGTGATCTTTGACTGTAACTCGCCAAGCACTAGCTCGAATCTCCAGAAGATCCTCTACCACTGCATCGCTCCAACGATATCTGCAAAAAAGAGTTGAAAAAAAAAAAATTAGATTTTCACCGCTATTATTTCTTAGACAAAAAGAACAAGGCTATATCCAGCCACAAGCGTCTTACCTTGTATTAATTATCGACTCCCAGAAAACATTGCGAAACCTTTCTTCCTCATTCAAAATCCAGCTAAGTAATTATAAAGAATGTCCAACGCACTCGCTGCGTTGCCACGGCGTGCAGAGCTTTTTAATTAATACCTACGCGGTGGGGCCCGTGCTCGGGAATAAATCTTAGTTAATGTCCCTCTAGTCTGGTCAGTTCGGCCCCATGTGCTGGTAAGCTGCAACTAGATGAGCCGAAATCGATTTCGCGTTGGCTAGATGGCTAATAGCGTATTTATTTCGTGGAGTAATGCCGTGAGTTATGGACTATCGATTACTGTGTTGACTACAGACTACGTTCACTTTGTTTATGATAGAGTTTTTCTTCAAGAAAATGCTGTGTGCTTTCTCTAAGCAGAGAGATGGGCAGAGGATGGGCAGCAGCGTTCTCTGAGTATTTAACCAACCAACTGCGATTTCCAACCCGCCTACCAAGCGTGGCTATAATGGCATATCCCCCGCTATTGGGGAGGTTTATATCCAGCAGTGGACGTCTTTCGGCTGAAGTGATGGGATGAGTCTCACTATAGGTACATGTTAATTTTTGGACTATTAGAAAAGCTGGATATATCTCTAGGACTCCTGTAACTTCTTAAAAATCTACCTTTCCATTTGCTTACGTTTTTAATCGAGGCAATTTTGTTGAACATTTATTTCCTTGTTTCAGAAATGCGACATTCCTCGAGCCACATCTCCAGGGCATAAGAAGACGCGACAGCAGAAGCTCAGACTCGGATCACGATGAACGCTCCACGGAAGACGACGAGAGGTCCTTGCTTCGAAATTCACCGCGCACAAGGCTGCCCCCTCCCCCACCGCCACCGCCCGACGACGAACCTCCCCCGCTGAAGCCTCGAGAGTTTTTCGAAAGACTCCAGACTCAAGCGATGAGGGAAGCTCAAGAAAGAAAGCATAGATCGAGAGACATACCAATCAAAGACTCCAACCAACTCTTCAGACCTGTTGACGCTGACGGCAGTCTAGGAGACAGCCTAAGTCAGGTAAGAACCCTCGTTATTTCTCCAGACTTTGAAAACTTTTAAATCTCGAACAGCAAGTCCGTTCGAAGCCTAATGAACCGTGCCTCGTTCTATTTAGTTTTTAGTTTCGAAGACTTTTTCTCAAACTGTACCTCCAGTTTTTACGGTTAGTCTTATTTGCATATCGGATTGCATTAAGTACCTAAAGAAATTGAACGAATCGAATTTCTGAAGTAAAATATTGTATCAGTACGATATTATATTTAGCCATTTATTTGTGAGCATTCGAGAATTTCGAGATGTATGTTGTCGGATCTAGAAATGCGTTTCCTCTTCCTATTTTGCTGCCATTACCATGTGAATGCGGGAGTGATGTTACATGAAAGCAGTGTTTTTCAATAGTCGATACAGAATTAAATTTGTGGTTCTACGAAGAAGGGAGTTTAAATGTATAAGAGGGGAGGGGTTTCGTTTGATATTCCTACATTTATATTGGAATTATTTACGGTATACACAACTTGTTTATATAAAAATCGACACCCTAAAATTTTACACCTTTGTACGACGAAACTGTGCACTTAATACCGTCTATTTGTATGAAAATTGTAATGGTAATGTAGGTACTACATTGTTGTAAGTAATTGTTTCGCTTACAATTCAATTCAATTTCAATTTCAATTTATTTCCAAATAAATATAACAGTACAATTTTTGACAAAGGAACATGCAATCAAAAACACGAAAAATAGGGTTAAGACTTTGCTACTATATAATATCCTCATTTTACTAACAATTGCATCAATAATTGAATGAATGATAAAAGGTCAATAAATAAAATTCTCGCGTATACCATTCACATTTATCTTAGTATGCGATGTCTGCTCTCCTAAACATAATTAAAGAAACATTAAGCGCACATACAGTGCATTATCCTTAGCACCTTGCAACATGTTTTCTCTCTGAAATGACAATTAGCCGTTGTTTCCACGACCACAATGTTTACAAACCCTGCCGCTGCACTCAGCCGCACTACAACAGTGACAGGGGTACTCGAGGTGTAAAACTTCGCAGTCAATTGCGAGCGTTGCTTTGTGAATGCTTGAAGCCCCACCAAACCCTTCCCTGTGATTGTCGCCGGCTCTCGTCTAAAATAGAGAGTAACGGTACTGTACTTGAGTCTTGAGTTTGCATTTATTGAAAAGGCGGTTGAAAATGCAAGTTCTGATGAATAGAATATTTTATATGAGCAACAAAACTAATTTGTCTCCGCAATTATTTTAAATGCTGGCTGGTCATTTTGCACCCGCAAGTGCCATTCCGAAAAGTAAAGGGGCTAGCCTGAAAGCATAATATTCATTACACTACACTTACAGGTCCATCGGGCTGACGATTAACCCTGAAATTAGAGCAGGGGACCGAAGTTAACTGCCTTTTGCGGCACATAAATGACATGTGCGACTTAGAAATTTTGGATGGGAACTAACACCGTAACATTTACAGCCTGTAATGGTGTTTTTAATTATTTTGCGGGTAATTACTAGGAGCACTTCGGTATTTGAGGGTTAAATACACTTTTGGTGTAACCGCAAAATTCACTTGCGAAGAGCCGTTCTAAATACTTCTAATGGAAATACAATATGTAACAAAAACCCTATTGTTCCTGTGAGGTACCTTATCAGAATCGATATTTATACGTAAGGACACAACTCATTTGGAAAAACTCTTCAGTAAAAATAATCAAATTAAATATTAAATCATTACCTATTAATTGTAAATTGAAAGTGATGATATCACTCAAAACTCACTCACTCAGTGAATAATTTATATCAATAAAAATAATCAAATTAAATATTAAATCATTAGTAATTGTAAATTGAAAGTGATATAATCACTTTTAAAAATGATTTAATAGTTAATTTGATTATTTTTATTGAAGAGTTTTTCCAAATGACTTGTTTCCTTACGTATGAATATCGATTCTGATAACGTACCTCACAGGAACAACAGGGTTTTTCTTACATCTTGTATAGCGGCAGCGTATCCAAAAAAGTTTACCTGCCTGCTTTTTAATCGATAGGGTTGAGTTGAAAAAGATTTACATTTTACGTTTGAATATTACTCGTGGTCGTGACTCTCTGAAAGGCTCGTTTACCGTGGAAATAAATAGATAAGGTAATTAAACTCCGGTGGCGCCATTAATTATCAACATTTTAACGACAGGCGACAAAGTCAAAACTTCGCTGTAAAATACTATTTTAAACGTACACCTATTCATTTTATGAGCTTTAGAAATAATTACTTTGAGTTCATCCTACTAATATTATAAACTAGCCTGTACCCGCGGCTTGACCGGCGTGGATGTCGTTTATCGCGCATCCCTCGGGCACTGCTCATCTTTCCGGCATAAAAAGTAGCCTATATGTTTATCCGGGTTATTTTCTATCTTTATGCCAAATTTCATTAAAATCCATACAGTAGCTTTTGTGTGAAAGAGTAACAAACATCCATACATACATCCTCTCAAACTTTCACGTTTATAATTTACCAACCGATACATTTTATTCTGTCGTTTTTGGCGCGGGGCTCCACGCACACACTACTTTTTCGCACACGTTTGAATCTTTTCGTTCTGTCGCTATAAACACACACATCCTTTAATTTTAAAATACATCAACAGTTTAAATACACATCGATATTTTCTGTGTACAAACATCGTGTTATGACGCATACATTGACAAGTTAAATGACTCGACTCTATCGACAAAACATTGTCGATGTATGAGGGTGTTTATCGTAAAATGGAAGTAGGAAACCGTTGAAATATAGCAAAAAATAGTTTATAATAAAGTAATTTTATTCAGGTATTGGCAATGTGCAAGGTGGTGGGGACAGTCAAATAGATCGCAGCGCACGCTGTGGCAGAAATGTGAAAAATATTAAGACTGTTTTTCGTATTTCCACACTAAATTCTCGGTAATAATTATTAGGTAGTAAAGATGCTTACAAAATTCCTATTTACTTAGATTGCTTGTAATAGCTGCGGGCATGACATTTTCCGAAAGGCTGATCAACGCAAAAATTTACTAATCAGCTGTAAAATCTCAGGTCAAGCGATGTGATTGGTTGTTAAAATTTTTGCCGGTCAATCACAGAAGCTGACATTAGATTTGACAATAATAGATCAAATTGATCAGCCTTCCAGAAACTGGGAGCAGGCGCGTGAACTCGCCCGCCAATTAATATCATGTAAGATGGCAATCACTTTAAAAGCTTTCAAACTTCTTCACAGCAGCGAAGCAAAACTTTTATTACACTCGACTAGTTTTAATAAACTTAGCAATCGACTTCGATTTTCGGTAAAAGTCGGAGTTGAACAGCCAAGGAAGTTAGGCGTTTTATACGCGATATTTACTACCTTTGTCAACACGGAACGATTATCGGGTGGCCCGGAACTCCGTCTGCGCCCTTCCATCCGGGGCAGACTTTAATTGTCGGATGAAAAAAAAACCGGCTAAGTGCGAGTCGGACTCGCGCACCGAGGGTGATTTCTAAAAAAACTGTCAACTCAGCCTATCGCAGTCCACTGCTGGACATAGGCCTCTCCTAAGTTGCGCCACAAAAAACTAAAAAAACTGTGCTAGTTAGAATTATCGTTCTATTTTTCCTGTAATATTTACAAAAACTTTTATCTACTGGAATTATTACAGATTTTTCGCTTTACAAACATGGGAGATAAGGGGGCAATTTTTTTTGTAATTTTTTATAATATGTCGAAAACTACGCGGCATAAAATAAAAACCGTTTTTGAAACGTGCCAATAAAGCCCTTTCATATAATACACCATTTGAACTAGTAGCCCCATTGTGAAATTTGGACCCCCATTTCGGCCCCTTGGCAAAAAAAATTAAAAAAAAAAACAATTTTTAATTTGCATTAAGGTTGAGTAAGCAATATTTAAAACTTCCAAATTTCAAATTGATAGTTTTTTAGTTGCTGAAATATGCTGCTGTACTTTGACAGACAAATAGAGAAACAAAGACGGACGAAGACGGAGTTGCTTCATAAGGGTGCACCTTTTTACCTTTTTGATACGGAACCCTAAAAAGAAGCCATCCCTAGTTTAATTTGCATGCGGTGCACTGGATGCCATCGATTTAGTACAACAATAGGAATGGATGCGTCGCTCGTTTTCGCTTTATTGCATTGTTCGCACTGAACGCACCGGTTTTTTGGGCGATTATTCAGTCTTGTTTTCATTGTTGTGTATTTATTGAAACGAACGGTTGTTTCTTTTATTTGTGTAAATTATTTTACTTGCAACTGTAAAAGACCATAATTAGTAAGTAGGTACATGAAATTTTTCACAAGAATGGTTTCAATATAGATCGCAATTTTAAACGAAGAAAATAAGAAAACAATCTTTGTTATATTTTAGGGGTGGCCCCGTTACATGTGAAAGGGGACGAAAGATTTTTTCACTGCACCCCATCATTAAATAGGTCTATTGAAATGAAAGTAATGTTTATATATAATTTTTTCATCGTTTACGAAATTTGGCCTAACAAAGTGGCTTGCAATGTATGTCCCTGCCATTTCTGAACTATGCTACGTAAGTTAGTAACATAGTCTTTCACGTTGATACACCTTAGTTAAAACTTTTTTTATTTCAATTATAATATGATTATAGCTTTTCGAGTTATAGAGAGTAAATAGAAAAATACTTAAGACGTCCATGTTCAAATCATTTTTGAACATGGACGTCTTAAGTATAGCAAACAATGCTTCTTTAGTAGCCTTCTGTGATTCGTTTGTAACAGCTAAGGAACCCTATACTAAGCGTGGCCCGACATGCTCTTAGCCATTTTTTCAAATATGCAATCAGAGGGCCAATAAAGGAAACGGTGAGGCGTAAGTCAGGCGTCAAGTCAATGGCATCAAACCCCATGAGCTAAGTCTCCCCTGTCCAGTTTCCGCACGCTTATTATGGTAATGGTACCTTCGGGCTATGTGGACTTTTATTACGTAATACATATTTAACTCGGCCGTCTGTGTTGTTGGGAAATCGAAAATAAATAATAGGTACCTACTTTTTTAAATAGAAACTGCAGATTTGGAACCGTACAACTAGTGCCTGACCTTTCAAAAGTGCCTATAATTAGGTTTATTTGAAATAAAAAACATTGAAATTGAAATTGATTGTTTGACAAATTTAATTGAATATTATGCTACCTCAAATATTTTTCCTATCAATAACAAAAAAGTTACAACAGAAGTCGAAGTTTATTAGAAGGTAAAGTAGCAATGAGAATGTCATGCATGCCTGAGTCTCAGAATCCTGGTAATGAAATGCCTCAGAATCCAGATAATGACAAGCAAAATGCATGTTAATCGTATTTAGTGTTAGCCTTGTTAAACTAGGTTAATTACAAGTGTTAAAGTCTATTGAAGTCATTACATAAAAGTTTCCAAAACACAATTAATATTTCCGCGAACATGAATTACTTTGAGTGCTACTAGTTCCCACGAACTTGATTATTACCGCGAATTCACAAAATTTCTGGTAATGAGAAGAAAAGCACTACGCAGAAAAATGGTTATTACTTATTACGCTGATCTGATTGGTACACACGAGCAGGTCGAACCGACTTATTGATTTTAACCACCCCGGGTGAGTCATCTGCCACTGCATTCACCCCTCCCACAAACTTCCCCACACTGGACCACAAACAGTGTTTGCTCTCTTTGATTGAACTTGAAGAAAACTAAAGGGCAGCACACTAAGTTTGTTTGTGAAGTAATAACTGTTTTATTTGACCCCGCATTTCTTTTTGCAACTGTTCTATGTTTTAGGTGATTTTTTCCTGTCTGCATTCGATTGGTGCTCGTTAAAAGTTTGTCGCGGCGCCGGTTTTCTGTCGCAGAAATAAATAAAATTTGCAAGTTTCGCATTTTCAATAAAAATGTAAAGATCATGTTAAAACCTTTTAATGGTATACAAACTTCACAGCGAGAACATGACATAAAATATGTATATTTCTTCTTTCTTTCTGCCATTTTTTTCACTCTATTCTTACCACTAGAAGAAGTAAAAATATTTAATATCACCCAAAGATGCTGAAAAAAGAATGAAGTAAGTTAAGTTAACTTCAACAATGTGGACGCATGCGTTTGATAGGATTCGGGTGTTGGATAAAGTCAGCAAGATCAATAAAAGTGTGGTACTGCCTGATGGGGTGTATAACCATATAAGTCGTGTGTAACACCTAAGAATGTTGCTACAATGCATCGTAAACGTGTGCACATCGCAATTAAAAACAAGAAGAAACAAGAAGGCGTCTCCAAAAAAATTATTGAAAACTTACCAGGACTAGGCGTAGAAAGCAAGTGAGAAACGAAGTGAGTCCGGTGCAAGAAGTAGAAAGCGCTTGATGCTGAAAAGAAACCACCACAAACACCCGCCAAAGAAGAGAGTCCTGAAGAAGCTCAGGATCGGGTATGGCGCGATAAAACCACCAAAACATTCGGTGATATTAAAAAAACTCAAGATATTTGTGACACTACTACCATTTACACCTAAACTAGTGGCTACGTGGCTAGATCCTCACATAATCAAAAAAAAATATGCGCGCGACTAGTTCTAGTATGAAACTGTACGGAATAATGCAAGGAGAAGAACTTGACCATAAATCAGAGTATATTATTATACATGCTGAAATTTGAGTCGCTTAATTCCCGAAAAGGGGTCATTGTACTCATCATTATGAACAACTTTTACTATGGGACCAACCCAGAAATAGCGAAAAAAAAATCAGGTGGTCCCTACATTTTATTGATTTAAGTGAACACAAATGTAGGGACCAACTGATTTTTTTTTCGCGATTTCTGGGTTGGTCCCATAGGAAAAGTTGTTCATAATGATGAGTACAATGACCCCTTTTCGGGAAATAAGCGATTCAAAGTTCAGCGTGTATACATTTAGATAAATATATTATAATAGTTACATGAAAATATATAAAATAACATGTATCTACATCTTTACCACAGAACCCAAATTCGAAAATTATTTACCTCTCTTAAAAGCCACTTAACCGGCCATAAAATCGTTAAGCACCGCAATACCGATACCCTATTACGTATTCTCGCAAACTTTTTACCTAATTAAAACTTCCCTTCGCAGACTCGGTCGCAGGTGTGCGGCGTTTGCTCTTAAAACGTTTGAACCATTTACAACGCCACAGCACGTGCGACCGCTTCGCACTTGAACCAAACTCGTGTAAAAGTGAACTGTTATGCGACTATAAGAGTAGAGTGCTTTGCGATATTTCCATGAGACGCAGATGCCTTTAAGAGATTGCTATTGCAAAGTGTTTACGTAATAGGTGTTGGAGTAGTTATGAAGTGAAATGTGAGGCGACTTCAGGTAGTTCTCTAAAATACGTTACTTCTTCTTTTGTTGAAAATTATGAAAACATGTCTTGAACAATACCTGAATTATTATTGACGACGTCCGTGGTCTAGTGGTTCGAGTATCGGACTACTGATCACGGGGTCGTGGGTTCGATTCCCACAGGACACAAATATTTATGTGATGAAAATAAGTGTATGTTTTGGTGTAGGTGTTATTTCTTATGTAAGTATTATAAGTATGTATTTACAAAATAAATAAATAAAGAATATAAGTATTTATATCCATTGTCTAGTACCCATAGTACAAGCTCTGCTTAGTTTGGGACTAGACGGTGCTGTGTGAAAATGTCCCAAAAATATTTATTTATTTATTTGTTTATTTATTATTAAAATGCCCTTATGTAAGTCAACCGAAAATACCTACGTCATATCAAATCTACCATTAGGCATTCGGCATTACTCATAAGTATTTGTAGAAACGTAATTGTGAAGTGCGGTTAGCAATTCTACTTATATTCCAAATTGTAGTATAAGTGGTTTCCCTACATAGGCAAACAACCACATCTCACACCGAAGAAATCTAATTGCAAACCAACTTCGAACATAAATTCTCCGCAGATTTCGTGGTAGTGTGATATTTGTTACCGTGGCTTCTATTGTGGGCAAAATTTAACACCTTAACTGCCGCCTGGTCCATTGTCACCCATGATTCATTGCAGTTATTATTGTTACCGATCGCCGAATTAATTTCCCGTGTAGTCGTCGTTTTCGGCCTGTAATATGCCCGTTTAAATGCCCCGAATTGCTGCGAAATTAATTTTATCGCGTTATTTGTTTTATGTGAATATTGTGGTTAGTCGGCGTGTTGTTCGCTGTAATTATCGGAAATATTTTATTGAATTAAGAATCCTTGGTAATTAATTGCAAGCTTCTATAAGATATTGAAGGAAGTTAAATTAAAACTTATATTTCATCATCATCATCATCATTTCAACCGAAAGACGTCCACTGCTGGACATAGGCCTCCCCCAAGCATCGCCACAATGACCGGTCATATGCTTTCCGCATCCAGCGTATTCCCGCGACCTTCACCAGGTCATCGGTCCAGGTGGACCGATGACCTGGTGAAGGTCTAGGTGGGAGGCCTACCCACGCTGCGCCTTCCAGTACGCGGTCGCCACTCCAGAACTTTACTGCCCCATCGGCCATCAGAAAATAAAATTAAAAAAACGTATATTTGCAAAACTATAAATATCTATTTTAGTCCCTCCTGGGTATGTTTCACGTTTTTATAATGAAAGTCGGAATAATCATGTACCACCATCTAAGGTTTTTCGATGTATCTTTTATACTAGTTATGGCTAAATATAACTCGAATTACGCAGTTGAAAGGGTTAAATAATATTCTAAGCATATCAAAAACTAATATTTATTATGTACCTAAATTCTTTTTTGTAATTTTTTTGTTAGCCTGTACTACGGTAGTACTATTAGATATTCTGTGCCTGTACTGTCCCACTGATGAGCAAAGGCCTCCCTCAATTCCTTCAATCAATCGCGGTTCTGTGCCGTCGTCGGAGTGTATTTAAATTACAAAACAAAGACATTACATTTCAATTAAAATCTGCTGGTGTGTAATAAAAAAATATAATATCTAAAAAAATCCTAGCGATCTCCCAAGAGTTGAACAATCCTTCTTATTATTTATTCTCTCTGAAAGCAGGAAAAGCAAATTTTCCTCGATGCCATTAAAATTTAAGAAAATGAATTTAATTATCTTTCTATTTACTAAATGCGGCTTGTGCTTAATTTAAACTTAAATATTTAAATTCAAGTTTATGTTCTGCATTTCTTTGCGATATAACTCACTAGACTATGCCCGCGGCTTCGCCCGCATATAATTCGGTTTATAACAGAAATATGTTATCGCGCATCCCCCGGGAACTGTTAATTTTCCCGTGATAAACAGTAATCCGGGATTTGGTCTGTGTGCCGAATTTCATTAAAATCCATTCAGACATTTAGCGTAATTGAAGGACATACACATCCGAACTTTCGAATTTATAATATCAGAAGGATTATCATATTATAAGTATTATAGCTACATAGAAAATAAACTAGAATAATAACAGAACATAATTTTATTATAAGCTAATTTTTAAGGTTCCCTACCCAAAGAGTGCCAGATGGGACCCTATTACTCTGGCTACGCTGTCCGTCCGTCCGTCAATTTGTCATACTGCTGTATCTTTTGAACGGTTATGGGTAGCCGGTTGAAATTTTCTCAGAATATGTGTTGCTATGACCCCACGACAAATACTAAAAATAAATAAAAGTCTAAAACCAAAAGGTGCCCATACAAGAAACCTCGGAAAACATGCATTTTTTTCAAAGTTTTTGTTCCTGCTCTATCTACAAAACGGTAATACATACCAGCGTCAAACTTGGTCTAAAAATAATAAAAATAGGGCAAACATAGACACATGTGGTGGTGCCTGCGTAAGAAAGAGATGCAAAAATTCATATTTCGCGCATGGTGCGTTGATGTATTTTGATGAACTCTCGTAAATTAAGTCAGTTTCTATGGGGTATCAGGTTGATGGGTGCTACGGAACCCTTACTGCGTGAGTCCGACTTGCACTTGGCCGGTTTTAATAATATTACTGTATACCTACCTAATTATCCAGCATTATTTCCATTTTACAAAACCATACAGATTTTCTTTATGATCATTGTCTTGAAAAAACATTGTATTTGTATCAGCTGTTGTAATAAAAGATTAATCAATAAAAGAAAAGGAAACTAAGATTTATTACTTACACCTCTGTCGTACACACGGCTACACATCAAGCTGTACAAAACCAGTATAGGCTGACCTCGTGTTGTAAGAAAAACCTATACAATGCGAGGTCAGCTTATACTGGAAATGTACAGCTTGATGTGTAGCCGTGTGTACATAAAAAGTGGACTATTTATTTGTCTAGTTAACGCCACGCCGTCGTATTTTAAATTGCATTGAAGAGAAATCCAATGAAACAAAATGTGAATGACGCTCGACTTTCTAGCAATTAGTCCTAGACATAATAAGGTGATTTTCCTTGCAAATTACCCGTTTAAAACGGATACTACTGTGTGAATTACGTGCTAAACTTTTTAAAAGTTTTCTCAAGTGCCTAGGTAGGTACGTACGACTGCACTTTCCTTAACGCTTGCTTTTTTCGCGATCAAACTAAGTAATCTGTAACACAAAGTAGGAGTTCTGGAATAGTTTTCATTTCCTAAATCATAATGGAGAACACTGCAATCGAAACTATGTCTTATTGCTATACTATTTATTATTTATTACAAATATGATTTCAGAAAACAAGAAAAAGAGACTTATGAGTCGTATAAGGATACGACCAACAACAAAAAAACACGACACAAACAGTATACGATCTATAAAACACTGGCACACATTATGTGAAACAGAGTATTTTAGGTATAGCAAAACATAGATGTTAATTTAAATTAACTATTTTGAATAATAAACAAACGCAACTACAAAATACAACCAGTAAATTTATTAGTTAAAATACAGACCACAATTTCTAATTAATTAACTTTGAAAAGCAAAATATTCACACTCACAACGGCAATTTATATTTAAATGTGAACAATTTTAATTCAAAACTACACGGGCAAATCGCGTAAACCCGTTGCAAAGGGATTTTGTCTCAATTAAGAGACAAATACGCCACGAATTATGAATATTTATACATAAGCTTCGATGTGTGTTTAATTTAGCGTTTAATAGGTTGGTATTGTCAGTTTGTTTAACATTGTATAGCCGAATATATTTGTAATAATGTTCAGCAAAAAAAAGCGTTGCTAGCTTTATACCAGCTCGAATAAAAACATTTAATAATTATTTGCTTTCGTTGTGGCTTGTGGTCCTACAAATTGAAGATTAAAAAAACTGTTTAATTCTCACACTTTCAAATACGTATATACAAAATAAATAAAATAGCGCTCGATTATGTGTGTATATGTGTGTTGTTCTCTTTTTCGTTTTTGTATGATCTTCGTCACGCTTATTAATATAATTATAATCAGGCCACAAATCAGTCCTTTTAATAATTATAAAGAGTTATTAGGCACTGTGAAATTATATAGCTCGTTCTGCCAAATGTGTCATGTCTGGGTATTTTTTTATGGAAATCTTGTCATACAAAAATATAATAGATGCATCATAGCTTACTTTTATTTTTCCATCTTATATGTGAAATTTTTGAATGCAATTTTGTAGTCATAAAGATGTTTCCCAAGCATAAATAACGGAAGGTATCCCGAAATAATTTTAATTTATTCTCGAAAACATATATGACTACGGGGCCCATGACCGCGGGCTACTTGGAAATTCATAAAAACATCAGAGGGAAAATTGCTATCTGCAATATTCTCCACAAAGATATCATGATAAAATCTTCTTTAAAGGCAATAACCGGACGAAAAGGGTAATACAACTTTAACATATCAACAACGAAACTAAAGCGGGAATGGATGAGCATGTATGCAATTGGTAGCCCTCCTTTGCAGAAAGCCGGCAAGCTGAAAGAGAAAATCGAGTAATAATATTTCCAAGTTGGTGAACAAAGAGCTTCCTTTCTTTTTGAAGGGAGATTGTCGTGGGTATTTGCCCTTAAATATTGTACTCGCTTTTTACCAAAGTGACATTTATATGAAGCGTCTCATATTGTTTTGGCTCTGGTTTGCCCCAGACGGTTTCGCGTATTATATTTTGAGTAAATTCTTTTTATGTGTAATTTTATTCAGGTTTTCTTATTAAGATTTTTTGCTTGGATTTTGTAAAGAATGTAGTATCTAATGTAATATATTTTACCTACTTCTGATATTAGGTTATTAAGTACAACGTCTTTTTTAGGGTTCCGTACCCGATGGGTGCCAAACGGGACTCCCGCTACGCTGCCCGTCCGTCCATCCGTCCGTCCGTCCGTCCGTCCGTCCGTCTGTCTGTCACATCTGGCTGTATCTTTGGTGTCCCCATACAAGAAACCTCAAAAAACATGCATTTTTTTCAACGTTTTTGTTCCTGCTCTATCTTCAAAACGGTAATATATACCAGCGTCAAACTTGGTCAGATTATAGTGCATATTATGTAATTTAGCAACAAATACTAAAAATAGGACAAACATAGACATATGTGGTGGTACCTGCGTAAAAAAGAGATGCAAAAATTCATATTTCGCGCACTGTGCGTTGATTTCTTTTGAACTCTCGTAAATTAAATCAGTTTCGATGGGGTATCAGGTCGATGGGTGATACGGAACCCTTACTGCGCGAGTCCAACTCACACTTAGCCGGTTTTTTATACACGTTTAAAAAAATAAAGTGAGTTAATATTGCATTGTCTTCCAATTCTGAGCTTTGTTTATAGTTGCAAGACTCATGCTCATCGGGTAGTTAGTTAGTTAGTTTAAAATTGATTCCGATTTGTACCAAAAATACAGACAGGCAGGACAGGACTGAAAGCGAGTTAGTAAAAAGTGGAAAACAATAATGAAATCTTTGTGAAGAATAGCATTGTAGAATAATCATAAAACTCAATCATCATTACTTAGGTACTACAAACTCGAATTCACGCAGAGATACTCGCATGTTATACGTACCTTAATTCATACCATTATTACATTTCCCTCTCGAGACATATTCCAAATTGAATATCATCATTAAATTACCATAAAGGAATATTATTTGAGACGTCTAACTAACAACGGTACATCACACACGTATAATGTTCACTGCGAATTTAATAGGCTGTGTACACACGGCGCGAAGCCATAAAGCGGGCCGCAGACAGGCTCTCGTGCTGAGCCCCCTAAGCCCCACACTCGGGGAGGCCGACACAAACTCATAAAGGGACTCACTAATATTTGCCTATTATGATTATTTTCACGTGCCACACAGCCTCAATTAGCGGAACATTTTCTCCAACTTTTTTAGTACTAATGTACGCGATGAATGGATATGAATGGGAATGTGAACGCAGCGATAATGCTGCTATTTAATTTTCGAGTAATGAGCGGGTAGATAAATATAAAGGCCATTAGAATAAGTTTTAACGTGTTTATTTAGACGTTAAAAAACCACCAAAATTTAAATAAAATAAAATAAATTAAATTAATTAGTTTGTGCTAATGCAATGCTGCTATATTATGCATGTATTATACATATAAACCTTCCTCTTGAATCACTCTATCTATTAAAAAAACCGCATCAAAATCCGTTGCGTAGTTTTAATGATCTAAGCATACATAGTGACAGATAGCGGGAAGCGACTTTGAGTGATTAGTAAGTAAAAATAATAAAACTATATATATATATATAGGCTATAAACAGCAAAAAAAAATGTTTTGCAGGCAAAATAAATAAAAGAGAGTTTATTCACAAATATTTACGATGTTATCACAAAATCTTCATGAACATACAAATAAAAGCACAAATTCTTCCAATACCTATTCTGACATTTATTTGTTAAAAGGTTCAAACAATAGCTGTATTATTTTCAAGCTATAACATCATAGAAGAAACAAGCTTGATAAAAAACTCAACAATTACAACAATTAAAACACGTACATTGATTTGTTTATTTTTCTTTCCAGAGTCGAGAAAGTCTATCATCAGATGGCGAGGGTGCTCGAGGTGACTGCTCCTCAGTTGACTCCTCAGGGTCGGGATCGGAGGAGCAGCCACCATGCGTCATCGGGCTTCTAGAAAGGCTGATCAGGACGCACCCTGTGTGGTTCCTGCCTGGCATCCAGAGGGCCGGTGCCTTCCATTTACTTCAAGGAAAGGAGGAAGGAGTAAGTAATTTATATTTTAGGTTTTTGCTGAACAAAGTACCTTTGTCTGACCTTTAATGAAAAAAGTTGAACTGATTTCTATTCAGGACTTTTAGTTTTTGAATAAATTTCCCTTATTTTAGGTCTCAGGCTTTTTATTAAAGAAATATGGGGCCTTTGTGAATCGCAGTTTTCTTCTAAAATGTTATTCAATTCAATGAAGAAGTTGTGTTCCTAAGCCATAGAAACAGAAAGGTGTAACCTCAATAGTCATCCTTGCGAAGCTTGAAGCTTGGTAACTACAACAGAAAAGTCCCAGCGGTAGAAACAATATGATATAAAATAAATACACACACAAGTTTTTTTTCTTCAGGCATTAAATGTAAATAAAACTTGCTGCGGCAGATCTTCAAATCCTACAAATATACCGTCTCACTTTCAGAACTTCGTGGTCCGTCAGTCCAGTCAGGCCGATACGATGGCCATAAGCGTCCGGCTGCCTGCAGACAAAGGTCCCTACATCGAGCACTACCTCATCCAGGCGGCTGGCGGGCGTATCGGCCTCGAGACATCTCACAACCGCTTCGATAACATACCTGAACTGATTGCACATTATTCTCAATGCTGGTGAGTAGCCTTATTAAGAAACTTTAGCAGAGTGATTATTTATTTAGTATAACATCGTGTGCCTAGTAGAAACAACAATCCTTTTAAAAATAGCTCCGCTTTCCATCTCTACTTTTCCAGAAGTTCAAAAGAAGGATGTAATTTTGTACGAGTACATAAGATTATGTATTACATTACAACCAGTGATTGGATTTTGGGCTGCAGTTTCTGTTTTTAGAATATGCCATGTACAAATTTGCTATTTTACGATTTAAATTTTGGAAAGAAAAAATCGCTCACGAGCAAGATAGATTTCGCTTCGCATGCGTAAATGCGTTAAAATAATAAAACAAATTAGCTATTCCCGGGATACCAGGATTATATGACTTGCGTTATCCATATTTTGATAACGTCATTTAATCGCATTCCATAATATAATCACTGATTATAACCAAAGGACCTCTCTTTTTTTATATTCCTCTTTTCTTGAATTTACAAATCAATCAAATTCCATCCTGATTAAAAATAAAAATAAAATTATCTTCCACAACATCTTGAATTTATAATATGGAAAATTCTTTGAATATTTAACAGTATATTATAATTTCCATTTTAGTGACGAATTACCAGTGCAGTTGCAACTGCCTCGTCCGCTTCGAGAAGCGAAAAGTCGCCATCAGCTCAGTTCACTAGCTCTTCTGGGCCAGGAGTTCTGGGGTTATCCGATGGCAAACCCGAAGAACAATCCTAACAATCTCCTATCTCCATGTCAGCTAGCCAATGGTGTTGTACCGATGGCAGTCACGCCTTCTGATACGGGATCTAGTCTTAGCAGCTTTAATGCCAGTAAGTAATTCATTTAATAAGAGAAACAAATTAAAAAATAGATGCAGGAATTAACCACTTAAAAATATTCTTCATTTCTAGGTACCCGAACAAACTCCCGTGAACACATTCTAAGCCCAGACAAAGATCAAAATGTAGTTCTTAAGATGTCACCAATAGATACTTCTGGTTCCCCACCGAATCAAAACCAGAACCTCAGCACTTTCAAAGGAAAAACTGCCCCTTCACCGCCAGCAAAACCTAACAGTGCATTCATCAGAGCACCTAGACCTACCCCACCAAATACTTTAAACCTTATGTCTAGTACCGTAAGTACAATCAAAAATAATTATCTTACTTCTGCTATAATGGTGATGTAATTTAGAACTTTATTAATAGAAGCTTCACCTGTTTTCAGGCGCATATAACACAGCCTCACACATTTCCAACAACCAACACGCAACATTCTCCCACCCAATCAAACAACATTAAAATGACACCACCTCCACCGCCCCCACGATGGGCAAAACCGCCATTTTCCAAGCCATCCTTGTCTCCAAAAACCGAAGCTTTCAGCCCCATTAATAAGATGGCACAGAATGGAAACATAACAGTCACTACCACAGTTACATTCTGTGTCAATAACACACAAATTCACAATCATCAAATCAATGAGAGCATAAAAAGCAACAGGTTGCAACTAACGCTTGCGTCTAATGCCAACAATAACAACAGTAGCGCCGACTCTGTATTTGTCATGGATACAACGAAAAATATTGCTGATTCTAATGGAGAATCCCAGGTGAGGATTATTAGTATAATGCATGGTTTGTGCACCCTTGTATGCTTTGCACGTATTTTGTTTTCCAATGCTAGATGATTGTCTTTGTTTCTAACCTTGAAAACTTTGCTCTTTTCTTTTTTCAAATAAGGTTCTTACTGACTTTAACTTCCTGTTCCTGTATAGAACATGATCCACCGTATGTCACCAGAAGGGGAGTGCATCAATGCAATGACGGCTAGTTTGCACGGAAGCTTCAAACGTCAAATGACTGAACAGAACACAGTAGACCCCGGATCACCAGTAGAACCGCAGTCTCAGACAAATACATCCGATTCAGCGGATCCTATTGTAAACAGTTTCACTAAATCAAGTATCACTTTTGCTCCTAATCAACTAGTGTCTCCCAATGGTACAAACTCAGTCACTAGTGGAATATTCTCGCCAACAAGCCAAATTAACTCTCCTGTTTCTAATGACACAATATCTTCTAAGAGCGGTGTATTTTCTCCTTTAAGTCAAACAAATAAAAGTGAGATCTTCTCTCCGGTATCTAGAAGTTCCCCAATATCAGCGAAAAATGTTTTTTCACCAACCTCCAATCAGACAATTATATCTCCAATGATGGGGAAAGAACGAGATAAAGTCATGTCTCCAAATACGAATACAGCAAGTACTACACCATCTGGTAGATCAAGGAGGAGTAAACACTCCCACCGAAAGGAGTCCAGACATTACCAGGTATAGTATAATAATATGATTTTAGAATGCAAATCATTTTATGTGCATTGTATATATAAATACTACTAATCGCACGACATTGTTTAATAACAAATAGCACAATATTGTAGTTACTTACCTACATAGTCTACAAGACGGCCCCAAATATTTTGAACTAAAATTTTTAATTTAGGTTGTTTTTCGCACATAACAAATTTTCTTGTAACTCCAAATGTCACATTTCAGGAATCAGACATCTTAGAATCTCCAGGGGTGTATTGTCGAAGTACGTTAATGGACAAAGTATCAGATTATGAAGATATTTGGGGACCAGAAAGTAATAATAGTTGCTCGACTTTCAAACCATTGAAAGTTGAAAATGAAAATAATATTCATAATGGTCTGATGAAAAGTAAAAGACCCGATCTTTTGCCAGACACTTTACGTAAGTAAAAATATTTTTTCAACAATGAATCACCATTGTTTTAAATAAGGTTGAAATTCATACGAAACGTACAGCAATTAGCAACTATTTTATAGACAATCATTTCGGTTTATTTAAATTACAGCTAAACTTAATGCAGCAAAAAGTACACAATCCATATTGGAAAAAGAAAATATGCATATTATAATCAATTCAACGGAAAGTCTAAATGAAAAGAAAACCCTATCGGATAGTTCACTGAAGAAAAGCTTTAAAGGTTCCAGTGAAATCATAGCAACTACAAACAGTAAGGGAGATATTATACCAAAGAGGCCGGATAAACTTAATATAGCTATGAATATGAACAAAAAACTGACTGAGGAGATCGAAGCTGTGATTAAAAGTAGAGAGAATTATAGTGCTGAAAGTATGGAGACAATGAAATTGGAAGATGATTGTGTCCTAAACTCTATTGGTGATGAATCTGAAAAGGACACTGCTGGCAGCCCGTTCTACGCTGATCCTGTAGATGCTTTAAAGGAAGTAAGTGCGTCTTTGAAATTGGAGCAATAACATGAATCTTTTAAATATCTGGAGTTAATTACTAAGAAAATATTTATTCTTCCGCAGGCTGCCTTACCACCAGTGCAACGACGAAAACTCCTGAGAGTAGGAGTGAACCTGTCCCAGCGCTACTCGGAACCACCGACTCAAAATCATCCGTACTACCCACTGCGCGACATGCATAGTATTGAGGAGCTTTCTCGTAAGTACCATATAAAGGCTGCTGGTGGCACAGAGCATTGTGCGAGAAAGTTAAATCATGAGCTAGAAAAAAATCCACCAATAGATCTGCACTGTGCGAGGCTATAAAAATGAAGCAATTATTTTGATTCATTGTTCCTCGCTCACCAGTCAGCTTCCCCTACCCTATAGTCGCAAGTTAATAGTACATTACTGTCGAGGCCGGAAATGAAGCAAATGACGGCCGAGTAATATTGGAAGTACGAGGCGAAGCCGAGTACTTCGTAAGTAATTTTAAAAGGACGAGGCGTCAGCCGAGTCCTTTTTAACTAAATGAGGCCGTTAATTGCTATTTCGGCCGAGACTTGTACAGTACTTTTCTCTCATTTGCGAGGAAATAATACACAAATTAATTCAACGGTATCTAATTTTCATTCGCTTCAATACGTCCGCGCGCGGTTCTTGTTCTATTTTCAAAGTTTTGAAAAAAAAAATGTGCATTCAGCCTTTATAATGATAAATATTTTGTACTTAAAAATACCTAATTTATGTAAGTGCGTGCTTAAAAACCTAGGTAGCATAATTTAAAAAATAAAAAGTGTCCAGCAATTTCTATTATTGTCGTGTTGCATATTACCGACCTGTTATTTCGTTGCGTATGGAAAAGAGCCGATTGTTGTTTTTTTTTTTTTTTAATAATGAACCAATTTTCAAGCATGTGGGAGAAAACGTAAATTATTGCTATCAAGATTAGGTCTCAATCTTCATCATTATTTTAATCTTATTTATTTTCTATTCCAGCATCATCCCCAAACACATCGTCTTCGGTGGACAATCTAATGTCACTGCGGACCAAGCCGAAGATGAAGCCGGTACAGCCTCCACGAGTCGCGACCAAGCCACCCTCAGGCAAGAACGACCAGACTTGGACCGTTGATTCCAGTTGGGAGTTTATAAGTCAGTGTAATGGAGATACTGTAGACCAGTAGATGCTGCTTATAAAATTTGCTATTGCACTCCCGACTCCATTAGTTTTAATTTACACTTTAGACTCCAAAGTTACAACGTTATTTTTGAGCGATCGAGAACAACAATCGAAGGGTACAGGGAAAGAACGTGCGATATCAATTTTTTCATGAGTTTTTGATGTCAATTTGTTATCAACTGAAGTTTGCGTTAAAGTATGGCTTCTTCGGGTTACAAAGAAAAAACGTCTATAGTCAGAGTAATATTAATTTTGTAGGAAGGAAAAAGAAAGAAAGAAAGAAAAAAAATTATTTCACACAATACAATACAAATCCTCTTTGACAACTGAGACACATACAAAAGAAAGAACAGGCATACATGAACAAGAAATAGATATAGTGAAGAAGTAACAAAGCGAGGAAAAAGTCATTGACAGTCATGCGCCATGTGTGTCTCAGAATTGTGACAAATGGGTGTCCAGCTTAGCATATTGCCAGAAAACTAAAAAAAAAAACATATAAAAACTTGCCATATCAATTATTTATACTAAAGAAACGTGCAATGTTTTTCAAAACGGCAAATAAATGCAATGCCATTATGAATCAAAGACAAAACGATGTTTTTTTTGGTCTGGAAATCTTTCAATCACCCTCAGCTATTAACTGTTCACTATAAAAATGCAACTGTGAAGATATTTACACAACTGACTTAGCAAGTTTTTCGTGTACCCTCAATCCGGTAGATGACTACTGTTAAAAATGCCCAAAAATTTTATAATAATTAAAAGGAGGTACAGAAAGGATAACATTGTAGAAAAAATAATCAAAATCCATGAAAAAATGGAAGAGATACACGCTTTTTAAGTTTTTGGAGGTGGCATTTTCTGTCCTTGTCATGCGAAACGGGCATTGTACAGAGAGATGTCAAGTAACTATGAAGGTTTTGAACAATGACGTCATTGTTTGATAGTGCTGTCTCTGTCTAATGGACAAATTTAAATCGCTTATAACTTGGACATTTTATGGAATATTTTAATGGTTTTTTCACTGTAGCTTATTTTTTTGAAACAGTTTCGAGATTTCTAATAAAAATGAATTTAAAAAAAATTGTCATCTTCCCTATTGTATGAAATATCGCATATGGCGCAAGAGCAATGTCAAGTAAACGATGTTCGCAACCGCTCAAAAAGAACGTCGTCTATTTGACGCTATAAAGAAATCAAACCCGCCCAAAATATGAAGGGGGTTTTGCTATTTGTATTTTGATTCATGTTTTTTTTATACTTTCTTGCTTTGATATTTTTTTTTATGTAAAGGTGCCCTAGATTTTTTTTTTTTTTTTTATTGTTTTTTTTGCGGTTGGTCAACAGATCGACGATACAGCCCTATTGAAGCCTATTGTTGAATTTAATGTGCACAATTAATTCTGTCAACTAGCCTAGGTCCGAAGAATCGGGGTACTGCAATCCGATTGGCCCTACCATGGCGGTTATTGGCTATTCACTAACGCGGAAGTATTTACGGCTCACAGAAGTGGTCGAAATTTATTTGAAATTTTCGAGTGACGAATAGTGATGCTGATGACTTAACAGATTTTTTGTCAGATGTGGTGAAAGAAATCGGCCACCTGTTAATCTAAGGGCTGTATGGTCGATGTATTGTATCTAATATAACAATCGATAATTAATAATCAATTGAATGAAGTTTCTTACAAAAAAAAAAAAAATATATTATAATTAAAAATTACAGATGCAATTGTACTTATTTGTTTACAGACAAAAACGACGAAGGTTCAAACAGTGAGAATGGTACATTCCCATCTCTGGCTGAGCAGGAGTGTCGGCTGAGTGCAGTCGACGATGGAACACAGCACTTGACTGTTCATCAAGTGGTTGCACAGAGGTGAATAAGACAATAGCTTTAATTTTTACATTACAGCAATATTCATTGCGTGGTTTATAATTGCCAATAAAACGGATTATCAAAACATGCAAAGCAATGAATATTGAAATCAACATGATTGCGATCTCGATTGAGTTACATAATTCGGCAGCAGGCAATGATATTTAAAAGTATAGGTATGTCATACCCTACCAAACCAACGAATAAATGTTCCGTACGCAGCGGCAGCAAATACACATAAACTAGTAAAAAATAAGTAAGTTGATTACTTCAAGTTACTTTCGTGTCATAATTGGAACACTTTCTGTACACACACGACGGCATTTTAGTTTTTTTGTCACCGGTCACGCTCGCCTTACTTGACACGGATTAATAGAAAAATGTCCTAATTAGGATGTTTTGGAGTCTTCAAATTGAGAGCTCAGTAGCATATCTGTACTTTTAAATATCATTGGCAGCAGGTCTCATCTAGTATGTACTTTTTGTGGATGTCAGCTCACCCGCCCCCGCTGAAAGCCTATTTTGTAATTTGCTTCTATCCGTTCACTGTTACTAATTGACTGACTGTATCAAAGCAATCGAAGGAAATCTGAACATTTACTTTAAAGGCTAGGTCAAACCAACTGCAGCGCATCACAGCGCAGCGCGTCGCGTTGCAGCAGGTAACGTAATGTATGAATTCGTTTGGGAGATGACACACCAAGCGCCACCGATGTGTTGTGTGATGTTGGTGCGTCATCTCCCATACTGTTTCATACATTACAACGTCACCTGCTGCAACGCGACGCTTTGCGCTGTGATGCACTGCAGTTGGTTTGTACGGGCCTTAAAACTGCGCTGAATAGTCTCCAATCTCCGTCAGCTGCAATTCCAGAAAACAAATACAACTTGATGAGAAAGGATAACGCCCACGGATGGGCCCATTTTTGGCGCCTGTCAAAACTGTATGATATTCAAAAATTACGTCTTATTTTTTTATGATTATTTGTTTTTTATCAACATTTCTTTAACCCTAGCATTAAATAACATAATAAATATGTATTAAACTGAATCGTAAGTATATCCTCCATTCAAACCGAACGAAAATGTTGCCAGTTATCAGACTATTTCAACAAATAATCGGAATCGATTCTAAATAGCGATACTTCTATGAATTTACTTTTACTGTGTTTCAGATGCTATTATACTAGACTTATCTTGATTGATTGATTTCTTATTTTTTCTTTCCACAATTTATATCTTTAGATTTCGGTTCGCATTCGTAAATCCGTTAAAAGTTATAAAAAATCACTCATATGACGTCAAATCAAAAGAAATTGCAAAACATATTTTTGAAATCTTTTAGTACAGAAAAATAAGATGATTCTTTGCTATGCAATACCTATGCATTTATTGTAAATATTGTTATTATCATTTTAAAGTAACTGAAATATTACTTAGAAAATAGATATTAATTAATACATCCAAAAACTTAAAAACTTGCATGTTATTATTTAAAAAATACTACAAAATCGATTTCAAAAATCGATTATCAAAATAATCATATCTTGCAACACCATACATGGTGTCTCTGGATGTCCTTATGGGTGCGTTCAGTTATATCGCCCGACGATGCACGGAGCGTACTTATCAATCAGTTAAGGAGTTGGAATAAATTAGATTTCTCTTAAACCAGGTTGAAAAAATTAAAATCGTTTGCAGAATAATAAAAGATAATTCTTGGTCTACAAAATAAAACTAAAACCGCCGTGACATAGCAATTTTTTTTGAGGGGTCTAAAGCTCCTAAGAGAATGGGCATTGTCCTTTCCTTTACGAGCCTAAAATTATTTTAAAATGCCAATGCCTTCTTGTCTTCGATAGATTTCCTGATTTGCGGCTGAATGCAGAACCCACAATGCTACCAGAGGAAGTCAGATCGCCACCAAGAGCTTCGTGCTATGACAACGTTCACGATCTAAGACCGTTATCTGAACAGGTAATTAAGAAACTAATCTATCACACTGTCAATTCGTTAGCATTTTTTTAACTGTTTACTTACCAATTTACTTAGGACCGTGAACCGCATTTCAATGGTAAACAACCCATTATAAGCGGAACTGGCATACAATGCACATAAATTAAACTTAAAAAGAAGTAAAAACCGACTTCAAAAAGAATTAAATAATTTGTGTGTAGAAAGAGTATTTAATTAGAGATTTCCCTCTAGGTACAGTAGGTATATCTTCTCTACTACCAATTCTGTTCTAAAACAAAGTACCTATGTCAAGTTTATTGCATAAATGCAAAAAGGAATATATCATTTATTATTTCCCTAATTTCCTATGTTACTATTAATATTCACTTTCCTGAAAATACTTTTCATATTTATTTAGTTGTAAACTAGTCTCATATTACATCACGTATTCCTTTCTCTTTCTTTTCCCTTTCTTTATTAAATAATAAATATTGCTTACTCATCATCCTTCTCATGGTATGGTACAACATATTTTCATTTTGGACCGGCCGGTCATTTTATCATTATATTTATTTATAATGATGTACACTTTTTTTATAAGTCGACTTTTATTCATCATTTTATTATCATTATTATAAGGACCATGATTTAAGACTCTCTCGGTCTCCAACAGTTCTCACGGAGGAAAGCTCGTTCGCACCATGATCGAATCTGAAGGACCTGGCCTTATGTACCTCTTTAAATGTGTACCACTTTATACATCGCATTCAAAACACAAAATTAAATACATCTCATCTAAATTGAATAATTTGGTATGCAAGTTCTCCGGCGCTCTCGGGTGATCAGTCCGGTGACGTGTCAGAGCCTTATGTACCAAAACATTCCCTTCTACTTTTAATAAAATCCTTTAATCATACCAAAACATTATTTCAAAGTAACGTCATCATAATGAGATAACTATTAAACCTATCCATTATCCATATGCATTTATATGGGGGAAGGCACGTCACACACTACACTTCCCCCGTTTATTTAAAAGAAAAAAAAAAATTTTTTGGTTAGGAAGTAAGTCAGTTTTAACTTTTTTTAAAGTTTATTTTACATCTCTCATATTCGGTAAGTAGGTCCTTATTACCCCCAAATGGGGCTTGTAGGTAACCAATTAGCGCTCTAGGGTAATAATGTAGCTAGAAAAGCCCTAGGGCGGTAAGTAATTAAAAAAAAACTCTTCACTCTTTCAAAAAGTTCGCGTACATCTAACCATCATAATGGCAATAGACATCATGCATTCAGCCCAATGACAAAAGAGGTCGCGTCGCTATTCAGCCATGTCTTCGTATGAGTATAACAGTCATCAATTTTAAATACCGAACGGCGAAGCTCAATTTCGTTCTTGAAAAAAAAAATTCATAAAAAGATGAAAAAAGCGCGGGGTGCCAACGCCGAAAATTGTATTTACGCGATTGGTCGACAGTCGATGCTCGTCGTCTATTGGACAATTAGGTGTCATTCGGCTACCGTACACTATCGGTTCAACTTTATTGACTCGCATTTTCGAATTTAAAACAGTTTATTTTTCTTTTGTTGTAATTAAAAAACACCTGTCCCTAAAATTTGAAAATTGTTCTCATTTCACTATAAATTTTAACTAATAAAATATTTTATTCTTGTAATGCCGGTTTTTTTCTACTTACCTCACAATCGAGATGTAAAGCAGAGTAGTTAGCTCGGGTGTAAGCATCAATTGCACCCTCGAACTATAGGCGCCCTCGCTGCGCTCGTGCGCCTAAATATCTCGGGCTGCAATTGATGCCTTACAGCCCTTGGCTACTAATCTACTATTATTTTCTATTTTTAGTGGCATTAACAATAGAAAGACAAGCGATTGCTGCAATCCCTGTTGATTTTCTGTCATCCATTGAAGAGTTCCTTTCTTTATCTCCAAAGATCTTGACAACCTCCTCGTTTTTTGAAGTCTATTAAAAACAGGCTCTGCTTATACTGGTTTTGTTACCATCAAAATGCGCTTGACTGTACCTATCTAGAACAGATGTATCAGTTTTTCTCCTATCATCGTTTACTGTTGGACATAGCTCTCTCTCAAGTGACATTGAAGTAACCGTTTGTCTTCTTTTCATTATAAATTCTTCAGGTCAACTTTAAGGTACAATTCTGACACCGGCGACAGTGACCGACCATAGCTGCAACTGTTGTCGCCAACTGCAAGCGACACTAGTAGTTCTTATACATTTTCTATGAGATTACATAACACAATCAGCCCATGATTGTACCACTGCTGGACACAGGCCTTCTCTCAGAATGAAAAGGTTAAGGCCGTAGTTAATCACGCTGAACCAGTGCGGGTTAGCAGATTACAAACACTATCAAGAACTATATGGAGCACTCTCAGGTGTGCAGGCTTCCTCACGATGTTTTCCTTCACCGTTAAAGCAAGTGATAATCAAATTCAGATGTGCACATGGATTCGAGAAGCCAGAGTTGCGGGCCGGGTTTGAACTCGGACCCTCCTGTATGGAAGGCAAGCTTTCGGCCAATAGGCGGTCACTGTTAGTTCCTATACAACGTGTATCAGAAATGCGTGTTCATATTTTAAGAGCTCATTCAGAGCATAGCATAGAACATGTTTTACTATGGGACCAACCCTTAAATCTCGAAAAAAAAACTGTTGTTCCTTACATTTTGTCGAGCCACATCGATGATTTAGAAGGGAACAGCTGATATTTTTTTCACGATTTCAGGGTTGGTTCCATAGTAAAATTTGTTCTATGCTATGCCCTGAATGAGCTCTTAAAATATGACCACCCATTTCTGACACACGTTGTTACGTAAGATGAGTGACCAGTAACCGGTCCCTAAACCGTCGCGAAATCGTCGCGCGATCGAGTCGCAGATTTGGTATTACGTACGCGAAACTGCCTCGGTCGCGGTCCGGTTTCAAATTCGTCGCTCACAACGAAATCTTAATAGAAACTAGCGCCACTGGCGACCGACGCGGCGACGGCAGTAACCGTTCAAGGTTTATTTAGTTTCATGTTTCAGTCAGCTGGTATCAGTGAAGTGAGAGGTGCTTTGTGAGAGTTATTTTTATAAATAATGATGATTATTTGAATACACACATGAGCCTATTAGTGTTATGTGGAGTCACAGTGTTCTCAATGTTTTGTTTATATTCAACTAATTGATAACAATACGATAATGGAGCCACGATGTTTCTATCATTTAGTTTTAGTACCTAGGTACTTGTAACTATTTTCTCTCGCTTCCTTTTCAGTCATCGCCTAAAAAAGTAAAAATGCCCTAGCCATAATCCAATAAACGTAAGTAGGTGCCTACATAAATGAAAGCAAATATTATCACTAAACTGTTACAAAACAATTTCACTAAAACACCACTTTTTGACCTGGTGAAGGTTGTGGGAATCCGCTGGATGCGGAAGGCACAGGACCGGTCGTTGTGGCGATGCTTGGGGGAGACCTATGGCCAGCAGTGGACGTCTTTCGGCTTAAATGATGATGATGATGACCACTTTTTGACTTCGAGCATTAGATTTTATATAATAAAATTCTTTTAAAGTAATATTGACGAACTTCTACTACTTTTACTTGATATAAAGGTCAAATAACTGAATAGAAACTACTCAGAAACTGTCATTTGTCTGGTTTCTCTTTGACAGTTCAAATTCCTCTACAGTCCCCGTCGCGTCGCGGTCGCTGCGCTTACGTAGTACGAATTTTGGAGCTTTCGTAGCGATTTTCAGTTACGGTTCAGTTTCTGGTTTCGTTTTTAGTGTCTCAGTTACTCGCTTGGGGCAGCACAGTCGGTAACTCGATGCGTGGTGCGAATTTGATTATGACAGTAACTATTTCGTAATTATCACCGGTCGCTAGGTGGTTTCAGCTTAGATAGTCAGGGTGCCGAGCGCGTTGACACTGTCGCCTATAAAATACCTAGGATCTGCGGCTGTAAAAAAGAGTATTATTATTTAAACATTTGTTGCTGATACTAAAATAGTTTTAACATATTAAATTAAATTCTAAAACATCGGCACCCTGACTATCTAAGCTGAAACCACCTAGCGACCGGTGATAATTACGAAATAGTTACTGTCATAATCAAATTCGCACCACGGATCTAGTTACCGACTGTGCTGCCCCAAGCGAGTAACTGAGACACTAAAAACGAAACCAGAAACTGAACCGTAACTGAAAATCGCTACGAAAGCTCCAAAATTCGTACTACGTAAGCGCAGCGACCGCGACGTAACAGGGACTGTAGAGGAATTTGAACTGTCAAAGAGAAACCAAATAAATGGCAGTTTCTGAGTAGTTTCTATTCAGTTATTTGACCTTTATATCAAGTAAAAGTAGTAGAAGTTCGTCAATATTATTTTAAAAGAATTTTATTATATAAAATCTAATGCTCGAAGACAAAAAGTGGTCATCATCATCATCATTTCAGCCGAAAGACGTCCACTGCTGGACATAGGCCTCCCCCAAGCAACGCCACAACGACCGGTCCTGTGCCTTCCGCATCCAGCGGATTCCCACAACCTTCACCAGGTCAAAAAGTGGTGTTTTAGTGAAATTGTTTTGTAACAGTTTAGTGATAATATTTGTTTTCATTTATGTAGGATAAACGTAAGTAGGTGACTTACGTTTATTGGATTATGGCTAGGGCATTTTTACTTTTGTAGGCGATGACTGAAAAGGAAGCGAGAGAAAATAGTTACAAGTACCTAGGTACTAAAACTAAATGATAGAAACATCGTGGCTCCATTATCGTATTGTTATCAATTAGTTGAATATAAACAAAACATTGAGAACACTGTGACCCCACATAACACTAATAGGCTCATGTGTGTATTCAAATAATCATCATTATTTATAAAAATAACTCTCACAAAGCACCTCTCACTTCACTGATACCAGCTGACTGAAACATGAAACTAAATAAACCTTGAACGGTTACTGCCGTCGCCGCGTCGGTCGCCAGTGGCGGTAGTTTCTATTAAGATTTCGTTGTGAGCGACGAATTAGAAACCGGACCGCGACCGAGGCAGTTTCGCGTACGTAATACCAAATCTGCGACTCGATCGCGCGACGATTCCGCGACGGTTTAGGGACCGGTTACTGGTCACTCATCTTACGTAGTCAGCCCGCGGGTTTCCCGCACCCTAACTATCTAAGCTGAAACCACCTAGCGACCGGTGATAATTACGAAATAGTTACTGTCATAATCAAATTCGTACCATGGATCGAGTTACCGACTGTGCTGCCCCAAGCGAGTAACTGAGACACTAAAAACGAAACCAGAAACTGAACCGTAACTGAAAATCGCTACCAAAGCTCCAAAATTCGTACTACGTAAGCGCAGCGACCGCGACGCGACGGGGACTGTAGAGGAATTTGAACTGTCAGAGAGAAACCAGACAAATTGTAGTTTCTGAGTAGTTTCTATTCAGTTACTTGGCCTTTATATCAAGTAAAAGTAGTAGAAGTTCGTCAATATTATTTTTAAATAATTTTATTATTTAAAATCTAATGCTTGAAGACAAAAAGTGCTGTTTTAGTGAAATTGTTTTGTAACAGTTTAGTGATAATATTTGTTTTCATTTATGTAGGTACCTACTTACGTTTATTGGATTATGGCTAGGGCATTTTAACTTTTGTAGGCGATAACTGAAAAGGAAGTGAGAAAAAATAGTTACAAGTACCTAGGTACTAAAACTAAATGATAGAAACATCGTGACTCCATTATCGTATTGTTATTAATTCGTTGAATATAAACAAAACATTGAGAACACTGTGACCCTACATTACACTAATAGGCTCATGTGTGTATTCAAATAATCATTATTATTTATAAAAATAACTCTCACAAAGCACATCTCACTTCACTGACACCAGCTGACTGTAACATGAAACTAAATAAACCTTGAACGATTACTGCCGTCGCCGCGTCGGTCACCAGTGGCGCTAGTTTCTATGAAGATTTCGTTGTGAGCGACGAATTAGAAACCGGACCGCGACCGAGGCAGTTTGGCGTACGTAATACCAAATCTGCGACTCGATCGCGCGACGATTTCGCGACGGTTTAGGGACCGGTTACTGGTCACTCATCTTACGTAGTCAGCCCGCCGTTTTAGTGGTCAGCGTGTCCTGTAATACGTAGGCCTCTTCCAGCTGCTTAAAAAAAGAGTACATCCATGGCGTTTCTCGCCGTTTCTTCTCCATAGGACCCACAATTTGGAACCGTACGACTATCGCCTGGCGTTTTAAAAGTGCCTGTAATTAGGTTTATTTGCAAAAAAAAAAAATTGAATTTGAATTGTAGCTGCAGCTGCGGTCGGTTGCTGTCACCGGTGTTGGAATTAGTAAATAGTTTTACTAACATGTTTTCTATGTTTTGCAGGCAAGCGACGATGGGACAGTGTTTTCCGAACCGTGGGACAGTTCACAGTGGGATGGATTGATACCTCCATCGAATGGCCATCAACTTTATGATAATGTAAGTATTACATACAACGTGTTATTGAAACAGCTCAAAACCTGAAACTAGTTTGTTCAGAATCGAAAGTACATAGTTTCTTTTTATAGGTTAATTTGTACCAAATAAATATTTTTTTATCATGCGGATTCTAACACTCATATTCTTAGTTATTTCCTCAAACGTTTCTAGACTCAAACTCACGCAAGGATGCCTTCAATGGTTCCGTCGCGTCTATTGGAATAAATAAGACAACAAAAATTATCAATCTTCTAAAATTGATGAAATTAATAATTACTTGCCATTTCTATTTATTACAATAAAAATTAGTTAAGATGTCTGAGGTTTTCAGTTATACACGGTGAATTTTCGTTGGTTTTGGAAACGAAAAGGGGTCATTGTACTCATCATTATGAACAACATTGGCTATGGGACCAACCCTGAAATCGCGAAAAAAGATCTGCTGATTCCTTTATTTTGTCAATTTATGTGAACACAAGTGTAGGCATCAGCTGACATTTTTTTTTCTGGGTTGGTCCCATAGTTAAAGTTGTTCATAATTATGAGTACAATGACCTCTTTTTGTTTCAAAAACCAACGAAAATCCACCGTGTATAAGTAACACGATAAGATAAAATCACCTTTCGAATTGTTCGTTCTGTTTTTTTTACATTATTTGTTTACGAAATAAATGTTTACTTTGGGAAATGTTTAACCATGTTTTTATCTTAAATTGTAAACTTTACAAAATATGTAGGTACTTAAAGAAATTGATAAATTAGCAAGGTGATTAGTGTTAGGTGATTACTCTTTGTTATTCTCTAACAAAAATATGCTAATAGTAAAATAATTATTAGAGATTACTAAAAAAATCTTATAATTTATTTTTATTTTTATAGTATAGTATGGCGAAACGAGCTAAAGGCCAACCTGATGTTAAGTGGTTACCTTTGCCCATAAAAACTGCAATACCACCTAGGATGTTGCCTAAATGGTACCGCAAGTCGGTTCGCCAGACTGAGACATGAAGGTGGAAAGTCTCATGTGATTATAATTTCACCGGCACCCGTACCCTTCAGACCAAAACACAGCAATGCAAGCATCACTATTTGGCGGAAAAGCAGGAATGGTGGCAGTACTTCGCCGGACGAGCTCTTTCACAAAGGAGCTCTACTACTACCAAAATGTTTATAATAGAACTTATTTATTACTCCTTTTCGTATAACATGGACCTATATTTTTATGTAAGGACGAGCCATGTGAGTGGGAATCTCCAATCCCGAGGAGAGGACCAGCGGCTGCCACGAGGGCAAAGAGCTTCAGGGACCGACTGGATCCTCTACTAGGTAAGCTATTTTATCTATTATTTATCCAGAAATAGTCTCTTCGTAATGTTCACTTAAAATCAACATAATGCCAAAAAAACCGGCCAAGAGCATGTTGGGCCATGCTCAGTATTATAGGGTTCCTTAAGTAGGTGTTACAAACAAATCAAATCGAATATTAATCATGGCTATTTTAGTTTTTGCAATAGACAGCAGCATTGGCAACTCATAGAGTGTTGTTAGTAGCCGCCGCTAGATGGCGCTATAAAGTGCCAAATGCAATAGATGGCAGCATTGGCGACTCAGAGAGTGTTGTTACTAGCTGCTAGATGGCACTGTACAGCGCCAAATTTAAGAAGTGTGTCATTTCAATATAACACAAAGTTACTTTTCGTGATTTTTTTAAATAGAAAATAGCTAAAGGAGCATTATTTGCTAAGATTATTTTTCTCTAAGGTCAATGATCTTTGAACTAGGACGTTTTAAGTATTTTTCAGTTTTCTCTCTATAACTCAAAAATTTATAATCAAATTATACTCGAAATAATTTTAAAAGAGAGTTTTTACAAAGGTCTATCAATGTGGAAGATTATAAGTTTCTACGTTGCATAGTTTAGAAATGGCTGGGGGGGGACACATTGCAAGCCACTTTGGCGGGCTATATTTCTCAGATGGTACACCTGATAAAAAAGTGATGTTTGAAACATTGCCTTCATTTTAGTAGACCTATTCAATGATACCCCACACAAGGGGGGTGCAGCGAAAACAAATTTTTCATCCCCATTTCACATGTATGGGCGCCACCCCTAAAATACGTAATCACGATTTTTTTATTCCTTTAAAATTCAGATCTAGACTATTTTTTAGTAAAATTTCATTTACTTATGATTATAACTGTAGAAGTTATTAAGCTGTAAAGGATTAGGACAGACGGACAGACGGACGGATATGACGAAACTATAAGGGTTCTTTGTAGGACTACGGAACCCTAAAAACGAATGAGTTTTCGACTGAAGTAAAACATCACTAAAAAAAATTTTTCATCCCCATTTCACATGTATGGGCGCCACCCCTAAAATACGTAATCACGATTTTTTTATTCCTTTAAAATTCAGATCTAGACTATTTTTTAGCAAAATTTCATTTACTTATGTTTATAACTGTAGAAGTTATTAATCTGTAAAGGATTAGGACAGACGGACAGACGGACGGATATGACGAAACTATAAGGGTTCTTTGTAGGACTACGGAACCCTAAAAACGAATGAGTTTTCGACTGAAGTAAAACATCACTAAAAAAAATGCGTTTTCGCACCTCCCTCTCTCTTGTCCCTACAGTAATATACGAAACATAACTCTGTCTCTTTCTATCTTCACTAACTTATATCTCCCTCTCAACTGCCGTTCGCCTCGCCCGATCACACTTTTCGTCACGCATTCACCAGCTTACCCCCCAAGTCAAACATGCGTAAAAAGTTTTACTTCAAAAAGATTTTAGTGTTTTTTTAGACCGTTCATGAATAGTATAAACCATTAGAAACATTTTACATACATTTCACAGTGTACCAAATAACAAATGAAAAAAAAAATGAAAAAAAATAATGAATTAATGAATGTAATGAATGAAATTAATGTGTTATTAATGTTTGTTATCTTAGTTTACTAAGATATTTGTTTAAGTTTTTCATTGTTACTAACAAAAATGATTATGGAATGTTGTTTTCTGAAAATATTTTATTTTTTAATATTATTATGTTTTAAATACACTTATTCAGTGTCATGTAACATCAAATTAAAAAAGTATATCTTTCCTTTCTCGTTGAAAGTAAAATTTCCGCGCTCCGAAAACTGTAACTGAAAGAACTGAAACTACCCATGGAAGACGAATTAATACTACGTCAAGGCACGTGTCGCGAAGTTCAACTATTTACTCACGTTACACAACGAACTCATAACACACTATGTAAATATATTTTAATACAGGCTACGAAAATTTACCACTCATTTAGATTACACTAAAACAGCATAATCACTCTTAAATCGTCTGTAAACAGTATACACGAGTGTTTCATAAAAGTCACTTTTAGGTCATTGATACCGACACGTACCCTTTTCTGAGTTTTCTGGTATTTAAACATTTTAGTAACAATATCTATCTCTGTTCCGTGTGGTGCCGGACGTAAAGAATTGCTCCACCCTATATCGTCTCATGGGTGTCGTAAAAGGCGACTAAGGGATTCGCCAGAGGATGGGCAGCAACGTTCTCTGAGTTGTTAACCAACCTACTGCGATCGCCAACCCACCTGCCAAGCGTGGCGATTATGACATATCCCCCAACATTTTCTTGGGGGAGGCCTATGTCCAGCAGTGGACGTTTTAGGCTGAAATGATGATGATGACGATCTATCTCTGTGCAGTGTTTCACTGTGTATTACTTCTCGCAAAATTACAGATGTTCTCTGGACAATGCAGACAGATATGAAAATAATCAATTTTTACATATCATTGACAAATAAATTAATTTAGTAGAGCACACACATTAGGACCGCGGCGCACATCTGTTATCAATTACAACATTAACTCTGTAAATAAATAAATAATGGCTAAAGGGCAAAGGTTTGCGCGTGCCGTGAATTTCTCAGAGATACTCGGTATCTGGTACTGTGCAGTGACCATAGATATTATACTTATGACAGTCGCTTTTCAACCCGCGTCGGAACAACATTAGACTTAAGACGCGCTCCCTGTGTGAATGAGAAACTCCCGTTTTAGGTCTTTTGTTCACGCGGGCAAAAACCGCAGGATTATCAGCCATGAAGTGGTTCAAAAAGTTGTTCCAAGGAAAGTGCGGGAAACAGAGTGAAAAGAAATCAGGCCCCAGCAAGGAAGAGCGCTGGTTGAACAAGTTTGATTCCATGAAACATGTCATGCCTCTGGAAGAAGATATCACGATAGCTGATGAAGCTTTAGAAGTTTTAGATGTGTACGTGCCAGTGTCTAGTGAAGTGTACGCGTTGACAACCATAAGAAACTTTAGAGCTGATACTCTAAACGACTTCGTTTGTGAAAGTGATTGGGTGTTAGTCTCCCGAAAACAGTTGTTGGAACCTAGGTTCCAACAACGGCTGAAGAAAACGGATACATTGACCGATCTGTGCAGATCTTTAGCTGAAAGAAGTGTCAATAAGAGACGAGCAGAAGTAATTGCGAAACCACCCAACTGCCATTGCGACGTATTGAGTTCGTGCGAAAGTGAGAAACCGTTACGTTCAAGTTCTTTTCGACGAATAATTAACAGTTTTAAAAGATTCTGGCGACACCTGTATCACAGAGTAAAACATTGCAAAATATTTAAAACTGAAGACATAGTCGAAATTCCGTCCGAAGACCCTCTAGAGCCATTCCACTCCACTAATGCGTATTTATGTAGGTAATAATTATTTAATTTCATATACTAACTATGTTCAAAGCTCTATTAGATTCAAGATGTCTATAATTATCACGAGAATTAGGTTGCGACGATAAATATATCACTTTATTGTTATAATGAGTACTAATAACGTGTCGTAATTCGTCTAATATTAATAACAATATTGACAATAAAATATTAATTACTCAGGGCTTTCAGTTATCTGTCATCAGTCTCAAAGTAACTATTCATCTTTGTAATGGAATGAGTAATCCTATGATTAGGTAATGTTTTCACATCATTATGAGCAACAAATTCTCATTAGTACTTTTTGCATTAATTTAATTTCAAAAATATTTTTGAACACTAAAATAAAAATAACTATACTGCAAAAAGTGGAAGAAAGCAATCGGGAGACCTTGCCTTGCCCTGCAGTGGGACCAAACAGGCTCATACAAAAAACTTTGCAACTTTACCCTGCAGTGGGACAAAACAGGCTCGTAAAAAACTTTTCCCTTCAGTGGGTTAAATCAAAACAGGCTCATAAAAATACTTTGCCCTACAGTGGGAGAAAACAGGCTTATGAAAAAACTGTAAGTAGTAAGAATTTGTTGTGATTTTGGTGTATGCATTAAAGTAAAAAATAACAATATTTTACTCATTAGTTTTATAGATTTATTAGTTCAGAAGCCTAGCTATCTACCTTACACTATATATCAACAGGCGCAAAGCTGCTGGCGACCGCAAAACATTAAAAAATCCATTGCGTTTGATTATCCGTTCACGCAAATTATAATAAAATTATGAATTAAAGTACAATTGACCATCTTTTAATAAAAATTATGAATCATTAGGGTTCACAGTAGAGTAGAGTAGGTATTTAATCATTATCATTTCAACCGAAAGACGTCCACTGCTTGACATAGAGCTCCAAATATGACCTAAAAGCGATGGATCACAAAACAAAAGTTAACAACACACCCACAAAAACCACAACCATACAACAACACACTAGGTATACCATTGTCCTTGTATGCTTATCACCATGCTGATTCACTGTCTAATGACACAGGACCTGAACCGCAAAGGCAGATATGGGTCAAAAGCCCCCTAAGTCTGATGTTCGCACACATTATTAATTATATCGATACATCTAGATTACGAGAGGTCATTATTTCCGACGAGCATTTATCGTGCATGTTATATGTACTGTACACGACACAAAGACAAATTTTACTAGATATAATAGAGAGTAGGTAGGTATCACGAACATTCAATTTTGTTTTGCGTTATCAGGTACACATGCCATACACTTAGAACCATACAATGTACTTATTTTTAAAAGGATTATTTTCTCATATTTCTTACTTCTGCAAACTTTTATGGCCAATGTACGGTCAGGATCCTTCTCGGTGGTACATTTTGTCGACAGAATCCCTTGAACGAATCCTACTACATTAAACGTACCTACGGCTGCTATCGAACATTGAGTGCAAGCGATTTTAGCCTTAGTGGTTCACCGAAAAGATTTCTGACGGTACAATACACGATTTTTCTTCATCTGTTTTCCAGCCTTTTCTCAATTATGTTAGGGTCGGCTTCCAGATTAACGACTGAACATCGAACCCCCGCAACCCAGTTAATGGGTCATCCTAAGGTTAGACCACAGCTGTCAGACTTTCAAGCTTCTGACTATCCGTAACGTCTGCCATAGATATTCCCGGGACTATAACCGGGACTGACAGCTTAACCAGCTCTCCGAGACACTGAAAGGGTCTCAATGTGCAACGAAACGGTCCCCCATCCAAGGACTGACCTTGGCTAGTGCAGCTTAATCTTGCAGATCTATACAATCCACGTGATTATTACTTAGCTAGGAGACCCTACATATACACACACTACCCGACTGCGGTCATTATCCCCTCAAGCGTTTATTAAAAAAAAAAAAAAAATGGCGTTCGCGTCCTTGAACTTGACTTGGCCCCCGCCCATTTTGTACCTACTTGCATTTCTTATAAGATTTTTCAATATTCTAATAAGAAACCCATACAATCTCGATAATATTTCCTACCTATTTTTACAATTTTCATGTAATTTGCATGAAAACAAAAAAATTACAAAGAGGGTAGAAAAATATTTTTGCAAATGGCGGCAATTTGAATTTCGTCAACTTTAAACCCTAATTTAGACGTGAAAATTGTATGAAGATGTCAAAAACTGTACAAAAATAGAATCATAATTTATTCTACTTGCATATTGATGGTTATCCAATAAAATAATTGTTATCCATTTACAAAAAATAAACCTTGTTTTATCACACACGTTGAAGTACTTCCGATAACAAAATCCCGGCATAATAAAGCACATTAAGTGGTTTATTTATTTATTTGAAATTTTGGTTGCCTTGTGCGTTTAAATGGTAGCCCTGTTATTCCTGAACAACATAACATATAAATAAGGTTGATAGATGGCTTTATCTCGTAGCAAAAAACGATAAGATAAGACTTGGTAAGACTTGCCGCCAGGCGGCAGCTATCGCTTTCGCCCAAGGAATTCCATTACCGTCCGCAGCCATTAAACGCTATAGTGGTATTCCAAAATATATTTGAAATCGCAAAAAATAAAAAACTGATTATCTTATTTTTTTAACATCATTACATAAAAAAAATATGAGGAACAAAGTACACACGTAACAATTTAATAACTTCTTAATTTTTCCAAGTAGCAGCGGGCAGAGTACGTGCGCTTCGTGGTGGTCGCCAGACGCGCGGCGCGGGCGCAGCATTGCGTGCGTACGCGTTGCACCTCGCGCAGGACAAGAGTACAACATTCGCGCAGAATATCGACAACTTTATCGCGTGCACGCTTGATTCTAAGGATACTAGTCCCCAGGTACGAAAACATAATAAAGACATTTATCAATATCGGTACTAATAATACCATCAACCGTACAGTTAATGATATACGCCTTTTGTTGAATATCTACATCATCATCATCAGCCTATATTAGTCCTCTGCTGGAAATATGCTTCCCCAATGTCCAACAGAATATTAATGCGTACAATTAATTCTGTTAACTAGCCGAGGTACTAGGAATCCGGGTACTGCACTCCGATTGATCCTACCAAGGCGGCTATTGGGTATTCCCTAACGTGGAAATATTTACGGCTCACATAAGTGGTCGAAACGAATTCGAAATTTTCTAGTGACCAATAGGCGTGACGTAGACCTATAGCAGATCTATTATTCAAATGTGTTGACAGAAATTGGTCGTCTGAGCCCCTAGTATTAGTTTTTGCGGTATCGTTTAGTTAACGTTATCGTGGTGTTATCGACAAATTTTGTATGGGAGTGTTTAGTTCCAATTACGCAAAAGGTAGCGCTGGAAAAATTCCCATATCAAATTTGTCGATAACTATACGATAACGTTAACTGCACGATACCACGAAAACTCATGCTAGGGGCTCTGTTCTGTGTTGAGAGGTCTAAGAATCTGTATGGTTGGTTTTAAATATAGACCAAATTGTGATATTGGGCGTAGCTAAAGGTTCTGGGGCCCCAGGACAACTAGTGACTGATTCGAGGTACCCCTTTGCAAACTTATTCTGAGGTTAGTATGATCGAGTTGGCTCGGGGTATCAACTCGAATCCCGACTGCCCCGAAGGTATTTAGACAATACGGCCCTGCTCATTTGATTACACAAATAGTGGATACTATCGGAAGGTTATTGATATTGTTAAATCATCATTAGCCTGTATCAGTCCACTGCTGGACAAAAGCCTCTCCAATGGCACGCCACTGACCAATGTCAGTGGTGGTACCAGCCACCATGCCAATATCATCGCTCCGAGTCTGAAGTCTGAAGACATCCTACTCAATATTTACCAATTCGCGGTCTTCACTCAAGAACACGTCTACTCCAACGGCCATAGGTTCTTCGGCTGATATGGCCAGCCCACTACCATTTCAGCTTGGCGATCCTGTATTGCTTGCTCATACTGTTAAGTATATAAAAAATGTTTAATTTTCAGGTTATGATGCGCAACATGAGACAGTTCATGTCTGGAATGAAAAACTACCTGGTCAAACATGGAGAGAGGGAGTTTGAGAAAGAAGTAGAAAAGGAAAGACTGAAGGTAAGACAGTCATCAGTGTCATCACTAATCATTATAATTTACGAGAGTATAATAAAATGATTCAATATTCTATTTTCAGTGAAATTATTCAACAAAAGTATTTATTTTATTGATAAGTAAAAATAAAAATGCACTTTGTCATCGTGAGATAAGGAAACATCCTTTTCATTTGTAAAAATAAATTCTCGTAATTATTATTAATAACTCTGCACTGTTAGATAAGGGATTGCCCTTGGACGCTACTCCAATATCCTTAGAAAAGGTAATATTCACGTTTTAACAGACCTAACTATATAACGTGAAAAATTGGAAAAAATACCTGGAAAATTGGATTTTAGAGCTTTTACATTCTTAGTAGGTATACCTATACCATGATGTACGATAGGGTAGTACTTAGTACTTACTAGTTCCATGACTGTATATCATACAGACCAGTAAGCCTAAAAACGCCACATAAACAAAGTTTTGTATAAGAACACAATCATAAGATATTAGTGGGGGATAAGGAGCGGTCGGCGTGTTATGATTGGTTGCCTCAAAAATTTGGTGGTATGATTGGTGGCGCTCGTTGACGGATTGAGGTACTGATTGGCAGTGGGGCGGCTCTTATAAAATGTTACTGCACAAGCTTGATTATCGCGGCTATCCGTCTCATAACTGGTGTATATAGACTGGTCTGTCCGACATACCCCGGCGGAGGCCTTCTTCAGATGAAGGGTACCTTATCATTATCATCACCAGCCCGTTACTGTCCCACTGCTGGCCACGGGCTTCTTCTCAGAATGTGAAGGTTAAGGCTAATGACCTACTGCGGGTTGGCGGACTAACACACCATCGAGAACTGTTGTAACGAGGACCACGACGTGACACTGTATGGAGCACTCTCAGGTGTGCAGGCTTCCTCACAATATTTTCCTTCACCGTTAAAGCAAGTGATAATCAAATTTCCCTCCTAGTCAAATTCTGATCCACACATGAAAAGTCAGTGGTGCGGGCCAGGTTCAAACTCAGACCCTCCTGCATGGGAGGCAAGCGCTCAACCGCTGGGCAACAGTTTAGGGTACCTATCCATGAGGATTTCCACTCTTAAACAAAAAAAGGCTTACTTATTTACTACTACTTAATTCGTCACCGTTTAGACCGAAGAAAAGCTGGCGGGATGATCTGGATATTTTTTTCAAGAATTGGACTGAAGAAGCTATTGATACGGAAGTTTGAAAGAACATGGGGAGACCTTTGCCCAGCAGTGGAACAGTCATCATCATCCTCCGAGCCTTTTCCCAATTATACTGGGTTCGGCTTCCAGTCTAGCCAGATGCGGCTGAACATCAGTATTTTACATGGAGCGCCTGCAATCAGACCCCCGCAACCCAGTTACTGGGTAATACTGACATTCGGAGGTTAGACCAGTTGTCAGACTTTCAGGCTTCAGACTACCCGTAACGACTGCCATAGATATTCGTATGGCAACCGGGACCGACAGCTTAACGTGCTCTCCGAGGCACAGTGGAACAGTATAGGATGACAAAAAAAACTTGTCTGTGGTATAAAAATACACAATCAACTGATGGCACAATTTCAACATTTTCAGCTGAAACCGACAGAGTTCCTAAACCTAGACGCGATCCTAGAAGGTGTGATGCACCGACTAGTGGTGCGGCCGCTGCGCGCGCGCCTGTACTCGCTGCTGGCGGCGTGGCACTCGGCCGACGTGCGGCGCCTGCACGCCGCCATCGAGCGGGCGCAGCACGCCACGCCGTTGCAGCTTGGAATCAAGGTATCTACTATCGGAAAATACTAAACGCGTGTGAGCAAGGCAAGATCCAGGATTTTCAAATCAAATCAATTTTTTTTTTTTTTTCAATAGCATGTACACTGTACAGTCGACTGCATGACAGTGGTAACACTTCAATTCGAAAACCGCCCTTACTGCGTACGAAATAAAGATGCTGCTAATGTCAAAGTGTTACCACCGACGTGCGGTCGACCGTACTACGTACTGTAGTGTATTTTGTATGTATGCAACCTTCAAGTTGGAATCTATGTCATAAGCCATTCGATGTTGTCAAATAATTAAAAACATTCTGCGATCGTCCGTGTTTAATTCAATACATTTCACTGGCGCAGTCGGTAGGATGATGATCAGTCTCCTTTTAAGTATGAGTTAGACCTGTGCTAGGAGGCCCCGCTCTTCATTAACAAGTTTAGTTAAAACCTCTTAGGCGCCGTAGGAACGTTTTTCACCCAGAAAATCATTAATACCCTTAAGCACCGCTGGCACGAAAACGTCCCAGTGAAACCAAGTCTTTTTAGACTCTATTATTGATTTGTGTTAGATTCAAATTCTATTGAACGGCGCATGCGCAGCGGTGCCTGAGGGAGTTTTTTCCGCACGAAATCGCAGTGCCGAAGAGGTATTGTGCATACATCAACGTTTACAAAAGGCACTCCTGTAAACAAGTCAAAATCCAGGATTTCTATATCCTACTTTCTACTAATTATGTCCTCCTGGTCGAATTTTGGTCACGGCGGCCAGTTTCAACGGAGACTGCGCAGGTCATATTATAGTGCACAAGTGTGTGTCCAAACACAGGTTTTTTATTTAATTATTTAATCACAGGTACAATTTCTTTAGTTTTACTTTACTAGAAAACTCGCCAAACTATCAAGTTTGCACTCTCTATTCCCTCACTCTCATAATCCGATGGGATGGCAATCCGACACGACCCGAAAGAGATCAGGCGCAGGATCGAAGGCTTTAATTGCTCTCCGAGGCATTAATTACCACTTTCTAATAATATTATAGATGTGAAAATTTGTGAAGATATTTGGTTGTTTTTTTACTCAATCACGCGTAAACTGTTGGTTGAACTGATTTGGATGAAACTTGGCAAAGAGGTAAACTTAACATGGGTCCTGGAGAAGGACAGGTTTCTTTTTATTTCGGGACGATAAACAATTTTTGAGGGATGAGCGATAAATGACTTCCACTCGGGCGAAGCCTCGAGCAACCTTTACTGATTTAGGTATGAATGAAAGTCATCGAATTGTCAATCCGTAAGTGCCAAACTCACACTAGGCCCTCTGGAAAGAAGTAACGTATCGACTGATCGTTCGACTACGATCATTGCAAGCGCGAAATTTTCGCAAAACATCGAATAACGACGGACAAAAAGAAATGCCTTAAAGCTCTACTTTTATCTTCACTTACGTGAGGAAAGTTGAGAGCACTACTAGTGTTAATATAAAGTTATTTTTCCAGGAGTCGACTAGAGTACCTTCATCGGCTGTGTTAGCCGTGATCTCGAAGCATTTCCTCAAGATGCAGGAAGCTGACTCCCCGTTGGATAAGCTTGAAAACCTTCTGGCCGCCATATCAGTTATGTTTAATGCTGTAAGTATAGCAAGTACAGCTTTACGAGATTAGTTAAATACTTACAAAACTTTTTTTTGACACTAGTACCAAATTACTAGCTGACCAACAACCAGTTATGTAGTTTTCCATTGTTGCCCTTTATTCAGGCATTCTTGAAATAGGTGAGGTTTGTTGATCGAAAATCGCAATTTTAATTATCCTACTATCCTATCCTACTAATATTATAAAGTGAAAGTTTGTGAGGATGTATGGATGTTTGTTACTCTTTCACGCAAAAACTACTGTATGGATTTTTATGAAATTTGGAATACAGATAGAACATAACCCGGATTAACATATAGGCTACTTTTTATCCCGGGAAGATGAACAGTTCCCGAGGGATGCGTGATGCACACCAGTAATTAGTCTCCGCATAAACAAAGTTTTGCATGAAAACACATTCGTAAAATGTTGGCGGAGGACAAGGGGCGGACAGAGCGTTATGATTGGTCGGCTCAAAAGATCGGTGGTATGATTGATGCCACTCACTGACGGAGTGATGTCTCAATTGGCGACGGGGCGAATGGTATGCAGTGCTACTGAATATGCTTGGTAACTGGGGCTATTCGCGTCTTGATGAGGCTTATTGGTCTGTGGCAAAACGTTAGTGGATTTAAGTAACTCTAACTCTTAAAACTAAACAATTTGGTTTTTAGATCCGAGGTGAGCGCAGTGTTGGCGCAGATGATCTCCTCCCTGTCCTGGCGTGGACAATCGCCCGAAGCAGGCTGGTCTGCGCTGAACTAGAAGCAGAACTAATGGCTGGGCTACTACCAGCAGCATTGTTAGCTGGAGAGGGTGGTTATTATCTAACTGCATTATTCTCTGCCGTTGCTGTGTTGAAGAGACTGGCGCCGGAACCTCAATCAGACAGCACCTCGCCTGTAAGTCAAATTATATCATCCTTGTCTTTTTCCGTAATGTTGGAGTCGAGACCCTTCTTTACTCTGCATCACATTTTTACAATATTTATGGTTAGATAGGCAAAATGAAACGAATGATAACCAAGATCGGCGTTTTAGCTTGCCATTCAATCCCAGCTGTCCAAAAGTTTCGGTAACAGCAGTTATCTTAACGAATCTAGCTTGAATCCATCGCTAAAAAAAATCTTGCGAAGACTTTGAAGTTTAAAAAGTTATATTAGACTATGATTTCTGTTTTTTTCTTGACTTTTCGGCCTAGTTGCATTGGCCGTAGTCACGAGAAGATTAAGACGAAAATCCCGTAATCAAAGACTAATCTACAATAAGTCCCGATTGTATGAGGGTAATAAATACAGTCAATTTAATTGATAAAAACACCCCACTTGTGGGGTCTAATTCTACACCCCCAAAGATAGATCAATGTTAGTATTAGACTTACCTATTTAGACATCTGCATAGTCTAACAATCATAACTTAATGGTCACACATCATCCTCCAAATCTTTTCCCAACTATGTTGGGGTCAGCTTCCAGTCTAACCAGATGCGGCTGAACATCAGTATTTTACACGGAGCGACTGCCATCAGACCCTCGCAACTCAGTTACTGGGTAATACTGACATTCGGAAGTTAGACCAGTTGTCAGACATTCGGGCTTCTGACTACCCGTAACGACTGCCATAGATGTTCGTATGACAACCGGGATAGACAGCTTAACCTGCTCTCCGAGCCACGGAGGGGTCTCGATGTGTAACGAAATGGTCACCAGACTGACCGCGGCAAACTTGACGCTTAACCTTGCAGATCATACAATCCACGCGATTGCTACTTAGTCCCAAGACTAGGTCACACGGAAGTGTAAATTTAACGTCATATGAGCGAAATTCGCTGAAAGCTTAAAATCTTTTGACAATTTATTTTTAGTGAAGTCTATTTGAAAAAGTGTATAAACCGCACAGATGGAAATCAAGAGGGGAGACATTTTCGCAGCAGTAGGATACCCAGGGCTGGATTAACCATTAGGCAACCGCCTAGGGGCCCCGCATCGGCCCAGGGGCCCTGCGCGTGCACAAAAGTAATTGAAAATGTTACATACAGTGAAAATTTCATTTGAAATTTTGTATTCTCAATGACAATAGGTATTATTGCTTTGGCTTTCGACGAATGCTGTCAGTTGATGAAATGCTTCATACTTACAGAACAGAACCATCTAGTATAGAGTAGTAGAACTAATAATATGGATGCGTTACGTAGCGTATTGTATGATAAACAAAAGTTTTGAAATGCTTGTTCTGTAATTGCAATTTGTGAGTTTTGCGATCCGTTCGTTAACTCGAAAAGAGCTGATGAACTTCAAACTGCTGAAAAGTGGCCCCGAGAATTGCATTGCATAAGGGCCCCAACATGGTTAATCCGGTCCTGAGGATACCACATGCTAATAGTAACAAAAGTAACTAAAAGGACATTTGTACCATGGTATAATAAGATGTTTCACCAGGTAGTCTCTTCCCGTGACAGCTAGGTCACGTGATTGCCTCCGTACTACGTCATCGGCCGTGGAGCCAATAGCGGGCTGTTAGCGTGACACTTGTCAGTTTGATGTGGTGCCACTTTGTGAAAATTAATTACCCGAGCAAAATGCATTTTTTCTCTTAATTACTTCTATAAAGGATTACTTTTCAACTAATAATTTTATACAGTTTCCTTTAATAACTAATTAGAGGAATAACACGAGATAACGAATAGTTAGGCTAGTTAGGAATATATTTTATATTCATTATGAACAAAAATCTACTTAAATATATTGAAGATATCAATCAATGGCAACACTGATCGTGACGTAGCTTGGAGGGTTGGCGGGAAAATTCGTAAAGATCGTGTTGTGGATTTTGTATTATTTTCCAAAATTTGTGTTTCTTCGAGTGTTAATGTGTAATAATGGTGGATTATTAAATGTTAAGTGCTCGTTAACGTGTACAAGTGTGGATAAATGGTACAAAGTTGAAAAACATGACTTTCGTATTATCTCATCATCCCCTCGGAAACCTAGTAAAGTTTCCATCACTTTACTAGGATACAAGTATAATATGTTCAATGATTACGACTGAAGGACATGTATCCATGGTCATGAATAAATAAATAAAAAAATAAAAAACGTAGCTTGGAGGCATCGAGCTGTCATCGCGGGAAGAGAATACCTGGTGAAACATCTTATTATACCATGATTTGTACCAGCAGTGGCGTCGTGGCTCGGTGGACACGGGCCGTGAGCAGTGCTCCGTGGCCGTGGTGCGGGTGGTTCTGCCGGACGAGTGCCGCGGCTCCATCCGCCGCGTGCCCGTGCCGTGCCGCCCCGGCGCGCGCGCCCGCGACCTGTGCCGGGCGCTCGCGCATGCCGCTGCCATCACCAACCCGCAGGATTACGCGCTGTTTGCACTGCACGATGGGCATGGTAAGTAATTATTTTACAACTAAATAAGCTTGAGCGACTTCAAAATGTTTGTATCAGATTTATATTTGGCTTACGCAAATATGATCATGTCTCCGAATTCCGCACTAAGCTCAAGTGGCTCCCTATACGTCTTCGCCGGAATACCCATATTTTATCACTTCTCTACAGTATTCTGTTTAATCCCAAGACCCCCCTTTATCTCAAAGAACGTTTCAAGTTCCTTCATGACACACATACACGATATTTAAGATCATCGGAAAACTTGGGGCTTCTGATGCCAATGCATTCTACAAAATTTTATGATAAATCTTTTACTGTTCAGGCTGTGCGTCTGTGGAATGAGTTACCTGTGTCTATACGGCGAGCTCAGTCACTGTTTTCATTTAAAAAATTAGTTAAAGAATACTACCTTTCCAAATAAATTTTAATTTATTAAGACATTGCCTATGTATCCAATCTCTATTCTAAATTGTAAGATTATTTATATATATATTATATATATTTATGATACCTATATGTGTAATATATTTTGTGCTATTTATTTATTTTATTTAGTAGTACGCCACGGACTGCCCCCATTATCTAGATCTTACGTCTTCTTTGTCCATCCAAAGGTTGTCTGGAAGATATCGCTTTTAGCGATAAGACCGCCCATGTACCCATAATTTGTACGTTGTTCCTGTTTACTACTATTTTCATGGTGTACAATAAAGTATATTCTATCTATCTATCTATCTATTTTATTATTTTTAACGCATTTACGCATGCGAAGCGAAATGTAACGATTTAAATTGTGGAAAGAAAAAATCGCTTCGAACCTGCGACTCCTGGCTCAGTACGCCAGTGCTTTAGCCACTAAGTAATGGTATGGTAAGTAATGTTTTGAAATTGTACGACTAGATTGACAATCTAGGAATAAGAATAAAGGTGTTTTCAAACCGGCGAGGCGAGGATTGGATGGGATGGACGTGAATTGAAATCTCGCCGACCCTTTCACACTGAATGATGTACATCGCGAGCACGCGCCTGCTAGCGATGTATCGTTTTTCAATGTAGCAATAAAGTTTAATGTTGTACCAACCAATATTTCAATTCTCGCCTCGCACATCCTCGCCTATAATTCTCGCTCGACGCATCCACGCCACGCCTCGCCGGTGTGAAACCACCTTTATAATAAAACATGTTTAACCGGATTACATCGCGTATATTATTGAAATTGGTTTTCCTCACGTTTTGAAAGCTTTGCAGTGTTTGTGGTCGCAGGAAGACTAAGATGCCGAGCGTATTTACAGATAAAATAATATTTTATTCTACCGTACATCGATGCATGCAGTAGGTAGTCGCTCACAGGAAAACCAATTTATATAATAATAATAATATACGAGATGTAATCCGGTTAAACTTGTTTATTATAATGTGTAGTGATCGCGAAAACCTATGAATAAGAAGACCTGCCGCGTTTTAGTCCAACCCATTCACAGCTTACGGCGTGGTTGGTTTTGTTAAACGTGAGGTCCCAGTAAAGACATAGAGGCGCCGTCTGGCACTCTGCTGGTCTGGATTGGGCTGGATTCAATATGCGGCAGACCGTAATGTTAGTACCTACCTAAACCACGTTAGTAGTAGCATTGGTATAATGCTCTCATGATTGGTCACAAGGACTGCCATCCGTCCAGGTTTCCCCGAATTTGCACTAGTCTGAAAGGTTGTTCGGGGGAGGGTTCTCAAGAAAAGTCTGGGTGAAATCGCGCCGGTAAAAAAATGCATTTCAATTTTGAAGGGCCCGGGGTAAAAACCTGGTTTCGGCCAAATTTATGAAGTTTCGGAAGTCTTTTTCCGTCTTCGACAATTTGAGTCATGGCAGCCCAGTTACAGTGCAAGAAATACGACGCTACATAATAATATCATAGTCAACAATAGTTGTATTTAAGTCTCATACATGAAAACCATAACCATAAAGCTGCAAACTCAGGGCGGGCGGTACTGAAGCGTATCATCGGCGGGTCTCATCGTATTGTAATGCACTGACTGTATTCGACAGACCCGTCTTACCGGGCGTTTTGACGGCGTGACCGATCGCCTCCGCTCCGCCGGATGGAAAGAAAACGCCGGGCGGTGCACGACCGATACGCTGACGTTCCGTCCACGTACATTCGACGCTCCGCCTCAGTTCCGTCTGGTCCGCTGTTTGCCTGCACCTTAAGCATCAATGTTCCCTACCAAGAGGCTTCCAGAGATAGCATAGATAACTATAATACTCACGTTTTCTTTTATTTGCAGAGACTATGCTAAACGAGAACGATTGCCCTCAAGAAGTTATGTCGGAGAAAAGCGGACAGAACTTCACGCTGGCCTACAGAAGAATAGACGCAAAGATAGCCTGGCCACAGCAGGCCTTACTTTCCTACCCCTAGACTGCTTCTCAAACAATGATAACTAGGATATGAAGCAACAGAAATCTCTTAGCAATAAAAAGTAAAGAAACACACTTGCATGGAAATCAAAATCAATTTTCGAAGACTAGGTTGTCAAATCATGCTCACTATCAATAAGTCAGCGAAAGAATAATGGGATCGATACTAAATCTATATTTTTATCACCTAAACAATAAAATCAAAGTGATATTTTATTCAATTGATTTTGTAAGTGCTAGCGTTTTCTTAGCTTACCTTACTTATAAGTACATCGCTTATAGGCAGTATTTTTAAAGCATCGCTACTCAACGAGCATACTAATGTCATATAACTGTAGCTTTTTTACTCAGTAATGTATAAGTACCTAATTTTTATAATTATAGTCTGACTGAACTTTCGGGATTCGACTCCCAAATTTTGTACATTTTGTATCGCGTGGGGAGCTATCATTTGAAGTTTGAATGTGATGTATGGATAAAATGTTCACCATTTTTTAATATATTTGCGTAGTACCTACACCTAACTCGATGTTGGCAGTTAGGCACTAAACGAACTGCCTTATAAAGGCAGTGTTTATTTCTTCAAGTTTGCGTTTGTGTAAGTTCCTAAATTTCGACGCGTAGGTACACTAAATAAACTCACCAAATTGTTGTTTTATTTCAATAAAATTTAAGTATTTCTTTAAACATTTCTAGTGGTAAAGTTTACTTTTGAAGTATCTATACATATTTTTAACTCTTACTAACTTGTTTATGAACTGTGATGTTAATCGTATTAATTAGTAATACTGTAAGGTTTTGTATTAATTTTTGTATATTCGTAGAGCTGTTTCTTAATATAATTTATTTATATGTAATTTTAAGATAAAATAACCAACAAAACGTTACTTTTATAATGGATAAATTATAGCGGGGTAGCTAAATCCATTCATATATAAAAATGGATGGTTTATCTACAAAAATCAATTTTTTCTAATCTTAATGAGCAGTAGATGAAGTTACAAAATCTCTCGCTAAAGTTTACCCCTTATTTTAAACGTATTCAGATGAAACATTGCCTTACCCTTAGTCGCGGACACTATTTTTGTAGTTCGTATACTTATATTCCATAGAAAACACAGTCAGAATAATTGCGTGCGATTTGGAGAAATGATTCAAGTAGGTAACATAAATAGTCATAGAATAACAAAATAAATACTTACCTCCGATCCACTGCCAACGAACGAACTCATTTGTACGATATTTTGTTGCCATCAAACTTTATGGACGTCATAATAATAAATTATTCTTTATTTACTGCGCAAAAACATTAGATGTTTTTCAATAAAATGCAATTTAATGCATATTTTTCTTTCATCTACCACATTATTCCATAGTTACACATAGTTGAATGCCATGTTAATTTTCTGTCTCCCTTATGTACACGGCACGAGTAACATGCATCGTGTAAATGACCGCGTTAATAAATGTTCGGGCCCAGTGTCTTACGGTATATAAAAAAGTACTCTGTGGTCTTACGCCCGCCGCACATGATCACACTCGCATTGGTCATCAAGCGCCACGTGCTAGTGGCAGTGTTTAAAACCGCGTAGTATTATATCCGTATTTGCTCTCACGCAAAGACATTAAATATTTTATTAAATCTCTTTGCTCTCACGTAAGTCACACGTGACTACGCCCTATATCTTCTCATGGGTGTCGTAAAAGGCGACTAAGGTATTCACCAGAGGATAGGCAGCAGCGTTCTCACTGCGATCGCCAGGCCGCTTGCCAAGCGTGGCGATTATGGCATATCCCCCTACTTGGGGGAGGCTTATGTCCAGCAGTGGACGTCCTTCGGCTGAAATTATGATGATGATGATGATGAAGTCACACGTGAGAGCAAATGCAGATTTTAATACTACGCTATAGGTTTTAAACGCTGCCACTCGAATGTGGCGCGTGTTGACCAATGCGAGTGTGATCATGTGTGACGGGGTTTATGAATGTACTGCACTAGCCCACGCGGGTAGCTTGTACATGCACCGTGTACAAGCACCATTAGATTCATTCGGAAAAAACAAGTTCTGAATTAGATTTGCTGCCAGATACATGTTCACCTGGTTATTGTCTCTTCCACCTTCCTCCCTCCCCGTATTTAATAACACTGCCATACCCACTCTCCGATATTTAAAGACTGAATTGCATTAGTACGAATCTCTTCCCTTAGTATCAAAACAAACAAAAAATAGACCCAAACCTTTATTACTCTTTCTAGTACACCTACCTATAAATAGCTAGATTTCTCCAATACTCGTACATTTAAACCAGTAGTAGTGTGAGTAGGCATCAAGTGATTCTGAATATGTGACAGTCGTACGCGCAGTGTAAAGCGCGCCATTTGTATTTATTACGTCACTCTTATTAACGTTAGTTATAAAACACGTATATTGTGTTTTGATAAAGTTTTCAGTCATAATGTGAAGGAGTAAATGGATTTTTACCAAATTTACATGTGGGGTTTTATTATGCACCAATCTACTGTACTTCTACTTTATTATTTGTTTATTTAATTCTTTATGCACAACAGGGTACAAAGGCGGTCGGCGTTCTCTACCAGACAACCTTAGGGTAATGCAGAGACAAAGAATAAGGTAGATGCACCAGTAAAGTAGTAAAATATGTTTCGTACTACGGACTTATAATTCCATATAATAAAAATAGATAAATACCAATATATACCAGGCCCCTCAGAAAGTATTGCGAAAAAAAGTTTTTATATATGGGAGACTGGCCAGTTATAATGTTTTTCGAAAATATGATTATTTATAAGTAAAAATAAGTAAGTTCCAATTTCAAAATTTCCCTCCACATTTTTTGCGAGTTAATTCAAAGTATTGTGTCTCACTGAAATATGGATCTGCGCCGGGAACATTTTAGATCTATGATTTTATACGATTTCAAGTGTCGCCTGAAACCGGATGAATCGTACGATAGACTTCAAATGGCATTCATGGATGAAGGCCCTTCCAAGGCAACCGTGTATCGTTGGTATAACGAATTCAAGCGCGGTCGACCAACTTTGGGGGATGACGAAAGAAGCGGTCGCCCTTTGACGGCTGTTACCGAAGAAAACGTGCTAGCAGTGAAAATTTTAATCCAAGACAATAGGCGAATTACATATCAGGAGATTCAACACATATTGAAGATTGGATCGGGAAGCGTTCACGAGATTCTACACAGCCATCTTCGCGTGAGGAGGATAGTATCACGCTGGGTGCCGCACAACCTCACCGATGCTCAGAAGCAGGCCCGGGTGGAATGGTGCCGTGATATGCTTAACAAATTTGAAGCAGGCTCGTCTCGGCGTGTTTACGACATCGTTACAGGTGATGAGTCCTGGATTTATCAATACGACCCAGAAACCAAGCGCCAGTCGACTGTTTGGGTGTTTCAAAATGAGCCAACGCCTACCAAAGTGAAGCGATCTAGAAGCGGGGGTAAGATTTTGATCGCTAGCTTTTTTAATTTGACTGGCCACTTGGTATCAATTCCCTTACGGGATCAAAGAAGCATTAATGCCGAATGGTATACTACCAAATGTTTGCCAGAAGTTTTCTCTGTTATAAGCAACAAGCGACCAAACACAGGGCTCCGCGGGCTACTGCTCCACCACGACAATGCACCTGCGCACACCGCACTCAAAACAAGGGACTTCCTGGACAGCACGCCAGTCAAACTCCTGGGTCACCCTCCTTACAGCCCTGATTTAGCACCGTGTGACTTCTTTTTATTCCCAAAAATAAAAAATCAGCTCAAAGGGATACAATTTTCGTCGCCGGAAGATGCGCTGGCTGCGTTCGAGCAGGCTGTAAACGAGGTGTCTGCGGCGGACTGGAAAAAGTGTTTTGAAAACTGGTTTAGGCGCATGAATCTTTGTATAGAGGCTGGTGGAAAGTACTTTGAAAAGATTTGATAAAAATATATGTACGTATAGAACAATTTTTTTTAGTTTCGCAAAACTTTCTGAGTGTCCCACGTATATATAATATATTACTATACTCCCTCTATATCGTCACGGCAACCGAATAGGTAAACCGGATTGAATAATCGCCATTCAAGGGTCGCAAAGCCACCGCAGCAGCGAAATCAAAGCATACTGTGTCTCATTATGTGTTTTTTATTAATAAACGAATGCAATAATTATGCAAGCGAAAACATTACCACACAACACAAACACGTGTACACGGCAAGCAAGTAATACCTGAGGTGAAAAATATAACTTGAAGGCCCTCGAAAAACTACTTGACATGCCATATTTGAGTTTAATTTCATGATTATGGAATCGATATTCGACTGAAGTTCGGGGGGGGCCTTGCAGGTCACGGGCGTTCAACTTCAGAGTGGGGGCTCTGATTGTCCACTAAGTAACTTCTGGGATGGCGGCGGCACGCTGTGGTCACGTGCTGCCATGTGCACCGGGAAAGACACAAGGAGACAAATAGTCTCTTTCAAGACGTGCCTACAGGCGTAGCATAGAGAGGGCTCCGAAGGTATATTAATTTCCCGGAGTCCCCCCTTATTAAGCTGAAGACGGCCACTGAGGGGGTTTGAAAGAGTAGGCTATAAAGCAGTAGGTATGGAATTACAGGGAGTGCAATATCTGTTACGTAGTAACTAATATGTAATCTGTGACCTAACTCTTGTTGTAAGAGTTAATTGCGGTAGTGTCCAAGTGGTACCCTTATCTAAACCAACCCTTAAAAGAAATTTCACTACCATAGCAACCAATTAATGGACGTTCGTACTTTACTATTGCTAAGATACCATAATAGGTACATCGACCTCACTTCGACCGTAAATTTGGAACCTGCCTACAAGAAACAATGTTCTCAGTTGACGAAAAATACAAAATGCAAGCTAATTACCCAAAAAAGTTACCCAAACCGAATTGGGATAGAGTCCATTTGGAATATCCAGTCAGAAAGTATCCTGGGGCTGGAGTATCTAGTGAAACTATAGGTCGAAAATGGAGAGACCAACCGGAGATATTAAAGGAGACGGTAAATTATTTTGTCTTAATTTAAAGTTCTCATCATCATCATCATCATCAGCCTATATTAGTCCACTGCTCATAGGCCTCTCCAATAGCACGCCAATAAAATTGGTCCTCTGCCACTCGCATCCATCTGCTACCAGCAACTTTGCCAATATCCCACTCCACCTAGCCTGAGGGTGCCCTATAGGTACTCTACGTTTGACGATTCGCGGTCTCCACTCAAAAACACGTCTACTGCAACGGATTTCGTGATTAAGGACTATACTACTCTTGGTCATGATAAAAATATTTCTTCTACTTCACTTGAAACTTGTTTATGTCTGACGATGGACCGATGGCCGTTGGAGAAGACGAGTCTTTGAGTAGAGATCGCGAATGGGCAAACGCAGCGTAAGCGGCGGAAGAACGACCTGAAGAAGGTAGATGTGGCGGCTGGATGCGGAAGACGGAGAACCGAATGTTGTAGCATAACTTAGGAGAAGCCTATGTCCAGCACTGGACTGAAATAGGCTAAATTGACTTATTTATTTTTATTCAAATGCATTGTCTAGCGCATCCTGGGCAGTCAGTCATGTGTCATAAACCTGCTGAATAGCTAGTATTTTTTCCACAGAATGAGCTAGTATTGTAAATTGCTCATGTCGTTAAGATAGAAGAAGACTTAAAATTTGTATTAGTTTTAAGTTAAAAAGTGTGTCATGGTTTCGCTCAAAGAGGTTTGTGAAATTCACGAGTCAGTAAAAAGAATACCGATGCTGTTGCAGCCATGTTCTTAAAACCATATGGTCTGAAGTTGATTTTAATTTTTTTTCTATTCCTTGGAATTACTGTGAATAAATACTACCTGCTGATTGAAAAACAAGTTTTTATAGAATTTTCTTAAATCTTTGAACTTTCTTTTCTTCCTGTCTTTCTTTTCTTTCTTTGCCAGGACTCGCAGGTTCGAATCCTGCTCGTAAGCTTTTTTTTTTCGTTCCCCTATTAAATCTTTAACTTACTTAAGCTTTCCTTTTTTTTTGAGAAAAAATTTTTTTAACAGAGGACCCCAATAGAAGAAATCAAGAACTATTTCCGTGACTACAACATCACAAAGAAGTTGACAAGGTCCCAGACGACTGAAGACTATGGGGTCAAACTACCTGAAACTAAAAGGTTCAACAAACACACGTCCTGTACTGAGAACGAGTATATTTATCCGCCAAGCAGAAGGGTATGTTACTCTAAAAATGTTTTTTTACATATTAAATATCATCATCATCATCACCATACCACAACGACCGGTCCTGCGCTTTCCGCGTCCAGCGGATTCCCGTGACCTTCACCAGGTCGTCAGTCCACCTTAATATCAACGCTATATAAATTAACAAGGCATATAGGATGCCAAAGCATCCTATATGCCTTTGATTTTTTTTTTTTTTTTTTTTTTTTTGATATTTTTGGGAAATTTTAGGAAATCAATAATCCTAAATGTAGATTAATTCATGACCAGAGTAACACGTGAGTGAAATCGCGCCCAAAAATTTCGTTTGATGAAACGAACATAATTTTCTCCCGGCCGAATTTCGGTCACAGCGGCCAATCTCAATAGAGACTAGCCATCTGCGCGGGACATATTATACCTAGTGTATAAGTGTGTGCGCAAACACAGGTGCACGCTCTATTCCCTCAATCTCATAATCCGATGGGACGGCAATCCGACACGACCTGAGAGAGATTAAGCGCAGGACCGAAGGCTTTACGTTCTCTCTGAGGCACGGGGGACTAGCTGCCTCGTTGGTCTAGTGGTCGCAAGCGCGAGTGCTAAGCGTGGGGTCTTGGGTTTGATACCCGGGTCGAGCAAATATGCTATTGGGATTTTCTGTCAAGAAAACGTCTCAGTACCAGCCTGGAGTGAGGAAGTTGGCAGTACTGAACATAATTAAATAAGGGTGAGATCTGGCCTGTACAAAGTAACTAGCTTCAGTTGTTAGTATACAAAGAAGACAACCTATAAAAGGAAAACTATTTTTTTATAAGATGTAGATCTGCTCTTGACCGCAATCTACAAAACTTTGTCAAGATGTGGTCGATGATGAAGCAAGACTAGAGAGGTGAACATCTCCACAAAAAACTGCTAAGTACTTTTGTATCATTTCCATTTGCAGAAAGAACTCTTTTCATTAAAAGCACACAGGAAAGAGAAAAAGCGAAGCAGATTCATTTAGCGCTTTATTTTGTAGATAGCAGACAGGGTACCACAAGTTTCAGCGCACGGCACAACTGAGATGAGGAGTCGCTACACACCACCAGTCACTCCTCCTCGGTTGATAACAGATAAGGACCAGTATAAACTTCCAACTTGGCTACCTCAGGATCCGGTAAGTATTACCTGACTCCATTGGCATTAAGAAAAAATTAAATACATACTTATTTTTCTTGCGTAGTACACAGAGCACAAAAAATGGTTAAAAAACAAACAGTTAAACATTCTTACTTTTTTTTTTTTCAACTTTTTAATAAGTAAAGTAAAGAGGAAAATAAACTTTTTCAAAAACAACTAGGTACCTATATCCACATACATAGTAAAAAAAAAATACCTACTTATTTTTCTTGCACAGTTTATAGAGCACTTAAAATTGTTACATTGTAAACAGCGCTCACGCAGATACCATGCACCTGAAGGATATTTGTTTTCGCGATGTTTACTGAGACCGGTGAGCACGGTTTAAGGTTCATTTGTGTGCGTGAGCGTTGGTTTGTACACTGAGGAGCACAGTTTTGTTGGCTTCACTATGAGTGTTTGCAGCACTTCGTCTATAGGTATTTTTACTTTGTCTGTACTTATATCAAACTAAAAACAGAAGACAGTATAGCCAACAAAACCTGACTGAAGCTGCACTGATCACACTGCAATTAAGTCTTTTAATTTTAATACCCCTTTTTCAAACCAGGTGTAGTTATTTCCAGGCTAAATAAATGTATTGCATATTTTGCACCTCACCTATATTGTGACAAAGTTTGATACCCTAACCCCCAAATTCTGGAAGGCTGATCAATTTGATCTGTTGTCAAATCTAATCTCAGCTCCTGTGATTGGCCAGCAAAAATATTAAGAACCAATCACATCGTTTGACCCGAGATTTGACAGCTGATTAGTTAATTTTTGTGTTAGTCAGCCTTTCGGAAACTGGGTGTTAGTATTTAAAATTGAATTTTATCTTCTCAGCTTCCACTCGAACCAAGTTGGCAGACAGAGCTAGAGCCCCTGGACACGACACACGAAGGCTTTGAGAAATATTTGGACCCATACCTGACGACTAGCAGACTGCACCATCGCCCATATACTGCCGATCAGTTGCAGAGACCATCGAACAACAAAGATATTGTTACTTATTACACTTTTAAGGATATTACTTGGGTAAGTTAGGCAAATGACTGAGTAGAACATTATAGTGAACTATGAACTACACTTGAATGTGCTTAAAAATAAAAATAAATGATCACTGGCGAAGCGGTGAAGTGGTAATATTTGACAAAAAAAAATATGTTAGGTAGAATGAATTCATAAAGCAAGACTCGACATTGGAAATATCAATCAATCAACTCAGCCTATCGCAGTCCACTGCTGGACATAGGCCTCTCCCAAGTTGCGCCACAACGCTCGGTCCTCTGCCTTCCGCATCCAGTCCCCCCCAGCCACGTTCTTTAGGTCGTCGGTCCACCTGGCAGGGGGGCGCCCTACGCTGCGTTTGCCGATACGCGGTCTCCACTCAAGGACTCGTCTGCTCCAACGGCCATCGGTCCTTCGACAGACATGGCCAGCCCACTGCCACTTCAGCTTACTGATCCTACAAGCTATGTCGGTCACTCCGGTTCTTCTCCGGATAATCTCGTTGCGGATTTTATCCTTCAAAGAAACTCCAAGCATAGCTCGCTCCATAGCTCGCTGGGCGACTTTAAATTTGTGGACTAGCCCAACTGTCAATGTCCACGTCTCGGCACCGTAAGTCATGACTGGCAGGACGCACTGGTTGAAGACCTTTGTCTTCAAACTTTGCGGTATAGGCGACGAGAAGACTCGGCGAAGTTTGCCAAATGCTGCCCAGCCCAGACGGATCCTTCTGTTGGCTTCTTTCTCGAAGTTGTGTCTACCAAGCTATATTGAAAATAAAAAAAATAAAAAAATATATAAAAATAAATATATATAATATAAATATATATATATTGGAAATATAATTTGAAGTAAATAAATAAATGAACGTATTATAAAATTACAGTTTATTTTCAGACTAGAACTCCGAAACCTGAAACAGAATGGCGACTACCAGTACCCAGACCGAAATCTGTTTACGACAGAGAAAAGTTCAAGGAGGGTTTTAGAGAAATAAGATCGCATAACAAATTGCCATGGGTGCCAGGGTAACTTCCTATTTTGTCTGCATTTTATAATAGCTCGTTGATAAGATTGATGATCATCATACTTCTGTCCCTATCCCAATTTATTTGTGGTCAGCGCTACATTTTTTTTTCCATACATCTCTATCAGCCGTCTTCTCAGTGCTCACTTTCTTTCTATCCATCCATGTTTTATTTGCCCGAAGAATGGGCACATTGCTCGCAGAACGGATGGCCGATGGGGTCGTAAAGTACTGGAGTGGCGATCGCGTACTGGAAGGCCCCCTACAAAGTAGATTGACGACTGGTGAAGGTCGCGGGAATACATTGAATGCGAAAAGCGTAGGACCGGTCGTTGTGGCGATGCTTGGGAGAGGCCTATGTCCAGCAGTGGACGTCTTTCGGCTGAAATGATGATGATATTTTATTTCGCCTTAGAGCCCTCATGGTCATGATACTTAATAGTAATTAAGTATCATGACTTAATGTATTTACAATGCAACCAGAATTTCAGTCAACAATGTACCTAAATTCGTAAAGGTAATTGGTATGATTGGTAGGGTTAAGTTTCCGACTTTTCTGGAGGTGATCGCCGTGGAGAGATAAGGCCGCTAATTATATGCATACCTGTTGAAATGATTGCCATGTACTTTATTGTTTTGCAATTACGTGGATTATTATTGCACCTACGGCTGAAATTAATAATAATCAGTCCAATCCGAAACATTCGTTTAAGCTTGGAAATCTTGACTGTTTATATTTGATGCGAGCCAATAACCCATCCTCAGGATGAGATTACTTGCTATCGTGTAATGTAATCTCAACATCTCATCAAATCTCAATCATCAAAAATAACCATCGAGATTTGATGAATCCAATTGGATTACATTGATTATATTAATTTCAGCCGAATTTAGTTTTATTCAAAGCAACTCCCGTCTGGATCGCCATTATCTGCTTTCCACGTAACCTAACCTGACCTACCCTATTTCAGAACTTTTCGAACAGAAGCAAGAGACAATTACGTACCACCCACATTGCAACCAGCTTCTCAAATTCACAACTACGAAAAAGAAGCTAGAAGTTACTATGAGAAATCTTTGGCTAACTTGTCGACTAATACGCAAGAAGAATATATTGCGTTCCAAACGCAATATTCTACGGAGAACTCGGTTGTTGGATCTAGAAGACCAGTGTGTTCGGTACTTGACCAGTACAAGGAGAAGAATAAGAGATTGGAAAGAAAAAGTGTGCATATAGGATAAGTTTACGTTTTAAATTATCATATCATTATCACCTTTTGAGTTAGTGTAGTGAAAAATAGGAAACAAAATAGTGATAATGCTACTGTACATATAATATAACACATGAATAAAGTGTTTTTATATTATATTATTAACAAACATAGTATGTAGAAAAATTTATTAGATTAAAATGACTTAATAGTCTAGGCTTGATTGTAAAGCATTTTTAATAAGGAAAAAAACTTAAATTAAAATTACTTTATATTTAAACATTTTGCTGTTTGATTTATTTGCCTTTTGCCGAGTAGTCCTCAACTGCCCAGAACCACCACTGAAAACTTCTCCTGCTAAGAATGTCAAGGAGAACAGTATTATAAAACTTAGCGGACGCCCGCGGCTTTGCCATTGAAGGACAAACAAACAATCATCCATACTTTCGCATTATACAGGGTGACTGATTGAACGAGAGACTTATTGAAAGACTAAGACTTGATTTTTATTCCAAATGTATAAAATATAGTATCAGTTTTTTTTTTTTTTTTTACACCGAGCGTTCAAATTAAAGTTGCATGCATTTAAGTGACGCACCTAGCATGGCAGTGTCCATCAGTTGCTATTTCCCCTCACTCTACGTTTTGTACGAGCCAGCAGACCCCTAAGCACAGCGTGCGCGAGCATTTTACTCCTGTACGCGTTATTTTATTTTATTTATTGAGGGATAATAAACAGCTATAACCTAAGACTTAAATTATAGGATTAATAAATTTGTATAAAAGGTAATTTAATTTATAGTTTTTGAAGTGAAAACTTCTTTAGCCACGTTGGGGCAAAACCTTAAAGAAATGAACCATAGCATCATATCTCTAAACAACGGCAACTCTCTCTTAAAACGGGCAAAATCTAGGCAAAACTTATGAGTTCGCGTCATTCTACGTCACCGACATGCGACATTGCGGCATGCTAAAGTTTTTTGAAGTGAAACCTTCTTTAGCCGCTATGAGCGACTTTTGGTAGTGTCAAGTCAACCCATGCCAACCAGACTAATAATAATTTCAGTTTACAAATTATGAAATTTTAAATAAGTTTTCATACTACAATTAATTTAAAATATAAAAAACATATTGATTTGAAGTAGTTGGTTATTCCAAAGTTTTATGTTTTTACTTTTGTCCCTAGTCCTCATGACTGCTTTTTTTTTTGGTTAATTTCTACCATGTTCTTGAATATGTATTTCGTTCATCCAGTACTGCTGTATACCTAACATGCTGATGCCCGTGGCTTCGCTCCTGTGGTACCTATGTCGATAAAAAGTATCATCAACTCAGCCCATCGCAGTCCACTGCTGGACATAGCCTCTCCTGAGTTACACCACAACACTCGGTCCTCTCCTTTCCGCATCCAGTCCCCCCCAGCCACCTTCTTAGGTCATCGGTCCACCGAGGGGGCGCCCTACGCTGCGTTAAAAGGAGTGTGGCAAAAAGTATCCTATGCTTTAAATCAGGACATGATTTGTGTGCCAACGTCATCCAAATCCGTTTAGCCGTTTCAGTGTGATTGCAGAACACAGAGAAACAAACATCCATACATAGATGAATGATGGGTTTCCGTTATAGAACACAGAGAAACAAACATCTATACATAGATTAATGATGGGTTTCCGTTGTAGAACACAGAGAAACAAACATCCATACATAGATTAATGATGGGTTTCCGCTAGTTGGAGCGCATCGAAAACCCATCATTATCTATGCATCCATACTTTCGCATATTTTATAATATTAGTAGGATGTAGGATTATAATAAAACAAAGTTTAACCGGATTAAATCGCGTATATTATTTAAATTGGTTTCCCTGACATTTCGAAAGCTTTGCAGCATTTCGTGGTCGCAGGTAGGTGGTTTTTAGAAATATTTGTAACGACGCTTGTCATCTTAGTCTACCTGCGACCACGAAATGCTGCAAAGCTTTCGAAACGTCAGGGAAACCAATTTAAATAATATACGCGATTTAATCCGGTTAAACTTTGTTTTATTATAATGTGTAGTGATCGCGAAAACCTGAGAAGTTATTATGAAGTAGGATAATATAAGTAGAATAAGCAGAATATCGTCACGCGTCTTGGATTATGAGTAAGGTGTAAAACGTATGAGCTTGTTCTGAAGTTTGCTTTAGTAACCAAGGGCTGATCAAGGAGAAACCTTTGTCAACCATCTTGGATTCGATTATCAGCTGCGCCAACGATGAAGGAAAAATAACGCGAGGAAAGCTACACATCACTCCTGAGGATTCCAAAGTGTCTGCCATGGACTACGCCGGGAGTTGTGGACTAAGACCTAAACATTCCCAGCAGGTAACGGAATTTCTAACAGAAGGAACCAACTATACAAAGGCACTTACAACTCCGTTTTTTTAAAGAAATTATGTACTTAATTACATACTTCAAATCGTAATAATTTGAATCAGTTCTAGTTCATTCAACAATTTGTGTAATAACTTTGCAATCTTAATCAAAAATATAATACTTTATTCAAATCCTGATTCAGTTAAATTACTAAAACAATAATATCGGATATATTATCATAGATAAGGATTTATATAAAAAACCTTTTTCCGTTTAAATTGAAAATGCAGATAAGCTGAAATCTATACCATTGACAAGACTCGTACAGTCAAAACGTCAAAATGCAATCATGACGTAAAATTTGTGAAATTTTAAAATTTATTACAAAATAATGGGTCTTTACTAAAACACAATATAATAGCAAGATGTACACTAAAATTAAATGGAAATAGTATACTTCTTCATAGTAGTGGTATTGATATCGTACGCTGTTTACTTGATACAACCTTACTGGGTGATGATACTGTCGGGGGCAATCCTCTATGCACTGTACACGCAGCTGGTTTGGTAAGTACAGTCAGAAATATTTCCGGTGAACCACCACTAAGGCCTAAATCACTTGCACTCAATGTTAGATAGCAGCCGTAGGTACATGTAATGTAGCAGGATTCGTTCAAGGGATTTTGTCGACCAAATGAACCACCGGGAAGAATCGTGACCGTACCTAACATCATATAGGATGCCGAGGATCGAGCTCAAAGGCTTGGCTCAAATGATGCGAGAGATTTGAAGTAGACATACGATGATATACGGTCGCGCTTTCGGTATCTCCAAAGGATTATGCAAAGATAATACTCACACACATCACAGATGATGTTGCAAATTGTTACTTAATACATGTGTTTATAATTGTCATTTACCGGGTACCATTCCAAACCCAAGACTTTGTGTAGGTATAAGAAGTCAATAGTACCTCCTCCCCCATCGTCATATTCCTGTCTTTATCCAAATTTATTTGTGGTTAGTGCAGCATGTCTTTTTCTTCCATACACATCTTTAATCCATAGATTTGGAGAAGAGAAAAGCCAAAGTTAAAAAAAACAGCTACTATTTTCGTATGAAATCTATCTCACCGAATCTAGTCTTCAATCAAAATTATTACATTAAATAATTTCTATTGTGCACTCCCCACAACGAATCTTTGCGATAGTTAATGTGCTCCGATGATAAATACCTATACGTGGGACACTCAGAAAGTTTTGCGAAACTAAAAAAAATTGTTCTATACGTACATATATTTTTATCAAATCTTTTCAAAGTACTTTCCACCAGCCTCTATACAAAGATTCATGCGCCTAAACCAGTTTTCAAAACACTTTTTCCAGTCCGCCGCAGACACCTCGTTTACAGCCTGCTCGAACGCAGCCAGCGCATCTTCCGGCGACGAAAATTGTATCCCTTTGAGCTGATTTTTTATTTTTGGGAATAAAAAGAAGTCACACGGTGCTAGATCAGGGCTGTAAGGAGGGTGACCCAGGAGTTTGACTGGCGTGCTGTCCAGGAAGTCCCTCGTTTTGAGTGCGGTGTGCGCAGGTGCATTGTCGTGGTGGAGCAGTAGCCCGCGGAGCCCTGTGTTTGGTCGCTTGTTGCTTATAACAGAGAAAACTTCTGGCAAACATTTGGTAGTATACCATTCGGCATTAATGCTTCTTTGATCCCGTAAGGGAATTGATACCAAGTGGCCAGTCAAATTAAAAAAGCTAGCGATCAAAATCTTACCCCCGCTTCTAGATCGCTTCACTTTGGTAGGCGTTGGCTCATTTTGAAACACCCAAACAGTCGACTGGCGCTTGGTTTCTGGGTCGTATTGATAAATCCAGGACTCATCACCTGTAACGATGTCGTAAACACGCCGAGACGAGCCTGCTTCAAATTTGTTAAGCATATCACGGCACCATTCCACCCGGGCCTGCTTCTGAGCATCGGTGAGGTTGTGCGGCACCCAGCGTGATACTATCCTCCTCACGCGAAGATGGCTGTGTAGAATCTCGTGAACGCTTCCCGATCCAATCTTCAATATGTGTTGAATCTCCTGATATGTAATTCGCCTATTGTCTTGGATTAAATTTTTCACTGCTAGCACGTTTTCTTCGGTAACAGCCGTCAAAGGGCGACCGCTTCTTTCGTCATCCCCCAAAGTTGGTCGACCGCGCTTGAATTCGTTATACCAACGATACACGGTTGCCTTGGAAGGGCCTTCATCCATGAATGCCATTTGAAGTCTATCGTACGATTCATCCGGTTTCAGGCGACACTTGAAATCGTATAAAATCATAGCTCTAAAATGTTCCCGGCGCAGATCCATATTTCAGTGAGACACAATACTTTGAATTAACTCGCAAAAAATGTGGAGGGAAATTTTGAAATTGGAACTTACTTATTTTTACTTATAAATAATCATATTTTCGAAAAACATTATAACTGGCCAGTCTCCCATATATAAAAACTTTTTTTCGCAATACTTTCTGAGGGGCCTGGTACATATCTCCAGATACAATCATAATTATCATCTTCATCATTTCAGCCGAAAGACGTCTACTGCTGGACATAGGCCTCCCCCAAGCATCGCCAAAATGACCGGTCCTGCGAGAAAAATAAAATTACTCAATTTCATTAAGTTCATGTTCATAGTTTCCTATGAATATGATAAGAATTCGTCTTGTATAAGATCGGCAACTCCCCTGGTTTTGCGGATGTCCATGGGCAGTGGAGATTGCATCGGTGACCCACTTGATTGCTACAAAAAAAGCAAATAATAATAATAATGTCCTCCCGGCCGAATTTCGGTCACGGCGGCCAATCTCAAACTTAACAGATTGCATTAATTACACATCCAAGTCTTGTGACGGATCGATAAATCAACACTCCACATAAATTAATCATAAAAAAAATTCATTAAACAAATTGTCAACCTAGAGGTGTCTTAGCACAAGTCATTGATAAAATCGCTAATAGAAAATATACCTAGTAGCTGTCTATCGCTATCCAGTCTGCATTTTAAATCAGATTGTATAAATTTACCACATGTGAGTCGGGCCAGTTGCGAGCCGGCCGCGAATTGCCAGCAATTGTAATATTTACTCGCAACTATTTACACAAATGTTACACAGTATTCAAATATAACTCGACAAATACGTGGGACACTCAGAAAGTTTTGCGAAACTAAAAAAAATTGTTCTATACGTACATATATTTTTATCAAATCTTTTCAAAGTACTTTCCACCAGCCTCTATACAAAGATTCATGCGCCTAAACCAGTTTTCAAAACACTTTTTCCAGTCCGCCGCAGACACCTCGTTTACAGCCTGCTCGAACGCAGCCAGCGCATCTTCCGGCGACGAAAATTGTATCCCTTTGAGCTGATTTTTTATTTTTGGGAATAAAAAGAAGTCACACGGTGCTAGATCAGGGCTGTAAGGAGGGTGACCCAGGAGTTTGACTGGCGTGCTGTCCAGGAAGTCCCTCGTTTTGAGTGCGGTGTGCGCAGGTGCATTGTCGTGGTGGAGCAGTAGCCCGCGGAGCCCTGTGTTTGGTCGCTTGTTGCTTATAACAGAGAAAACTTCTGGCAAACATTTGGTAGTATACCATTCGGCATTAATGCTTCTTTGATCCCGTAAGGGAATTGATACCAAGTGGCCAGTCAAATTAAAAAAGCTAGCGATCAAAATCTTACCCCCGCTTCTAGATCGCTTCACTTTGGTAGGCGTTGGCTCATTTTGAAACACCCAAACAGTCGACTGGCGCTTGGTTTCTGGGTCGTATTGATAAATCCAGGACTCATCACCTGTAACGATGTCGTAAACACGCCGAGACGAGCCTGCTTCAAATTTGTTAAGCATATCACGGCACCATTCCACCCGGGCCTGCTTCTGAGCATCGGTGAGGTTGTGCGGCACCCAGCGTGATACTATCCTCCTCACGCGAAGATGGCTGTGTAGAATCTCGTGAACGCTTCCCGATCCAATCTTCAATATGTGTTGAATCTCCTGATATGTAATTCGCCTATTGTCTTGGATTAAATTTTTCACTGCTAGCACGTTTTCTTCGTTAACAGCCGTCAAAGGGCGACCGCTTCTTTCGTCATCCCCCAAAGTTGGTCGACCGCGCTTGAATTCGTTATACCAACGATACACGGTTGCCTTGGAAGGGCCTTCATCCATGAATGCCATTTGAAGTCTATCGTACGATTCATCCGGTTTCAGGCGACACTTGAAATCGTATAAAATCATAGCTCTAAAATGTTCCCGGCGCAGATCCATATTTCAGTGAGACACAATACTTTGAATTAACTCGCAAAAAATGTGGAGGGAAATTTTGAAATTGGAACTTACTTATTTTTACTTATAAATAATCATATTTTCGAAAAACATTATAACTGGCCAGTCTCCCATATATAAAAACTTTTTTTCGCAATACTTTCTGAGGGGCCTGGTAGTCTTCCTCTAATATAGTTATATCATCACACTTAAAGTACATTGTTTAGAATAAGTAAACTAGTGTTTGTGTTTGTTTTTGCCCTAAGCCAGGTCAACAGTGATGTTCAACAGAAGGTAAAAATCTTTTTTTTATATTTTTTATATTTGCATCCATTATAGCGTATCTAAATGTTTTGAAACGAATACCATTATTCAACTTTTGTACAAACACCATTCAATGTCGTTTACTTTCGCAACAATAACCATATCAGATAAAATTAAATATTTTAAAGGAGTTTTCAATTGTTGTATCAGTTATTCATACGAGTTCGTATGATATTTTCGAGATCTTGTTAAATATTTGTATCCTATGGAATTACGTGAAAAATTAAAAGTTCCTTATTTTACTTCAGCTCTAGTTCAGAGATAGAAAAGAGAAAAGATTCAAACATACTTGCATATACGTAAACATGTTAGATTTCTTTACCTAATGATTGAAAAGTAAGTGGAAAATAAGATTTCACGTCTCGGTAATTCAAATAATAAGTTACAGCCAATATGTTACAAACTTACAACTGTGTAAATATTAAATTATTGCTCTCGAAACCGAATGTTTTTTTACTTACTCTGTCTGTTTCATTGACCTGATGACAACAAACACTGGTCACTGGTCCAGATTTATTTTTCCTGTTTTTTCATGTTATTGAACCGTTCAGAATTGTTAAACTATAGATGGCGATTGTCTTGAGTTTAAGGCAATTTTTTTTGCTTTAGCTCGCTTCACTTAATAGAAGTGGCATTGCTAACGCCATCCACTTCAATTTTATTCTTTCATCTTAGATTCTATTATGTATTTTCTTTCATCTACCACTATAGCCATTCAAAATCAAAATGTTTTTTATTTCAAATAAACCTAATTATAGGCACTTTTGAAACTTCAGGCTCTAGTTGCACGGTTCCAAATTGTGGGTCCTATGGAGAAGAACCGGCAAGAATCTCCATGGATTCTTTAGGTTATTTTTATTACATCAAATTTATTCAAATAATGTGAGTATAATGTAGGTTAATGCCAGAAATAAACAAGAGTTTAAAAGTGAGAATATTGCCTTTAGAAATAAAATAAGTAGTAGTAGAGCTCCTTTGTGAAAGAGCTCGTCCGGGGAAGCACTACCACCGTATCTACTTCTCCGCCATATAGTGATGCTTGCATTGCTGTGTTTCGGTCTGAAGGGTACGGGTGTCGGTGAAATTACAATCACATGAGACTTTCCATCTTCATGTCTCAGTTTGGCGAACCGACTCCCAGTACCATTTAGGTAACAGCCTAGGTGGTATTAAAGTTGTTATGGGCAAAGGTAACTTAACGCTTAACATCAGGTGGGCCTTTAGCTCAATTCGCCATCCCATAACTTAAAAAAAAAAAAAAAAAAACGTAAAAAGGGTTGCCATAGCATGTAGGAGCTGACCTGTCCCGACAGACGGCACCCGTTCACGAGCATGACGCGAGCATCAGCCATCGCTTAACTCAACCACATTGAAGGGAACTTAACGACTCGACACTAACTACACCATCAGCATGACATTTAAGTGAGCATGACAGACTCATACTGCTAGACAACAGATAGGCAGGAATATATAGAATTACTGTAAAATCATTAACGGCCACATCATACTTACATTTTAATCACCCACTTAAAAAAAAAAAGCATCGCATACACGTTGCAGTTCTATAACAGAAAAGAATGCAATATTAGAAAAATAAAAGTGTAAATAAATTGTATAATTCTGAAATTCCATTTCCTTCACTATCAGCTTATTTTCAATTTTTAACCAAGGAAACGCCTGCGTTTATCAATTCGTAGTTTTCTTCTACAAATATTTTTGTTAAGAACTCCATTCACTAGATGCTATAACAGTATATTCAGTCTTACTGATAACTAGATAAACGAAGGGACATATTCAAGAATATGGTGATGTGCGTACCTACACATAATTAAAAATAATGTTGGAAAAAATATTCCATGATAAATCATGCGTGCCTACAGGTGTAAAAATGCTCGCGGACAGAGCGTGCGACTGTCTAGGAGTCTGCTGACTAGTACAAAAGGCAGAGAGGGTGGAAATAGCAACCAATGGACACAACCGCGCCAGGTGCATCATCTCAACACATGCAACTTAGATAAGAAAGCGCAGAAATGTGTCCACAGTAAAAGATGAAATCGATTGAAAAAATATTCAAAAAATTAAGAACGACACCATTTTTCCTTATTCTTAGTTTATACTAAACCTTTAAAGTGGTCATTGTACTCATCATCATTGTGAACAACTTTTACTTTGGGACCAACCCGGAAACCATGAAAAAAAATTCTGCTGTTCCCTATATTTTGTCGATTTATGTCAACACAAAATAAATATAGGAACCAGCAGATTTTTTTTTGTGATTTCAGAATAAATTGGTCCCATAGTAAAAGTTGTTCATAATAATGAGTACAAAGACCCCTTAAAAGGATTGGTATAAACTAAGAATAAAATTGTATATTTGGAACGAGGATCAAGTACCTAACGCCCTCATTCAAAAAGCCCCTCGTTCAACCAGCCTCCCTGTATAATCCTTAAGTTATCTTGCACAATAAATACCTACCCTTGAGAGTCATGACGTAGTAGTTAAGACATCTAGTAGTCACACTACACTATGGAAAGCTGAGCTAAAGCAGATAAGATTTGTTCGGAACAATGCATCAACTGTTCTAAAAAGTCGAGATTTCTAAACAGTAATATCAAAGGGAAAGTGTTAACAATCAAACTGTTTTTGCGTAAATTTTCTCTAGTTAGCTTTTTTATGGAATGAGTAACAGTTGATTTGTTGATTAATGCGGTTTCCTCAGTCAATAGATATTGTGTGGAAGAGGATCTTCTTCAAATACGAAATATAATACACACACTGCAGATCGGTGCCCGACTTTTCAGTCTTCTATCGTATCGACACGAATCACAGGACGAGCCCATGCCGTGGGAAAAAGATTAGCCAGTCAGCAGGTTGGTAGTGAGGCTGACTGCCCAGGGTGCACCGAACGGTCAATCACTCGTGGAGGCTCTTTTAATGCACCCCACATTTCAGTAAGAATAGACGTAAAACAATTGCTATCGCATTTTAGTCGTCTCAATAGCATCTATACTATAATAAAACTGTAAAGGTCGAAAAGTCTGTACATTGAGTTTTTTTTCGCGAAACCTGGCTAGGGGGGCTAGAAATAAGCTATAGAACACGAATCTATCGTTTAAAAAATTTATGTCTGTCTGTCTGTCTGTCTGTCTGTCTGTTTGTTACCTCATCACGTGAAAACGGCTGAACGGATCGTAATGAAACTTAGCATTTGTATTGGTATTAGTCTAACTTAAAATATAGGGTATGTTTTATCTGAATCGGTTGAGTAGATCCAGCGATACAGCTTGACCCCTCTATTGTATTAAGTTGCATACAAAGTAGAGGTCATGATTGTTGGATGGATGCAGGTTGCAGGTTCCTAAAAATACAACTGGATTCTATTAGTATTATAGAAAATATAGAATAACATAACAAAGCCCATCACTGTCCCGCTGCTGGGCATGGCCCTCTTCTTGGAATGAGAAGAGTTAAGGAACTGGATATTGTTAGTGTAATAGATTATCATAACACAATCAGCTCATTACCTACTGCCCCACTGCTGGGCACGGACCTCTTCTCGGAACGAGAAGAGTTAAGAAACTAGAAAATATAGAATAACATAACGTAGTCAACCCATTACTGTCCCACTACTGGGTATGGCCCTCTTCTCAAAATGAGAAGAGTTAATGAACTGGATATTATTAGTATTCTAGAATAACATAACATTACCAGCCCATTACAGTCCCACTGCTGGACACGGGCCTCTTCTCAGCATAAGAAGAGATGTGGTTAGTTTTATAGAATAACATAATCAGCCCAATTACTTCCCACTGCTGGGCACGAGCGTCTTCTCAGAATGAGGGAGTTTAGGTCTAATTCCATGAAATTCCATCACCTTAGCCGGTTGGTTGTAAAAACAAAATATAGTATGGTCGGTAAATAGTGTAATCGTCTGTGCAGGCGCTTATATGTATATATTTGAAGATATTGTGTTCATAATTATGACACGATGTTATTTTCCGACATCCACGCGGACGGAGTCGCGGGCACAGCTAGTGCTAAATAAAATTGATGTTTATGTTCCTTAGATACACATACATACACACCCTGCACACAAACCTCTCACGCATCCCTCTCTCACACAACTCACACCCAATACACCACAAACGCCAAAACAAGCATTAAAAAGCAAAGCATTATGTATTCTTGTTTTGTTAATGTAGGGAAATTATAATAAAAAAATAAAAATTAATTATAATTATTATAATTATTGTATTTTAGGTACATAATGTTCATATCCAAACTGTCGTACACGGGTTGTGCTTTGAAATAGCAAAACACTGTCTCTCAAGATACAGGTATAGTTTGAGAGACAGCAGACAATGATGACTGTTTCTTAATTAATTAGTTATTACGATTTCTTATGTAATTTGTATGGCTGTATTTTATTTTTATTTTTATTATTTATACATATCAGACTTCCAACCTTGACCAATCTCAAATAATATATATATATACATATTTTATTATTCTACTACTGACTGCCTCGTCGGTCTAACGGTGGTCGCAAGCGCGACTGCTGAGCGTGGGGTCCTGGGCTCGATTACCGGGTCGGGCAAAGTTTTATTGGGTTCTTTCATTACGAAATTCTCAACTCGTATTAGTAGTAAATAAATAAATATCTTTGGGACATTTTTACACAGCACCATCAAGTCCCAAACTAAGCAGAGCTTGTGCTATGGGTGCTAGACAATGGATATAATACTTAGATACTTTTTTTTTTGTAAAAACATACTTATAATACATAAGCAACACCCAGACCAACACAAACACTTATGTTCATCACACAAATATTTGTGTCCTGTGGGAATCAAACCCACGACCTCTTTATCAGCAGTCCAACACTCGAACCACTAGACCACAGAGGTCGTCGTAGTAATAAGTAATTACCATGTAATTACCTTATTGCCACTTAAATATCAATACAGGGTATTGAAGAATATCAACATCATTAGCGAAACAGTCATTATTCGCTTTTATCAAATAAATACCGTTACAAACGAACATAAAATAAATTAGTTTACATGTAATAGTTACGTGGGCTTGCTATGAAATTGTAATTATATGAGTATTTTGCCGCTGCGATTTACTCAGGCGTTCAATGACGAAGGTCACAATAGTACATTATGATACAAGTGAGCTAAGTTGACTATTATACTCGAGGCTGGATTGCAGCCCGAGCCGAAGGCGAGTGCGTAATGGAGCCGAGAGTATAATAGTCAATGCTCACGCGTGTCATACGACGTTTTTCAACACACTTGCGAGGAAAAAAACATACAAATACATATTTTAGACAAATATTGAATTTGTGAAAAATGGCGCGCGAATTACATTACTGTAATCACACGGTGACAGCTATGGGCTAGCAGGTAGTCGAAGGAAACCGCCAAACAGCCTAATATTAAAAAATATAATAAATATATATTTTTTATTTATAACACATATCATGTTAATTTGTTGACAAAAATAAATAATTTGATGAAATGAAATGTTTATTTATCATATTTTAATTAATACAGTTGATTTATTCCCGAAAATGTTTAATTTAGTTCAGGCATAAAAACTCTTTGCTGCGATTTAAAAATAAACTGTAAAGTAAAAAGCACTAGTGCGATAATATAATGTAAAAAGCACGCGTGCGTTACAAGCTACATTATGAACCTAAAAGCGGTGCAATAAGAGCCACTTTACGAGCAAGTATGTTGAAAAATATTATAATCTCCTCCCGGCTGAATTTTGGTCACGGCGGCTTATCTCAACGGAGACCAGCCATCTGCGTGGGACATATTATAGTGCACAAGTGTGTGTGCAAACACAGGTGCACAGTAACTAATAGGTAATCTGTGTGTGCACTCTCTATTCCCTTGCTCTCATAATCCGATGGGACAGCAATCCGACACGCCCACATATGGCATATGGCTCCCCGAGGCACGATAGAAAATATGCTCATATCAGCTTGTTATACAGGTTGAATGGTTAAACGAGAGACTTATTGAAGGATGTTCAGTTTCATGCACCATGTTTCATGTTTGTGATGCACCTAGCACGGTAGTGTCCATCAGTCACTATTTCCACCCTCTCCGCCTTTTGTAGGTACAGAAAGCCTTTGGTAGCTATCAGACCCCTAGACAGTCTGGGCTTGCGCGAGCATATTTTCTCTTGTACGCGTGATTTATCGTGGAATATATTTTTAAAATTCCACGATAAATCACGCGGAAAACATCGTGAGGAAACCTGCACACCTGAGAGTGCTCCATACAGTTCTCAATGGTGTGTGTAGTCCGCCAACCTACACTAGGCCAGCGCAGCGTGGTGAACTAAGGCTTCTCGTACTGAGAAGAAGCCCGTGCCCCGCAGTGGACCAGCAATGGGCTGGTTATGTTATATTATATTTTTTAAATATTGTTTTCAATGTGTAATTTCACATTAACTATAACTATTCATATGACTATTCAGCATGAACAACATTGTTTAATATTTGTTCAATGGTGAAATGTGTAGAACTAAAATTTTATTGTAACACCTTTAACTGTGCCACAGTTCATGCAAATAAAATTATTTGATTTGTTTTGATATTCTTGAATACCTATGTCCCTCGTTCACCCAGTCATGCTGTATTCTATCAAACAACAACCTTCTTGATATTAGCAATAATTCATATTAGTTCTTGATATAATCATATGATGACATCTACGGACTAACTAAGGACCTGCAACGCTTAAAAATATCTTGTGTTGCAAAATCTTTTGGTAACCTTTAGATATTATTATGAGAAGTCTACCGCAGTTTCACTCAATAGTATAGAGATTAATTAATTATTAAAAGTCAAACATTAACAACTGAATAGTGTGTAAAAATGTGATTGGAGTAGGACCTAAAATACTACCTTGTGGTACCTCTTTTCTAATACCTATGTCTCTTTAAGTACGATTGTTGTTCCTAGTCATGATACCCATATAATGTAAATTTGTTATGCTGACGTATTTAGGCGTGTACAGTTGGCACCAAATACTTGGCAGTTGAGGTCAACATCTCATGCAATCTGGAGCAGTGAAAGTTGTCCTGTGCCTGCTGGTTCTTGATCCTAAAGTTTATTTATAAACATTGCCTGTTATTTTATACAGCATGACTAGTTAAACGAGAAACTTATTGAAGTAGGATGTTCAGTACTTACTTGATTCTCGTTTTAAATAATAATATGTCATAAATAGTACCTTATTTTATGAAATATTTTTCCAATCGGTTTCATCTGTTACTGTGGACACTGTTCCACGCTTTCTAATCGAAGTTGCATGCAGTGAGGTGATGCATCAGGCATGGTAATGTCCATTAGTTGCTATTTCCATCCTCTCGCCTTTTGTACTAGCCAGCAGACCCCTAATCAGTCAGAGCGTGCGTGAGCGTTTTAGTTCTGTACGCGTGTTCTATCGTGGATTGTTTTTCAACATTTTATTTTCATTATGTGTACTTCCATTGTACTAATTCTTGAATACCTAATTAAGTCTCACATTCATCCAGTCATGTGATTATTTGTTTTTTGACGCTGACAAAAACGAAAGGAGGTATATACCCAGCAGTGTATATAATTCCGTTGAACTATCGTACGTATATCTTTGGTAGTAAAATTTTCTGTTCGGTATTGCCCAGTAGCAGGGTTTGCTGGGATCCGATGACAGTCACTCCGTGTCTTCTTCTTTTTACACGACTGCCCAAACTGATTTTGTGTCAATGGTTTGAACCATGAATATTTGAATATTGTTTGAATAAAAAGTGGCCACTTCAATGACGTTATTAGTGGTGGCGTAGAGATCGCCTCCGTGTAAAATAATGATATTCAGCCGCATCTGTATAGATTGAAAGCCATAATGAGGACTAGGCTTTAAGAAAGAAAAGAGAGAGAGACTGATTACGGGCTAGAATGATGATTCTTCAATACCTACGTCAATTAAAATAAATGAAGAAGAGGAACATAATGAGTTTATTACTACTTAGAACAGCCAAAGCAATTTTTTTTTTTTAATGTGATATATTTAACATTCCAGATATTTCTCACTGTGTACTACGAGAGCAAATGTCCAGACAGTAAGAACTTCATCATAAATCAACTAGAGCCAACAATAAGCTTGCTGCATGAATATCTTATGCTGAAATTGGTGCCTTTTGGAAAAGCTCATGTGAGTACTGAAAATGTTCTATTTCAAATTCCTATCACTAGTAGGGAAAATTGTTGATAGAAAGTTTATTAATTTGAGTTCTTAAAGTATTTTTGATCATCCAATTTTGAAAAGCGTAGTATTAAAACACTCCAATAAAACATTTCGCAGAATTGAACCTACTCATTTAATTTTCTGTTGAATAATGACTGACCACAACACATTCCCTGGGTTCGATAGCTACCCTGTTACATACAGTCAACGTACTTACTGTAATTTTTTACGTGGAGTATTAACTGACAAATCCAATCGTACCATAATAGTAGTTTATGAAACTGTTGCATAATAGGGGTTATTAAAACACGAGTGTGAGTTTAAAAACCGAGCCGTAGGCGAGGTTTTTAATAGTATCACACGAGTGTTTTAATACCTAATTATGTCAGTTTCATACACTATTTTATCTACACTCATACAATTTTAAATAAAATACCAAAGTCAAAATCTTGGTAACATTGTCGTTGTTTTTCTTGATTTCTCTGGTAAAACATTGTTCGTAATTTACGTTGCTGCATCCAGAAATTCAGGCGGGGTCATATTCTCCTCAGTTCAGTATCACTGCTGTAGTCAGATATTTTTGCCCAGAATAAAACTTTCGACATACAAAACCATAATAATAACGTAAACAATAACAATAAATTTACAAGTTAGGGTGACCAAATCCAGTAGACCGTGGCGCGCGGCCGCGCACGCGCGCTGGTGCGCGCCTTCACAGATAATAAAATATGGTCTGGCGAAAACATTATAATCGGAACTAATTTTCTATCCTTGTCAGGATTCCGTCAATCTCTGTTTTATCATACAAAAAATATGCCTGTAAACACTTAAATATAATTAAAAGCAATATGACAATCAAAAGTTCTGCCAAAAACGCGATTTTAAACGATAAAAATTTTCAATGTATGACAAGTGGCGCCACCCTGAATTTTGTGTATTCATTGGTGCCAAACTGTACGACTGCTAAAAAAAAGTTTGAAAACTCCTTGGTTAGGTCGAAGTGGCATTAAAAACTTCTTAGTTGGGCTGAAGTGTGCGGTTATGGAAAAAAAATTAAATTACCGCATTGTTTTGTTCAGCAAACTGTATCGTAATGAAACTTTTTAAATTCATTACAGGTGCATGTGCGTAAAGTATGTCATTATGACATTACTTTCGAGTTCATAATTCAAATTTTACGATACGAGTGTAGATAAAATAACTTATGTAATTGATCATCTGACTGATAAACTTATATTTATTGTAACATCAAAATATAATAAATAGTTATTGAATACTATTTTTTCAGAGTAGAAACGGCGGACACGATGGTTTCAAATGCCAACACGGCCGCAGTGAGTGTACCGGTAACATGGTGCAAAGCTGCGCGTTGGATCTCATGCAGGAACGAAACGACGTGGAAAAGGTTTCTTATGTCACCTGCGAAATGGAAACTAAGGCCGGTACAAGAGAGGATATGCAGGTAATGTTAACTTTTACACATGTAGTATGTTACTCTATAGTAATATCAGCTTCGTTTATTGTTTTGGTATAATTGGACGGTCTATGGTTCTATTTTGCTTCTCTCGTATCAGCACGAACTTTATGAAAATAGCGTATACCGTCGTCAAAGCTTAGTCAGTCGACGTCTGTGGTCTAGTTGTTCGAGTGTCGGACTACTGATCAAGAGGTCGTGGGTCGATTCTCACAGTACACAAATATTTGTGTGATGAACATAAGTGTTTGTGTTGGTCTGGGTGTTTCTTATGTATTCATCATCATCCTCCTGCCCTTATCCCAATTTATTTGGGGTCGGCGCAGCATGTTTTTTTCTTCCATAAATCTCTATCAGCCGTCATCTCTGTGTTTACTTTCTTTCTATTCATATCATCTTTCACACAATCCATCCATATTTTCTTCGGTCTCCCTCTTTTCTTATAGCCATCAACATTCATACTTAAAACTTTCCTCGTAACATGCTCCCCATTCCTCCTCATCACATGTCCATACCATGATAGTCTGTTGCTACGTGTTTCTTATGTATTATAAGTATTTATTTACGAAAAAAAAAGAATATAAGTATTATATCCATTGTCCCATAAAACAAGCTCCGCTTAGTTTGGGACTGGGTGGTGCCGTGTAAACATGTCCCAAAATATTTATTTATTTTATTTATAGCAAATGAACTAGTTTATTTTTGTCTTTCGTTCGCGAATTACCCATGTCTAATGTAAATATTGCAGACATATGCTAATTCCTACGAATTTTGGTTACTACACCTAATAATAAAAATAATGATTAGTAGAAGACTATTTTTTAACCTTGAATTTATTTGCATCTAAAGATAATACAGTCAAACCTGGGTGAGTGAGAACTGGATAAACGAGAAAACTCTACAAGTGAGAGTATTTGCCAGCTCCCGTCATTTTAAGCCTCGAAAACCTCTACAAGCGAGAAACAGAAACCTCTTTATGAGAGAGTCGGTTTTCACGTCTGGACCTCTATAACTGAGATTGCCATGCCCTATACCTCTATAAGCGAGAGTTGAGCGTATTTATTATCTGTTATGACACTTTCTATAGCAGTGATAGCCTAGCGGTTTAACGCTTGCCTTCGATCCCGGCCCGCACCTCTGACTTTTCGAATTCATGTGCGGATTTATATTCGATTATCACTTGCTTTAACGGTGAAGGAAAACATCGTGAGGAAACCTGCACACCAGAGAGTGCTCCATATCTCAATGGTGTGTGTAGTCCCCGAACCCGCACTAGGCCAGCGTGGTGGACTAAGGACTTAGCCTTCTCGTACCGAGAAGAGACCCGTGCCCAGCAGTGGGACAGTAATGGGCTGGTTATGTTATGACACTTTCTAAATTTCGTGGAACTAACGCACATATGGTTCGCCTAACTAACAAAAAAAAAACAATAAATCGAGCGTCTTTGTGTCCCACCCAGGTCATTGTGTTTGCACCGCATTCTTTTAGAATGGCCAAATGTGCATTCAGCACCGACCTTTTTGTCAATCTTATTACAGTTGATATGTATCAATTGCAAAGAAAGTTTCTACAGCTATTTAGTTACCTCTCTAAGTGAGAAAAACCGCTCCTGCATCTCTATAAGTGAGAAACTTGGTTAAGTGAAAAACCTCCATGAGCGAGAAAAAGATTCCAGTCCCTTGAACTCTCGCTCATCCAGGTTTTACTGTAGTAGTTAGTATTAATACTAGAATTTCTGATCAAGTTCTCAGAATTACACATTATTATTAAAGATACAGTTAGAAGACAGAAAAACAAGCTTACTAGCACAAACTCACTCGGAAATCAGTAACTAATAAGACATTGTAGTAGAAAACAGTATTTTTACAGGTTTTCATACTTTTGACTTGTATGAAAACCCCCAATACCAACCACAATACATACAAACTAACTAATATTTTTAACACGGCCGCGGCACTGCAACCATTCTCGTATAGCTCGAACCCATCGACCATACAGCCCAAGACGCCTTGTAACAGGTGACCGATATCTGACTAATAGACCTGATATAGGTCGCCACTCGAAAACTTCAAATAAATTTCAACCACTTATGTGAGCCGCAAATACTTCTGTGTGGTACCGGACATAAATAATAGCACCACCCTTATCTCTTCTTCTCATGGGTGTCATAAAAGGTGACTAAGGTATTCATCAGAGGATGGGCTGCAGCGTTCTCTGAGTATTTAACCAACCAACTGCGATCGCCAACCCGCCTGCCAAGCGTGGCATAGACCCCCCCTTGGGGGAGCCTATGTCCAGCAGTGGACGTCTTTCGGCTGAAACTATGAGAAAGAAGAAGAAGAAGAAGTAAATAGCCAATAGCCGTCTTGGTAGACCTAAACGATTTTATTACCCCTCTACCTCATATACCTCGGCTAGTTGATAGAATTAATTGTTTGCGCATTATATTCAGCAATAGGCGTCTATTGGGCTATATAGTCGATCCTCAAACCGAAACTTGATAAGAAAAATACACAAATTAATTGTATCTATATTTTTTCAGTGTGTTAGGAAAGCAGGCCTCGACGAGCTACGGGTAGAAGAATGCGTATACACGGATAAAGGGCTCTCGTTGCAGCTTGCAGCTGAATATGACACCAAACTTGTGAGACCCAAGTTCATACCCACAATAACCATTGACGGGGTAAGACATGGTGAATTTTATAACTTACTAGCGGACACCCCGAGCTCAGATCGGTTTTCCAAATTACCCTTCATTCATCTATGGTCACTTTTTTGAAATAATCTTTCACCGGTTGAAAGGTTTGCCGAAAACATCTTTCCTTAATAATTTTATTAACCTTTTGGATTTCCGTTCTCGGTCCGTTGATATTTTTATTTTTCTCAGAATTACGAATTTCTTTTGTAATTAACGTGATGACGTTATACTTACTACACACACACACCCACACCCATAACTTGTTTTGTTTTCATATTATACTCATCTATATTTTCTTGAAATTTTTTTTATTAATTATCTGCAGGTTTTCAACCAAAAAGTACAAGATGATGCTCTGGAAGACTTAATGGAAGTTCTATGCTCTATGCTCATAGATGCTCCACCCTGCTCAGAACACTACAATTCACAGGCAATGAGCTACGTATTATTTTGAACAAACAATAAATTAATATTTTCAAATAAATTCTTATTTTGTTATTACTTCCTACAAAATATACTATTTGGGCCCATCGTCGACCTGTGGCTGGTCCCAATGTGGATTGTGTCACAAATGGCACAAAGGAGTAAGCAATTATGTAAGCATCCAAAAGCAAAGCAACCAAACGTTTTTAACATTTTATTTTATTTAAAAATATTCTACATATTTTTGTCAAATATTATATGATAACAAAAAACAATAATTGAAATTTTAGTTAATTTTATTACATCAAAAAGTTAGTAGAAAGTCGGAATTGAAAGACCTAGTTATTTTAGATGTAAAAATATCCTATCATTTAATTGTTCTATCTTGTATGATTTTTCATTGGAAAACACAATATTTTCGTGACTAGGCGACTGTAACTTTCCTATTTGGTTGGAGAATATTGAACAAAGGTTACGAAGGTGAGTTATCCACGATCCACCGGTAGTAGTGCGCAATATTGGTGTATACGCTGGGAACTCCCTCACTGCCGCAGTTCTCCGATCCAAAAGACACGATGCCTATCTGGAATAGACGTTTCGTAAGCGTTAAAACACAACAAGCTTGTAAAAAACTTCCAAAAGCGATTTTCCCAAACTTTGACAACACTAAAATTGTTGCCATCCCTTTCTTGTATCTACCGTTAGTAAAATAGAACGATAGTTTAAAATAAGTTTAGTTTGTGAACAAGAGAATCGACACTATTAACTCTTAGATAGTGAGCCATTAACTTATTAGATGGCGGCACAGACCGGTAAGCCTCTAGACGCCGATTAGCCAGACACCCCCGGTCACAACGCATGCGTTTGCATTGCACCCCGCCGCCAATCAGGACGTCAGTCCGTCAGCGAGCGGCACCCATCATACGGAATCATACCACCGAACTTTTGAGCTGACCAATCCTAACGCGCCGTCCGCCCCATGGTCCCCGCCAATATTTTACGACTGCGTTCTCATGCAAAACTTTGTCTAAGCGGCGTCTTGAGGCTTACTGGTCTGTGGATGGCGGTCACATTCATTGGTGAGCTACTAACTATAAAACAGTTAAATATCGTAGTTACGTCCATACACGTCAAATAGCGAGTGTGTATGTATATACTACACTAGTCGCAGTAGCTGAGCTAGAATTTTAGTAGTAAATAATGTTACCCGAAATCTAGTAAATTATTATATTGCCTTTTCTGTCTAACCTTGTAGATCAAATGTCCCTTCTTGAACTACAAAATAACTCCTAGGTTAGTACCTAAGAGTTATTTTGTAGTTTAACTAGTGTTAATAGCGCTCAATGGGACCGCACCCAGGTATAGCTTCAGAGCGCTAAAAAAAGGTAATTCAAGGAGTCATCTACCAAAAATCACATCATCCTCACCTGCACATAATGTCCATCCCTGAACAGAAGTAAGGGCGCTCCTCCAAACCCTGAACACGCATCTTTCCCCTCTTCACCTCCAGCACAAAGCTGCCCTTCATTTACTGGCACTGATTCGCCGAAGATACGTTCACAGTTCTCTAGAGGTACTAAAGGAACTTCTAGCTGCTGTTGGCGGCTTACCTGTAGTTGGAAATAATGATAAGTATGAGATAACCTTTAGAGTAGTTCTTTGGAAATATCGTGGTTCACGAAAAGTCTTAGACAATCCCGATTACCCCAGACTACATCTAGGTGAACCACGGGTACAAAAAGTTAACCGTGGAACACCTAGGTGAACCACGGGTACACCCGATTACACAGAATACGTCTAGGTGTACCACGGGTACAAAAAGTTTACTGTGGAACACCTAGGTGTTCCACGGGTACAGAAAGTTAACCGTGGAACACCTAGGTGAACCACGGGTACAAAAAGTTTACCGTGGAACACCTAGGTGTACTACGGGTACAAAAAGTTAACCGTGGAACACCTAGGTGAACTACGTAGGTGGACCACGGGTAAGCAACCACATTGTCCTAATGCAAAGCCTAATGTATCTAAATTTTGTCGTGAATAATTCGCTCGAACTTGCGATGGTCACTTAGTCACTTTGTATTAGGACAACGCTTCCTACTAATATTATAAATGTGAAAGTTTGTGAACATGTTTGGATGTTTGTTACTCGAATCACGATGTAAGCGTTGAACGGATTTGGATGAAATCTGGCATATGACAAACAGTTGGATAAACAGTTCCCGAGGGATGCGCGATAAACGACATTCACTCGGGTGAAGTCGCGGGCATATGCTAGTAAAATATATATCTGCAAAACGACGTGAATCAACATGAATCATGCACGAGTATGATATACCACTAAGCGCTACTTAAAAGAATTTACGGTTAAAGACATTTATTTTCTCAAAAGATTACAATCATCACTTATAGAGAAAATACAATTATATTTTATTAACTAATGGTTATCGATTAGCGTAGTAAGTTAGTGTAGGGTAGTAAGTAAAAAAGTTTCGTTCAAATTAATCGAGCGAGCGTCATAAAAAACGGTAGGTCTGTGTAGGTAGGTGTACTAACAGCAGTTGTTTATTAAGGCCTATGATATAGTGACTGCTAATTAGTATTATAGGTACTTATGGTTATTTATCTTATGCGATTTTCAATCTAATTACAGTAAAAGATTATTTTATGGATATGTAACATGTACACTAATTTAAATTTCTTGATCATAATATAATAACATAATTCCGTCAGCGGTTTTCCTGAACTAATTCGATATGAGAGCCTTGAAGAAAAGAGCACAATCGTCTTTTTAAAAGGTCGGCAACGTAACGCCAACTCCCCTGGTAATGAGGGTGACCATGGGTGGCGGTGATTTCTTACCTTCAGGCAAAGAGATTTAATATACCTAACTATAGTAAATATTTTAATGTCTTTGCCATCAGGTGACCCGCTTGGTCGTTTACCCCTGTTTACCCCCACTAATATAAAAAATAACACCCTGACCCGAGCGCTATTTTACGTTGTTATGTTAAAGCCTAGTGTTAAAGCTTCAGGTATTTTAATTACCACAAAATACTTTACATAACTTATTCATCCTTATTTTTACCATCAGGAGATCTAACTCAGATTAAAAATAAGGAAGAGAGTTATTTGTAAATAAATCAATAATTATGACCTTGGCTTCCTTCCTTTACTTCCTTTGAATTGAATCATATTTATTGTTCAATTATTTTATTAGATTTCGACGTGATACATTTTTATATTAACCAAACATATCGAAATCAAAATAGTTACTCAAAAAGAGTTCCAAATTAACTCAACCACAAACCACCAAAAACATGATTGACAGACACGTGTTACGCCCAAATTAATTTTGTTACCACATCTACCTCTATCTTACCAAAACCGAACAAATCACGGTCACAAATACAGACAAGGTCAAAACAATTAGCTTGACATGCGATCACATCATTCATAATCATCATTAAAACTTGATGCCTATCTTTCACTCACCAGATTATTTTGTCCGGATAATTTTCCCCATCCAACAAGCGTGGCTCGTTCATTCAGTACAATTTCCGGTTTCTCATTCAGGCAGACCGGAGCCGCTGTCACTGGAAAAAGGGTGATGGTTTGATGATGACATGGGAGGCTGAGTGACAGCAGGAAATGGAGGCTATCAGTCCGTCAGTCAACAAACTGCGTTCAAGGGCAGATACAAGGTCAATGTTAATTTTGCAGTTCAGACTGATTACTGATAAAAATCTGCCAGCATCTGCAGCAGGTTATGTCAAAACAACAATATTTCTTAACCACGTTGATCACAAGGAAATGGACTTCTTCTATCGTGTCGACATGAGCTACATCATCATCATCATCATTCCAGCCGGCAGACATCCACTGCTGGAGACAGGCCACCCCCAACAACGACCGGTTCTGCGCTTCCCGCATCCAGCGGATTCCCGCGACCAAGACGTTGGTCCACCTTGTGGGGGGCCCTACCCACGCTGCGCCTTCCAGTATGCAGAGCACATGACATGACATGTACATAAGCTACATACCTAATGATAATAGCTCATGTCGTGGGAAAAAGACTAGCCAGTCAGCAGGTTGGTAGCAGGGCTGACTGCCCAGGGTGCGCCGGACGATCAATTAAATATCGTCACTCGTGGAGGCTCTTTTAATGTACCTCAGGCAATGGACTAACTTGACATAATTAACATCTTCGTTATTTTATTTTTTTCGTTGGATGAGACATATCCTACTAAATGTTTTAATTTACTGGGATTTGTTGTCAAAAATGGTAAAGCTATTTCGCCTTTATATTTCGACTTTATATCGCCTTTTGAATGGATTTTAATTACTCAAGCTCATTTTGTGCTTTAATTAATTAACTTTTCACACCTGAGTACTTAATCTCTTCCTTAAGCATGACAAGCGCTATATCGTGTCTGAATATCTTCTGTTCGTAGCCTGGGTGGACTATGACGTTCTCCACTTTAATAGCCTGTGTCGGGGGAGCACAGAAGTAGTCGTTACAGTCTGGACTGCGACCGATATCCCATTCGCCGACCACCACGGTAGATCTAGAAGAATAGAAAAGAATATAAAGCTTTGTATTATTATATAACAGCCTAGTAAGAAGTGTATTAGAGTATTGTTGAATAATATGGTCACCTTGCTATGCAGTGCACTCTGACAGGATCGAGAGCATTCAAAGAAAGTGTGTTAAATGGATTTCGTATAGACATGGCCTTTCTAGAACACTTCAATCTTATTCGGAACGTCTTACTAAGTTTAAATTGTTACCCCTGCATGTGCGCCGTAGGCAGCAGGATTTAATAAATCTACATAAGGTTCTACATTCGACACTTGATTCTTCCACTTTGCTTTCTCTCATTAATCTTAATACCAGACATAACACTCGAAAGCCGAATACATTTTCACTCCAGGGGGCCTAGTACGAGTTTGACACTTTATAATACTTTCATAGTTTTCGTCGGTTTTCATTCATAAACTAGTAGTTCCTCCTCCTATCCGCCAGGGGCGCTACTGATTTATGAATGAAAGTCGTCGAATTCGATGGAAGTATCGGTAAGTGTCAAACTCGTACTAGGGCCCCAGGTATTCCAAAATAACACCTCCTATTACAATCCTATCATTAGAATGTGTCGACTTTACAACGAAGTATCGCGTGACAATAATAAGATTGATATCTTCGATTCCCGTGCCGCGGTCTTCAGAAAAAATGTTGCTGCCCTATTTGTCTAACTGGCAGCAGCAGCAACGCAAGCCCATTTAGTTTTTTAGGGTTTCGTACCCCAAGGGTGCCAAACGGGACCCTATTACTCTCGCTACGCTGTCCATCCGTCCGTCCGTCCGTCCATCCGTCAGCCTGTCACAGGGCTGTATCTTTGTAACGATAATAGATAACCAGTTGAAATTCACAGAACATGTGTTATTATGGTGCCTATCACGACAAATACTAAAAATAAAAATAAATCTAAAACCAAAGGAGGACCCCATACAAGAAACCTCGAAAAAAATGCATTATTTTAACGTTTTTGTTCCTGCTCTATCTTCAAAATGGTAATACATAGCATCGTCAAACTTGGTCTGATTATAGTGCATATCATGTAGTTTAGCAACAAATACTAAAAAGAGGGCATACATAGACATATGTGGTGGTACCTGTGTAAGAAAGAGATGCAAAAATTCATATTTTGCTCATAGTGCGTTGATGTCTTTTGATGAACTCTCGTAAATTAAATCAGTTTCTATGTATGAGGTATCAGGTCGATGGGTGGTACGAAAGTACATTTATGTTTGATTGAGAGTTGGCGTGTACCGATTTCAGTCAGAAACATCCCTAGGATCATTGTTGGGATTTCGTTTTATATAATATTTATTAATTTTCAGATAATTTTGAATAGACTGTTTGCCCCGATATTATTGACGCTAACTGTATCTACGTTTTTAAATCAACAATAAACTTACAGCTCACGAGCAGGATTTTAATCTGCGACTCTTGCTGACGCTATCCAAAGATGTATAAGTGACAGTTAAATACGATACTATAAGCACAGATTACTTATTAGGTTAACTTATTAGTTACTACGTCTGTCTATAAGCAGTGTTTACGGAAGCTTAGCGGCTGAAGCACTGGTGTAGGTACTGAACCAGGACTCGCAGATTTGAATCCTTTTCGTGAGAGAATTTTTCTTTCCACAATTTACATCTTTATATTTCGCTCCACATAAGCGAATGCATTAAAAGTAATAAAATAACATACTTACAGTTTGTATCCTTCGGGTTTGGCGAGAGCACAGTGGGCGGCAGTCAATACAACTCGCTTCCCTAAGATAGAGCCGCTGCAAGCGAACCGCACGTTGCCCGTTTCTTTATCTGAATCAAACACGAAATAATTTGAGCTTAAGACATTCTTTCTTAGATCTATTTCCAAATTTTTTTGGGGTCGGCTTTCGGTCTAATCAGATGCGGCTGATCATCAATATTTTACACGGAGCGACTGCCATCAGAACTCCCCACCGGTCACTATGGTTTGACTATAGTACGGAGACTCGATCCCACAGTCAAACCGATAACACGGTTTTGTGGGGCCAAAATATATTAATTTCTTATAAAAAAATCATAAGTAACCCAGTTACTGGGTACCTAATACTGACATCCTGAGGTTGAATCAGATATCAGACTTTCAGGCTTCTGACTACACGTAACGACTACCGTAGATATGCTTATGGGAACCGGGAACGACAGCTTAACGTGCTCCCCAAGGTACGAAGGGGTCTCGATGTACAACAAAACGGTCACCCATCCAAGGACTGACCGCAGCTAGTGCAGCTTAACCTTGCAGAATACACGCTTTTATTACTTACTCACGAGCCTCTCTGATATTCATGCATTAAAATTTATTAGTTTTGGGACAATTATCCAAGAGCTACTTGGGGTTTAGCAGAATTTTCGCGGAAGCAGTTGTCACAATCTACGTATGGTTGGTAACAGAAATTACGACTTCCATAAAAACAATGAAAAAATATAAAAGAGCTCAGGTTACTGACTTACCATACGGACCCTTAAGCAAAGGTGCATATCCTTTTACCAAACTTGAGCAGTGAACTTCATAAAACTCAAAATTATACTATAGGAACTGCATATTTGCTGCATATTTGCTGCATATTTACTGCTATTTTTCTATAAATAAACCAATGAAGCGAATATTTCTATGCTTATAATGTTATAGGTTTATATTGTCCCATTTTCATAGTGAATGATTTTTACGTAAACGAACGTGTCATTTTTGAAATACTTATATTATCATTTTTTCACATTTAACTGCGATTATAAAACCACGGGAAATATATTCCTCACTTGTAAGTACTTTGGTCATCATGCTTGAAAGTGTAAAAATTCTCAACCTGATTTGTTATTGTTATGATGAATTATGCAGTTTACAGATTTCCTGATTCCCATAACTTATGTACATAACATTTATACACGTAATATTTATTTTTGGCATTTAAAATACAGGGAAACGTACAATCATTGTTGTTTTAATTTAATTAACCTCAAAAATGAAACGAACACCATAAACATTTACAATACGAACAAATATCTGCCATACAACATTTTAGAAAACAGCCATATATCTAGACCATTTTCCATTCCTCTTCTATCGTGTCGACATGAGCTACACAATGATGATAGCTCATGCCGTGGGGAAAAGATTAGCCAGTCAGCAGGTTGGTAGCGCGGCAGATTTTCCATTAATCTGGCTTTAGACAATATAAGACGCTGGATGACTGGGTAAAAGCCAGCAGCTGAGTTATACAGTCTCAATTAAATATTATTCTGTTTTAAATGTATATTTTTGAATATGTGAAGTGCATTGCTCGAAATACCTAAATGTTTATTATTATTATATTAATATAGAGAAGTATTCGCAGGATACCTGTTAAAGTCCCTGCCGGGAATCACACGATCTTCCATTTGATCGCAGATGGGGAAAAATTAACTCTAAGCTAAATTCGAGTTTACAATTCCAATTACAACCATAATTATTATATATTCCATGTAATGAAATCCTTATCAAATATTGCACTCACGTGTAAAGCCAACCCTAGCGATCCAAGGTTGGCTTCCCAGTCCATTGTAGTCGACTCCTCGCACCATGCTCTGTCCACACTTGTCCGTATTATCCTGGTACACCTTCCCGCAATCGCAGGATGGACAGCAGACGTAGTCCTCATCGTCTACGTTGCCACATATCAGCTGATTCAGGCGATGGAAATACCTAAAGAATAGTTAACCTTTCATTCGGTGTAAAGTAGACACAATAGGAAATCTATTGTTTAGACTTCCGGTAGTCTCGGTTGCTTAATGAATTAACGTTATTACGAAAAGAGAATGAAATAATGTTTATGAAAGACTGTGGCTTTTTTTATAGTATAGGATGGCGAAACGAGCTAAAGGCCCACCTGATGTTAATTTTACGGAAGCGGTTACCTTTGCCCATTACAACTTCAATACCACCTAGGCTATTACTTTAATGGTACCGCAAGTCAGTTCGCCAAACTGAGACATGAAGATGGAAAGTCTCATGTGATTGTAATTTCACCGGCACCCATACCCTTCAGACCGAAAGCTGGCCGAGTATATCTTGCATCAGCCAAATTTGACTGTGTATTTTGATAAGTTACGGCATTTCTTACTTATCTGAAGAAAAACATGCGAAGTCCATGAGGTCTTCTAGAATTGGACACGAACTGACTGGCACACATGTTGTGTTTTGTGGACATGGACCCTGAAATAAAAATTAAGCATTTAAAATAATTGCTTAAAATTCCTTTAATCTAGATTAAAAATATGGTGACTGAATAATGGTGTCTTAATTTAATAATCTCTTAGACATAAAGGCATGATTCGTGTGTAATAGATGCAGAGGCCAATGCCAATAAAATCAATTTTGCAATTTTTTATTAAATCTTAAGCTGTGTCTTCAAACTCTCAATCACAAAATAGAAAGCTAAAATTATAATTTTATTGAAATAAGATAAAAAGAAAAACTAAAATGTTAACTAGACGAAAGCATTAAATCAAATCATAGCACGCAGTCGGAGGCTACTTATATGTTTCAAAATATACGTATTGCCATTTAGGCTACAGGATGATAATAGAAATAAACAGACATACATAAATACACCTGGAAAACTTTAGCCTCCTTCTGGGGCAGTCGGGTTAAAACAACACCAAGTAAACAATACTTTAATCGAGGATTACCAATATTGTTTCTAGACACGAATTCATATTTTTTTGGATGACGGGATCGGTTCAGGACAAATAAGACTTTTGAAGACGTATTGGCCACACCATCCATCTATTATTATTATACTGATATGAAAACAACTTAAACAACGGGTCCCTCGTTTGTTATAATAAAGAGCGGAATATAAGTATCAAGTGAAATTGCCTGACTGACAATGGGAAAAAATTCTAAAGCATCGCAATTATCATGCAGAGATTATTTTTGGATCGAGGGGACCATTTCCATGTACACGAAACGGATGGGGAAGTATGTAGGATTGAAAAAAGGCTTCACTTACTCTTATACTTAAGTTATCTTCCACATTCTTGATTCCACCCATTCCAACGCTTAGACCTATACCTGAAAAAAATTGCAGTTATGGTTCCATTTTAATTCATCAAGCACTCTAAAGACTCCTGGGAGATAACAATAGATTTTCTATCGCTTTAAAGGCTAAATTCAATAAAAAATATAATATAAGTCGAAAAGCAAAAGTGCTAAAGCCCTAAAATGCCAAATTGGCACTTTAGTCTTTCACCTTAGTTTAGTTTTTCACTTTAGTTTTTTACCTTTGAGATTTTAGTCTTTCTGTCTTTGGCACTTTAGTCTTTCTGCCTTTGTCAAAAAGACTCAAACGTCAAAAGGCCAAATTGGTACTTTAGCCCTTTTGCCTTTCCACTGCGACTGCCTGCAAGGTGCTGCCTGATAGTTGGACCGACGACATAATTATATCTTCCATATAATGAAGTCCATGCGGAAATCGCAGGACCGGTCGTTGTGGCGATGCTTGGGGAGGCCTATGTCCAGCAGTGGACGTCGGTTGGCTGAAATGATGATGATGATGATATCCTACTCGCTCGCTGATAAATAGGAAAGGGACCGTTATTATAGTCTGGGACTTAGTTTTGCCCACTTAACTGTTTTTGTTGCAATCCGTATCAGGTTTATACCTACCTGTTCTTTCCCAGAAGGAGTAATCTGATATTATAATCACACGGCAGCTAGATTTGATTTATGAGATTCATACAGGTTTCGAAGAAATTAATTTAGGTGCCAATCAGCTCCTTTATCCCTATAATTACAATCAACTTATACCTATATAGTGTAGACAACAATGATAACTTAGAGGTTGAAAACTTGCCTTCCTTGTAGGATGGGGAGTAGTTATAATATATTCTATGATACTCCTGCCATAAGACCATAAGACCAAAATAATTACCTCCAGAATTATTTCAACCTCAGCCCGAATTTCTAACTTTTTGAATCTATGTGCAAATCTTAATTCGATTATCGCTTGCGTTAATGATGAAGGATCTAGCGTGAATAAACGTGCACATCTGTAGTCATGTAGTCACACGTGTAGTCTGCCAACCCGTACCATGCAAGTGTGGTGGACTTCATAAGAATATTCTTATACTAAGAAGAGGTGTGCATGATCAGCACAGTAGGTAATGAGCTCATTATGATTACTATACTAACGAGAGAAAACTTAGTTTTTGTTTTCGAGAGGAAATTCTCATGGATTACTCGCCTCATGGGGGAGAGGCTGGAGTGTGTGGGATTATATTTTTACCGCACTAAAAACCTCTCCCGTGGCCATCTTCTGCTCAATAGAGGGACGACTCCGGGAATGGGTTATGCTACCGGTGCCTTCTTGTGCAATGCCTATAAGGCACGTTTCAGAAGAGACTTTTGTCACCCTGCGTGTGAATACCTAGGCTACGTTTATCTATGCACCCAAACCAACACACGTTGTTTTTTTTACTTAATTGATATAATAGCCAACAGCATCAATAACGCACTGGTCACACACGGCCTTGATACATGATGTTATCATTTTACTCTGTACTCTGATCGAGGCTAACCATTGTGTCATCACTCATCTGCAATTATTTGGTGCATCATTTGTTGAAATTACATGACACGTTGAAAGGATGGGAAAACGAGAATGTTGTGTAAATGAGTCTTTTTTTCTCATGCAATGGTGGATTCTAAGTAAGGTAAGAACACGGAATAAAAAAGAACAACGGGAAGTGGCATACGGCGGTAGCACGCGTGGCACAATTAAGCGCAGATGCGCAATATTAACTTAATCGTGCTTAGTTTCCCGATGCGACGCTATAACGTCTCAAATGCTTACGTGAAATACTAGATTATACCTTATAGTGTAATTATAAATGTAAAAATGATAGCAGAACGAAAAATAATTCTCATAGAGGTGTGTTATATCACAGCTATGTGTAAAATTTTGATAAATTTCAATAAAACAGTTTTAATTTAAACAACTTGGATTAAGATTTAATTTTTTTTAAACATTATATATTTGCTAGGCCCTATTTAAATTTTAAATAGACCTAATCATAATAATATCATTGTTTTTTGAGTATTTTAATTTACTATGTCAACTGTCAATGTGTGATTTTGGCGACACTTTTTCCCGTACTAAGTATCGGTAACGGCACTTCCATTTGTTTTCTTTATTTCGTGGGTAAGAAAAATAAGATACTGTCTGATGCTATTGAAGTGTTTGATTGTGAGATTACTGAACTACTCTTTCCTCTTCCCTTTAACTTGGGGTCGGCTTCTGCTCTTACCAGCGCCTCGTGCTCAGCACTGGGACAAAAGTGGGCTGTACGTCAGTAAAATTTTGAAGATTAAAGTAAAAAAAAGCTACTAGAAGTTGTCGACCAATTCGGTTTGTCTCATTTCGTCTACGATTCACGTAACGAGAGAAAAAGAGAAAACATACCGAACATATAGAATTGGACGACAACTGCTTATCCAAAATTTTCTGAATCGGGGAGCAGATGTGGATAAATATCAGTGTTAAATGGAAAGAAATATAGCATTAGCACTGTTACACCTTTACTGAAATTGAACTATATTTACGGGACATGTCGCGCACAATAAAATCAAAACATAACGAACATTTTGACTAACTTCGACGTTTCGGCAAAGTTGCATTGGCCGTGGTCACGAGCAGACTGAAGTATGCGGGTGTCATCGACTTGAGCGTCGGGTGTTTTCTCGAACTACCCGCGGTTGGTTTTTCGTAACGTCGCTGTCCGTAACAAGATATGCTGAATCACGACACACAATGCTGACAGTTTCGGCGGACATACATGTAGACATATCACGACGCGAACACTTCTCGATTACCGGATTCCACGAGGAGGACAGCCTATATCCATCTTCCCGATTGAAATTTTTATATTTCTTTATCTCAATCGCTTCTCGTACAATTCTGAAGTCCCGTAAATATAGTTCAATATGAGTGAAATTCTCGAAAGTTTAAAAACTTCTACCTTTACTGAGGTTGTGAAGTTTATGCTGTATAGTAGCAAAATAATAAAAAAGTCTAAAACCAAAGGTTATACAAGAAACATCGAAAAACATGCATTTTTTTTATGCATCATAAAGAGATGCAAAAATTCATATTTGGCGCACGGTGCGTTGATGTCTTTTAATGAACTCTTGTAAATTCAATCGGTTTTATGGAGTATCAGGTCGATGGGTGATACGGAACCCTTAATGCGCGAGTCCGACTCGCACTTGGCTAGTTTTTTGTATTCTACTTTATCAACGTTTTTAATACCCTTCATAACTGTCTGTTTGTTTGTTTGTCTGTTCGGTACATTACACAGGTATTCTGCAATCAATTTTAAACAAACTTCCCGATGAGCTTAAAGACTTGAAACTTTAAACATACACACACCACACACATACTTTACACCTACGTCCTGCATGACAATGAAAAATTTACTCACTTGGTTTCAAAAACTTCATCAAACGATATTATTTTATTTCAGTTTTTTAACAAAACACCTTTTTTTAGGGTTCTGTACCCGAAGGGTGACAAACGGGACCCTATTACTCTCGCTACGCTGTCCGTCCGTCCGTCCGTCCGTCCGTCCGTCCGTCCGTCCGTCCATCCGTCTATCTGTCACAGGGCTTTATCTTTTGAACGGTAATAGGTAACCGGTTGAAATTTTCTCATAATATGTGTTGCTATGAGGTGTATCACGGCAAATACTAAAAACAAAAAAAAGTCTAAAACCAAAGGGGGTCCCCATTCAAGAAACCTCAAAAAACATGCATTTTTTTCAACGTTTTTGTTTTTGCTCTATCTTCAAAACCGTAATACATACTGTAGTTTAGCAACAAATACTAAAAATAAGACAAACATAGACATATGTGGTGGTACCTGCGTAAGAAAGACATGCAAAAAATCATATTTCGCGCACTGTGCGTTGATGTCTTTTGATAAACTCTCGTAAATTAAATCAGTTTTAATGGTATCAGGTGGTTGAGAGGTACGGAACCCTTACTGCGCGAGTCCGACTCGCGCTTGGCCGGTTTTTTTGTTTACGGTTGGAAATCCTCATGGATACCCTCCGTCTGGGGACGGCAGAGAGGTATGTCGGACTCTTACCGACTAAAACCACACTGTGGCTATCCTCTGCACAAAATAGGGGAGCTCTGGGAAGTCAAGTGGACCACGCCAGTGCCCCTATAGTGCTATGTGCAGACGATAATGCTATTGTTATCAACCTGCGTGCAATGCAATTAAAATTACCATATAAATGTAGAGGTCAAACAGAATTTTGAACTCTACAAAGTTAATATTATAAAACTAAGATGTTATCACGCTTGTAGCTAAAACAAAGAGAATTAAAGACCGAGTATTGTTTTAAATCGAAATGCAGAATATGAACAAAGAAAATGAATCTAAATACAACATTCTTTAAATCTATATTTAACTAGAATTTTTAATGATTTTTTTTTATGAATCACACTTACTTCCAAATTGTGCATCAGTCCATTGGAAAACACATAAAAACAGCACATAAACACACACTTTGTTAAACATTATAATTATTTTTACAATCAAAATGTTTTAATATTTATAAATTGTAATATTATTTTCTTAATAAAATATGACAATTCACACTGAACATCCCACACAATTTTTCTCTAATTTGTAAGAAAATTTAAATATTAAAAAAAAAAAACTGATTTCATAAACGATTTTCACTACCCACACAATTTTCGTAGGACGTCGTCGGCATAGTCGGATGGACCACAACAAAAATGATACGGTACAGAGCCTCCATTTCGACCGGCACGGTTCAGAGGTAGAGCATCTTTGGTAGTATATTAGCTATTGTTATAATTTTTTTACACACACTTTTTTTACTTCAAATTATGTTTATGAAACATAGGATGTTTGTAGGTACATGTGAAGATTTGTATCAATGAATACACCCACGGTACAGCCAAGCGCGATGGTAACAAAACTAGTATGCTGAGCCTGTCTTGTATGAAATTTACATAGTAAGCCAGCTGCTTATTTTTGCCGCGTATAATTTTGCTACCATTGATATGGGGTTGACTGTACATGAGATATCCTAATGTAGGGTATTGTCATCATCATTTCAGCCAAAAAATTACCACTTCTGGACATACGCCTCTTTAAAAAGGGAGGGATATGCCATAATGCCACGCTTGGTAGGCGGGTTGGCGATCGCAGTCGGTTGAATAAATACTCAGAGAACGGTGCTGCCCATTCATTGTCATTTTATCCAAATTCGATCAGCCGTTGATACTATATTGAGTAACAAACATCTAAACATATTCACAAACTTTCACGTTCATAATTTAAATTCCAAATTAGAATCAGTAAAATGTTTCACTTACTTTGGCCACAAACTGACAGAAAAATTAAAAGATGACTCATCATCTTTCTCATCGTCAAGGTCCTCAGACCTTAAGACTTGAGAGACAAAGGCTCACTAGCTGCCAAAAGCAACATGCTTAAGACGATCTGCGAAATGTACCGACCAAGTTAAAATCATACTGTTTAATGTATACTGCCGGAACCTTTACACCTGTGCCCTATGGTACAACTACACGCAGCGTGCTTACAACACGTTGCGTGTATTATTTTATTTTATATGGGTATAATTGCCTGAAATAGTTAAATGATAATTTAATTTAATTTTAATAATATTTGTGGGATGAGATATTAGGATGGATATATAGTACACAAAATTAATTCTTATGTAATTGTTTCTTATATGGTACCTACGGATAGTGTTTGAATGATAAACAACAGGTTGACGATCAATGTGGTAACGTGATTCACCGCTACAAACGTTTACTTCAGATCGGTGCAGGCATTTACACCTATTCACGGGTTTTTAGTTCACAATCAACAGCGTCAAGCATTGCCCTCAAGTCATCAGTAGACGAATACGGTAGGCTAATTTCAAGCTTGTTTCTAGTTTTGTGTTTTCTTTTTCATGCTGTAAAACGAATTAAAAGCTATTGCACCTGATGTTAAGCGGTTATTTTTCCCATAAAAATTGCACTTCCAATTGGTACTGCATATCGCAATCACCAAACTGAGACCTAAAGATGGAAAGTCTTATGTGATTGAAATTTCACCGGCACCCGTACCTACCATTCGTACCGGAACACAACAATGCGAGCTTGTTTGGCTGCAGAAATAGATACGGTGGTAGATCTTTCCCGAGCGAGCTCTTTTACAAGGAGCTCTACCACTCATCATCATCATCATCATCATCATTTCAGCCGAAAGACGTCCACTGCTGGACATAGGCCTCCCCCAAGCATCACCATAATGACCGGTCCTGCGCCTTTCCTCATCCAGCGGATACCCGCGACACCTTCACCAGGTCGTCGGTCCACATTGTGGGGGCCTACCCACGCTGCGCCATCCAGTACGCGGTCGCCACTCCAGAACTTTACTTTCCCATCGGCCATCCGTTCTGCGAGCAATGTGCCCCGCCCACTGCCACTTAAGTTTGGCAGTTCTTCGGACTATGTCGGTTACTTTCGTTCTCCTGCGAATCTCCTCATTTGTGATTCAATCACGTAGGGACACTTCAAGCATAGCCCTCACCATTGCCCTTTGAGTGACTTTGAGCTTTCTCCCTACCTCTCTACTACTACTGGTGTTTTTTTAAATGATTTTCTTTATTATTACCACGTTTTTATTAACTCGCTTTCATTCCTGTCTGTCTGTTCGGTACAATTTTGCAATCGATTTAACTAACTTCCCGATGCGCTAGACACTTGAAACTTTGATCATAGCTCAGAACTGGATGACAATACAATATTCGTTTTACAAACGTAAAAAAACCTGTATCCAAAAAACGTCACGCACGTCCATAAGTTCTACAAGCTCGATAACATTAATTTACGATCAAATTATCGATTATCGAGCTTGTAAAGCTTTTAGAGCTAGGTTTATATTTTTACGAGTTTTTTTAAGTAGATATAATGATATTACTACCGCAACTCATATTTTGATTGATATACAACGCAAAATAGAACTACAATTTGTAAAACACGCAAGAAATTTTGAATTTTGTAGTCTACCCGGTAGCATGAGTTAAAAGTTTGTATAAAATATCGTGGTCGCACCCGCAAAGTATTGACGAAAAAAAATTTGCCATTGCAACGCACGTCAGGCACAGCTAGTGTATTTTATGTGTATTTACAAACAACAAAGTATTTATGCATTATATCCATTATCTAGTAGGCATAGTACAAGCTCTGCTTAGCTTGGGACTTAATAGACGATGCCGTGTAAAATGTCCAAAAAAAATTATTTCTATTATTTTGGTTTTCTAGGGTTAAATATACCAAACTATCTTATCATTTACAGCATCAATATTATAGTTTGGAATAGCATTATACTTGTTACCTCAAAAATAGTGTCTAACAAATTATTGCTCGTCTTTTATTATGTCTAACAGTACCTTAAAATTCTAAAAATTAAACGATCAGAATCTACAAAAGACAACCATAGAATGAAGTTCACAAGCCTCAGTGCGACCGAAGCGTGTCCATCTAATCTTTGCAAAATCAGTTTTTATTCGTTTATTGTAATACGTTTTTGTGGGGGCCTGGTGTCGTTCACATCATTGGGTTACGGACACTGGACTCTTAACAATGTCTTCTTTCCTAGAATTGGAAGACTTGGTTAGGTATAACTGGATCTATTTACGCATACCGTCTATCATTGATGTAATTGTGATGCTAAATTAGAATAATTTCGTGATTTTCTAAATAAATTTATTCTTATGCTAGTTTATTTCTAAGTACTGTCAACCTGTATGAAAACAATTTACTTAATATAACAACTCATTATTGATTTACAAATACTTAGTTGAACTTATTACTTAATAAGTTTTGCTTCTAAATGCCTTCTAAAACCTTATTATTTGTTCTAAACATGGATCAGATTGATTCTTTAGAATCTTTAGATATTGATCCAGATTCATACATCATTAATTTATTGCCATTGGTGCGAAATACATCTCTAAAAATAAAATTCCCTACTAGTAGCGTAAAATACATAGCCCTGCTTCACCTATTGTTTTATTAGTAAACTATTTATATATTAGTAAGCTATGATTTCCTTACTTGGGGAGATTTCCGTGGTTCTGGTTATAACGTTATGAAGTGTGTGTGTTTATCAAAAAACCAGTTACTGCCAATAAATTGGAGCATTTTCCGGTACTCATACTTCTAAAACACGTAGCTAGTTTCCCATCCCGCCAACATCCGCGCAGGTCGTAGCCCGCCCGTTCACACCATGACATCAACATTGTTTGAAGCACGTAAAAATTACTTCCTAATCAGATAATAGAACAATTTCATACAATTAACCAGCACGGATTTTTGGAAATGACGGCACCATTGTTGGCCGGCCTTTAATTTATGACACGAGGCTGTTTACCGTATAATTAGAATATTTCGGTATAATTAAATATATGTTTATGTTGCAGGGATCTCTCGGGCGCTTACCGCATTTGCAAATAACATATTTTACTGATTTAAACATGCAAAGCAATAGAGGACTTTTCCGATGAGCTGGAAAATGTAAAAATGGAAAATGGAAAATGATGGTGAGTGTTGTGATAATGGAATTACCGCAAGAGAAAAATAAATAATATAGATTGTCAATACGACTGTCGATAAAATATCATCATGAAAATGCAACAAAGAAGTTTGAAACAAAAAACATTTACAAAACTACAATATTCGACGTAGCCTTCTTTAACCTCGATATTACACAACTCCATAGATCTTAGTGAGGTAAACGTGAGGGTAAACGAAAAAAGAATAAAAGCAATAGAACGATTGTCAATTTCAAATCAATGTCACAGTAAATCCAGAAAAAATGGCATAACAAACAGCGATACCTACTTCTACAAATTTTAGAAGGACTTGGACCAAATATAATGTTCGTATAGTTAAATTCTAATTTTATTAAGTATTTAAAAGCTTCAAACCAGTGGACCATTTTTCAGATGACTACTTATCAGCACAGAAATCTCGCTTGATTGCTCAAATCAATAATGACAGACACACATGATCGCCACCATCTCCATCGCTCCAGCATATTTTCACCGAACATCATGAAACTAGCAAGCAGCGTTTCAGAACAAAACGTTTATTTCACCTATGTGTGTCTTGTCAATGACATCAAACCAAGCGGAAAGGCAAACCCTGGACTTGGGCCTAGCAACAAACCATCTTTGAATATGCTAGAAGTTTCATCTGCCCAAAATGAAGAGGTATGTTTTTAACACAGGCCAGTAAGCCTACAGATGCCGATTCACCAAACATATGCAGTAGTAGCACTGCATATACGACCCGCCACCAATCGGAACGTCACTCCGTCAGCGAGCGGCACCAATTATACCACCGTACTTTTGAGCCGACCAATCATAACGCACCGTCCGCCCCCTATCCTCCGCCAAAATTTTACGAATGTGTTCTATTGCAAAACGATGTTTATATGGCGTTTTGAAGTAAGCCTCGGTCTGTGCTTTTTAAATATTAGAACAGCTAAAATACGTTTTAGAACTTTTCAATGGAACCACATTATATAAAATTCATTTTATATCTACATAGGCGAATCAAGAAGATCAACTCATCCAAGTAGAAAGATCTAAGGCTCTTCACGAACTTGTCGAGTCATACAAGAAAGCCGAACAAGCGGAACTTGCCGGACAGCATGAAACCGATTCATCCACACCTTATGTTAGCAAGTTTTATACCATTTTTATATTTATTTTACTTATTAACATTTCTACAATAAAAGTGACTTTGTACTAGCCAACAACAACTTCGGGTGAAGATAGCGAGCTATCTGAGAATGACGAAAGTAATTTCATTTGCTGCGATAACCCAAACGTTTTGAAACTAACCAAAATGAAGTGGTTAACAGAAGACCAAGACGATGGCCCCGATTCTAGGTTTGTATCTAAAGAAAATATATTTCTAAGGCACTGTCATCAATATACACTGACATGGTGTCGTTCCAGAAATGTAAACGCATTAACAGGGGCAACATTAAAAATTAAGAAAAGAAGACCTTCATAGTTTCCGAAGACGATGAAATGTAGGTAATATTACTGAAAAGAAATCATTGTGAACGAAACCTGCAATTATAAAACTTAAATTTAGACTATTTTAAGAAGTAAAATACGATTTGCAGTTCTCCGTCACTATCACCTGCTACATCGAGCTCTAACTGTAGTAAAGCTTCCGAAGATGACCTTAAAGAATGGAATGGTTTCGAAGACAAATACTTGTCGACTATACTGCGGTTGGACAAAGAGCACAACATGTTTGGACTGTCTAACATAGCTATCGTTGGAGCCAAACAATCTAAACTCAAACGTAAGGATGATGAAAGGGCAGTGTTTCATCAAACAGCCATCGTTCAAATATGTTGTGGTAAGAGTTGCTGCAAGCATAAGGTTGGTAGATTTTTACACACATACATAAACCAGCATTGAACAAAGAAATATTGTATTTCTTAACATTTCTTATTGTTTTAGAGTAACACTGATTTGCCATCTTCATTAAAGGTATTATTATATTAATTCTTAAAAATTTATTATACTACCTACGTTACTTTTTGTTTACGAAATTTGAGAAACTAGTTTGTTCAAAATTACAAGGAGAATCTATTTGGATATTTATTTTTCTAAATCACAAACTTACATGCTTTTATAGCCACTGTTAGTCCCCCAGTTAGTAGCGGAAAAAGTGAATAATGTCATCCAGAGACTACCTGATGCACGAAAACTAATCGAGATGAACTTCCTTGGACCTTAAGGACCTATTCACGATCCGCAGATGTACTGAATTTAACCATAATAACCAAATTGAGTTTCAATATTTTTTTTGTATGAAAACGATCCCAATTGATTCTCCTGGTGATTCTGAATAACTAACTAATTTACTAACTAATAAACTACTAATTTCTCAAATTGCGTAAACAGACAGTAACGTTGTATAAATTATTTTTCATTATATTATCTGTCTATATTTTAGTGCGGTAGCTGTCGAGGATGCTGTGTAGACCCACATTGCCCAATATGTGTGGGTCCCTGCGGTCCACCTTCTTGCTTTGTAATTTACCTTTTTTATTAACAATGATTTATTCTTTATTTGTTGTTCTCGATCAAAAATTACATTGTTTTCAGGATGACTCACCGTGTATGACTCCCCTTGTAAGTAATTTGACCATGTTAGTTCAATTTGATTTTATCATCAGCATCATCATTTCAGCCGAAAGACAAAGACGTCCACTGCAGGACATAGGCCTCCCCCCAAAAGGGGGGAAATGCTATAATCGCCACGCTTAGCAGGCGGGTTGGCGATCGCAGTTGGTTGGTTAAATACTAGAGAACGCTGCTGCCCATCCGGTCCCCTTACCGCCAAAATTAATATCCAATCTATCCACAATTTACCCTACTAGAGATAGAAATTTGACACATATTGTATGGAGCTTATGTCAAATACCTATCTTTAGTAGGGCCAATCATAGATTGATTGAATATTAATTTTGGCCGTTAGTCACATTTTACCACACCCATGAGAAGTTTATTTTGTGATGAGAAGATATAGGTTAGTGCAATTCTTTACGTCCGGCACCACACGGAACAGTTTGATTTAGGGTAATTAAAATTATTTATACTCCAACTTCCTCTCTTAATTCTGTTTTCAGTGTACTTCGTGTCCAAGAGGAAAGTGCACTTGCAAGGTCAGCAACAAAATTTTCAGAGTTAATCCTTCAAAAGGTATTTTAAATTCGAAAAATTTCCACGAATATTTATTATATTTTTTGTGATTTATTCGCAGTTAACGTGTCCACCAGTAAAATGCACGGTGGATTGCAATACTTGCTATGGCTTAAAGGTTAGAACGATAAGAAGTATGCAAATAAAAAAAGGCGGGCGGAATGTCGCGAAGAAAATATTGAAGCACTTCATTATTTCTTAAAACCACTATAATTTCCACAGCATATTTTTATTTCATTTGTGACAAAAAACAACGACTTTCGTCACACGAGATTTTTGCGTAATGGCAGGCTGTTAGACTTACTATGGATGTGCATGTGCGTGTGCCAAGCCCGTAATTTCAAGCGGGCTGACTTACTATGAGTGCTTCACTTATTGTTTAACAAGATTTCGTCTGCCTTTTTTATTATTCTATGCATAATATTATGTTGTTTTTAGTTTCTTCGTCATAATACAATTTCACAATAAATATTTTAATTGCAGATTAAATTGAATCGCAAACCGAAATATGAACCTGCCCCGATTGAATTAACTCCCCGTTCTAGTTGCGTACTGCAAAAAGTAAGTCTTGAAACAACACCAGTATTATTGTTTATTTCTTGCATCACGGATTGCATAACACAATTTCATATAAGAAATAAATACCAGTGCCGTATCATGGGGGGGGCAGAGGGGGCCCTGGCCCCGAGCGACGCAGATGTAGGGGGCGGCAGTGAGCTCCGCTCACCGTCGTCGCCCAGCTGCAGCATAGCCATCATCTCATCTGATCAGATAACTGTATTGTCATCATTACCTACTACAAAATTTCAAGGCAATTGGACGAGAAAATGTTGCAAAAAAAATATTAAATAATTTTATTTGTATCTTGCATATAAAAATCTTTTTTTAAGAAGTTGTTAATTTCTCAAAATATTTGTTATTTAGAAGTTTTTTGCTTAGTTGCGTAAAAAGGGTGGGGGAGGGAATTTAGGGATTACCCTGGCGGGCAGAAATCAACGCCACCCTACTGGTTAATTAATACCTTCTTGTATTAGCACCAGGGTGTCAAAAAACCTACTGAGGGAACATAATTATTAAAATTATCAGCGTAGGTGAATGCTGCCCAAAACTTATTACTTCTACTTTAAAAAAAGTGTCTATTTAATATAGAGTAGATAATACTTGGATTGACCTGGATGAGGGACGCACAAGATCGAAGAGGCTGGCAAAAAAGAAAGGAAGCCTATACCCAGCAGTGGGTGATACCGGGCTAGAATGATGATGATGATGAATATTTGGATTCTATGACACATATTTCAGAGTGATTAGGTATAGTATCACAGATAGTATGGATGTTTCAAAAGTGCTTATCTAATTAAGTCTGCGTCATCAAGTTGATTGTTGGGTTGTTCTTGGTTTGTTGTTTAAACAAATTTCTTTTCATTATTTGATTATCACTTGCTTTAACGGGAAGGAAAACATCGTGAGGAAACCTATACACCTGAGATATAGCTACGTTAAGTTCTTGATAGTGTGTGTAGTCCTCCAAACTGTAGTAGGCCAGCGTGGTGGACTATTAAGATCCTAAATAAAATCCTTCTAATTCTGAGAAGAGGCCTAGCAGTGGGATAGTAATTGGCAGCGTATGGTTATGGATTTTTTTCATTCTTCAGCCAATTGCAGCTCGTTCGTGCCACCACCTGCCTCAATGCATCCCACCTTCTACGTGCTTCCCATACCTGATGCCATGCTTCTGGCCGGCTCGACCTTCAGCCCCTTGTTCCTCGCCTGCCCGATGCTTCCACAATCCACCTTGCCCAGCGGCGCGAAAACGACCTAGAGTACCTGTCCCTCAAGAATACATTTGCCCACGGGTAAGTCTAACAATTTAAGGTATGTAACGCGAACGCATCCTATTTGATTATTTTACATTACGCGCCAGCTCCTCGACGATTCGTGCTTGCATACCGTGTGAGAGCCACTCACATACATGCCTGCCGCCGCGCTCTGCGCGGCGACCAATCACAACGCTCGCTGCGTCGAGCGCCGTCGCGACATGCCCAGAGAAAACAGACTAGCTAGGGGAATGGCGGCGACACCGCGACTCGAATTGTTTTCGCGCCTCGTAAATATAAGAATCTGTTGTAACTATTGTAATGTTTGGTTCGTGTGTGATTTTCTCGTGTATCGTAACCTAATAAACGTGTGTATGACAAGATTTAACGTGTGGTCTCATTCCAATTCCGTTATAGGTATTTATTTATCTGAATGTAATTTTCCACCTTAGAGTAATAAGACAACAAAAATAGATAGAATGGTTGTAATCACAATTTTACTTACTTCACAATTTTAATTTTAATCATGCGTGGCAACTTTCCGAACAAACTACGCCTTACATTTTGAAGTCATTATTTAAAAAAAAAAAAAAACAAATGTACTTTACAGCTTTTGTTTCTGCAGTTAGAAACAGCACAATAAGGGATGGGGGATTTTTGCGGGTTTTTGTTACAGTATTTATAGAAACAAGTCATAAGGCGTGCTGAGAAAGGCTTTGAAATAACTCCGCATGCAAGTACTGCGGTTCTAAGCTTAAATATTCTGTTTTTCATGGAGCAAAAATTAGAGTCATTTCGTCAAATTGGGTACCTAGACAACAATCATCATCATCATCATTTCAGGCGAAAGACGCCCACCGCTGGACAAAAGACTCCCCCAAAAGGGATATGCCATATTCGCCACGCTTGGCAGGCAGGTTGGCGATCGCAGTTGGTTGAATAAATATTCAGAGAACGCTGCTGCCCATCCTCTGGTGAACCCTTTAGTCGCCTTCTACGACACCCACGAGAAGAGATGGGGTGGTGCTCTTCTTTGAGTCCAGCACCACACGAAACTAAGTAGCAACATAATATTTAAATAAAAATAAATAAAAAAAAACACCGGAATAACCATTTTCCCTTGGACGAAAAAAAAAGGCAGACGGAATCTCATTGACGGATTGCGTCCGCCATTTTTATTCTTCCGAGCATTTTCCTATCTAATTAAACTAATTGATAATGAAGCGCCAGGACTTAAAGCTCGACAATCGCGCGAGATTATACTTACTAATAATAATCTCTGTTTTTTCTTACTTGTCTTATTTAGTAAACAATCTTGGCATGTATTTTTAATGCAATTCCTGAATAATAATTATTAAATTACATTATGTTAACAATTTCACACACTAAATAACATAAAACATTATTTCATTTATTGATTCCCGGGTCGGGCAAAGTGTTATCGGGTTTTTTCATTAGAAAATTCTCAGTAGCAGCCTGGAGTCTGGATTTGTGCCCGGTCAATGGCAATAGGCTCGCCCCCTATTACATGGGACTATAACACAACTGGCAAAATGTGGGTATACTATTACACCTCTGCCTAACCCTTCGGGGAAATAAAGGCGTGATGTTATGTTATGTAAATAACATTTTATAACCTAATTACGTGTGCATAACTAGTAATCATATTTTATCAGTAGTTATTTGAATAAAAAGATAGGCCATGATTGTTTACTAAATAAGACAAAATAGAAAAAACCGAATATACTTATTATACTAATAAAAACTTCTTAAAATTCTTCTTACAGACTGGAAAATGTATGGATGAGGCGAAAAAGACGAAATGTGAGAATGATACATGCCCTGGGGTAAGTAAAGACAACCTACAAAATAAGGATAAGGATAGGAACCAAACAACCCTTAAAAGTAGCAGCCAAGTGGCGCCCCCATCAGTAAAACAATTATTACTCGCTGAATACATAATTTATCGAAAATTAGTTTTTAACAATTGAAGTACAGGTAGTTTAATCAGAAACTATTAACTCTGTAAAATATAGTTCGCTGTAGTTGTAGATAGAATACATTCCAAAAAGGGCCGTTTTTCGCACTTGTTTTTTGTTTCTTTTTGTTCATACAAAACATGTTTAAACTTAGAGCCCCTTCACACTAGCGTTTCTTCAGCTTAGGCGTTTGATAAACGTATGCGCAGCGCAGACGCCGCGACCGCGACAACGAGAAACGCACGTGATATTATCGTGCTAGCATCGCGCAGATGCTTCCTTCAATCCTTTCGACATGAGCTACATATTATAGCTCATGCCGTGGGAAAAAAAATAGCCAGTCAGCAGGTCACCCCTACGCACAGACGCTGCACGATCGCGAAATAGTTTTCGTATTATCATTTACAAGCGCAGCTTATAAGCGATAATGTGACATCTTCGCTGTCTCTTACTGTATCAATATTCAAAGCTTGGGAATGTTGACGAAATTCTTAAAATACGATTGTTGGATGGAGGTGGAGGCCCAAAGATGTTTACAAACTACGAACACGATTTTGTATTAATGATTGCGTTTTGGTTTTACAGAATAATCCCGTCCTGAGAAAAGCTATAGAAAGTAGATTTGGAAAAAGCTCATAATGGTTTTACCTCCAGATCATAATCATCCCTGTTGCAATTGTACAAGCGTAAGTCACTATAATATTGTATCTGAATAAGTCTTATTACAATATCTTAGTGCAATCTACCCTATTATGGAATGCGCTTCCTGGTGAAATCAGGATGGCTAACATTTGGCACGCCTTTAAAATTAAGTAAAGGAAATATTTCCGTGAAAACAATTTAGCAGATTCAGCTCGACTTTGATTTATCTTTATGTTATATGTTCATAGTTATATATGTATATATAATATTATGTATATTTTATTATATGTACGTATGTATTTATTATTTGTTTTTATTATATGTTAATAATAAGTCCGCAGTCGTAACCTTATTTTATTTACTACTTTACTGGTGCATCTACCTTATTTTTTGACTCTGCATCACCCTAAGGTTGTCTGGTAGAGAACGCCTCTATTTATGGCATTAAGACCGCCTTTGTACCCAGTTGTGCATAAAAGATTAAATAAATATCTGATCAGAGGATTGACTACCATAAATAATCTTTCAGAATGACAAGGATTCCCAAAAACTCATAGAAGAAGAAGTTTATGCAAAAAAGAAAAAGAAAAAAGTGAGTGTTTTTTCCTTACTCTGTCTTAGTGCTCACCAGCGACATAATTTACAAGTGCACCATTATACGTCACAAAGAAAATAGCTTTGGCTGTCCAAGTAAACAGTTAGATGTGCTCTAGAAGGCTGCTCAGCAGGGACACATTAAACTAGCTTCATAGCTATGGCATATCTCGAATCTAAACAAGCTTAAACTTTGAGCCCCTCGGCAGACTGGCATGCTGACTTTCCCTAATTAGTACGAGTCTTTGAGTATTTATCAAACAAATACTCAAAGGTACAAAGGGTACAAGGACATTACAGGAGTGCGCAGACCGGCAGACTCGATTTCCCATTTTTCTACTATACCAAAATTACATCACCCAATTACAAGCTGTAATCTGCGGATGGTACTAAAACTAACTTGTCAGCATCAGTTTACTTTTTCATATTTCAATAATAAGGTAATAGAATTGGCTAAGGCGCTTCAATTTATCGCCGCGTACAGGTGTCTCGTAGGACACCAGTGCGCAAACATTTTGCTTAATTATCAGTGCTGTTTTGGACGCAAAGTCACTAAAATTGTATTTTGCAGCATATCTAAAGCAGCGGATTATAGAATGACAAAGTTAGTGATTGAAACAAAATCTGTGAGAAAAGACTAGGTGTTTATGGTATTTGGCTAAAACAATGAATCATTCAAATTCATTAATTTGCTTTAATTGCTTGTGAACAGTTTTGTAACATTTTTTTCAGAAGCGTACCATCACTATGTGTGAATGTTCGCTGCCTGGGTGTGCACGTTGCTTCGTGACTAGGCCCGAGGTAAACTATATATTATCTATTCAATTACTAGTTATGCCAGCAGCAACGCTAACTCGTCTTAAGTGAAAAGTAGTAGATATATCATACATACTGACATATTACACAAGATATTCTGTCATCCCTTACCTACTGAAGGAAACAGGTCAAACATGACAGCCACACTAGTCTATTTAAATATTTGTTGGATACATTTAAATTACCTTTATATAATCTTTTTTGTAGGAACGAGATGAGGAGGGTAACCAAAAAACGACTAAGTAAAACTAAGATTTACATAAAAATATAATTATCTAAACCCTCTAACATTATGAGGCTGTGGACGGTTCAATTCGCTCAGAAAATGGTTCAGGTAACTACATTAATAACATAGACACCACATACTCTTCTAAGCTCTGTCCAGTTAAGCCAAGCAAGGCTCGTGCAGCTAATTCTTAGTACCTGTACCTACTACCCAAAGGTAAAAGCGCTGTCCCATTGCTACCCACGGGCACGCAACGCAAGTTGGCTTGAAATTGTTTGTGAAAACGTCCACTGCAACCTACGAATACAATACGCACTAACTTACTCAAAGCAATATGCTTACGTAGCTCTGTCCAGTCGAGCCAAATAAGGCTTGTACAGCAAACTCTTAGTACCTACTACCCAAAGGTAAAAGCGATGTCCCATTGCTACCCACAGGCACGCTACGCAAGTTAGCTTGAAATTGTTTGTGAAAGCGTCCACCGCAGTCTACGAATACAATACGCACTAACTTGCTCGGAGCAATATGCTTACGTAGCTGACATGACACACACACACACACATCACACACATCACACGGAGTTGAGCTTTGTGGCGCAAGGCGTTAGAACGTATTTGTGCTACAGCTGAGCTGCACGTAGCCGTGTTTTGAAGTGGAAATATAGACACGCACAGCCTGACAAACGTAGCAGCTAAAATGCACTAACCTTGTGCCCAGCATGCACAGCATTCGTAGCAAAGGGAAAGCGCTTTAATGGACTAAAATCCCACGACCACCAGACTTAACGATTGTGTGCCTACTGCCTACCTCGCGACCAGTGGTTTGCACTTTAATGGACTAAAATCCCACGACCACCAGACTTAACGATTGTGTGCCTACTGCCTACCTCGCGACCAGTGGTTTGCAGACATCCCTACCAAGGTATTCCCATATATTTGGAAAATAGTGGTTTGCAGACATCCCTACCAAGGTATTCCCATATATTTGGAAAATAGTTCCATCTATCCCTACCAGTAGGAATAAGTGGAATCTGAATTTCCACCTATCCCTACTAATGTATTTCCACTGGTAGGGATGGATGGAATGATTTTCAAAATATCCCTACCAGTAGGGATACCATGGTAAGGATTGATGGAACAGCTGGTATTTTTGCTAGGTCGATTTGCTTTTGGGCCATATATATAGTACAGACCCACGATGACGCGACTGTTCTCTCTTTAATCCTAAATCCTCCTTATATTTCAGATGACGAAAATTACCGCATCTCACAACTCCGATACTTAGTGACAAGAAATACCCGTATTACTATCCCACAACGCGTAATCCCGAATGCGATGAAAATAAATAAATGAGTAGTCAATACTACATTTGGTTTTATTTATTATTAGATCGTATAGTCTCTGGACACCACATATCTTTGTACGCAACCCCTATGAGGTGGCATCTTGTGGTTAATTTGGTCTATGACAGTATACGGAGGAGTTCCTTGGGCAATGTGGCAATAATCGCTGCAGTACATGAATGGTGCGATATTTGTTTGGAAGGGATTGGGAGGGTAAGGAGCCAAGTTGAACACCTCTCCGTGACCCCAGGACGAGAGAGCTGATGACGCGTATGGAACTTTGTATTTATTCTGGGTTTCCGAGACGAATACTCTGTGAAAAGTAAATAAAATATAAATATGTAATCAACATTCAAAAAATTCCAGCCGGCGTAAACTGCTGCTACCAACGGTCTGCTGAAAACCATTGAAAACCAATATCGAAATTACTATAAACTTGTTTAGCCTACAAATACTGGTATGCTGTTGTCCGTCTTAACCGACCGATGAACCGAACGTGACCAATAAGACGGACAACAGACAAGAGATACCAAAGATTCCAAACAATGTCTCCTTACCCCTTTAAGTTCTGAACAGGATTGTGGCAAGCAGCCACCTCTTTATACTCTTTTTTGACATGGATTCTATCGTATACACCTCTATGAACTTTACCTGTTAGAGGCATCCATATTTCTTTGTGCCTTGGACCAAAGCCTTTGACCTACATGTGGACCACAATATCTGATTAGTTATGTATAACTTCAAGAAATAAAATAAAATATCTTACAAATCAACTCGCCTTTGGTGTATTGGACTCAGAGTAAAAGGTGATATGATCTTTGGCTCCAATACCATATTGATCGTCAGGAGTGAAAGGTTTATGGTAAGTTCTGTAGGTGGACACGTACGGGTCAAGTAGTCTTCGGAACCCTCCAACATTATCCAATATCACTGGTGCTTCATTCCTTCCAGCTGCTACGACCTAGAATTCATTTTCAATAGTATTATTAATGACTTCTTTCACTAACCTTGTGACTTTTTATGCGAACCGATTAATAATAATAAACTTTTTATTCTAAATAACAAAAGAGTCGTATGATAGGTTTTTCTCTACGAATAACTTAGCTTCTTAAATCGTTGGTTTTTCTTCATCATCAGTCTGCAGTTTGTAAACTACCGCAATGCTGAGAAAAGTGGCAATTTTTCGCACTTTTTCTATCTACAACTACAGCTAACTATAATTTACAGAGTTAATAGTTTCTAATTAAACTAAAGTATCTGTACTTTAATTATTAAAAACGAATTTTTGATAAATTATGTATTCAGCGAGTAATAATTATTTGACTGGTGGGGGCGTCACTTGGCTGCTACGTGCGCCTTAACAATCCGTTGTGACTATGCAAACTTACATCAAAAATATATTCAGGGTCAGGAGCCTTAACTTCGATATCTGGTGGAGCCAAAGGTGACTTCGTAAGACCTCGGAAATTGTCTTTCATTTCTGATATCACTATCGGCTTTGTAATATTTTTTCCTTGTAACTGAAAATAGAACAAAATGATTCATCATCCTACGAGCCTTTTCCCAACTATGTTGGGGTCGGCTTCCAGTCTAACCAGATGCGGCTGAACATCAGTATTTTACATGGACTGACTGCCATCAGACCTCCGCAACCCAGTTATTGTGTAATACCGACATTCGGAGGTTAGACCAGTTGTCAGGCATTCGGGCTACTGACTACCCGTAACGACTGCAATAGATATTCGTATGGCAACCGGGATCGACAGCTTACGTGCTCTCAAAAGTACGGAGAGGTCTCGATGTGCAACGAAATGGTAACCCATCCACGGACTGACCGCGGCAGGTGTAGCTTATCCTCGCAGATCATACAATCCGCGCAGTTGCTACTTAGCCACGAGCCCCTCAGAACGTAAATGATTATGCATTTAGATTATAAACACATGAAGACGTATACAAGATATTGATCTGTAATCGTGCCATATTTCTAGATCTGATGATAAATAATTTGCTTAGTCACCTAAAAATACTTGAAAAATTCTACGATCACTTGGAAACATAGCGAGGGTTCGAGAATAAATCCCGAACGACTCGGAAAATAAGTAATTGGCGGCATTGTCAAAGGGTGGAAATACCTGAAAATTGTTTTGGTGGTGTCGCACGCACCGTTTTTGTGTCGCACGCGACACACGGGGGAATTTGTTTGTTTACAAATACGTTTTTAACAAAAAAAAAAAAATTTTGGTATTGATTTTTTTCTTGATTCGTGTTCAGTATCAGTGGTATAGTCACCTCCTTAAATATGGCACGAATATAGATCAACATGTTGTAGAGAACATTTAAGTAAATTAAAAGAAAAGGCTGACCTAGCTAACGTAACTAAGGGACTAATTAATGTTAAGGCAAGATTGGTTTTTAGAGTTTGGGAAGATAATAAGCACGTTTGTGTCATAGATAATCGACCAAGATCGACGGTTCAGTATGCTCTCTGAGGTATGGGGGTTTCACTAACGGAAACCCTTTAGTATTAATTCACAGATTCTCACTAACGAAAGCCCGATATTATACTAACAACTGATGACAACTGACGGTCAGGGCTGGATTACCAGATTAGGCAGAGTAGGCAGATGCCTAGGGGCCCCGCATCACCTAGGGGCCCCGCGCACGCACGAAATTAATTGAAAAGATTTGATACAGTGATAAAATTTGTATCCTCAATGACTATAGGTATTATTGCTTTTTTTCGACGCATGCTGTCACTTAACGAAATACTTCATACTTACAGGCGGCCTAGTACGAGTTTGACACTTTATAATACTTTCATAGTTTTCGTCGGTTTTCATTCATAAACTAGTAGTTCCTCCTCCTATCTGCCAGGGGCGCTACTGATTTATGAATGAAAGTCGTCGAATTCGATGGAAGTATCGGTAAGTGTCAAACTCGTACTAGGGCCCCAGAACTGAACCATCTAGTATCGAGCAGTAGAACCACGAAGAAAAGAAAGGAGGTTCTACTGCTCGATACTAGATGGTTCTCTGTTCTCCATGAGTAGAACTAATAATATGGATGAGTTAGCGTATTGTATGATAAACTAAAGTTTTGAAATGCTTGATCTGTAACTTTTGCTTTTGCTTTTGATTTGTGAGGTTTGCGACCGTGATCCCATCATCAACTTGAAAAAAATAATTTATTATTTTCACGCTAATCGTTAGATTTCGCTTCGCGAAACGAAATCTAACGATTTAAATTGTGGAAAGAAAAAATCGCTGGCAGGCCAGGAGTCGCAGATTCGATTCCTGCTCATGAGCGATTTTTCATTCCACAGTTTAAATCGTTAACTTGAAAAAAGCTGATGATCTTCAAACGGCTGAAAATGGACCCCGAGAATTGCATTGCCTAAGGGCCCCAACATGTTTAATCCAGCCTTGGTCATGGTTGAATAAGTATTGGCATATATGCCAATATTAAACTATTAAAGAAATACAATTATATTACCCGTTTTTCGACTCCAGTCATGAAAATAACTCGTCGGCAGTTGATGGAACAATCTGATCGTTCCATAGCTTTGTTAGGGTTAGGTTTGACACAGTACTCTCCCGTGGTGGTTTTGTAGGACTCTTTTTCAACCACCATATCACGACCTGTGACCCGACCTGGTAGTGGCTCGTCAATTTTCTAAAACATCAAGAACTTTCACATACAACTATAGTTGATTCGCAAGCTTTCATAGTAATTGTTATGACCTGTGATACTATTCCGTCGCCTCAGTAATATTAGAAAGAGTTCCACTTTTTACCTATACAGTTCCTATTTTGCTGGGATATCCGCTTAGGCGTGGTATACAGTTTACTTAACACAGTGCATTTATTATAGTGGTTACCTTTGCCTATTACAACTGCTATACCATGCAGTTGCCTTAATGGTACCGCAAGTCGGTTCGCCAAACTGAGATATGAAGATGCAAAGTCTCATGTGATTGTAATTTCACCGGCACCCGTATCCTTCACACCGGAACACACTACTACTTACTTCCGTACCTACTTCCTGGACGAGCTCCTTCACAAAGTGCTCTTCTACTACTATGACGTTAGTGCCATGTGATAGCTCTTAAATTAATCATAAATAAATTTAATTTTATAAGATTTAATTCTTGTCTGGTGGTTTAAGCTTGATGTGGTTTGAGCATGTGCTCACGCATATGTTTTGCTGATGATGAGCGATTGATGACCTCTGTGGTCTAGTGGTTCGAGTGTCGGACTACTGATCACGAGGTCGTGGGTTCGATTCCCACAGGACACAAATATTTGTGTGATGAACATATGAGTGTTTCTGTTGGTCTGGTTGTTTCTTATGTATTATAAGTATGTATTTACAAAAAAAAAGAAGAAGAATATAAGTATTATATCCATTATCTAGTACCCATAGCAGAAGCTCTGCTTAGTTTGGGACTAGATGGTGATGTGTAAAATGTCCCAAAAATATTTATTTTAAATTTATTTATTTTATTGTGATTTTATCGTGTATCCCTCCAAATAGGGTCAAGCTGCATGGTTGGTGTATAATGCGGGCCCATCAATTAAAAAGCGTCAACTTAAAACCCAGACAAGCTACACACTACTCACATCATAAATACCACAAAATTATGTGGACTTCAGAAAATATGTACGTACAAAATTATATTGAACTAGCTTTTACCCGCGGCTCCGCTCGCGTTAAATTCTGCTAACCCACGTCAGTCCAGTCCAGTCCAGTCCACTGTCCCACTGTCCCGCTGCCCCGCTGCCCCGCTGCCCCGCTGCTCAGCTGCCCCGCTGCCCCACTGCCCCACAGCCCCACTGCCCCGCTGCCCCACTGCCCCACTGCCCCGCTGCCCCTCTATTCCACTGCCCCACTGCCCCGCAGCCCCGCTACCCCACTGCCCCACTACCACACAGCCCCACTATCCCACTGCCCCGCTGCCCCGCTACCCCCCTGCCCCCTGCCCAGCTGCCCCGCTATCCCAATGCCCCACTGCCCCGGTTCCCCACTGCCCCACTGCCCCGCTGCCCCACTGTCGCACTGCCCTGCCCAGCTGCCCCGCCTACCTACTGCCCCGCTGCCCCACTGCCCCGCTTCCCCGCTGCCCCACTATCCCAATGCCCCACTGCCCCGCTGCCCCACTGCCCCGCCTCCCCGCTGCCCCACTGCCCCACTGCCCCATTATCCCACTGCACCGCTACGCCACTGCACCGCTGCCCAGCTGGCCCACTATCCCACTGCCCCGGTACCCCACTATCCCACTGCCCCGGTACCCCACTACACCACTGCCAGCCGCCCACTGCCCCACTGCCCCACTGCCACGCTGCCACGCTGTCCAACTGCCCCGCTGCCCTACTATCCCACTGCCCCGCCGCCCCGCTGCCCCACTGCCCCACTGCCCCACTATACCACTGCCCCACTGCCCCGCTGCCCCTCTACCCCATTTCCCCGCTTCCCCGCTATCCCACTGCCCCGGTACCCACTGTCCCGCTGACCGCCACCCTCTGCCCCACTGCCCCACTGCCCCGCTGCCCCACTTCCCCACAGCCCCGCTGCCCCGATGCCCCGCTGCCCCACTATCCCACTGCCCCCACTATCCCACTGCCCCGCCGCCCCGCTGCCCCACTGCCCCCCACTGACCCGCTGCCCCACTATCCCACTGCCCCACGGCCCTACTGCCCCGCTACCCCACTGCCCCGCTTCCCCGCTATCCCACTGCCCCGGTACCCCACTGCCCCATAGCCCCGCTGCCCCCCGCTTCCCCACTGCCCAACTGCCCCGCTACCCCACTGCCCCGCTGCCCCGCTTCCCCTCTGCCCCGCTGCCCCACTGTCCCACTTTCCCACTGTCTCACTATCTCACTATATCACTATATCACTATCGTCCCAGGTCCCATGTCCCATGTCCCATATCCTGTCCCATTGTCCCGTCCCCTGTCCCGTCCCCAGTCCCGTCCCCTGTCCCGTCCCCAGTCCCATCCCCAGTTCCATCCCCTGTCCACTCCACTCCACTCCATCGTACATTACTATCCGCTCGTGCAAATGCATAGAAGCTTCGATCTGTCGGGTGAGTACGCACCCACGAATTATTATTATTCTTTTTTTCTTTCTTTCTCAAAACCCATACCGGTTTTTAAGTCAGATCATCAGCTTTCAAACAAAAAAAAAACATCAAAATCGGTCCAGTAGTTTTAGCGTGATGCAGGAACAAACAAACAAACAAACAGACAACTGACATTTAACAATTTTATAATAGTAGTAGATTAACAAGCGCAGGACTAGTCATTGTGGCGATGCTTGGGGGAGGCCTATGTCCAGCAGTGGACGTCTTTCGGCTGAGATGATGATAATGATAATGCCATGCAACTAGAGCCTGACGTTTCAAAAGTGCCTGTAATTAGAATAAATGCCCTTAAGGCTGACCAATATTTTAATTTTGATTTTGAAATGAAGAAAGTAAAGGTAAGTTACTTCTAAAATTCCCATAAGTTACTATATGTATAAGAGAGACAAATGGAAATGCACCAATAAGATTCAAGAAGTGACTCTTAAATTGAATATAGTTTAAAGCCAAGAGCATACCAAAACTGACTGATTACTTACACAATCCAGACTATGCGGTATAGCAGGTATATGCCGAAGCCCAATACTTGTGCCCGTCCTAGTCTCATTGTTAGAGAGCCTCAGAGGGATGTTGTACTGCACATTGCCCCAAGTATTCACATTCTGAATCAACAGCTCGTTCAAAACGAGCGGCTTGCAAGCCTTAGGTTGGGTCATGATGATAAATATAATGTGATCACAATAAAATTATTAACAAAAATATTGGAATATAAAATTGTAAACCGTTTGACAATTTCATCACAGAGAAAATAATCACTACGTTACAATGACAGATAAGAACATAGTGATTTATATTTGCAAAGGGTGCGGTTGCCAAAAGCCAATTTAAAAAATTTAGCCAATAGGCTTCCTCGATTCAGCTGCCAGAATAAAATTGCGGCTGAGTTGAGAAACCTTATTGGCTACATTTTCCCGACCGCCACAACTGCAACCGCATTGCATGCGGGGCCTAAATTGTACTCTGTGGATAGAAAATACATCAAAATGGCGAAATAGAAAAACAAAAAAGGATGTCGTGCAATGAATAAAAACAAGAACGTTTTGTTTTTGTCTGCACTACTTACCTATAGTCCAGTTTCTATGTTCCAGTGCAATTAGATTTTCACTTCGGAAAAATTCACGGAAATCTGGATTTTGGTATAGGTATAGCCTAATAATGTGGTTTTAAATAAAATTTAGCTTCTCACTTGGAGAAGATGCCCGTGCCCAGCAGTGGGACAGTTATGGGCTGCTTATGTTATGTAAATAAAATTTAAAAGTCCCCATCGATCCTAGTACCGCTTTAGATTTTATGGGGTGTCAAAGGTCTCGAAACGCAAATTTAAGTTTGGAATTAAATTAAATTTTGGCTCGGAAAGCTTTTTCAAATAAAAAGTTGATGATTGGTCTATAAAATAATAAATAATAGTCTATTTTTGTTAATAAATCGTCTATAAAATATTTTTTATTTGAATAAGCTATTATTCTTAGTTTCCGAGATATAAAGGCCAAGCCCGAACAGCGATTTTTACTCGCGTGTTTTTTTATTGCAAAATCTGTAACATTCTGGAAGGCTGATCAATTTGATCTATTGTCAAATCTAATGTCAGCTTCTGTGATTGGACCATGTTATACTAAGTCTTTGGATTGGACTTGACATTTGACAGCTGATTAGTTAATTTTTGCGTAGATCACCCTATCGGAAACTGGGAGATAGAATCATATGTAGGCGCACTGGCGATAAAAAATCGCGGTCATCTCAGTGCGCGAACAATAACAGCGCAAATAAAAATCGCTGTGCGGGCATACCTTAGATTTGTTTGTGACCCGGATTCATTGCTCCCAAGTGTCCAATTTCTAAAAAATTAAACTGTACCTACATTTACAAAACAATTTATTTCTAAACTCAAACATCAAAATATTAAAAAATTATTGCATCTTCTTTTTCTCCTTTTCCATAAACAGGGGGTTGTTATCAAGGTCATGTTGATATTCCGCCGTCTGGCCTGGCTGTAAGTACATCGGCAGAAGTATTTCGTTGTTTGAAAGCCAGTTTATCACAAAGTCTGTCACTGCTTCAATATGTGGAGATTTCTCGAAGTTGGCTTGTATACCCATTTTTGTGTCTAGCGTGAATGTCTGAAAAATCAAAGATATACAACCTTATTCTCAGTTTACACTAAACCCATATAAACCTCTTAAAGGGTACTCATCATTATGAACAACTTTAACTATGGGACCAACCCGGAAATCGCGCAAAAAAACAGCTGATCTCTATATTTTGTTGATTTATGTGAACAAAAAAGTATTATTATTATTTGTCTATACAACCTTATTCTTAAATAAGGTTGTATAGACAAATAAGAAAGTCTATCTCACCAGCTGTAACATAACACATAACTGTAACCATTGTAACATAGCTGTAACCACTGATGCAACTCGTAACTTTGTATAAGTATTTGTATAGCTTTAAGGGTAGGATCTGCTCAGCAATATAGAAGTGCATACCTTAACTTGATCAATAGCAATTTTTTGAGTAGGTCCCATAGTAAAAGTTGTGCAGTTAAGCAGAGTTTGTCTTTAAACTTTTTCTGGTGTATAAAACTTTGTATTGTATAACTCTACGACCCTGTCACTAATGGGAATTATATTACAATTCGGCTTTGGGGTAGGTTTAGATGAAACACGATTGAGTCATTTGATTAAATGAACAGCTACATTTATTTATTTACACGAATAAATAACCCTCCTTCTGGCGCAGTCGGGTAAAAACAAAACATTATTTTACTACTATTACGATACGACCAGGGACGGACCATGAGTTTGTGTGGCCCTGGGCTAATACTACTCGGGGGCGCGACTAATTAATCAACAAATTACCATTTTGTCAAAAAACTGTTATCGATATTGATGTACATACTAGGTTTTATTTTATTTAATAGGATGGCTAAACGAGCTAAAGGCCCACCTAGTGTTAAGCGGTTACCTTTGCCCATAACAACTTCAATACCACCTAGGCTGTTGCCTAAATGCCGCAAGTCGGTTCGCCAAACTGAGACATGAAGATGGAAAGTCTCATGTGATTGTAATTTCACCGGCTCCCATACCCTTCAGACCGAAACAAGGTACAAGGTATAGGAAAAAAAAGAGGCATCTCCCGTTCTGTTCGATAGGGGCGCACACGGTTTAATTGATCTCAGGGTTGCCAAACTTATGATACGATTTTCAAAGTTTTAGTTCTTTTTTTAATTCACAATATTGTCCATTGTCTTCAATGTGGGCTGGGAGGCCTTTATATCCACGGGGCCCTGGGCTGCAGCCCGAAAAGCCCGTATGAATCCGCCCCTGGATACGACTCTATAAAGTAATGCGATTTAAATCTGCAAGTTTTTTTTAAACTTCCTATTATTTTAATAATAATTACCAACCCATTTTTTAGGTGATAATTAATTAATTATATGTATATGTAATCATTACCGGACAACTGCAAGTGAGTTTCACTCCGACCTCACGTAATGCTTCTTTAAGTGTGAGTCCCTTGCGTTGGTCCTGAAATACATATAATTTATTTATAGGTACAGTCAAGCGCATATCTATGATATAAGACCCAGTATAAGCAGAGCCTGTCTTGGATGACACTTACATACTAAGCCAGTTCCACTTTAGTAGTTTTATTACCTACGATTTACCTAATATTATATACGATTGACTGTACAACCATTTTGACTCAAGTTTGTCAATGCGTGGAATGCACAGAGTACATTATATATGGTGGAATGTAAGCCCCACCCTTTTTATGGTTCCGTACTTATAAAGTGCCTCCGAGACCCTATTATTACTAAAAATGCCTACGCCGTCTGTCCATCCATCTGTCCGTCACAGGGCTGTATTTTTAACCATAATAGGTGGCCAGTTGAAATTATCACAAAATATGTGTTAGCTATAGAGCTACCTTGGCAAAAAAACACTGGTAAAAAGCCTAAAATCAAATGAAAAAGAACATAGAAAAAAGTGGTATTTGTTCCGTGTCTAAAAAAAACATTGCTTGTCTAACATAAGAACCGGCCAAGTGTGAGTTGGACTCACGCAGTAAGGGTTCCGTACCACCCATCGATACCCCATAGAAACGGATTTAATTTACGAGAGTTTATCAAAAGACATCCACGACGTACGCGAAATGTGAATTTTTACATCTCTTTCTTACACATACCACCACCACATATGTCTATGTTTGCCCTGTTTTAGTATTTGTTGCTAAACCACATAGTGTGACCAACCAATCAGACCAAGTTTGATGCTGGTATGTCTTACTGTTTTGAAAATAAAGCAGGAACAAAAACGTTGAAAAAAATACATGTTTTTCGAGGTTTCTTGTACGGGGACACCCTTTGGTTTTAGCCTTTTTTATTTTTAGTATTTGTTGTGATAGACACTATAGTAACACATATTCTGTGAAAATTTCAACTGGTTACCTAGTACCGTTACAAAGATACAGCCCTGTGACAGACAGACGGACGTCTGTCCGTCCGTTGCTGGATGGATGGACGGACAGCGTAGCGAGAGTAATAGGGTTCCGTTAGCACCCTTTGCGTAAGGAACCCTAAAAATTGTAAAACAGGTACAAGCATCTAACCTAATCACATCGATTGTTTTTGTGCTTTAACTTTTAGCGGAACTTTGAATGAAACTATCACTCCATGACTTATTACTCTAATAACTAAATATAACTTGAACTGTGGTGTGGGTGTTTGTGCATCAAAAATCAAGTATGTTACCTTGGGAAACAGTTGCTTAATCATAGCAAATAGATCGTCAGCCTGGTCGTGGTACAAAAAGAAAGCCCATGGCGATCGGAAGAATTCGAAGAAGTCGTCCAATTTGTTTGCCTGGTGAAAAACATGTTATTTAGGTATTAGGAACTACAGCCACATACCCAGTAAACAATATTTACGAAGTGCTGCGAACAATCATAGTGAAGCCAACCAAAAACCGTGCTCCACCGTGTACAAACCAGCGCTCACGCACACACATGCACCTGAAGGATATTTTTTTCGCGATGCTTACTGGACGATGCCGCGACATGTGTACTGAGAGCAGTGAGCATGGTTTGAGGTACATGTATGTGCTGAGCACTGGTTTTGTTGGCTTTATTATGATTGTTCGCAGCACTTCGTCTATATTTTTTACTATGTCTGTGTTTACAGCCTGAAGAAGTTTTAAATGCAAGACGTAATAAATTTCATCACACTCCTGCCGTTAGCTATCCCGATTTATTTAAGATCAGGGTCTGCAGGCTTACTCTTGAAAATAATTCCAATCCCAATCCAATACCGACATCAATACAATATCACTGGTCGGTGCAGTATGTATACAACGTGTATCAGAAATGCGTGGTCATATTTGAAGAGCTTATTCAGGGCATAGCATAGAACAACTTTTACTATGGGACCAACCCTCAAATCGTGAAAAAAAAATCAGCTGATCCTTACATTTTGTCAAGCGACATTGATGATTTAGTAGGGAACAGGTGATAATTTATTCGCGATTTCAGGATTGGTCCCATAAAATATGACCACGCATTTCTGATACAAGTTGTATAAATCTCTATCAGCAGTTATCTTACGGCCAAAATTAATATCCAATCTATCCACGATTTGCCCTACTAGAGATAGGAATTTGACATAAGCTCCATAAAAAATATGTCAAATTCCTATCTCTAGTAGGGTAAATAGTGGATAGATTGGATATTAATTTTGGCCGTTAGTGTTCACTTTCTTTCTATCCAGAGGGTAGGGTGGCCGGGGCGGTCGCCCCATGGTGCCATAGTCAGGGGGCGACAGGTTATTTTTTTTCTTTCGAAGATGGTCAGGTCAAGACGTAAAACGTTGGTTTGAAAACAAAAATAGTGCTAGCTTCCAAGACAAAGGGCTGAAAAAAGTCTCGCCCGGAACGCGTATATGGCTTTGAGTATGCAGTGCGTCCCCCAAAGGGAGATGAGCTAGGTACGCTTTTCTAAGGGCCTAAACAACTGAAACATCGTACTTTGTATGTCCCCTCGAGGCGGCGAATTAGATACGCTTTTTCAGCAACAGCTTCAACTTTAAGCAATTAAAAAGCCGTATTTAATACATCCACAAAAGTATGACGAATTAGGTACGGTTTTTCGCTAGAATTTGTGGACTCACAAATTCAAAGTCGCTCAGCGAGCTATGGAGCGAGCTATGCTTGGAGTTTCTTTGAAGGATAAAATCCGTAACGAGATTATCCGGAGAAGAACCGGAGTGACCGACATAGCTGGTAGGATCAGTAAGCTGAAGTGGCAGTGGGCTGGCCATGTCTGTCGAAGGACCGATGGCCGTTGGAGCAGACGAGTCCTTGAGTGGAGACCGCGAATCGGCAAACGCAGCGTAGGGCGCCCCCCTGCCAGGTGGACCGACAACCTAAAGAACGTGGCTGGGGGGGACTGGATGCGGAAGGCAGAGGACCGAGCGTTGTGGCGCAACTTGGGAGAGGCCTATGTCCAGCAGTGGACTGCGATAGGCTGAGTTGATGATGATGATGATGATGATTTCGCTAGAAATGCATGTAAGAAAGAGTCTCCGATTCGTCACTTCACAATTGAGGTCTTTTAAATAAACAGTTCAAAATGCAAAAGCTAAGATAGGCGTTGTTTCTATTTATATCATCTTTCACAAGATCTATTTATCTTTACTTTGGTCTGCCTCTTTTCGTACCTACAGCCATCCACATTCATAGCTTGCAAAACTTTGCAATTACGTTAGGTCCCTAGGTATATTTTTACCAAATGGGTACATCCCTACGCTGCGTTTGCCGATTCGCGGTCTCCACTCAAGGACTCGTCTGCTCCAACGGCCATCGGTCCTTCGACAGACATGGCCAGCCCACTGCCACTTCAGCTTACTGATCCTACAATCTATGTCGGTCACTCCAGTTCTTCTCCGGATAATCTCGTTACGGATTTTATCCTTGAAAGAAACTCCAAGCATAGCTCGCTCCATAGCTCGCTGAGCGACTTTGAACTTGTGGACTAGTCCAACTGTCAGTGTCCACGTCTCGGCACCGTAAGTCATGACAGCAGATAATGATAAACAACACATTAACACATTTTCTTTCTTTCTTTCTATAAACATTATGCTGTGTTAAATCTGGAATTCTTAGGCCTTTGAAATGTAAAAAATTTCATCTCATCATCATTTCAGCTGAAAGACGTCAACTGCTGAACATAGGCCTCCCGAAGCATTGCCACAACGACCGGTCCTGCGCTTTCTGCATCTAGCGGATTCCGCGACCTTCACCATGTCGTCGGTCCACCTTGTGGGGGCCTACCTACGCTGCGCTTTCCAGTACGCGGTCACCACTCCAGAACTTTACGGCCCCATCGGCCATCCGTTCTGCGAGCAAAGTAAATTTCATACAAATCCATTCAAGCGTTCAAGCGTAATTAAGCAATAAACATCGAACATCTTCACAAACTTTCACATTAGTAATATTATATTAGGGAAAGCATTTTAAAAGAGTTAACTAACCATATACCTCAAGTGCATATTATTAAGTTCTGTGGCAGGACGGCCGTAGATATGCTTAAAGTTTTCCAGAGAAAACTTGCCCTGACTTAGACACGTGATTCCATCTACGACGAGCTCTTTAGTCAAGTGAATCTTGAAGTAACCTCCTTTGAAAGTTTCGAACACAAACCCCTGGTAACGAGATAAAGGTATTATGTTAAAATATATAAAGATGATGACGGATGTAAGGGGCATACCATCACCTTAATGCCCCAAGTCAACCTCACCTGCCCGCTGTGCATCCCTCTAAATAACTAACAAGGCTCTGACGACCGACAAATGGCGGTATAGCCACTTAATTTAAAAGGTGTTGCTAAAATTTTGCAGATCGGTGGCAGAGAGCTGTGTCATCGTAAGTCACACACAATTTGTAAGTAAAAGCCAATTTAGATACATTTTTAAGTCCTACAAAAGATGTTTAATAGCATCCACAATTATTAATTCTGTACTATCGATTTTCTGAATACTTAAAGTTGTATATCCAACTTTAATACTTTGCGGGTGCCATTAAACATATTTTTCATCCCCCCATCTCGGAAAGAGTATTTTTGATCTTCGATATCTGAGTGCAAAAGCCGTTTTTATCCCCTAGAGGATAAAGTAAATTGAATTTAGAACATCGTGTGCACTAGGTTTGTGAATTCAAAACATCATGAAACCTATTTACTTCTCCCTCCATGGTGCCAAATTTATCATACAACCTTTTTTAATTTGTTAAAAACTCAGACTCGGAACTTCTTGGTGTACTTTTTTTTTATTTGCTTTGCGCGCGCCAGTTTCTTTTCACGTCATATTATTAAAACCTCAGGTTAAAAACAAGAAACTTGAAAACAAGTGAAAAACCTAAAATGCACAGGTCTATTACCCTAAAATGAGTGGTTCTAGCGACGAGGAAGTTTATTTGACGCAAACAGAATTGACTGAAACTGTTAATAATGCACAAATGAGCTTTCTCCCTCAACAACCACGCGAGAAGTATTTGAAACAATACGATATGTTTAACATGTGGCGACAAGATAAAGGAACCAAAACTTTCTCAGAAAACGTTTTGCTCATTTACGCCAAGGGAATCCGATGAATCGGTACAACTATTAAGTATGACAGATAATTTACCGAAAAACAGTACACAAGTACGTTAGTACTATTAGATATTCTGTGACACAAGTCACTAACACCAACATTACAGTATCTAACAAAAATATTACTCTCAACTTAAGTAACTGTAGCAACGTTACTTTAAATTTTTCTTAATTAGGTATACCTAAGTATTATTTGTTATAGTTTAAAGATTATTCTGTAATACTTACCTATCATAATGTAGTAGTTAATAAACTGAAATAAAAGTATCATGTGATTATAAATGTTTTTTTTTTGCATTTAGTCATTTCGTCGCTGAGGTGGGATGAAAAGTTACGTGTTGCACTCGAGTGCAAAGATTTTTCACCTTGTGCTCTATTGATTCCCTCGCTAACGCTCAGGATTCTAAGTTTTGAATCACTCGCTGCGCTCGTGATTCAATTTTAGAATCCTTCGCTTGCTCGGGCATCAAAATTTAGCACGCGGTTAAAAAGCAACTTTGCACTCTTGTATAACAAATAACTATTGTAAAGCTTGGATATGTATAATGGCTTTTAGTTTTAACTTTAAACGGTTTTGTGTTACTTAATGGGATCGGTGCGAGAAGTAACACTCCGCATTCGCCAACAAATCAATCAATCAATAAATAACTATAAACTATGATTGAAGTTAGTAGCATGCCATTGGAGAGGCCTATGTTCAGAAGTAAACTGCGATAGGCTGATGCTGATATAAAATTTGGATGTGAAAACGTGGAGCTATACAACCTTATTGTTAGTTTATATACTAAACCTCTTATGGGGAATGTAGCAGCCAAGTGGCCCCCCCATAAAAAAATTATTACTTGCTGAATACATCATTTATCGAAAATTCGTTTGTAATTATTGAAGTACAGGTGCTATAGTTTAATCAGAAACTATTAACTCTGTAAATTATACTTCGCTGTAGTTGTAGATAGAAAAAGTGCAAATACGGCCACTTTTGGAATGTTTTCTATCTACAACTACTTACTTACTTACTATTGCTAGTACAAAAAATACTGTTCAGTGAATTGGTTCCGCTTTAAGTAACAAGTAACCATATCAAGTTACTGGACTGCCACGAGCGTTGGCGTTGAGTATAGTAATTGTGTGTATATTATTAACTAACATTATAACCCAATGATTGAACATAATGATGGGGCGTCTTTAGTCCTGGTGAGCGTACTTCTAAGTACTTTAGGCCTCCGGGCAGCACGCAGTACATGACTTTAGGTTTCGTCAGCGGAATCAAAACCATCTCCGGTGTTGTATAATCACTTGTATGAAGGGTACCGGCCTTACTTGTACTGAAATGATTAATACTGATTAACTTTGTTTTTTTTTTCGAATGGATCGATTGAGTTACCCTAACTGCTTAACCGGGCGGATGGCGGAGGATCCCGATAAGGACTCAATCCGCCGAAAAATTTCCCTAAACCTAACTTGTAGACTAAAATCACGGTGGCAAGACCGCATAAGGGCGTCCCCCAGGGAAGAGCTCGGACCTCGGTTTACTGAGGCATTGCGGGGAGACCCCGCCGCTATGTCCCGCTGGCAGCCGTTGCTGCATCAGGAATGGTTTTCTCGAAAGTGGCGGACTTTCGGTATATCGGGTGGGGGACGTGTTTGGCGAATCGCCGTTAGCGGCAAGCCTTGCCGGCGAGGGCGAATGACCTACCTAATCTTAACACAGTGGAGCTCGGGCCTCGGCTCAGGGTGTAGCTGGGGGACCCCGCCACCAGTCCCCCCGACAGCCGCTGCTGCAGCGTGTTGGGTTTCTCGAGAGTCGGACTCTCGGCATCTGTGTGGACGGTTTAATTTTGTTCATAAAATTTATCATAATTAAACAAGGTGTAATTGTACGCCCGCGTGGTTGTCGTTAATCGCACATCCCTCGGGAACTGTTCATCTTCCCGGGATAAAAAGTAGCCTATATGTTAATCCGGGTTATCTTCTATCTGTATTCCAAATTTCGTCTATTTGGAATGGATTTCCGTTCAGCCCTTTAAGCGTGATTGAGTAACAAAAATCCAAACATCTTCACAAGCTTTCACATTTATAATATTAATAAGATTATCATCTTTAAGGAATAGGTTCCTATCGGTTGAGTATTTTTTATTTCAATCACAGTCCACCTCCCTCTTTACTTCCTGATAGGATACCTATTCATGCCTCTTGACTTCCTGATAGGACACTTATTTCATTTGTCTATAAATTTTGTTATAGAAAATATTGTATTATAAAATAACAACAACTCACGAAGAAGCTGATCTTCTGCTGCTGGTAGCAAAAGAAGTTCTTTTACCAGATCTCTTTAAATCTTCGGACCAATTATATTTGAATGGTGATTTTACTTCGACAAACAGTGGGTCCAATTGATTCCTTATTTGAGCACCCAACTGAAAACGTTAGCTATAAACTTAATGGATTATAATATTACCCTCTTAACTTTGTTTGATTGCTTTCCCGGGACATCTGTTGTAAATTGTAATGAAAACCTTTTGGAGCTGATGATAATTTTATTCTTGTAGTTTCTGACCACAAAACAACCGTAGGAACATCGTATACCAAAATTTCATATTGATTGAACGAGTGAAAGTAGCTTAGAATCCCTCACAAATTTATCCTCATTTCTCTTACCTGCTCCATAATCAGATCTTGATCACCATGTATCTATAACCTATTCATTGAACCATTCCAATGAGCCCAAACTCGTTAGTATATATTCTATGCCCAAACACGATAGCACTGCTGTAAGTTGGTGAGGAGTTGGGTATCCTGCAGATTCCAGGTGATGCTGCAGCATCAGGTCAAGATTACCATGTTCTTGTAATAACATTGAAGTAACAGGATACCAAATTTTGAATCGATCAGTCCTATGGAAGTTGCTCACATCCCTTCATCAACTACAAAAGAGATGATGATCTTCAAGCGGCTGAATATTTTTTTTGAATCATAGCTAAGAACACTCTCGATCAAGCCCCTTCCAAACAAAAAAACTTTAGATAATAATGAATGTTAAAATGAGTGTGTGGAATAGGCGAGCTGCACACAGCAGCCCATATAACATTCAGCGCTATATTCTAGTCAGCAGTAATGTGCCAAGACTCCTCGTCGCAAGACTTGTTGACTCTCTGAACAATTCTGTTCGGGCCCTTATAACATCGAATAAAGAGGACTGACCTTCTCTCCAAGTTCATAGCAGTCATAATACTTATGGATCCGCGCATCAGCGTAGTACCGCTTGTGATACCGGGTGCATGGTCCCGCCGCGTAAACGTAGGGGTCTAACGTACGACACTCGTGGTCTATTACTATGCCACCATCATATGCTAGCCCGCTCTTGTGGATTGCTGGTATCATAGACATACAGACGAAATTAATAATCAATCTTATCCAATATCTTCAGATTTAAGATTCAAAGTCTCCTCTGCTTTTGTTTGTCATGAGATTTGACGAGAGAGATCAAGTAACCTCCTTTGAAAGTCTCGAATACGAAAATGGTAGATTTCAAAATGTAGATTCGGGGTCGTGGGAAATAAAATCCTTTATGCAGAAACGATATTAGTTTTATTTTTACTTCACCGATGACTGTTGGTGCCTTCTTTAGAAAACATACAGGTATATTTTATTTAATCTTTACTTTCTAAACAATAAAATCTTTAGTATCACTACCACAGATCACTACGCACACTCAATCTCAACCTTCTGATGGATTATTATTGGTTCATTCATTTTGTAAACAAATTCAGACTAGATTATTTTGGATAAAATTATATATAACTTCGACCTATAGTGGAACAGGATAGAGAAATACGTACCAATGAAAGCTCTCATGTTGACGCCAACTTTACCGTAATAGAACAAAGCATTACATTCTAGGTTCAAATAATCTGCATAGGACAAGAAGTCTGCATGTGTGATGATGTTATCAATAGTCACGGCCCAAGACTTGAAGTAGTAGGACCGGTAAACTTTTATTTTCAATGTGTCCAAAATGTTTATTACTGTTTGGTCCACCTAAAATGATAAAAATAGGTTGTGAAATTAAACAACAACATGGTTATTAGATTATATTAGACTACTTCGTTGGCATCGACCATACGACCATCGATGTCTGTCAACACATCAATGAAATTTCACTGATGTAGGTCGCCACTATTCACCACTTGAAAACTTCAAATCAGTTTCGACCACTCATGAGAGCCGTCAAAACTTCCGCGTTAGTGATTAGCCAATAGCCGCCTTGGTAGGGCCAATCGGATTGCAGTTAGCTGCTGTCAACTAGCGGGCCTCAGCTAGTTGACAGAATTTATTTTACGCACGATATTCAACATTAGGCGTCTATTGGGCTGTTTGGTCGACGCTTGTTGGTCTAGTGGTCGCCAGTGCGACTGCCAAGGGTCCTGGGTTCAATGCCTGGCCTATTGGGTTTGGAAATTCTCAGTAACAGCAGTCTGGATTTGTGCCTGATTAGTGGCAATAGGCTAGACCTACCTACCCTTTCGGGGAATACAAGCGTGACACTATGTCAAATCTAAATCAAATCAAATCCTTTTATTTGCATGAAATGTGGTACAAGTAAAGGTGTTACAATAAATAGTTGTTTTTGTCTGTATGTATTAGATTAGTTATAGGTTGTAAAGGCAGATGACAGTTGAACTAAGTAGAATGCTGAAATCTGGAACGCAACGACGTATTCACGATATACTTGCGACAGTTGGTCAACATTATTGGTATTGATATTGAATGTAGCAGGCAACAACGTTGAGTTAAACACAGTAACACTAATTTTACCAGCAACATGTTGAAAACAGTTAAGCAACTCGTTGATGAAACCGTGTTAAACATTAGATAAATAGGATAATTATAATGACCACCAAAAAAAAAATTGTGTCTATAACCTCTATTACCTAAAATATTGTTACGACGGAGGGTTAAGCAGAGTGGACTGAAATACTTCAACCTCGATTTTCCTGGACTTAGAGACGTTTTCAGCAGGCTGAAATGCATTTTCAGTCCGTATCAGAGGAGGCTCTATCACATACCAAAGAATCGAAATTTTGAGTAAGTTGCCGTTGTTTTCAGGCGCCTGAAACATGTTTTCAGGCCGTTTCAGGAGCCAACAAATCCGATGCCGACATTTCCTGAAAACCCATTTTCAGGCGTTTTCAGGACCCCTTATGGCCATTTGACACCCACATGTAAAATTGTTGATGAGTGAGCGAGATAGAGCTAAATATCAGACAAGGATAGACGAAGAACCTTCTGGAAGAGAGTGAGCAGGATAGAGCTAATATAAGACAAGGATAGACGAGATTCGACAAGCTTCGAGAACATTCCATTCTAGAAGTGAGTGAGTGAGATAGAGGATAGATGAGGTTCGACGAGGTTCGAGAACTTTCTATTTCGAGAATGTGCAAGTGAGAAAGAGTTATCTTATGACAAGGATAGATGACGTTCGAGGACTTTCCAGTACCACGACTCGCGGCCTATATAAACGGCGCAGCTGAGCGCCAGTGGAGTTCAGTTGGAGTTCAGTTTGGATCAAGCGATACAAGCGATAACATCGAAGCGATACTCGGAGCGATTTTACTAGTAACTTTGTGTGTTAATTAGTGGTTCAGTGTAATTGTTCTGTAATAAAGTGTTCTCTACGCATTTAATCGGCTTTCTATCCATTTACGAACCCCCAGCTCGTAACATTTGGTGTCAGAAAGCGGGATAGAAAATGCCGATTACGCCAAGAGAGGAGGAACCGACTGGTAATGAAACGCCGAGTCGGATGCAGACGAGACAGTTAACGGCGAGACAGACAGCTCAGGACGCATCAAGAACTATGAGTCAGGAGGAGGTCGTCCAACAGGGACCTCAGCCTCAAGGTGGGAATAACGATATTACCAGCTTATTCAATTTGATGCAGCAAATGGCAAGAATGCAGGAAGAGCAATTACGCGAAACACGCGAACTAGTTACAAGGCAGAAAGAGCAAGTACGCGAAACACGCGAACTAGTTACAAGGCAGAAAGAGCAAGTACGCGAAACACGCGAACTAGCCACAAGGCAGGAAGAGCAAGTACGCAGACAGGAAGAGCAAGCCGCAAGGCAAGAAGAGCGGTTCTGTAGAATGGAGAAGATATTTGAGCGAGGAGTAATATTGGAGGAACTCTATCTTTCTTTAAAAAATAAACAAGATGAGGTAGAGATTAAGGTTGATCAAGCTGTCGTTAGTGAAGCAGACATATCCGAACAAGATGATGCCAATAAGAGCCAGGAATCGGACGATGACGAATATGAAGCAAATGATGGTGAAGATGAAGTTAACATGTATCAAGAAACTGAAGATGACTCAGAAGATACAGATGGCACGTTCAACCCGAGCGGGTCGGAGGAGGACGATAGCGACTTCGACCCGGAGGTGGGCGAGGGAGTGGTGGGCGCCACACAGCGCCGCAAGTCGTTGAGCCGCTGCCGCTCCGCTGGCGAGCCCGCCACGCACGGCCGCAAGGTCAAGGGCAAGAAGGGATGGCCAAGTAACCTGAGTCACGGTCGAAAAGCAGAGTCAGACAGCGAAGAAGAAAGTAAAAAGTCGGAGAATGAGAGTGAGAACGAGTCCGGAAGCGAGACAGAGGAATCTGAGCAGGAAACCAAGTCGAAGCGTGGGCGGACAGCGGCAGCAGCGCCGACCGTGGAGAAAGGCCGCAAGGGTGCCCTAGCTAAGAATGTCAACGCTAAGGCCACGCCCGTCAAGCGGAAAGCACTCACACCATCCGCAGAGAAGAAGGCACCCACTGCCAAAGACGCGGGGCCACCAGCGAAGAAGAACAAGACGGCTTCCTCAGACAAGAAGTACGGCGAGGGCAGCGTGAAGCTCAAGGAAGAAGGTAGCGCCGAGGAGTCCAACACGCCCGTCGACGAGAAGACCAAGTGGCCGCCCACTGACGAAGAGATCAAGACGTATGACCCTGGAGGGTGCAAACCTAATTGGGATGGGCCGTATATAATCATCACGAAGATCAACGATGTCACCTACCGAATCCGAAAGGACGGACGCAATCAACCGAAGATTGTACACATTGATCGACTGGCCCGGTACTACGGAGATAATGATGCTCGGGACGAGCATGTCTTAGGAGGGGGTAGTGTTACGACGGAGGGTTAAGCAGAGTGGACTGAAATACTTCAACCTCGATTTTCCTGGACTTAGAGACGTTTTCAGCAGGCTGAAATGCATTTTCAGTCCGTATCAGAGGAGGCTCTATCACATACCAAAGAATCGAAATTTTGAGTAAGTTGCCGTTGTTTTCAGGCGCCTGAAACATGTTTTCAGGCCGTTTCAGGAGCCAACAAATCCGATGCCGACATTTCCTGAAAACCCATTTTCAGGCGTTTTCAGGACCCCTTATGGCCATTTGACACCCACATGTAAAATTGTTGATGAGTGAGCGAGATAGAGCTAAATATCAGACAAGGATAGACGAAGAACCTTCTGGAAGAGAGTGAGCAGGATAGAGCTAATATAAGACAAGGATAGACGAGATTCGACAAGCTTCGAGAACATTCCATTCTAGAAGTGAGTGAGTGAGATAGAGGATAGATGAGGTTCGACGAGGTTCGAGAACTTTCTATTTCGAGAATGTGCAAGTGAGAAAGAGTTATCTTATGACAAGGATAGATGACGTTCGAGGACTTTCCAGTACCACGACTCGCGGCCTATATAAACGGCGCAGCTGAGCGCCAGTGGAGTTCAGTTGGAGTTCAGTTTGGATCAAGCGATACAAGCGATAACATCGAAGCGATACTCGGAGCGATTTTACTAGTAACTTTGTGTGTTAATTAGTGGTTCAGTGTAATTGTTCTGTAATAAAGTGTTCTCTACGCATTTAATCGGCTTTCTATCCATTTACGAACCCCCAGCTCGTAACAATATATACCAATCACCAAATTTAGTAAATTTATCACCAAATTTTAATGAGCAAACTTGGGGCACCCCAACTCAGACAGGTCAGGACGGAGCCCCGCGAAGCGACTCTCGAAACTCATAATCATAATTTGGAGTTAGTTGCTTTAAGTAGGATCACAAGTTGTAAAAATGTTGGTTCTTTAATTTTGGTGATTGTTTACTATTTTTGGCAATATAAAGTGATTTTTTGCCGTTACATTTTCCTAGATCTGGTGGTTCGTTAAACATACCATGAATACAATAAAGCTGTAAACAAAATCACTTGGCATAAGTTTATAAGGTAAAGATGTATATTGCGAAGCAACGACTGCGCGGATTGTACGATCTGCAAGGTTAAGCTGCACTTGCCGCGGTCAGTCTGTAGATGGGTGACCGTTTCGTTATTGTACGATCTGCAAGGTTAAGCTGCACTTGCCGCGGTCAGTCTGTAGATGGGTGACCGTTTCGTTATTGTACGATCTGCAAGGTTAAGCTGCACTTGCCGCGGTCAGTCTGTAGATGGGTGACCGTTTCGTTACACATCGAGACCCCTCCGTGCCTCGGAGAGCACGTTAAGCTGTCGGTCCCGGTTGTCATACGAATATCTATGGCAGTCGTTACGGGTAGTCAGAAGCCTGAAAGTCTGACAACTGGTCTAACCTCCGAATGTCAGTATTACCCAGTTACTGGGTTGCGGGGGTCTGATGGCAGTCGCTTCGTGTAAAATACTGATGTTCAGCCGCATCTGGCTAGACTGGAAGCCGACCCCAATATAATTGGGAAAAGGCTCGGAGGATGATGATGTCTATTGATATTTTAATGTTGAACTTACATTAGCGTTATAAAACACTGGAACTCTAGTTTTCGCAGGATCTTCTCCTGGGAAGGGTTCTATAAATATTATGTTTTCTGGCCGCACTTTGATCTCCAAAAGTGCATTGATGCATAAATACGCGTGTATCGTCGCACCATATACTATAACTTTTTCTACAAATAGAAAATAGTTTAAACAGTTTAACAAGTTGCGCTAATCGACGGACGGCTCGAACTCGTTGATGTTGCGGCTAACATAATAAATAAAATAAATAAATAAAAATTGGGACATTTTTACACAGCACCATCTAGTCCCAAACTAAGCAGAGCTTGTGCTATGGACAATGGAAATAATACTTATGTACTTTTTTTTGTAAATACATACTTATAATAAGAAACACTCAGACCAACACAAACACCGTTCATTACACAAATATTTGTGTCCTGTGGAAATCGAACCCACGACCTCGTGATCATCAGTCCGACACTCGAACCACTAGACCACAGACGTCGTAGAAATGCATGCTACTCAACTAAAATCCAAAAAAAAAAGACAAGAGAAGAGGGCCATGCCCAGCAGCACAGCCCAGCAGTGTGATAGTAATGGGCTAATTTTGTGTGATCTCTAATTCAGTTTCACTACCCTTAATAGTTGATAGAATGATGAAAAAGGTATGTGTTATGTGTAACCATAGAAATCTAAATCATCATCATCATCATTTCAGCTGAAAGACGTCCACTGCCGGACATAGGCCTCCCCCAAGAATCGCCACAACAACCGATCCTGCGCTTTCCGCATCCAGCGGATTCCCGCGACCTTCACCAGGTCGTCGGTCCACCTTGTAGGGGGCCTACCCACGCTGCGCCTCCAGTACGCGGTCGCCACTCCAGAACTTTTCTGCCCTATCGGCCATCCGTTCTGCGAGCAATGTGCCCCGCCCACTGCTACTTAAGTTTGGCAATTCTTCAGACTATGTCGGTTACTTTCGTTCACAAGCGAATCTTACCGACGACGACTTTGTTTGATTATTTGTTTATTCGAGAATCATGTAAAAACCAATGGACCGAATTTGATAAAACTTTTTGTGTTTATAAGCGAAATGGTAAGACTTAAAAAATCAGTTTTGATGAAAAAAAATAACAAATAAAAAGTTCCTGTGAAATGGGAAGTGCGGGATGAACTGATGAACCACGAGAGCGAAGCTTTGGGTGTAATCGTACGTACTATGATCATCGTATATAAAATGTTTGACGTAGTCCAGAGCCTTGTTTGCTTCCGCTATGTTGTTGATTATGAATACATTCTCCGGTGTTTCGTCGTTGGCGATTTGAATCTCTGTGTCGCTAAATGTTGGCTCATCCAAACGTGTATATTGCGGTGTTGCAGTTTTACTCCTGTAATGATTTCGTGAAAATTATTGAATGTTTCAGATGTTAAGTTTTTCCAACGCTTACAATAGCCAGATATATCGCAAGAGCAGGAGATCATAGATTTTCTAGTGATCCTGTTAGTAAAGTGTTGTGTAGAGAAACACTATTGAACCCTTTGATTGAACCCTTAGCATTCAATTTAGAAGTTTGTACAAAGGGCGGCAAAACTCGTTTAACATACTTTATATACAGCTTAGTGGCCAGTATGCGTTGTACTTAGTAGAGTAGAGCTCCTTTGTGAAAGAGCTCGTCCAGGGAAGTACTACCATCGTACCTACTTCTCCGCCAATAGTGAGGCTTGAACGAAACACAGCAATGTGTTTCGTTCTGAAAGGTACCGGTGCCGGTGAAATTACATTCACATGAGACTTTCCATCTTGTCTCAGTTTAGCGAACCGACTTGCGGTACCATTTAGGCAATAGCCTAGGTGGTATTGCAGTTGTGATGGGCAAAGGTAACCGCTTAACATCAGGTGGGCCTTTAGCTCATTTCGCCATCCTATACTATAAAAAAACCTTATTTTAAACTAACAAAAATAAATAAAATAACAAATAAATAGTGTCAGAAAAACATATGATATTATAACGCCTAAACATACTATAATATGATAAAAGTAAAAATATTAATGCCAATTTCAAACTAACTTACTTGTAATCATTATCTCGTTGAAGCAATTGCATCATATGATCCGGATGCTGATATTGTTTACCAAAGAACAAAAACAGAAGATCGTAATGATATCTGTTTCCACTAGTCAGAGTTATAAACTTTTCATGTCTGAAAATAGTAATAGAGTTACTGCGATATGCAAAATGTTGATCTGTATTCGTGCCTGTGTGTATATTTAAGGAGGTGACTATACCACTGATACTGAACATGAATTAATAAAAACTGAAAAGTTTTTTTTTATAAATATCTATTTGTAAACAAACCCCCCCCCCTCCCGTGTCCCGTGCGACACAAAAACGGTGCGTGCGAAACTTCCAAAAAAAAAACGCAGGTATTTCCACCCTTTGACAATGCCGCCGATGACTTATTTTCAGAATCGTTCGAGATTTATTCTCATACCCTCGCTATCTTTCTGAGTGACCATTTGGGTATAAAATAATCGTAGAATTTGTTAAGTATTTTTAAAAGAAAGCTTATTATATTTAGAATGATTTTATTACTCATCAATTTGAACATACACAACAACTGCATTTATTCCAGTAAACGAAACATTTTTAACCGACTTCAAAAAAAGGAAGAGGTTCTCAATTTGACTGTTTTGTTTTTCTGTCAAACGCACGTTTTTTTGACTATTTATTTAAGGTCCTCCTAATAAAAGTTGTTCAAATTGATGAGTACATAAATTAACAATAACCCGTACTTTCATACGAATAAGATGCATTTAACAGTAACATGCGCATGGGCAATTGTGTCAACCACCATATAAATAAGTGCGCGGGTCCATATATTGTCACGTATGTACAGGCAACTTATCAATGGTTTAAAATCCATTATAAGTGGAACTGGCTTAGTTTTTTTGAGACAAACCCGCCACACTTTCCCAACCACTGCAACTGCTGTAAGCCACGATCTACAATGGCGACCAACCAAAAGAACGCCGAAACAATGAAGCTCGGCGCGTCCCGGGGAAATGATTGAACTGTGTTGAAACCCGCAACGAAATCATTCAGAAAATAAAATAGGAGGTGTAGAAAGAAAATTTATTTCCACTTCCCTCCCTATTAAGTGGAAGACAGAAAGCAAAAGACCATAAGTGTAAGAAAAAGAAATATTTGCAACTGGGAGAAGCCCAGCTGCCTAGCACTGGCTTAAAATAAAATAAAATAAATTGTGACTTTTTTTTACACAGCACCATCTAGTCCTAAACTAAGCAGAGCTTGTACTACGGGTACTAGACAATGGATATAATACTTGTATACTTTTTTTTTTGAATATACATTTTTATAATACATAAGGAATACCTGACCAACACAAACACTTATGCATCACACAAATATTTGTGTCGTGTGGGAATCGATCCCACGACCTCGTGATCAGTAGTCCGACACTCAGACGTTAAACATAAAAGACTGGCTCAGCTTGTGCTGGTTTCTTATCATCGATGTGCGCATGATTGTACTAGCTTGTGTGTATAGCCTGTGTACGTACAAGCACCTTTATATATGCATCAAGTAATGGAATTAGACATCCAACATTGTTAATTCCTGATTCTTGTTAAAAATTCTAGTTCTCAGTTAATTTTAAAGTACAGTCGACTGCATGACAGTGGTAACACTTCAATGCGAAAACCACCCGTACTGCTTACGAAATAAAGATGCTGCTAATGTCAAAGTGTTACCACCGACGTGCGGTCGACCGTACGATTTATCATGTTCCGCTAGAACAATTGCATGCATAACCGCTTCCTTCAAATATTAGCTATAGTACTTATTAATCAACCAATCAACTTAGCCTACCGCAGTCCAATGCTTGACATATGCGTTTCTCAACCTGCGCCACAACACTCGGCTCCGCCTTTCGCATCCAGTCCACCCCAGCTACCTTCTTCAGATCTTCGGTCCACATGGCTGGAGGGCTATCTACGATGCGTTTGCCGATTCACCGTCTCTAATCAAAGTTTTAGTTATTTCAATCAAAATTCTCACAGATCGATCTCCATCATAGTTCCTTGGACGACATTCACGTAATAAGTGTAGGACACGCTTTTCAAATACTTGTCGGTGCTTATATAATACTTAAGGAACATTGACTCAGCCACCGGTTTTGAATGTCTGGTATATGGAAGTCCATTTGGCGACACTAGGGTTACGTTGTTGAAAGTTAGGTAGGTTGACGTCTGCCTGAAATTGTTAGGGATTATTAGAGAGCTTTAGGGTTTGGGCAAGTGGCTATCGCAATTTACAAGGTTATTTGCTGTATAGTAAAACCTCAACACGCCAAAAATATTTTCATCAGAACTATTTAAGTTGACGAAACAAGTACACGAATCGAGTGTGGATGGAAGAGTCGGAAGGGGACGACCTCGGCAAACGTATCGCACACAAATCGCGGACGTTCTCAAAAAATGCCAGGTTAAGAGTTCTCTAACAGCCAAAATTAATATCCAGTCTATCCACGATTTACCCTACCAGAGATAGTAATTTGACATATTTTGTATGGAGTTTATGTCAAATTCTTATCTTTAGCATAACATACCCAAACAGTAAAGCATTCAGGAATCCTAACGCTGTCCTGGAGGCCCCTATAATAACGATGCGAGTGTTTATGTCTACTTTAGGCATAGTCGTCAGCTTCTTACCAAGGAACCAAGTACTAAATGGTGTGCTGTAAAAACAAATTAATTAATTTATTTATTTCATAAGGCATATCAACAGTATAAATAACATAACATAACCAGCCCATTAGTGTCCCACTGCTGGGCGCAGGCCTCTTCTCAGTACGAGAAGGCTAAGGCCTTTGTCCACCACGCTGGCCTAGTGCGGGTTGGCGGACTACACACACCATTGTGACTGCATGGAGCACTCTCAGGTGTGCAGGTTTCCTCACGATTATTTCCTTCACCGTTAAAGCAAGTGATAATCGAATATAAATCCACACATGAATTCGAAAAGTCAGAGGTGCGGGCCGGGATCGAACTCATACCCTCCTTCATGGATGGCAAGCGTACAACACAACAGTAGGTATGCACATTATTAAAATCACTTAATATAAATATAATAAGCGTCCTAATAATTATGTATTCGGACTGCTGATCATGAGGTCGTGGGTTCGATTCCCACAGGACACAAATATTTGTGTGATGAACATGAGTGTTTGTGTTGGTCTGGTTGTTTCTTATGTATTATAAGTATCTATTTACAAAAAAAAAAAGTATATAAGTATTATATCCATTGTCTAGTACCCATACCACAAGCTCTGCTTAGTTTGGGACTAGATGGTGCTGTGTAAAAATGTCCCGAAGATATTATTATTATTATTATTTTGATATCTTTTTGTTTTCTCCTCTTTTTGGGAGGGCGAAGAACCTCATCTGCGGGCCGAAGCCAAGCGTAAGAGGGGATGATTAAATAGAATACGTGGATGATAGTGTAGAAGACGTTAAAAATTTTCTGGTGATGCGACAGGTGTTAAGAATGGTGGCTTTTTGAAGCATGTGGAGTGTATATGTAGGCATGTGTAAGGTGTTTAGGCTTTGTTGAAGGGACTTCGGAATAAGTCCTGTGGATGACAGGACTATAGGGACAATATGGACCGTTTGTGCTCTCCATTGAGTTTTTAATTCTATAGCAAGATCTTGATATTTACAAAGTTTTTCTGATATAGTGTTTTGCATGTTGTGAGAGTTCGGGACAGCAATGTCAATTAAGTAGACGATTCTGTTAGATTTATCGTGAACAGTAATATCGGGCCTATTGTAGTGGATTGTTTTATCTGTAATGATCGTTCTATCCCAATAGATTTTGTAGTTTCTATTTTCTAAGACAGTTTCGGGTGTGTATTTGTAATATGGGCACATTTCTGTTATAAACTGGTATTTATATGCTAAGTGTTGGTGGATAATTGCGGCAACCTGGTCGTGTCTGTGTTTGTAGTCAGTTTGTACTAATGATTTGCTCCTGTGATGTGTTGAATGGTTTCTGATGCAGTATTACAGTGTCTACATAAGTCAGTTTGTTGGTTGGGATCTTTTATGATATACTTCCTATAGTTACGGGTGGCTATTATTTGATCTTGAATCGCACACATGAAGCCTTCTGTTTCAGGGAAAAGTTCACCTCGCTTGAGCCATTCGTTCGACTTCTCTTTGTCGACGTGTGGTTGACTCAAGAAAGATCTGTGTCGCCCGTGAAGAGATTTTCCAGCCCATGCTGCGATTGTTTGTTCTGTGTTTGTGATTTTTTCATTCGTTTGTGTGTTTCTGTCTTGTAAGTTGAGGGGTGTAAGTTTTATATCTAATTCAGTCACGTGTTTATGTAATGATGAGTGTTCGGCTTTGGTATGAAAGTAAGTTCTGAGTGTATTTATTTGCTTATTGTGTAAATTGTGTATGTCTATCAATCCTCTGCCTCCTTCTTTGCGTGGTAGTGTGAGTCTTTGTATGCATGATTTGGGATGGTGTTTTCTGTGTTTTGTGAAGTGTGTGTTGATAGTGCGTTGTAATTTTTTCATATCTGATTTAGTCCAATGTATTATTCCAAAAGAGTATGTGAGAATGGGTATTGCAAACGTGTTGATGGCTTTCACTGTGTTTCTGGAGTTAAGGTGCGTTTTCAGAATAAGGTTTAAGCGATGTGAGAATTTTTTAAGCAGTTCCTGTTTTGTCATCTTTTGTTGAATCTGTCGAGATTGCTTAAAACCTAAGTATTTGTACGTACTGTGCTCATCCATAGGCTCAACAATTTCACCAGATCCCAGTGTGTAGCTATTATTTTGGATTTTGCCTTTGGTTATTGACAAAATTTTACATTTATCAACTCCAAACTGCATATGAATATCTTGAGAAAATTGTTGTGTTGTGTCTGCTAATTTGAATAATGATTTTTTGTCAGCTGCATAAAGCTTTATATCATCCATGTACATTAGGTGTGATAGGATATATTGTGTGTCGTTATTTTTTAGAGTAAATCCTGTGTCAGTTTTATTTAATAGGTGTGAGAGAGGATTGAGTGCCAAACAGAACCACAAAGGGCTCAAAGCATCTCCTTGGAAGATTCCACGTTGGATACAAATTGGTGCAGTAGTTAGAGTTTCTGATGGGAGATTTATTTTAAGTGTAGTTTTCCAATTTTGCATGGAAATTTGTAGGAATGATATGAGTGTCGGATGAATTTTGTACAGATGTAGGACATGTAACAGCCAGCTATGTGGGACGGAATCAAAAGCTTTTTGGTAATCAATGTACATAGTGTGGATGTCTTTTTTGTTTTTAATTGCGCTGTTCATCGCAGCTGCGTCAATAGTCAACTGTTCCTTACATCCTTGGCTACTTTTACGACATCCCTTTTGTTGCTCTGCTAATATGTTATGTTCAGTTAAATGTTTGTAAACTTCTTCACTTATACAAGCTGTTAGGATTTTATATAAGGTCTGTAAGCAAGTAATTGGTCGATATTTAGCTGGGTTTATGGTGTCATTGGTGTCTTTGGGTATCATATATGTTACTCCTTGTGTTATGTATGTTGGTAATGAATGGGGTGATTGAATAAATGCATTTAAGTGATTGTGTATGTATGGGTGCATGCTAGTGAACTTTTTGTACCAATAGTTGTGGATGTTGTCTGTACCTGGCGATTTCCAGTTGTGTGTGCGTTTTATGACGTCTATGAATGTGTCTATTGGTATGAATTCGAACTCCATTTCTGGGATTTGTGAAGTTGTTTCGTTAATCCATTCTGCATGATTATTATGGTGTACAGGGTTTTCCCATATGTTAGCCCAGAATTCTCGAAGTGTTTCAGTAGAAGGTGTTTCTAAGGTTTGATTGCTAGTATCTCTGTTAACAGATGTTAAGTTTCTATAAAATATTTTTTCGTTATTGGTAAATTTTGTATTCTGTACTTTACGATCTGTGCATGTTTTATATCGTTTGAGTCTACTAGATGCTGCATTTAATTTTTGTTTTAAGGTGTCCAAAAAGTGTTCGATCTGTGTGTTTAAGTTTTCGTGTTGTGCGTGTAGTTGATATTTTGTTTTTATTGCTTCTACTGCTGCTACTACTCTTTGATTCCTATTACCCCTTATAAATTGTGTTAGCCTACCTATATTCGCTCTTAGACTTCCTATTTTCTTTTCTAATCTTTTCTGCCAATTTGGTTTTCTAAATGGTTGTGTTCGATGCTCAGTTTGTGTAAGGTGAGATATTTTTGCGCCATTACATTTAGCTGCTGTCCATGCTGCACAGTAGATTACACTCTGCAAGGTGATGAAGTTGGTATCGATATTTACGTACGTTGGGAGTATAATAGTATTTATATATTTTACTATAGCAGAAAATTTTCTCGATGTTTTTTGTTTAGGGATGTATGGCCTATTAGTGGGGTGTGTACCAGTAAAGTATTCTTGGGCTTGTTTGAAAGTGTTGTCTATTTCTGGGTTAGTTTCTAGGGTGCCATTAAGATTAGTTTGCGTGGAGCCTAATTGTACAATATTTATGTTGTTCAAAAAATTGCTGTCATCTAGGGAATCTGTGAGTGTTTGTGTATTGTGGTCAGTATGTATACTGCTTGTTAGAGTGCCAGAGTTTATGTATGTATTTGTACGTGAAGTATTTAGTGAGTGAGTGTATTCAACAAAATACTCTTCTGTGTGTCTTTCTTGTTGTAAAACATTGTTTGCGTTGTCTGTTTCAGTGTTTGTGTAACTTAATTCTTCAGATACCTGCTTTTTGATTTCTACTAATCTGTCGTCGTTAATATATTTATTATTTATGATCGCTCTTCTTTGATCAGCCAATCTTTGTTCTGTTATATGTGACATTTCTGGAAATAGGTTTATAAATTCTTCGTATAAATGTTTTCTATAAGCTGTTTTATTGTTTTCTAGTTGTGTTATCTTGTAATATATTTTTATTATGGCTTCATTGTATTCGTTTGTCCATTTCATACGTGTTCCTGGTTGTATATTGACTGGTGTATTAAACTGTGTAGAGTGTTGTTGTATTTGCGATTGTGTAAGTTGTAATTTTGTTCTAACTTCCTCGTAGATTTGATCTATCATCTCTTGCGGTAATAATTTCTTCTGAACTATTGCTCTACGCTGATCTCCTATTCTCTGTCAGCTTACTTGCATCATAGGATATTTTTCTAAGAATTTTGTGTGAAGAGGTGGAAGATATGCGTTGGTATCTGTTTCCATATTAGTTAGATGAAGATAGGTGCGTAGGATGAATTTATTCATATCAATACTCCATTTCCTACGAGCTGTTGCAGTGCTTGTGGTGGGCAAAGGTTCGTTGACAGAGTTTGTCTCCTGTGCAACATCCACTGACTGTCTACTGGTTGATGATGATGGTGTTGGAGAGATGCAAAATGATGGTGATGATGATGAAATTGATAGGAAAAGAGATTTCGTGGAAGATGACGAAGAAGCCTGAGTGGTTTCTTCATTAATATGTGGCATTTTTGCCTGAATAACTTTTTTTGTTTTGGATCTAGTAATCATTTTAATCCCACGAGTAGCTAGGGACTTTATAAGTCAGCCACGGCAGAGCCCTGAGTTCACCGTGGTAAGGGTATATAAATCTGGACGTCCCCTAGTATCCAGAGTTCGCATACTAGCGACTAAGCTCTCCCTTAGCCATGAAACCCTCGGCGTATGCTGTTTCACCTTGGTTTGGAGGGATTGGGAAATAGAAACTAACTATATATAAATAAATAAATAAATAAATGGAGAAGCTTATAGCCTGGGGTTTGACTAGAAGCTTAGGTAGGGACTGAGGATTAGGATTAGGGAAGATAAGGAAGAAAATGTAGGAATAGGGATTAGGAAAAGGTAATTTGGGCAAGGAAAGTGCTCTTGGTCTGGGAGTGGACCAAGAACAAATTTGTACCCCTCTTGGTCTGACCATTCACCCTAGACCTGCCCGGCATGAGTGTATCTACCGGTATAGCCCTAGCGCTCATTAAGGCGCACAAGCCCTACCACGACGTCAACGTAAGGATACGACGGAGGGTTATTATTATTATTATTATGTATACCTTTTACAGAGGTACATATACATACATGGCATTCACAATTACAACAATCTGTAATTCATGCTCTTGAATGAGGCAGGAATTATTTCTTTATTCATGAACAATTTACAATTGTATTTAAATATGGACAAAATTAAGTTATAAAAATCTAAAAATAAAAAAGAAACCTGTAAGAAAACTTCATGGCAAAATTACAATGATAAAATAACCTATATGACTATTTAGTTAAAGTCATAAAAAGTAATAAAATAGAAGATAATAATTAAAAGATGGGTTTTCTTGGTAGTAATTCATAAAAACAACATTTTGTTAATATTTTATTTTATTAGGTACTCATCAAAATGCTTCTGCTCAACTTAGAAATAAAGAACTGCTCCCCGATTCAGAATATTTTGGATAAGCAGAGAGTGACCGATTCGGTTTATTGTCTCGTTTCGTCTAAGATTCACGTAACAAGAGAAAAAGAGAGAGGTCGGGTTTGATACTTACATGGAGCTATAGCTCCAAACAACAGCAAGTTTACAAACAACAGTTTTAGATTTGTATACTTATGTTAGTTCATAGACTGGAAAGGATGTATTTTTGCTTAATATTGCCTATATTGGCGTTGTGGCGATGCTTGGCGGAGGCCTATGTCAAGCAGTGTACGTCTTTCAGCTGAAACGATGATGATTAAGATTATCCACAACACGTGAACAGTACAGTTAGAAGGCGCCAAATCACTGCAACATCATCCCCTTAGCACTTCAACTGAGGTCGGTTATTTATGCAGGGAAGGGTGGCGAGGCATCGTAAGGCGAGCTACAGCAGCCCCCGGCAATAGTACATGATGGCCACGACCGCTCTGTTAAGAGAGAAACGACGAAGAAGAAGAAGCATTAACCCTGAACGTAAATATATATCATATTTTCACCTTCTATGTTCTTCTAGATCATAATATGAATTAAAACATACATAAAAGACTTACATTTTCTCTGTTAAAGTACATATTCTTCTTAACTCAGGTACAGCAGCACCGTCTATCTCAACAGTCCTTGGCATCAATGGAACCATGGCAGTAACTATGGAGTTTGCCTTGTGTATTGTCTATAAAATGACGCAAAAATAAGATTTAGGTAAGGCGAGTAGTCACGTAGTTTAGATAATACAACATTACCCATTTGTTCCTATACGCAGTCGTCCACAGCAATGTATCATGTCCGGACAGCCTGATCAATTCTCTCGCAAAGAATCTGAAGTGAACTTCAAACGCGGGGTACACTATGGCACACTTTAGGGTAGTAAACCCAGCTTCTACACCATGACCGACCAAATGATACTTGTGAATCTGATATGAGTCCAGACTGAACCTTCCTCGTAAGAAGTCGATTTGTTCCGGAGCCCTAGAAAGCATTTCATCGAACATTAATATATTAACGGTTCATGAGGGAGGAAAGATGGAAGAAAGTTTTTTTTTATATAAAAAATTCAAGGGTGGATAATAAATATTATGAGTATGTGAGAGAGACTTTGAAAATAGCGCCAGTGACAGAAAAGTTGAGTTGTAGTAGATAATCATGGACATATGAGGCGGAGGCTGGAGGAGCATGTTATAAGAGTTATATAAATTTGAGTATGAATGTGGATGGCTATAAGAAAAGAAGAAGACCAAAGAAAACATGGATGGATGATGTGAATAATATTGAATGGATAAAAAGAAAGTGAACAGCTAATAAAGATGTATGGAAGGAAAAAGACATGCTGCGCCGACCCCAAGTAAATTGGGATAAAGGTAGGACGATAAGGGAAGAAGGAAGGATAGCATTCAACATTTATGTTTGTTATGATATGACAAAAGTCGCTGATACTGAAACTCTGACAGATGGAGAGAAAATCCCAAAGTGTAGCTAACTAGCCTGAATACTTTGGGGTAAGTTTTTGCCTTTTCAGACCAAGATTTTAGCTCTGAACATCATGTTCACGCAAACATGGTGAAGAAACCTACACAACTGAGAGTGCTCTAATCAGTTCTCTATGTTGTGTGTAGTCTGCAAACCCGCACTTGGTTAGCGTGGTGGACTAGGGCCTTAACCTTCTCATTTAGAGGAGAGGCCCGTGCCCAGCAGTAGGACAATAATGGGCTGCTTGAGCATGCGGCAAAGCCCGAGGCAAAAGGCTACGCCAGCGAGCTTGTTTGCGTGCACGTGCAGTTAAATGAATAATCAAAATGGAAGACGTACGTACTCAAGCATTCCTAAGCCGACTAAATGCATTCCGCTGGTGAACACATAAGCTTGGTTCTGTCTCATATTAATCATGTGCTCGATTGTGGTTATTGTCTCCTTTCCGTCTAGGTTGGTCATGAGGCGCGCTATTCCTGGTATGTCGATAATTTCCGCCATGCGAACTCGCAACTTTCTACAACGATTAAATTACTTAATAGACATCATCATCCTCCAAGCCTTTTCCCAATTATATTGGGGTCGGCTTCCAGTCTAGCCAGATGCGGCTGAACATCAGTATTTTACACGGAGCGACTGCCATCAGACCCCCGCAACCCAGTTACTGGGTAATACTGACATTCGGAGGTTAGACCAGTTGTCAAAATTTCAGGCTTCTGACTACCCGTAACGACTGCCATAGATATTCGTATGACAACCGGGACCGACAGCTTAACGTGCTCTCCGAGGCACGGAGGGGTCTCGATGTGTAACGAAACGGTCACCCATCCACAGACTGACCGCGGCAAGTGCAGCTTAACCTTGCAGATCGTACAATCCGCGCAGTCGTTGCATCGCTACGAGCCCCTCTTACTTAATAGACATGTTCTTCTTTTAATAGTCCTGTGGCTTAAGTTTTAAAAAGAGACTTTTAGGTACTGCTACTTTGAACTAGGGAAAGTATGAATGTACAGTCGACTGCATAACAGTGGTAACACTTCAATTAGAAAACCGCCCTTACTGCTTACGAAATAAAGACGCTGCCAATGTCAAACTGTTACCATTGACGTGTGGTCGACCGTACTAATGAATTATTTATATGAATAATGGTAAGGTATGGTACGGAACTTAATTTACAATAAAGTTTTGATACATTAATTAATATATCAAAATCGATCAAATCGACTGCCTCGTAAATCTAGTGGTTGCAAGCGTGACTGCTGACTGGGTTCGATTCCCGATTCGGGCAGTGTTATTGATGTTTTTTCATTAAGAGGAAATTCTTAGTAGCAGCCCGGAGTCTGGATTTGTGCCCGGTCAATGGCAATAGGCTCGCCCCCTATTACATGGGACTATAACATATCTGGCGAAATGTGGGTGTACTATTACACCTCTGCCTACCCCTTCGGGGAAATACAGGCGTGATGTTATGTTATATTATGTAATTAATGTATCTGACTTGCTTTATATATCAGGTTTAATTTTTATCATTATAAAACCATGATTGAAATAATGTAAAACCTTACAACATCGCTATCAGATAAATTACACTGCTCTTGACCTTGGAACTGAAATAGGGATAAAACTATTATAATATATTGAGAGCTAACGACCAAAAAGCCAACGTAGCTTTGTGGTCGATAAAATTCAGGTAATTACAAGTAGGTGTATGTATATTTTGGTATATTTATTTTATTTTACTAGCTAAGTTAGTTTAGTTTAATTAGTTAAGTTTCCGATATTTAAGTGCACCGGTAACTACCCCTTGTCTCTTCCATGACATTCCAGTCCATTCACGGCCAAAATTAATATCCAATCTATCCACGATTTACCCTACTAGAGGTAGGAATTTGACATAAGCTCCATACAAAATATGTCAAATTTCTATCTCCAGTAGGGTAAATCGTGGATAGATTGGATATTAATTTTAGCCGTCAATGGTTGTCTGGAAGAGATCGCCGTGGAGCGATAAGACCGCCAGTTGTACACTAGCGCATAAGTAGTTATTTAATCTTGTTGTGCAATAAAGAGGATTTGTATTGTATTGTAAGTCAGTCTGGTAGGCCGCACGTGGTGGGTTCAGAACTTATGCAGAGGGAAAAAAAAGGTAAAGGTAATGTTTAGCTATGTTTCCAATACCCCCAAAAAAAAATCAAGTCAATCGGTTGGGGGAAAGGTGTCAGAAAAAAAAGTGCTAATTCGTAAAATTATTATTATTATTGTTTGCGTAAAATTTATATTTTTTATTTGCGAAATATATGTATCCTTAATTAATTTAACCATAGTAAAAATTAACTATTGTTTTGCAGTAGTAGCACGTCGACATCCATTTTAGTTGAGTGGAAGAATTAGACTGCGATAGGTTGTTAAACTTTGCGAGTATAGAGGGACGTATTTTTCGAGATCACGCCCGAATAGTAGGCAAAATTCACGGCCGCCATTCATGCGCGTGTGAAGACCAGGCTTTACAAGCTTCTCCATATGCTGTGTAGAGCCGGCTTTGCAAGCGTCTCGGATGTGCCTAAATTATATAGCAGTAAAGCTGGTTTCCCACGGCGCGAGAAATGGTACGTTGCACGGTACACCACATCAACTCGCGCCGCCGCCGTCTCGTCGTAGAAAGCGGCCTGAGAAAGCACCATTTAGCACACGGTAGAAAAATCAGAATCGTACTCAAAATTTTACTGAACAGCCATAGAGGTCAGGTGCTACACATGTCTGTTCGCGCTATGCACCGTAAAATTTGGCGTAGCGAGCGTTATCTCGCGCCGTGTGAAGCCAGCTTAAGTATATAAGGATATGATTAACCGAAATACTTTTATACGAATAAAATTTATCATAACACAATTAACAGCGCTGAGTGACGGATGTGAATAATTTTTAAAGAGTTTCTAATAAGTAATACAGTAGTGCTTACAAAACTTGACAGTGACTTGTTAATAAACGAACAATTTTATCAAACGAAATGGATTCTGGATTGTTCCGCAATATGTTTTTGAAGAAACCCAGAGTTGGTTTGCCGATAGGTGTAAGTAGAACTTCACACATTACAAAGAACCCGGAAACTGGTGAACTCGAAGGTTGGCCGAGATTGTCGAACGCACAGATTGGTCCTCAAGAGCGAAATGCCAGCAGGCCTCCGCCTACCATGCAGACTAGAAATTAGAAAGAACATACATCTCAAGAGTGAAGACAACCTTGGACTTGAATTAAACAGTTACGTTTTTGTAAAGCAAGCGGAAATACTTTCGGAGGCGGGCTGAACGCGAACGTACAAGAAGAACTCTAGCAGAAGGGTGATATATAAAGTTTCATGGAGATGTTTGAATACGCAATTACGGAAAAGTCTGCTTATGTTTTCGATTGTTCTTGAATTCATCAAAAGTTCGATGATGAGACACGTAGAGACCTGTTGTTTTGTCGCCGCCCGCTATATTGAGCGCAGATTCGCCGCCGGGCGTCGCGCGGTCTTGCACCCGAATAGTAAATAATACTTACCCGAATAAATATGTAGTATATATTCTTTGCCGTTGACGAGTTTACCCTTTCCAGGGCTTATGGGTCACCCACGATGATTATGTCTACTTTGCGCACGCTTTTAATAAAGCATTTGCCTTCCACAACGTGTAAAGAAGAGGATTTGTATGCACATGAAACCACAACCACAGAATTTCTAATAGTACTAACGTACCACAACTGTGCATTGAACGAAATATGTATTTTGCCAAAGAATTTGTACCAAAGATGTTACTTAAACTACGTACGTATTTTAATGCATTATAATACACATCCGCCTTTTATAGCTTCATGTTTTATCAAGGTAAATAATTGGTACACGATTACTTAAATACTACCTAGGTATTATTATGTACGTAACTAGTTACGTACTTACCTTCTCATTTGGAGAAGAGGCCCGTGCCCAACAGTGGGATATTAATTGGTTGCTTGTGTTTGTGTTTTCTATGTGTATACTTGGAAAACGCTACGTTCGTTTATCAATGAATATTAATAATTAATCGTACCTACATACTTTTTGCAACTTTAAATCGATAAATGTATTATGTTAAATAACTAATGCCTACTTTGTTGCCATGTTAGTTATGGAAGCTTTCTTATGTTTTGCGGAATGTGTATTATTTGCTTACAAATCCTAAATTAAGCTGTTTCTATACATTTTAAACCCTAATTATTATAATCTGTATATTTTAAACTCTAATTATTATAATCTGTATATTTTAAACTCTACTTATATTTATAATTATTAGAAATTTTATTGTATTCATTGTCATTATTTTGTAACTAACAGGTTGATTAAAATTTTAGTTGTTTGATTTAAACTAATATTTTTTTTAAACATCGCTTTGTGAATTTTTCTCATTAATATTCTAACTCTAAACTGTAAAGTGCAAACATGAAACATCATCCAGCCTTGAATGATTCTAATACTTTCGTACATTTAATATTTATTATCTGCCTATTATCCGCCAGAAGAAGTCTGTCATGCTCACTAAATATCCTGCTGATGATTGCGTTAATTTTCCTACAAAATGTTTAGAGCCGTGCGATGCAAAATGCGAATCATACTCGTGAAAAGATGCTACAAAGAAACTGTGCTTGATAGAGAACTTCATGCAGCTCCTAGTTGCTATGGCAATCTTTAAAACCTTATGTAACTTTGTTTTATACTAACCAGCATTCTCACTCAACTGTCATAGAAATGTTGTGATCTATTTATTTTAAATGAGTATCTAAGTTATTTTATTGGGTGTTTTACATAAACTAAGGATTTTTGCAAACTTTTTGTAAGCAGTGCATATTTTTCCGATAGTTCCTAACAACCATACTCTACATCAGGGATTACCAAACTGGGTTCCGCGGAACCTAGGAGTTCCGTAGAATACTCATCAGGGTTCCGCCAAAATAATTTATTATTAGCTATTAAATAATTGTAGTTAAAGTTAAGGATAATGTGTTTCAATTATAATACACATTTCTTAAAAAAATGTTTTTATATAAATTTCAGTGTTGATTTGTAATAATTTAATATGGGGTTCCATAAAAAAAAGGTTGGTGTTCCGTTATCTTTAAAGTTTAGGAACCTCTGCTCTAGATTGTCGTATTAAAACCAATGTCAAATCCTTTTATTATTGGTTCCTCCGTAGTTGCCCTCCTCATAGGTACTATACTAAACTTGTACTCTTTGGTTATGTGTAGAATTACTCCATAGAAATATGCCATAAAAATAATGTTCTGTACATAGACCAATTTATTCAGTATCGTAGTTATATCGTAGTTATGCTTACCGACAATAATCCATTTAGGTAATTCAAATACAAATAAAATTGTATCGATATGACGTTATCACCATAAATACAATTGTTCTCTAAACCGACGAGCATGCATGACGAGGTTAATGGACGTAGATGAAGCGAAAGAGGTGTGTCAGGATCGTAGCAGGTGGAAATCCATAGTCTCTGCCTACCCCAATGGGAAACAGGCGTGATAATATGTATGTATGTTCAATTGGCATCTAATGTTATTCCTAAGAATACGAATGTTATTACCACCTTTGTTAGATATTAATTCATCGTTGTAATTAAATTTTTCAAAATTTCTCTTTATTTGTTGTTTTGAAATTGTACAAAATTATTTATTTTGTTTTTATCTTCGGTTAACCTGTGAGTAATAAAGTAGTTAAATAAAGCGAAAGTGTAAGAAATGTTGTTTTATTATTTGCTTCTTGATTGTGTGTTGTGTTATTTTTTCTGGTGCATGATACAAGTACCGATAAAATCATTTGCGAAAAGTACTCCGTTTCACGGTTTCACGCTTAGTAAAGCCGTAATTATAGAGAAACAGGAAAACCACTAGAAATCAACTGTCTCGATCAAAATGTAGGGAACAGGTGATTTCGGAATTTCTCTCGTTTTCTTTTCATTAATTTTAATCATGCTTTTATGACAACCTAATCGATAGAACAATTAAAACAATCATAAAAATTATTAAAACTTTTATTTACGTCAGAATCCTCAAATCCACGATGGAAGTTTGTACTTTGATTTATAAAACAAGCTTTCAATATAGCTAAAAAGGCGAAGAATTGTGTCCCTCTGTGCCTTACAATATAAAGAATAGCTAAGGTAATTTTTATTGGTAAATATACTCATCATTTTATAACTGGATTATAATTTGACCAATGTGGGATGTGAGATCGTTTTTAAGTTGTATAATAATAATTATACATTTATTAGAGACAACAACCGGTCCAATGATAGTGATTACTACTTAGGTTTAAAGAAATTTACTCTTAATAAAACACAAGATAGGGCTGCGAGTCAAGGGGTGCTGGCCAGAAAACCTCCCCGTGTGTCTGACGGCTGCTTGTCCTTCTGGACACGTCTAGAGGGAGTTGTTGGGCCGGTGCACCCTGGGCACGGGCAATAAGTCTCCTTTGGACCGGGGGACCTTATTGCCTGTGGCGAATATTCTGGCAAGGGAGGGGCCCGATGTGGGCCAATGGGAGGTTGCTCCGCGTGTCCCTCTGAGAAAGCAGAGGGCACTGTGGAGGAGCAGGGGCGGGCCCAGTGTGCACTCACCCTGCCACTGGGCGGGCAGCGGGAGGACTATCCTTCCCTGCCCCCGTCGGTCTCGTAATCCCAGGAGTGCCTGCTGAGTAGTGTTCTCGCGCCTCTTGGGACCGAGGGTCTTGGCTTTACCGCCCGGACCGCGAGGAAGAACACCTCAATAAAAAATTACAGGAGGATGGGCCTGCGAGCAGCAGACTCGGGGTAGTCTGCTGCCCGACCAGCAGCTGGCGTAGTTGGCGCAGCTGGTAAAGGCCCGTGAGGTGAGGTGGCGTGCAGTGTTCCGTGTGCGCCACAGAGGAGGGTGCGGCCGTCGTTAGGCCGCACGGGGAGAATGGGCTCGCCTGCTTGTGGCGAGCCGGGACCTGTCGGGGGTGGTTGTGTGAATACTCACGGGTTCCCACGCCCCCGGCTAAGGTAGTTGAAGGAACACCGTGGTGGTTTTAGTCGGTAAGAGTCCGACACTGGCTCCGCCTACCCCGGGCGGAGTGCGTCCATGAGGATTTCCCCACGGAAAAAAAAAAAAAAGGGCTGCGAGTCAAAATCTAAAGTAACATTACAAGGAGAATCGTCAAAGGAATCGAGAATTCCATTTAGGTGAGATGTTAATTTTTAATTGTTTGTAAGTACGCTAAAACTAATACCTACTTCCTTTCTATTTAAAAAATGAATCATACCCCAATACTGAACTCCTGTGTGCCACATACAGCGAATATTTGCAACAAACCTTCTGCTTTGTTGGTACAAACTGTAAACAAAAACTAATTATTACTATATTTGTGTCAGGGATGTTATGGAGCTCCGTAACCGTAACCGAAACTATCGGATATCCGAAATAAAAATCTATCCGTAACCGTAACCGAATTCGATAAAAGTTTCGAATAATTTTGATAGGAGAGGAGTCTAAATGAGACATGTTATGACATGTTTTAGTTTTTGCTCGGCTGAGCCGACACACTAGCCGCGCGCGTCCCTTGCATTGTTTGGTATTTCTATTGCTTTTTTCTTTTACTTTCACAATTCCTTATCCATATCCATAACCGAAACTATCCGAAACTAACGGATAATCCGAAATAATTCCATATCCGTAACCGTATCTGAAACCGGTATAATATTATTCCTATATCCGGATCCGTATCCAGATCCGATATTTCATATCCATAACATCCCTGATTTGAGTATACAGGAAGGCCGATAAAATGACGTCCAAAGGAAAAATTTGGACTACTTATACTGAATAGGGCACGACATATGAAGTCCAAATTTTTCCTTTGGACGGCATTTTAACGGCCAGCCTGCATATATATAGATTAGGATGAATGGAATTAATGACATCACAATGATGTTAGCCGCACAGTATGGTCTCAAGTATCACAACTATTATGTTACTGTAGGTTCTATGATTATGACCCATCTCTCGATCAATAGTCCAAAAACAGACATTGCTACTCTAGAGTTATTATTGGATAGTAATCGGCTTCCAATGGGTTCCAGCAAGGTACAGGCAGACCACCGAGAAAAGAGCTGGTTAGCCCCTTTGTCTCGCATGCAATCATGCAAACTACACGCAAAGATTAACATAGTGAACGCGAACCCTCAATACCCAAATTAGAATATTATTAATACTATCTAGTAATATTTTCGATCAAATTATGAATCGAAGGGTAACATGTATATTTTTTTTATAAATCACAAAATTAATACTTAATACTCAATCATTTATTGCATTCCACGCGCTATTTCTCGTACCCTCCAATCCGCGGCCAACACCCTCGGTGACTGGTTCCGGAATTGGAGGATCTAAGTCAATCCGGAAAAGAGTGCAGCGGTCCTTTTTGACAAAAGGATTCTAACAGAGACCCGCTCAAAGATGCACATACCTGTCACAATGTTTGGCAAACAGATCCCATGTCAACGCGAAGCCAAATATCTGGGCGTGATCCTTGACCGTAGACTGACATTCAGACCACATATTCGCAGAGAGCAAAATCGTGCCGCCTTCGTCCTCCGACGTCTCCACCCCTACTCAATGCGCGCAGTAAACTGGCCACTCCCCTCAAAGTAAGGATATACACCACCTGTATCCGACCCATTCTCTCCTACGCTAGCGTTGTGTTTGCACACGTTAAGCCGGTGCGAATCCACATTCTCCAAACCCTCCAAAGCCGTTTCATGCGAAAGGCCGTAGGCGCTCCATGGTACTTACGCAATGTCCAAATCCACCTAGACCTCAAACTGCCGACCATCAAGCAGTATTTCAAGCATGTCTCTAAACGTTACTTCGATTCCGCTCTCAAGCATCCCAATCCCTTGGTCGTGGCGACCACTATATACCAGCCATCAGCCATCAGCAAAATTCGCCATCCCAGACACACACTTATCGAACCCGATGATGAAATAACCCTCCTCCAGGAGTCAAATAAAAATACAAGCACACTCCGACGCCGTCGTCCTAAATATCGTCCCCGCCGGCGAGGACCGACGCGACACCCACACAGATGCCGAGAGTCCGACTCTCGAGAAACAGAACACGATGCAGCAGCGGCTGCCGGGGGGACCGGTGGCGGGATCCCCCAGCTGCACCCTGAGTTGAGGTCCGAGCTCCCCCCTGGGGACGCCCTCACGGTGTCGCAACCGGAGATAATCTCGTCACGCGAGACCGACCCTATGTTCTAGAGTAGTTCCTAGGAGTAGGCTTAACAGCCACTGGTTAGGGTTAGGTAGGTCTTAGCCTCGCCGGCGAGGCTTGCCGATTAACGCGTCACACACACACCCGATAGGCCGAAAGTCCGCCACTTTCGAGAAATTCATTCCTGATGCAGCAACGGCTGCTAGGGGGGCATAGGAACGGCGGGGTCCCCCTGCAATGCCCCAGTAAGCCGAGGTCCGAGCCCCCCCTTGGGGGACGCTCTTATGCGGCATTGCAACCGCGATTTTAGTTTTTAAGTTTAGGATTAGGGAAAACTTTCAGCGAATGGAGTCCCACATGGGACTCTCCGCCACCAGTCCGGTTCAACAGAAATGGTACCTCGGTACCACCTGCATGAGTCAAATCGAAAAAAAAAAAATTGTGTAAACTTATAATAATGAGATCATTATGGACCCTGTCGGGCACAGCAGCAATAGTAAAATGGTGGAAGAGTGGAAGATTACCTAACTCTTTAAATTATACTTCGCTGTAGTTGTAGATAGAAAAAGTGCGAAAAACGGCCACTTTTGGCACTTTTTCTATCTACAACTACAGCGAGCTATATTTTACAGAGTTAATAGTTTTCGATTAATTACGAGAATTGGCCTTCTGAGAAACTTTTTTCAGGACTTGCGTTAATTCTGTTACAAGTCGTAGAATGCGGTGGCTTCTGACAGTAAGTAAAATGCTTGAAAGATCTACTTACACAAAAATGTTGTAACAATGGAAAACTCTTGTCGGCAGATGGCACTCGAATGATGCAATAATCATAATCCTTTGTCAGTTCAAACGCTGCTTCGAGTAAGTCATATGCATGTCTGTAATATAAAAAAAAAAAACAATGTTATTATGAATTATCGAATTTAATTATGTTACGTTATGAGATGTCCCTAACTCTCAAAATATCGTCCTTTGAAGATATTCAACCGCAAAATATGTACATGATGTGGCTGCGGTCTTTTAATATTAGAATACCTTACCAATTTAATAACTAGCTGCAAGCGAAACAAACTATTCTATGACTCAATCTCACTCATGATTAACTAACTGTTTATTTTCACTTCAATGGAGTCACTAAAACTGGCATAATTTTATTGACTCGATATTTTATAGAAAAACATATATTTCTATGAAAATAAAACCAATTAATTTCTATAAAACGAATTTTTATCATATACGAGATGTAATCCGGTTAGACTTGTTTTATTATAATGTGTAGAGTGATCAAGAAAACCTAAGAATTAATCACTATAATAGCACAGATTTACCATCCATAGTTATACTGTGATAATAGTTACTGCTCATTATGTAATTGTAGTTTTTTTTCTAAATTGGATTACTGGTAATTCTTTGATGGTTTGAGAGAGGTGATTGTATAGTTTAATTGTGATTCAACAAGCATTTTTCCTAAATACTTCTAATTTTATTGCGGGTAATTTAAAGTTACATCCATGTCCGAAAATGGCATATTTTTTTTCGAAAACTAGTAATGTTTTTTTTTTTTTTTTAATTATTATTATGGTAATTTTGTAAAATTTTATGTTTGACAAATAATGGCTGGTAACTATTCAAGAAGCTGGCTCAGCATTGCTCAGACACATTTCTTTGTACCCTAAGGGCTCTATCAACTTACTGAGTTTTCCCAAACCACAATTCTGTATCTGAGTAAGATACGTAGGTACCCATGATATGCGACTATTATTATAAAGCTTTATTAAAATTTTCAAGTTGAAATAAAGATATAGGTGACTAAAGCAATATTAATGTTTACGGTTTGCGGTTTGGTATTTACGTTTAAAACAAACAGGCAAACCATAGGAAAACTAATTTGGCATGGTTTCCAATTAGAATATTTGTCTGGTGTGATACTTAAAAATACCAATTATTTATCAACGAAATTTAGGTGTGTTCCTTTCTATTGTATGTCCTTTTGTATGTTTAAAGTATAATATTTGCTTTGTATGTTTGTAATTGAGTGATGCTGTGTCTTTGTATGTTTGTAATTGAAAGTAGTAGTAGAGCTCCTATCTGAAAGAGCTCATTCGGGGAAGTACTACCACCGTACCTACTTCTCCGCCAAATAGTGATGCTTGCATTGCTGTGTTTCGGTCTGTAGGGTACGGATGCCGGTGAAATTACAATCACATGAGACTTTTCATCTTCATGTCTCAGTTTGGCGTACCGATTTGCCTAGATGGTATTGCAGTTGTTATGGGCAAAGGTAACCGCATAACATCAGGTGATCTATAGCTCGTTTCGCCATTCTATACTATAAAAAAATGTTCGTTTGACCTATTTATTTTAAATTGTTTGATCTAACCAGTTGATGTCAATATCGAGGGCTATTGGTCTTTTTCGAGATTAATTTTATTGGTGTTTTTAATGTCGTGTCATCGGCAAAGAGTATGGAGTTTTGATTTAATGCGTCTGGGAGATCGATGATGTATAAAACGAAGTTTAGATTAGCAACAAAACTTGCAGAAGTAGACTTCCGCAAGCATTACCACCGTGTAAGCAGTGTAAGTGGAGCTTGCCTCGATTGTTTATACAGTAGAAACTCTTGATGAAGTCAACTTCTGTCAAGTTTTGTTGCTAATATTAAACTTCGCTTTACAAAAATAAAAGCGGAGCAAGAATAATTCCTTGTGGTGTGACGTAATTATTTTGTCTATAGAATTTTTATCTGTATCTGTCTATATCTGTGGTTTTTTGTTCAGTTTTATAGGTTCTAAATTCTCTTTGTCGATAACTTTGAAGGTAATGTCTTGTGACAGATGAAACCCACCCGATATACCAAAAGTCCGCCACTTTCGAGTAAACCACTCCCGATGTAGCAACGGCTGCCAGGGTGACATAGCGGTGGGGTATCCTCGCAATGCCCTAGTAAGCCGAGGTCCGAGCCCCTCCCTGGGGGACGCCCTTATGCGGTATTGCAACCATGATTTTAGTTTATAAATTAGGTTTAGGCAAATTTTTCGGCGGATAGAGTCCCATACGGGATTCTCCACAACGGTTAACGTTAATGGTTAACGGTTAAGCAGTTAGGGCACTTATCTTGGGTGAAATCTGCGAGAGTCAATTAAAAAAAAAAACATAGTGACAGATGAAGATCAAATGCTTTCGTCGAGACAGGCTACCATAGACTTTTTGTTTAGAGCATAGAGGAACGACCGTTTCTCCGAGGTTTACAGTTTCGGTTATGTTTTTAAGTAGTGCGAAACAGGCATGTCCTTTCTTCCCTGAATCCAAATTGTTCTCTTTTAAGAATGTTGCATGACGTTAGAAAGTCCTCTATTTTACTGTACATTACTTTTTCAAAGATTTTGGATAGTGGTGTCGATTCTCTTGTTCACGAACTAAACTTATTTTAAACTATTGCTCTCTTTTAATAATAGTAGATACAAGAAAGGGATGGCAACCATTATAGAACTGTCAAATTAGTTTACGTGTTACATTTCTTTGTATTATAGTGGGCACGTTTCGAGATCACGATTAAACTTGTATGGAAATCTAAATTCCGACTAATTTGACAGTTCTAAAATTATTGCCATCTTTTTCTTGTATCTACTATTGGTAAAAGAGAGCGATAGTTTAAAATAAGTTAAGTTCGTGAACAAGAGAATCGACACCAGTATCGGTATTAGACAATGGTATTAGAGTTATTGGCCGGTGAGTATTGAGTCGCTTATTATTTAATTTTGGTCACTATTTGTTACGAGGCACCATTTTTTGGATACATAAACAAAAGTCCTGAATTTTTTGAGTTGAGTGTACATTATTTTAGAGGAAGTGTATTAATTATTTATTGTTATTTTTCCGTTTGGTGCCGGACATAAAGAATTGCACCACCCTTATCTCTTCTCATGGGTGTTGTAAAAGGCGACTAAGGGATTCACCAGAGGATGGGCAGCAGCGTTCTCTGAGTATTTAACCAACCAACTGCGATCGCCAACCCGCCTGCCAAGCGTGGCGATTATGGCATATCCCCTCTTAATTGGGGCAGGCCTATGTCCAGAAGTGGACGTGTTTTGGCTGAAATGATGATGATTATTCTCATAAAGTTAGGTACCTCTCATCAATATCATCGCGTAATGCAAATAACTCAATCATAAAAGCATTTTTTACTCCAGTGTATATCGTAGAGTCCCTTTCCTCTATAGCATTTTTTTTTGGATGTGGTGTTCTTCCTGTGATGAATATTTGTAAACATAAGTATATCAAACACGATCAGATAGTAAATAGCACTAAGTCAAATCTTACTCGGAAGGTCAAACCTTACTCGGAAGTAAAAAGCACTAAGTCAAATGTTACTTGGAAGTGAAAAGCACAATAGTTAATTCTTACTCGGAAGTGAAAAGCACAATAGTCAATTCTTACTCGGAAGTGAAAAGCACAATAATCAAATGCTTTTCACCTCCGAGTCTAGAATTTGTGTCTGTTAACGCTCTCTCGACACAGGAGAAATCCTAGTGTGAAGTTACCAGTCGAACGCGCCACGTCATCTCAACGCAGGAGATCAAATCCTCCTCTCCCAATGTCATAGTCGACTTCATATTGACTTGCAGCTTGGGGAAGTGCTGTAATGCTGCAAAAGGCGTCACAATAGATCTTATCAGGTCGCAGTGGCTTAGGGGCGTTCAAGACCCCTACCTCTTTCCTCAAATAATAATAATAATAAAATACCAGTCGAACTCGCGCACTAAGGGTTTCGTACCATCTTATATATTAGACTTTTCCAGCGGCTTCGCCCGCGTACTGAAAAAAAATACAGTCTGTGTTTGTTTTACCATTAATCCACGTGCAAAACGAAATCCGCATAATCTCTGAAAAGGCTCTAATTTACAAAGGCCTACAAAATAAACTACAAAGTAACTTACTCCCTTTCTTTGTGTATGTGGAACTATAAGATGGTTCTAATTGCTTTTGCTGCTGAATCAGCGACGGATTAGCTATGAACGATGGTTTCACACTTAACGTTGGGCCTGTCCTAAATGAAAATGACTTTAAGTTATTTCAGAAGTAATCGACTTTTCGACCGTACGTTACAGAATAGTAACTTAATATCTGTCTAGCCAGGGCGTCGCCAACGGGCAGCAGAGGCAGCTTACTTTGCATCAAAATAAGTTTATTCATAAAATTTTACAGGGAGCAGCAATCGAACATGCAACCCTCTCGTCTCCCATTCGTTCTGGCCAATTAAGCTACCACAATCTATGCTCGCGATATCCAATTTTCCTTTAATATTGAATCAGCTTTTTTTAGCCCACGCAAGATCGTGCAAAGTAGAAAGTTCTCGTTTCAGAGGCCAAGACTCACTTTGGGTTGCTTAGGCTAGGGACGAATCTAAGCGGAAAAAGTGGCGGAATTTCGCGTTATTCTAACAAGTATAAATGTTCCGAAAGTGCCATATCTGGGCAGACACAACGTCGTCCACGCGCGTCTTTCCGTGCGTCGGTGAAGTTTCCACGCTGATGCGTAAATTTGGCAACTGTAGTCCGTACCGCTGCGTTTCCGCGTGATCCGCTCAGATTTGTTGAATGGTGACCGAGGCGAAGTTAAGCTAGTGAAATTCCTCGTGCGTAAATTCTACTAGATTTTTCCCTAGCCTTAGTTGAAGGACAAAGTGTTGGGTTATTAGAGGAACGTTACTATACAAGAAAAAGATACTTACAGAATTTCAAGAGACCTGTCTTCCGCTACATTCAATAAAGTAGTATCAATGTTAACGATGTCATAGTCAAAAGGATCCTCATCTAACATATTAACCACTGAGTATATTGAGGTAGAGAGTGATAGAGATGGCAAGTACACTTTATCACTGAAGTCTTCAGAATGAGACTTGACTAGTATCTGGTCGGGACTTGCGCCGTGTCTTTCAAAATTTACTTTACTTGTTTTCTTTGTTGGTCTCAGATGTTCTCTGCGGTGTCCCTGGTTCTAGAAAAATTATCTCAATAAAAAAAATAGCTTTGAAAAAGTAAGAAATGAGTAGATTATATTTACGTAATTAATTAATTAAAGGCGACTAAGGGATTCACCAGAGGATGGGCAGCAGCGTTCTCTGAGTATTTAACCAACCAACTGCGATCGCCAACCCGCCTGCCAAGCGTGGCGATTATGGCATATCCCCCCCTTAATTGGGGGAGGCCTATGTCCAGTAGTGGACGTCTTTCGGCTGTAATGAATGAATGAAATTAATCTACAATTTTTTTACAATGAATTGAAGTCAACTGATGATGAAATTGGAAACAAACTCTTTTTTTTGATGAGCTGAATAATGAAACTACAAAGGTAGACTTTCAAGCACCCTGATCATGTCAGGCGACTGTGACGTCTGTGACAAACAATTACCTAGTGAAATATGCTCAAAAGTCCATCATAACTTGTCTCAAAGACACTTACTTCATCCGAATGACGGGATTTTATTATTTCAGAAGGATTTTCGAAAGGACTCCACTGGCCAACCATTATCGGCTCTCTGAAGATTACCAAAGAATAAGTTTTGACCTATTATTAATATTATTTGGAATATTCTGGGCACGACTATGATAGAAGGAATTCTAGTGCGGGGTCCAGGGCCAGGAAAACATGTAAAAATTACTAATTTTTAAGACAATAAACATTATTAATATTAAAGGACTATAGGTATCAATTAATTAGATAGAAACACTATTATACAAATCAATCTATGGCAGAATCACACAAATAAAAGTTACTCATGTGGCAGAATGTGCAACGGAGCGGCACGGGCGCCTTCTACCTACCTGCTGATTAGTCAGCAATCCGTCTACAAAGCTTAGTGGTTTTCTCCGTTTTCCATCACGGATCATGGTAAGAACCTACTATTGCTATTAAGAGCCATAATTTATAAACGGTTGTGGTAGCGGCCAGTTTATCAATGCGCGTTTTTATCAACTCAGCCTATCGCAGTCCACTGCTGGACATAGGCCTCTCCCAAGTTGCACCACAACACTCGGTCCTCTACTTAACGAATCCAGTCCCTCTCAGCCACCTTCTAGGTCGTCAGTCCAACTGGTTGGTTGGCGCCCTGCGCCATGTTTGGCGATTCGCGGTCTCCACTCAAGGACGTATCTGCTCCAGCGGCCATCGATCCTTAGACATAGGTTTTTCTGGGCAAGCGTGTATCATCGTCGAATGCACCATTGCTTAACATCAGGTAGGGTGGCGGGCAAACGTAAGCCCACGCAATGCAACCGATTACAGAATTACAGTAACTCTGAGTAGTAAATGTCGACGGGCTTCACTACATTCTATGTTCAAATGAATATTTAAATCTATTATCAACTCAGCCTCTTTCAGTCTTCTGCAGCATATAGGGATCTCCAAAGTTACACCACAGCACTCGGTCCTCCACCTTCTGTATGTAGTCCATTCCAGCTACCTTCTTCAGATCGTCAGTACTCTTCATACATACCCAAAATTGGCTAGCAAAGCGTTTGACCGCCTACTTTGCTCCTTCTCAAGCGCTGTAGCAGTCTTTAGTCCGTAAAATGGTCGCAATTCATACAACTTCTGCAGTTTCTTATAGTTGATATCTGTGTTCAAACACATGACGGCCACCGCGCGGCCTTGAATCTAAAATGTCAGTTTTGTATCAATAGAAAGCTCTGAAGAAATCTTCCGTACATTTTCACTGTCCACGAAGCAGACATGACAGTTGTACACACGGCTACACATCAAGCTGTACTAAACCAGTAAAGGCTGACCTCGCGCTGTAAAGAAAACCTATACAATGCGAGGTCAGCTTATACTGGAAATGTACAGCTTGATGTGTAGCCGTGTGTACAACCGCCGTGTCCTACAGTGTAGTGATTATATTATCTTAGAGTGTGAATAACAGATGGATGTGTCTATATCTAGCGAGTGACCATTAACCACATCCCACAGCATAACCTATGCGTTGGGTAATTAGACCTGTATTTGTTCTACCAAAATACACACAAGTTACACAACCATAAGGTTAGAATAATCTTATTTTATACTAAACCTGAAAATGAGCCATTGTACTCATCATTAAGAACAACTTTTATTAGGGAACCAGCCCTGAAATTGTGAACAATATTAATCGTCAAAATTTAGGGAACAACTGATATTTTTTTGCGATTTCAGGGTTGATCCATGGATGTCCACAATGAGGAGTACAATAAACCCTTTTCAGGTTTAGTATAAACTAAGAATAAGGTTGTTTAACATGTAATTTATTCCGTTTTTATTTCCCTCTTATTTCGTAATATTGGACTACAAAATCATATTCTGCAATTAGGTTATACCTATAAGATTTGCCCGCAGCTTCACCCGCGTATTAAAATAAAATAATAGCTGTTACTTCTGGACAAAGTAGAATTCTAATGGTCAAAGAATTATTAGAATCGGTTCAAGTTTCAGAGTTTATCGATTACAAACAAACAAATCTTTCCTATTTATGTTTTTTATTATTGGTTCACAAATCGGACAAGACAATTATCACTTGTACATTAATAGTACATTATGATACAAGTGAGCTAAGTTGACTATTATACTCGAGGCCGGATTGCAGCCTGAGCCGATGGCGAGGGCGTAATGGAGTCGAGAGTATAATAGTCAATGCTCACGCGTGTCATACGACGTTTTTCAAAACACTTGCGAGGAAAAAAACATTCATTTTAGATAAATATTGAATTTGTGAAAAATGCCACACGGATTATTATAATCGCACCACAGACTACTTACGGCCAAAATTAATATCCAATCTATCTACGATTTACCCTACTGGAGATAGAAATTTGACATATTTTGTATGGAGCCTATGTCAAATTCCTATCTCTAGTGTGGCAAATCGTGGATAGATTGGATATTAATTTTGGCCGTTAGAGATACCTACTCAGTGACATACAGCTATGCGCGCAGGTGGTCGAAGAAAACCGCCAAACAGCCTATTATTAATAATAAAATAAATTTAAATCTATCAATCGGTTTTGTTTAATCTAATTTATTGGATTACTTTTTGGCTTCTCAAAGAAAACTTCAGCTAGCGATCTACCGACTGCTGATCACGAGGTCATGGGTTCGATTTCCACAGCACACAAATATTTGTGTGGTGAACATAATTGTTTGTGTTGGTCTGGGTGTTTCTTATGTATTATAAGTATGTATTTACAAAAAAAAAAGGTTTATAAGTATTATATCCATTAACGTGTGTTAATGTGTGTATATACCTACAACGTGATATTGAAATAACTGTAAACCTCTTAAGGGGTCATTGTACTCATCATTATGAACAACTTTTATTACGGGACCAACCCTGAAATCGCGAAGATTTTCAGTTATTTCAACAATTTGTATAGGTTATCTACTTACGTCGGCAACAATAATTTTTCTGTTAGTTTCAGGATGCCGCCCGATTATTTCGCTTAAATAATATTTACCGTACAGCTGCTTTAGTCGAGGACATCTCTTATCTAGTATTTCTACTATGTCATCATTATCTTCTTCCCTATAGATCAATTATACTAATTAGCACTGACACTGTCTGCCTGTGATTCATTTTCTTTACCATAAACCTGAAAAGGGGTTATGTAGGTACACTATGGGACCAACCCTAACATCGTGAAAAAAACAGCTGTTACCTACATTTTGTCGATTTATGTGAACACAAAATGATGTAGGGAATTGCTATATTTTTTTGCGATTTCAGGTTTGGTCCCATAATTAAAGTTGTTCATAATGATGAGTGCAATGACCTCTTTTCAGGTTAACGGTAAACAAAAACTAATGTTGTATAACCACGCCAATAACCAAGAAACTAGAGATAGAAATAGTGGATGACAAGTTATTCCCTCTTACGGCCAAAATTAATATCCAATCTATCCACGATTTGCTCTACTAGAGATAGAAATTTGACATATTTTGTATGGAGCTTATGTTAAATTTCTATCTCCAGTAGGGCAAATCGGATATAAAAAATATAAAAAGATAAATCGGAGGATAGATTGGATATTACCTTTGGTCATAAATCATTCCTTCCATACAGGAGGGTGTGAGTTCGATCCCGACCCGCACCTCTGACTTTTCGAATTAATGTATGGATTTATATTCGATTATCACTTGCTTTAACGGTGAAGGAAAAAACCGTGAGGAAACCTGCACACCTGAGAGTGCTCCATACAGTTCTCAATGGTGTGTATAGTCCGCCAACCCGCACTAGGCCAGCGTGGTGGACTAAGGCCTTAGCCTTCTCGTACCGAGAAAAGGCCCGTGCCCAGCAGTGGGACAGTAATGGGCTGGTTACACAAACCTAACCTAAACAAAACAAAAAATATTTTGTATATTTTTTTATTTTAATAAATATAAATAAGGATGATAGCCAATAGCCCATTTTTGTTTAGGTAACTACTAACTAACCTTGAAATGTTACAACCATAGACTTATATATTACTAGCGGTTACAACTTTCGAAACATGATAATAATATTTTATTGTTTTCCTAACCACACCGCTCATTTCATAAGTAGATAATAACAAGCCGCCTTTCCTATATCCTATTTTATTGTATTGGCGCGGTTATTTATACAACATTTCATACAGGTCATACATAATATTTACGACACACAATTAATAAATTACTGAACGCGTAAATTAATATTCTGAAATGTTTTGTTTACATGAGCCGTGATCTCAGTCCGTGACAGTGTCCACCAGTTACAATACCAGTCCTTATCAGTACGCAAGGCCACGGCACAAGCAGGCGCAAGGGACTTTGGACTTTGAACGCACACCCACCGTCATATTAAATCGTACTTTGGACTTTGGTACACTGGTATTAAAATTAAATAGGAAAAATGGGTTCAGTTGTTTTGAAGATGTCACAGACAAACACACATTTAAAGTAGTAATAGCTTAGCGCTTGAACGCCTTTTTTCCATGGGGAAATCCTCATAGATGCCCTCCACCCGGGGAAGATGGAGCCAGTGTCGGAGTCTTACCGACTAAAACCACCATGGTGTTCCTCTAACGACCCTTGACCGAGGGTGTGGGAAACTTAGTATTCATCCAACCATCCCCGGAAGGTCCCGGCTCGCCACTAATAAACTAGCCCCTTCTCCCCGTGCGACATCCACATCAGCCACACCCTTCTATTGACTGGCGCGCGTAGAACACAACTCGCCACTGTCACGGGCCTTGACTGATCAGGCAACGGGCCACTCCAAGTCCGCCGCCCGCAGGCACATTCCTAGGATGGCTGGAGGTCGGCGTACTCCCTCCTGTGGCACCCAGTTCATCTCCTGCAGGTGGGAAGTAAGGTCGTCCCCTTTCGAACCTCTCCACCGCCTCCTTAGCGAGCATCACCTCCTCGCAGAAGGAGACGACGTCCTCCCAAGCGCTCTCGCTCCCGAGCATAGACAAAACCACGGCCGGAAGTGAGACATCGCTGCCACCTACTGCACTACACTATTTCAGTGTTCCAGTGGATTCGAGAATGATTTAGATTCACAATTGGACCCGGTAGGTGGCGCTGCTTTGGGGTGCTGGCCAGAAAAACTCCACGTGTGTCTGACGGCTGCTTGTCCCTCTGGACACGTCTGGAGGGAACGGCAGTTGTTAGGCCGATGCATCCTGGGTACGGGCAATAGAATCCTTTCGAGGGATTAACCTTCGGGGGATCTTATTGCCTGTGGCGAATATTCTGGTACGGGAGGGGCCCCATGTGGGCCAATGGGGAGTTGCTCCACGTGTCCCTCTGATGTCAGCAGAGGGCACAGTGGAGGAGTAGGGGCGGGCCCGGTGTGCACTCACCCTGCCACTGGGCAGGCAGCGGGGGGATTGTCCTTCCCTGCCCCCGTCGATCTTGTAATCCCAGGAGTGCCCACTGAGTAGTGTTCTCGCGCCTCTTGGGATCGAGGGTCTTGGCTTCACCGCCCGGACCGCGAGGAAGAAAACTTCTATAAAAAATTACGGGAGGATGGGGCCTGCGACCAGCAGCTGGCGTAGCTAGTGTATTTGGCGCAGCTGGCATAGCTGGTAAAGGCCCTTGAGGTGAAGTGGCATGCATTGTTACGTGTGCGCCACCTAGGTGGGAGCGGTCAACGTTAGGCCGCACGGGGAGAAGGGGCTCGCCTGCTTGTGGTGGGCCGAGACCTGTCGTGGGTGGTTGTGTGAATACTCAGGGGTTCCCACGCCCCCGGCTAAGGTAGTTGAAGGAACACCGTGGTGGTTTTAGTCGGTAAGACACTGTCCGACACTGGCTCCGTCTACCCCGGGTGCAGTGCGTCCATGAGGATAACCCCACGGCAAAAAATAAATAAAGGTGACGCTGCTTTTCCGGGCATGATGGCGTCTGCCGGTTCCGCTAGTAGTTATTAATTATTTAAATGTAGGTACGTACACTGCTCTTCGCATCTTCAACTTTGGACAAAACTCCGATCGTAAGGCCGTGTACAAATAATTACCCACACCGTCATTAGATTTTGGTATATATTTGAATATATTTCGTTTCTTGAACGTCAAGAACCTTGTTATTAGTTCTGTAACAAGTAGGATATAATGATTGCTTGTCATGAAATTATCATCATCACCAAATCAGTCTATCGCAGTCCACTGCTGGACCACAGTATAAAGAGATACATCCTTACTCTATGGCTGGACATAGGCCTCTCCTAAGTTGCGCCCCAGCCACATCAGGTCCTCGGTCCACCTGGCGGGAGGGTGCCCTACGTTGCGTTTGCCGATTCGCGGTCTCCACTCAAGGACTCGTCTGCTTCAGCGGCCATCGGTCCTTCGACAGACATGGCCAGCCCACTGCCACTTTAGCTTACTAATGCTACAAGTTGTCGGTCTCTCCGAATCTTCTCCGAATAATCTCGTTACGGATTTTATCCTTCAAAGAAACTCCAAGCATAGCTCGCTCCATAGCTCGCTAAGCGATTTCAAATTTGTGGACTAGCCCAACTGTCAGTGTCCACGTCTCGTCATGAAATTATGCTGAAATTTAAACATTGTATCGCATTCCTTCTTAGCTTAGGACAATGGGCAAACGCGGGCACCGTGCGGGCAAACGTGTCCGGGCCGGGTAGATTCTGAAAGAATCACGGTCTCACAGAGCATTGGCACACGCCTGCCGGCGCCAAGCATTCTGAATTTGCGGCGAACGAAGCTCACTGGGTAGAATCTACCCGGACTTGCTTCCCGGCCCGGCCTGGTAGGTGTGTGCCGCTTAGTACAGTTTGTATGGGTTTCTAGATGTTCCGGGTAGAATCTACCGGAAGGTGTGTGCCCGCGCTAAAGCTTTGTTTTCCCAAGCGCTAACTAAAGGTCATCATCATCATCATCATCATCATCATTATCATTTCAGCCGAAAGACGTCCACTGCTGGACATAGGCCTCCCCCAAGAATCGCCACAACGACCGGTGCTGCGTTTTTCGCATCCAGCGAATTCCCGTGACCATCACCAGGTCGTCGGACCACCTTGTGGGTGGCCTACCCACGCTGCGCCTTCTAGTATGCGCTCGCTACTCCAGAACTTTACTGCCCCATCGGCCATCCGTTCTGCGAGCAATGTGCCCCGCCCACTGGCACTTAAGTTTGGCAATTCTTCGGGCTATGTGGATGTATGTTGATGTTGTATTTTCGTTCTTCTGCGAATCTACTCATTTCTGATTCGATCACGCAGGGACACTCCGAGCATAGCCCTCTCCATTGCCCATTGAGTGACCTTGAACCTTCTTATCAGCCCCATTGTGAGCGACCACGTTTTAGTGCCGTAAGTAAGTTACTGGCAACACACACTGGTCAAAGACTTTCGTCTTGAGACACTGCGGTATTTTTGACGAGAAGATATTGCGTAGCTTCCCGAACGCTGCCCAACCGAGTCGCATTTGACGATTGACCTCTTTCTCGAAGTTGGACCTACCTAACCGGACAGTTTGTCCTAATTATACAACAACTTCGAGTTTAAATCCATCTTAGTTTTCCGTTTTCCCTATCCACCTAAATTGTTTATTTCTGGAACTCACCTTCTGGACAAAACATAGGAACTGTCAAGACAATATACTGCAAATAGCAGTCATTGAGAAACACAGATATCATTGCTTCCTCGATAAAGAAATCCGTTACTGAATCTATACAGCACATGAAATGTATGAATAACGTGTTGCGAGACAGGAAGTATCTCCTGAAATGTAGAAAAAACATTTTAGAATGAGTAAAGCCAAGAATACTTTCCTACTTGTACTGGAAACACTTCGTGTTACAGGCTTGATAGATTATAGAAAAACGTAGATACAGCACTTCATACTTTACGTAAACGGGGTGAATAGGGATGCAGGAGTGAATAGGGACAAAAGTGCGATGGGCGATGTGCGTACAACTTGAATTGCGCGTACTTTTGGTGGTGAACTGGTGACACGACTCGGACTAATATGCTGCATCTATGTTTTTCTATAATCTAAAAGTTGATAGCTGCATTTTTACATCAACAATTAAGTGTTGCGTAGTAGATATGTACCAAAAATAGGAGACCAATGGTATTAACTCAAGTTCTTGAATTAAACCTACTAATTTATGCCTCATACAGCCAATTAAATGTGCTCACTTAAAGATTTATTATACTTCAACCTATACAGTAATATATGATAATACAACATTTTGATCTGTAACCGTGCCATATTTGTAGAGCAAATGATAAATAATTAATGTGCTTAGTCATCTAAAAATACCTACTCGAAAAAAATATATTTCACTTAGAAACATAGCGAGGGTTTGAGAATAAATCCCGAAAAACTCTTAAAATAAATCATCGGCGGCATTGTCCAAGGGTGGAAATAGCTGAAAATTGTTTTGGTGGTTTCGCACGCTTGGTTTTTTTGTTGCACGCGACACACGGAGGGAATTTGTTTGTTTACAAATAGGTATTTAAATAAATAAATGAAAATTTGGTGTTGATTTTTTTATTGATTCGTGTTCAGTATCAGTGGTATCATCATTCATCATCATTTCAGCCGAAAGACGTCCACTGCTGGACATAGGCCTCCCACAAGCATCGCCACAAGGACCGGTCCTGTGCCTTCCGCATCCAGCGGATTCCCGCGACCTTCACCAGGTCGTCGGTCCACCTTGTGGGGGGCCTACCCACGCTGCGCCTTCCAGTACACGGTCACCACTCCAGAACTTTACTGCCCCATCGGCCATCCGTTCTGCGAGCAATGTGCCCCGCCCACTGCCACTTAAGTTTGGCAATTCTTCGAGCTATGTCGGTTACTTTCGTTCTCCTGCGAATGTCATCATTTCGGATTCGATCACGCAGGGACACTCCGAGCATAGCCCTCTCCAGTGGCATAGTCCATCAGTCCATCAGTGGTATAGTCACCCCCTTAAGAGAGTGAGGGAATAGAGAGTGCACCTGTGTTTGCGCACACACTTGTGCACTATAATATGTCCCGCGCAGATGGCTAGTCTCCATTGAGATTGGCCGCCGGGACCGAAATTCGGCAGGGAGGACATTGTTATTATTATATAGTCACCCCCTTAAATATGGCATGAATACAAATCAACATGTTTTATAGACAACAAAATTAATGTCCATGATAGGTACTTTACTAGGTAAGTAACTATACGCTACATTCCATATACGTAACTATCTAACAAACGTTAAAATAAAACGTAGGTTTCTTTTTACACACTTTATCAGAACACTAGGTTTTTTAAACGTTTATTTTTAATTAAGTATTATAAATTAGGATTTTGATGTTATTTTGTTATAATTTTATTTAGAATGGAGTAAACAAAAAAAGTTTATCGTTAATACTGTGGGCGCTGCAGCAGGAAACGCGCTATTGAGTCTCAGTGACCCGTCTTATCGGCCCCTAGAAATAGACATGTAGGTAATGAGTAATGAGTGACCTCACAACAATCACAATGTTTTGATAAAAATTACGGGGAATTAGCAAAATTAAATAATTATAACACATCCTACTTTTAAAAGTCCCATTAAAACTCGGCAATATAAAAACCGCAATGACCCGAGTGGAATATTAGGTACCTACAAAATACAGATAAATGTTAAATAATAAACATACGTGGGACACTCAGAAAGTTTTGCGAAACTAAAAAAAATTGTTCTATACGTACATATATTTTTATCAAATCTTTTCAAAGTACTTTCCACCAGCCTCTATACAAAGATTCATGCGCCTAAACCAGTTTTCAAAACACTTTTTCCAGTCCGCCGCAGACACCTCGTTTACAGCCTGCTCGAACGCAGCCAGCGCATCTTCCGGCGACGAAAATTGTATCCCTTTAAGCTGATTTTTTATTTTTGGGAATAAAAAGAAGTCACACGGTGCTAGATCAGGGCTGTAAGGAGGGTGACCCAGGAGTTTGACTGGCGTGCTGTCCAGGAAGTCCCTCGTTTTGAGTGCGGTGTGCGCAGGTGCATTGTCGTGGTGGAGCAGTAGCCCGCGGAGCCCTGTGTTTGGTCGCTTGTTGCTTATAACAGAGAAAACTTCTGGCAAACATTTGGTAGTATACCATTCGGCATTAATGCTTCTTTGATCCCGTAAGGGAATTGATACCAAGTGGCCAGTCAAATTAAAAAAGCTAGCGATCAAAATCTTACCCCCGCTTCTAGATCGCTTCACTTTGGTAGGCGTTGGCTCATTTTGAAACACCCAAACAGTCGACTGGCGCTTGGTTTCTGGGTCGTATTGATAAATCCAGGACTCATCACCTGTAACGATGTCGTAAACACGCCGAGACGAGCCTGCTTCAAATTTGTTAAGCATATCACGGCACCATTCCACCCGGGCCTGCTTCTGAGCATCGGTGAGGTTGTGCGGCACCCAGCGTGATACTATCCTCCTCACGCGAAGATGGCTGTGTAGAATCTCGTGAACGCTTCCCGATCCAATCTTCAATATGTGTTGAATCTCCTGATATGTAATTCGCCTATTGTCTTGGATTAAATTTTTCACTGCTAGCACGTTTTCTTCGGTAACAGCCGTCAAAGGGCGACCGCTTCTTTCGTCATCCCCCAAAGTTGGTCGACCGCGCTTGAATTCGTTATACGAACGATACACGGTTGCCTTGGAAGGGCCTTCATCCATGAATGCCATTTGAAGTCTATCGTACGATTCATCCGGTTTCAGGCGACACTTGAAATCGTATAAAATCATAGCTCTAAAATGTTCCCGGCGCAGATCCATATTTCAGTGAGACACAATACTTTGAATTAACTCGCAAAAAATGTGGAGGGAAATTTTGAAATTGGAACTTACTTATTTTTACTTATAAATAATCATATTTTCGAAAAACATTATAACTGGCCAGTCTCCCATATATAAAAACTTTTTTTCGCAATACTTTCTGAGGGGCCTGGTACGTTACCTTAAATACTAAAATATTTAGATTAATTCGTAATGAAACGACTACCTACGATAAATCGCACTTGGTGACATCTAGCAATTAATAGAAATTGCTGAATCTGATAGATATACCTAGGTAGCTAGCTTAGTTGCTATTATTTAACGACTGCGCGTAAATTTTTCACGTGGAATACCTACCTAAACACCGTTTTTTTTAACAGAACCTTATTTTACGTTTAAGGCACCGACCGCGATTTATTTAGTAAGTGTACAGTCGTTCGCAAGTCAGTGGTACAAGTTCGACATTTACAACGCCTTTATTTTGTAAGCGGTAAGAGCGATTTTGTAATTCAAGTTTTACCACTGTCACGCAGTCGATTGTACCTTGATTGTTTGAACGTCAGCTGAACTAAAATAAAATAAAACTATTAGTATTGAGTCAGCATTTTGAACAAGGACAAGACAATCCTAACCATAGACGAAGATTCTTATGGGAAATTATCGTAATCGCTAATGCCTGGGTAAGGCCGTTAAAAAGGGATTATTTCACTTTAGCTTTTCGTCCGGTATTTATTTAATATGAAAACGATAAGTCACCTGTAAAATTATTATTTTCCTGCATTAAGGAAGTTCTTTTCTAGTTGTTGAAATGCCACAAACATCTAAAAAACATTTTCTTTGTATTTTTTTTAATACAATATTGTGGGAACATATCATTTTCTAGAACAAATAAAAGTGTCCCAAATTTTCACCCTTGTATAAATATTATTGAATTTGGACATTTCGTTGTATTTCAATTGAAATTTATAGTTTATCTTAATGATTATCGCCTTTTCTAAAATATGACATATATTACGACTGTTTTGATAAATGAAACAATGATTATTTTGGGAAATTACATCGTGTCCGCATATTTAATGCTTTTAAAAGTTACTCATTTTATGTTACCAAATTTTTTCCAAAAAAATATCAATTGAGCAGTACAATCTGCTTTGATACCTTGGCTACACTATTGTCTATGATATCTGTGCTACATAATTATCTTTTAGTCAGCCATTTCTGTGATTGTGCATTATTTTGTTTGGTGAGGTGCAGATAGTCGTCGTCGAAAAAAATTGTACTGGTAAATTTAAATGAAAACATTAATATTTTACTTGAAAACACAAATTATATAATTAATGTAATGTTTAAGGTATAGTTAGAAGCTGCGTACGCGCCTATATTTACGTCGTAATTCCGTAAAATTGAGAATGTTTGACGAGAGGTCAGGTTTTAAGTACATTAAGTTACTTTTATGTGACTTATGTTACCATTTAATAAAAATAGAAAAATTACGCAACAAAAGTGCTATAAAGCTTGAAAAATTTGTTTTGAATATGCCTTTAAAAAACTTTGATGTTACTTTTAAGTTACCAGCTACATTTACTTTATAGTTACTTTTAAGTTACCAGCTACCTTTACTTTATAGTTACTTTTATGTTACATGAGGCCAATTTTACGGCCTTACCCACCTATTTCACCAGAGGACAACGCAGTAAGGCAGCAAGGCGTTCAAATCGCCAGAACAGCTACAGTGTGCTGCGAAAGAAAAGTAAAGGGTGCCACTGACGATGCATCCAACAGTCGGAATAGCGTGGCCGGATTCTAAAATCTGTCCGTGAATGTTGAAAACGTATGTTATTTTTAGAACAAGTCATCCTTTTTTGGATGTAGTCATTAAAACGACGTCCGGATGGACGCATCATCAGTGCATCATCATCATCATCATCATACCTTAAGTATTAACTGTTCGGGCGCGGGCGTTCAAATGGTAGCAAATACTGTTCTGCTCACTGTTCTGCCTCGCTGCCCTGCCCTCGTGTGAAATAGGCATAAGTAATAATCATCGCATTCATCACTATTACTAACTGATATAAGTTCCTGATCCAATTTTCCCAGTCCGCGGGGTCGAGGCCCAGAACGGCGGGATGATCAGAGAGCGCCATGAATCCTATCACTTCCTTGTTTTCGTTTATCATGCATATTGATAGGGCGGAGAGCTCACTGAAATACAAAATGGTTATTACGGTTATTGGTGAATTTCTAAACAAACCATGCTAAAAGATCCAGTATAAATTGAAAATGGACACCCTTGCTGAAAAACACTTAAATGAGGATTTCCGTGGATTTTGCTAAACGAATCAAGAGCACCAGTTTACTCTAGTTTTTAAGACCTGTCTCATGCGAGACATGTGCGTGCAGCCAGCCAAAGGGTTTAACAGTTAGTAAATCTTAGTATTATTCTAAGAACTTATAATGTTGTTTTATTTAACCTACTGCCTTCCTACCGAAAAGCACAGTTTAACTTTATTGTTTTTTAATAAATGTGTAGTCTTTGCAATAACAGTAATTAATTAAAAGAATATAACAAAAAATTACTATTAAATTGTTATAACTCAAATATCGAATAAAAAAAATCTCCACGACTCCACGCTACGATTCCTACTTTTTATGTTACGAAGTCCGAACCTTCGATAAATAATGTTGATCGAAGGTGAGCACAGTCAAAATTATATAACTCGCATATACCTACATCTACTGTGATGAGTTAACACTTAAAATTTTAATCGCTATTAGCTTATAGCATAAGAAAAGTTTTGTTAACATTTTTTTTTACATGATACGAAATTTATAATCGTTGTCAGAGATTGAGGATAACATTTATGTTTCATCATCATCATCATCATTTAGGCCGAAAGTCGTCCACTGCTGGACATAGGCCTCCCCCAAGCATCGCCACAGACAGAACTTTACTGCCCCATCGGCCATCCGTTCTGCGAGCAATGTGCCCCGCCCGTTTGACAATTCTTTGAGCTATTTCGGTTACTTTCGTTCTTCTGCGAATCTCCTCATTTCTGATTCGATCACGCAGGGACACTCCGAGCATAGCCCTCTCCATTGCCCTTTGAGTGACTATGAGCCTTCTTATCTTATGATGTTTAGCCAAATGTAATTAAATGTATGAGTATTAGTACGACTACACTTTTACTGAGTGTTAAGGTTTATAAAAATAAAAGACATTACTGCCCATATTTTGATAGTAAAAACTTATATCTACACTGACGAGCAATATGAACAAAAACCGGCCAAGTGCAAGTCGGGCTCACGCAGTAAGGGTTCCGTACCACCCATCGACCTGATACTCCATAGAAACTGATTTAATTTAGGAGAGTTCATCAAAAGACATCAACGCACCGTGCGCGAAATATGAATAATTGCATTATTGCATCACTTTCTTACGCAGGTACCACCACATAATATGTCTATGTCTATGACATATTATGTCTATGTTTGGTCTATTTTTAGTATTTCTTGCTAAAATACACAGTAGGTATGCACTATACTATAATCAGACCAAGTTTGACGCTGGTATGTATTACCGTTTTGAAGATAGAAAAGGAAGAAAGCCGTATATTGTTTCACTTAAAATATTGACCCTCCTATGCTTATATATTTTTGAGGTAGCATTATTTGTTATTTAACATTTTAACTTTTTCGAAAATCTAAATAATGTACGCCTTCAAAATATTATTCGTGTGAAACCTCATAAGACAGCACTTTATTCAAATAGCTTTTTAGGTATGTCTCCAAAAATATTTAATAAATTGCCTAAAAACATTAAATCGACTGATGATATACGTACATTTAAAAAGAAGCTCAAAGATTTTCTTGTTCTGAAAGCTTACTATTCAGTAAATGATTTTCTGACAGATACAACAAACTTTAGGTAAAGACACAAGAGTCCGATTTCTTTGTTAAACTATTCATTAATATATATTAGTAAAAACAGTTATTATTATTAAACAATTAATTTCCACAAATCTGTAATAAGTATTATCTTTATCTTTATGTTACCAAATTTGTACGACTATCAATGCAAAACATAGTGATACTGGATTATTTAAAAATTAACACCATGTCTTGTACATCATACCTATGTTTGATAAATAAATAATGTTGAATTTGAATTTGAACAAAAACATTGAAAATAATGCATGTTTTTCGAGGTCCCTTTAGTTTAAGATTTTTTAATTTTTGGTATTTTTCGTGATAGAAGTTATAGCAACGCATATTCTGAGAAAATTTCACCTGGCTTCCTATTACCGTTCAAAAGATACAGCCCTGTGATAGACAGACGGACGGACGGACGGACAGCGAAGCGAGAGTAATAGGGTCCCGTTTGGCACGCTTTGGGTACGGAAGCCTAAAAACAATTATTTCTTAAATTGGGTTTACGAAATTGTAACTTAATTTATTTATCATTCAATTGATTCAATACTTCTTATTGCCTCCGCGTGCTCTCAATATGGCTTCTACGCGATTTGGCATGCTGAATACCAGATTCCTGAGCATATTATACTGAGGAATATTCTCCCATTCCTCAATAAGTGCATTTTCCAGGGCATGATGCGTGACTGGAGATGTATTTTGGCTTCAAACATGTCTGCCAAGCTCGCCCCAGGCATGTTCAAAAGGGTTCAGGTCAGGGCTTCTCGCTGACCACTCCATTTGATAGATTCCCACATCGTGAAAGTATTTGTTTACCACTTGAGCTGTGGAAGGCCGGGCATTATTGTGCATAAACAATGCACTGTCGCCCAAATTTACCAAATAAGGACCATTGAGAATCTCGTTCACGTATCTCACAGCGGTCAGATTTCCACTTTCTATGGACACTAGCGCCGTGCGACCATTCAGATGGAGAGATTCATCAGTGAAATGAAATACACACACACACTCACGCGTGTACAGAACTTCCCCCGTGTGGGTCTCTTTCTTCGAAATATGCTTGTGTAAAACATTCTCCTGGTCGCGTCGTCTGTACACTCGACGTCTCCCGTCATGATTATACAGCTTGAATCTCGATTCATCAGAGAACATTACTCTGCCCAATTTGTCCTCACCCCATTACACTTAGGGTCCCATGGTACAGAGTTTTGGGCCATTTTCTGGCCGGTAATGCTTTAAATTGGCTTCTGCAAGACGTCTCCTGACTGTCCTCTCACTGATTGGGTCCCTTCGGATCTGCAAAAGTTGTTTCTGCATCGCAACTCCTGTCTGATGTCGATTTCATAACATCATTGACATAATGAATCGATTTTCTCGTACTGTTGTGCACCTTGGCTTGCCATTGCTTGGTCTTCTTAGGTTAAGTCTAGTCTTCCTAAACCTCCGAAGCAATTGTTGGACAGTAGATTATCTCACTATGTTTCTGGGATCTGCACAATTCCAACATAGTGATGATGCTGGTACATTCCTCGGGTGTGAGAGGCATAATAAATAAATAAATAAATATTTTTGGGACATTTTACACATCGCCATCTAGTCCCAAACTAAGCAGAGCTTGTGCTATGGGTACTAGACGATGGATATAATACTTATATACTTTTTTTTTTGTAAATACATACTTATGTTCATCACACGAATATTTGTGTCCTGTGGGAATCGAACCTCGACCTCATGATCAGCAGTCCGACACTCGAACCACCTAGACCACAGAGGTCGTCAAATGATGATTCGTTTATTTACAAGTCAACGTCTGCCGTAAGCACTATTAGTTGAGTAATATAAATTTAAAAACCCCCGACACACCCATTCGCAATTCTCTGCATATTGCAGCGGACTGCCATCGCTCGATGTTAACCATCAAGAGATGACTGTCAAAACTACTTGTCGCATTTTTGTGTTCAAAAATCCCAAGATTTCTACAGCCACGGGATTATGTCACTACCTACAAGACGGCAACAAGTTATTGAACAAAATGGCACATAAATATATTATCATCATCATCATCATTTCAGCCGAAAGACGTCCACTGCTGGACATAGGCCTCCCCCAAGCATCGCCACAACGACCGGTCCTGTGCCGACATAGCCCGAAGAATTGCCAAACTTAAGTGGCAGTGGGCGGGGCACATTGCTCGCAGAACGGATGGCCGATGGGGCAGTAAAGTTCTGGAGTGGCGACCGCGTACTAGAAGGCGCAGCGTGGGTAGGCCCCCCACAAGGTGGACCGACGACCTGGTGAAGGTCGCGGGAATCCGCTGGATGCGGAAATATATTATAATTAAATGTAATTAAACATTGAAAAAATAATGTCTTGTATTTGTATATAAATAAAATACGAAGAAACTTTTCCCGATATTATATGTAACTCGTATGTTAACCACCATAAATGAGTCATGGCGACGATGAGTCGTGTGATGTGTGTGTGGGTTGAATAGTGAATATTTCTAAAGCACTATTCGTGCCAGTGACTGGTAATCGCAGTGTTGTTATTGCAAATAGAAGTTGTCGCCTATCCTCTTGCCATAACTCTGAAATCGTGTATTCTACGATACACAGTCTTTTAGAACCCCTCTGAATCGAACATCGTCAATTAATTCCATGGATCGATGGGGTCTTGTATTTCAAATGCAAAATTAAAACTTCCATGTGCCGATTATGCCTAGTATAGATTTAGTGAAAAAATATTCAAAAATGATTATATTTAGGACCCCAAATACGAAAATAAATTCCTAATTTGTTTACTTCTAATATTGCAAATTTGATAGACATATTTTGTACTTTATATTGTTATTTTATCTCAAGTAGTTTTGAAGAATATTTTTTTTTTAATTTTTCAATTTTTTTTTTTTTTTAAACTAAATCGTTTCCGTAATTGATCATACTTAAAAATACATTGACATAATAAATATCTTTAAAAAGTAAAAATACCAATCGCGACTTTTATATTTCAAAATGCACCTTCCTGGTCAATTATTGAACCCTGCTTGTGTGTTGCTCTTAATATTTTATCAGGCACTTTCAGAAATCTATATGGACGAACGAGATCTGTATTCTGTATGGCCCAATCAGTACTTGGATACTATATAGGAGTCTGGGGTGGTACCTGTAAAACCCATATGATACACTTGGAGAGAACACAAAGGTCTCTACTGAAAGTCATGACGTCTAGACGATTCAGATATCCGACTAAACTATTGTACGAAAATGGTGTCGATTCTCTTGTTCACGAACTAAACTTATTTTAAACTATCGCTCTCTTTTACTAAAAGTAGATACAAGAAAGGGATGGCAACCATTTTAGAACTGTCAAATTAGTTAACGTGTTACATTTCTTTGTATTTTAGTGGGCACGTTCCGAGATCACGACTAAACTTGTATGGAAAATTTAATTTCGTCTAATTTGACAGCTCTTAAATGGTTGCCACCCCTTTCTTGTATCTACTATTAGTAAAAGAGGGCGATAGTTTAAAATAAGTTTAGTTCGTGAACAAGAGAATCGACACCAATTGCTATCAGTAAGGCGATTGTATTTATTTCAAATAGTGATCAAACAGCATAGAATCACTCCGTATAATGACGTTGAGTATAATAAAAAGCGTATTATACCAGACGTCTGCTTACCTCCCAATTTCTGCATAGCTGCTGCTAGGCGGCAACAGAGTTTTAGGTCTCCCTACTTATATGACAAAATAAATAAAATAACAAACATACCTACATCCTCTTTTAGGTCGTGAAACCAAAACTATGATTAAGAATTGGCTATTAGAACTAGATTATGAACTAAGAGAAATGTTATTACTTTCTGCGCCCATGTATATTCACTCCACATTCATACTCACACTCACCCACACCACACCTACACGAACACCGCTCACACACTCACACAAACACAACACATAGTCCACATTACAAAAAAGAATTAAACTGTAATTATTACTCACTATTCGTGTTTAACTAATGGGAGAAGCCACCGACTTCTGTAACACAGGTTTATACTGGGTTTTAGACTTTTACAACGGTGATGGTTTACAATTAAATTCACTTCGCTTTCCTTCTCTTCCGTGGAAATATGAATTTACCCATACGGCCAAAATTAATAGGCTATCTATCCACGATTTGCCATACTAGAGATACTTTGCTATTCGGGCACATTTACCAGGCGATGAAAGCCACCTACCTATTCATGTATGTATTCCAAACTGAAACGACTTAAAAAAAATTGCTGGGGTAACATTACTGCAGCAAAATCGGTTTTCACGAATATTTCCGAAAGTAAAGACGACGCAGAAATTTTGCTTTTTGTGCACAATTACTCCTCACGACACTCTAATTGACTATTACGCTCTCATCCTTCTAACTAAAGCACAACATTTTGCTGGGGTAACACACTCATATTAATTTTGGCCATTAGTAGCTAGTAGCGAAATCTCGATAAAACGATGCGGAAATAATTATGTCATGGAAAAGGTTATTCTTACATCAAAGAGCCAATGTCCACGGCACAGAACAGTTGTTCCGTATGCTCGTAATTCCAAATTAATTCAATGTCATGCTTATCACTTTCCACTGCTCTTCTAAACATTCGGCCTTTCGGACCTACTTCAAAATCGAAGTAAATTGACATTTTTCATGCGATTTATCTGTAAATTATTGAAGGTTTATTGCAAGTTACGGTACATTTATCCAACAAAGATTAAATCCGTTTCACCTGTCTATTATAATATATTTTTAGGATACTAACCCTAGTTTCCAAAAGGCTGATCAACGCAAAAATTAACTAATCAGTTGTCAAATCTCAGGTCAAGCGATGTGATTGGTAGTTAACATTATTGCCGGCCAATCACAGAAGCTGACATTAGATTTGACAAAAGATCAAATTGATCAGCCTTCCAGAAACTGGGGGCTAATCTCGTTGGTCACAAAAATAAAACTTCAGCTGTTTTAAACTATGCAAATATATTACAATTACAATTTACATTTTAAAATTATCAATAGTCATCCATTAATTAAATGAAGCGACATAATTATATTATTAGTTAAAATGTTGTCGATGTTAGCATGAGATAAGGCATATTTGCGAAACCGTTAAAAAAATACTGATAAAAATTAAGTACATTTTCTTTTGGAATGTTAAAACCTTCTACAAATGACGTTTTGTTAATGCAAAGCTGCCTATTCGCATGGTATTTGCGACGTTCTTGAAAATGCTTTATAATCATATCAATGTTAGTTTATATTTTTTTCACATCAAAATGTATCAAGAAAATCACTTACGCAAAGATGGCGGAAGCATCGAGTCCTAAGGAAACAATAAAATTAAGTGTCAAATACAAGACTAAGGTCCGTACACAGACCAATAAGCCTCAAGAAGCCACTTAGCCGGATACCTCCGGTTACCAAGCATACGCAGTCGCACTGCATAACATTCACCTCACCGCCAATCGGGATATAACTCCGTCAGTGAACGGCACCAATCACAGAACCGAACATTTGAACCGGCCAATCAGAACGTGCCATCCGCCTCCTGTCCCCCGCTATTATTTTACGACTGTGTACTCATGCAAAACTTTGTTTATGCGGAGTCTTTAGGCTTACTGGTCTGTGGGTCCGTATTGCAGAAAGTTTCTGAAGTACAGTTTGATATTTAATGATCTGATCACTACATAAGCATATTATAATCGTTACTTGAGCATGTCTTATTCCAACACGGTCATTATAAAGTTTAATTCAACAACAATATAGCAAAGAAATATGTGTTCAAGCGATGTCTCGACCACTCATCAAATCTCTGCTCAACGCTGCAACGGAGCAAGTAATATTTTAGATTAAAGTTGAGCTGCGATAAAGTAATGTATGCTTGAAGAATATTCTAAAACTTAAGCTCAACTCAAAACTAGTATTACACAGTGCTCAAAGCTTGAGTTTCGTTCTGTAATACGGACTTTAAAACTACTCTAAAACGACATTATTATTACAATTGAAGAGAAACTAAAGTAATTCTTGTATGAACTGAAAGTAACTTATAAAACTATCTATCAATTAAAATACTATCACGTCTAAACTAAATTAACAAATTCTTAAAAATGAATTATATTACTCAGCACATAATTATATAGAGATTCAAATGTACAAGTATAAAAAGCAAAACATTATTTTTATCAATGTGAAAACAATAATTTAATACGTCACAAAACTTGAGTCTAATCGTTCCAAACACTTAAATTCTATTAAAAATTTGAATAATATTTTACATTTGCATAAAGATTATTATTGCAAAGCACAGTGCATACATCTTGACATATCGAAGTAAATAAATTCTCAAAAAAAAAAACAAATCCAAATGTTTATATCGAGGTATAAAGTCTGTTTTTTCTTAGTAAACAATCTTGGCATGTCTCTTTATTACAATAACTATGGATAAAATATAATTACTAGTTCTGCATATGTAATTAGGTAAAAAAAAAAAAACCTGTGTAAAATTGTTAACATAATGACATTATATATTAATATTCCTCGTAATTTAATTAAATCAAAAATATATGCCAAGATTGTTTACTAAATAAGACAAGGCAGAAAAAACAGTGTACGAACTGTGCTTAGTCTATGTTCTTAGATTAAAGGGGGAAGGTTTTTGACTCGCATTAATTGCGTGTGGGATTTAGACCTGCTAACGTTATTGGGGGTAGTTTTGACCGTCAAACTAGAGGCTGTGTTGTGCCTTTGAAGGTTGACTTTATTTGCACTGAGGGGAGCGCGGGGACTCGCGAAGCCGTCATTGTTAAGCTTGAGGGCGGATCGAGTGAGTCTAGTCGGTGTATACATAAGATTATTATTCGGTGTCAAGGGCATGTTAAGATATTGAATGTTCTCTTTCCCGAATTTAGGCGTCATAGGCGTTTTGGTCCTTGGAGTTTTTTTTGGGGTGGTATTCTCCTCGTCGGCTGTGGTGTAAACGTAAGTGGGGTTGACGACTTCGTTCGGTTTCTGGTTCGCCATAGAACTGCGACTGATCTGCTTTTCGATTATGCCATCCTGTAATGAAGATATCGGGAGTCAAAAACTAAGTATGTTGTATTTCATTGTCTTATATGGTACAGTCAACAAATCGGAATCATGACCCATGTTTGTATAAAATTAAGCTTATGGTGGGTCATGATTCCGTTTGGTCGAGTGTACATGTTCCGTGTGTTGCCGGACACAAACATCACCCCATCTCTTCTCGTGTGTCGTAAAAGGCGACTTAGGGGTTCACCAGAGGATGGGCAGCAGCGTTTTCTGAGTATTCAGCCAACTGCGTTCTCCAACCCGCCTACCGATTGTGGCATATTCCCCCATTTTGAGGGAGGCCTACGTCCAGCAGAGGACGTCTGTCGGCTAAAATGATGATTAGATGAGACAGTAAATATTTTTTCTTTCTTTTCTTTCAAAAAGTATTCCATTTAAATTATATTCATTAACATCATTCATTATTAGTAACAATTAATCAATCTCCCACACATAACTCTCTCATCAATAACACACTCCTATCCAGGGTTGCCAAGCATACTATATAATATAGTATTTAACTATATTTATGCCCAGCGTACTATACATATACTGTTGAAGAAGTATATAGTACGCAATAATACTATAATAAATAAATAAATGTGCTTCTGATGTTACTACAGGTAGATAGTTTTTAGATTTTATACAGGTAATTTTCACTTCATGAAGATTCAGATTTCCATAGACTACTTTCTTTTTTGTTTTCCTTTCCTTTTTTTTTTTTTATAGTATAGGATGGCGAAACGAGCTAAAGGCCCACCTGATGTTAAGCGGTTACCTTTGCCCATGACAACTTCAATACCACCTAGGCTGTTGCCTTAATGGTACCGCAAGTCGGTTCGCCAAACTGAGACACGAAGATGGAAAGTCTCATGTGATTGTAATTTCACCGGCACCCGTACCCTTCAGACCGAAACACAGCAATGCAAGCATCACTATTTGGCGGAGAAGTAGGCACGGTATTTGAGAATCCCAAGTGCATTTATTACCCTGCCCTACCCATATTCGTTTTAAATTTTATCAAAACTGCAACACCACTCAGCAAAATTTGTGAAAATACCCGTAGTAATTACGTAAAGAGAAAAAAGTGATAAAGCTAAAACGCTCTGATAATGAATATCACGTTTTTTGCAACAAAAAAAAAACGCTGGCTGCGTTTGGGCCACTGCTTTCAAGGGATCTTCTTTGCCATTGAAGTGGCCAATTTTTATTCCAACAATATTTTAACCATTTACACGACAAGAAGAAGGGGTCTTCTTGGTCTTATTCCTAAAAATACTATATTTTCTTTGAATATACTATATTTTTAATGTATTGGCCTGAAAAATACAATTTTTCCACAAAAAAGATATTGACAACCCTACTCCTATCCCATGACGTATGTATGATTCATGAGATGCGCGTTACTAGTGTGTTGCATCAACGAACGACTGCTAAAGTGACGCTTAAATAAATACTCTTTTTTTTTTCGTAATATAAAAAACTAACTGACCTTATGCTAAGGTTCCGTGTGGTGCCGGTCATAAAGAATAGCACCTCCATATATCTTCTCATGGGGAGTCGTAAAGGGATTCACCAGAGGATGGGCAGCAGCGTTCTCTGAGTATTTAACCAACCAACTGCGATTGGCAACCCGCCTGTCAAGCGTGGCGATTATGGCATATCTCCCCTTTTGGGGGAGGCCTATGTCCAGCAGTGGACGTCTTTCGGCTGAAATAATGATGATGATGAACTGACCTTAAAGTCTGTGTACGTAGTTAATAGTGTAGTCTCCATAAGCGGATCCTTGTTAGTCGCACATTCCTCCTCCTGAGAGGCGGTGGAGCGCGTCCCGTTAGTAGACCGACGACTGTTGCTGTGACGCTTACCGTGCGACTGTAAATAACGGTACATATAGTTTTAAAGACAGGAGTATTATTCTCGTAATTACAAACGTTCAAAATATTATGACGGAACATTTAAGGCGCTACTATCAGCCAATTGGCGCCAGTAATAAAATTATTACTCGCCGAGTACATAATTTATCGAAAACCGAACTTTCGATAAATTATGTACTCAACGATTAATATTTTTTACTGATGGGGGCGCCACTTGGCTGCTAGTAGCCCCTTAAGGCGGATGTACACGAGATTACTACTTGAGTGATACATCATTAAGTGATACAGTGTAAATGTTGAAGCATAATCGTACTGGCTGCACTACAGTGTTCAGTGTTCGATTTTTATAATGTTATTTTTATATTTCGAATACTATATTTTTTGACTGTGCTTGTCACTCAATAAAAAATATCACAACAGTAATAAAAAAATTAATTAACAAAAACAAAAACCCGACTGCGTGTAAAAATAACAGAAAAGATATAAACAAGACTTATCAACACACAGTCGGAGGCTACGTATGTTTTTGGTCATGAATTACATAATAGTTCCTATGTAGCCTCCGCCTGCGTGTTGATAAGTCTTGTTTATATCTTTTCTGTTATTTTTACACGCAGTCTGGTTTTTTGTTTTTGTTAATTAATGTTTTTATTTGAAATTTTTTAGTTTTGTCATCATGTTTTATTTATCATACTATTAATGTTTTTTTTTGAAAAGTCAAATTAATTTTTAACGTTGAATATTTTGTTGTTTTTAAGCATTTCTCATTCTAAATTACATTTAAACATATAAGTTGTATATATTTTTGAAAAGCATTTATGAAACCCTTTATTTTGATACCCCACTCGATAGGTTTCGAGGGTTTTTTTTTTTTAAGCCGTAATTTGGCGCCAAAAATCGGCCATTTTAATTTTTATAATTTTGATATACCCAGTGTCACTTTCACAATTAAGACGAATCTAACGACACCTCACAAGTTAAAATCCATCAAGCCGTTTAGGCTGCAGGGCGTGCCAAAGAAATATACATACATACATACACTCGAAAAACATTACCCTCCTTCTGGCGCAGTCGGGTAAATACAGGCTTGTCACTAAGTAATGTTCACTTGAATTACACATCATTCAGTGACTAGTCCAATTTTACAGATCTTACCCCCAGTTTCTGGAAGGCTGATCAATTTGATCTATTGTCAAATCTAATGTCAGCTCCTGTGATTGGCCGGCAAAAATGTTAACAACCAATCACATCGCTTGACCTGAGATTTGACAGGTGATTAGTTAATTTTTGCGTTGATCAGCTTTTCGGAAACTGGGTGTTAGCGATGCATCACTAACGGTCAAAATTAATATCCAATCTATCCATGATTTGCCTTACTAGAGATAGAAATTTGACATAATTTGTATGAAGCGTATGTCAAATTACCAGGTGGACGACGACGACCTAAAGAACGTGGCTGGGGGGGACTGGATGCGGAAGGCAGAGGACCGAGCGTTGTGGCGCAACTTGGGAGAGGCCTATGTCCAGCAGTGGACTGCGATAGGCTGAGTTGATTGATTGATTGTATGTCAAATTTCTATCTGTGGTAGGGCAAATCGTGGATAGATAGGTTATTAATTTTAGCCGTAAATGAGCCGAAGAGCCGCAAAGCCCACAGGATGCTAATTATGTACCTTTTAGTGATGTATAATTGAGTGACATACGGACAAAATTAATATCCAATCCAATAAGAAATTTGACATAAGCTCCAAACAAAATATGTCAAATTTCTATCGTTAGTAGGGTAAACCGTGGATAGATTGGATATTAATTTAGGCAGCTAGTGTACATACTCGTATCGCCAATGATGTATCATTAAGTGAATGATGTATCATAACATTCATAACCAATGACGCGTCAGTTACGGCCAAAATTAATATCCATTCTAGCCACGATTACTACTACATACTACTAACTACTAATTACTACTATCACAGTCTAGCCACTCGAAACAGTCGTCCAACAGGAGATTTAAGTGTCTCAAGCTGCCTTCAAAACTGTCAAACAATGCCCGAGTTGCCTTTAAAAACTGTCAATGTTGATCTTCGTTGAACCACTGTATGGAACACATAAGTTTACTGTGCTACTATTATCTACTAGAGATAGAAATTTGACATATTTTGTATTGAGCTTATGTCAAATTCCTATCTCTAGTAGGGCAAATCGTGGATAGATTGGATATTAATTTTGGCCGTTAGTGGTCTCGTGTACATCCGCCAATAGACGCTTAATAATAATTATTATTACACACAGTTTCCAGGACGTAATTGTCTCGATTTAACAGTTCTAAAAATAGATTATTTATTTTAAACAAGTAAGTACGTGGCTATGCGGAAGGCAGAGGACCGAGCGTTGTGGCGCAACTTGGGAGAGGCCTATGTCCAGCAGTGGACTGCGATAGGCTGAGTTGATTGAAGTACAGAGGTTGTTTTAAATTGACGCGCGATCCATCGTAACAATGTATATAATAAAAATTAACTTTAGCCTCCGCCTGCGTGTTGATTTTATACTTTCACATTATAATATACATACCTACAAAGGTCTTGTTTTCATCTTTTCAGTAATTTTTACACGCAGTCGGGTTTTTGGTTTTGGTAAATAACTTTTTTTTTTTTTTTTAGTTTTGTCATGTTTTATCGTGCTACTAATGTTTTTTTTTTAAGGGCGCGTTTTCATATCTGGCAAAATTATGCTGTTTTTCGGTACATTTTAAGGAATAACCAAACAAAATCCAATATAACTAATAACTACCTCGTATAGATTGGTTCTTCATCTTCAAATGATAGGAACTTAATCATCGAAAATTTTAGTTTTTTATAATGTAAAATCGATCTGTCGTTGCCATTTTTCACAAATTGGGTTGAGTTTAGGTACATTTTTTGTGCTATTATTAACATATTTTACTATTTCTAAAAATACTATTTGTTGGCAAACATATTCAATTCTTAATGCAATTTTTTTTTTTTAATCTAAATGCCATAAATAGTCGCAGAAAAAATTAAAACCGAAACTTATTTTTTCACATCTTTTTCTCTTCTGGATGAATCTTAATCCATTGCATTAGGGGTTATTTTATTTTTGATACCCGTCTTGATTTATTACACAAGCATTTTGAATGAAACTAGTCTGCGCGCGATCGCCGTCGAGAGTGGACACGTATCGCCTGTTTGGAGCGCCTCGAGTTGAAAAAGATCGCTGTACAAACACAAAATATTCGATAAACAAAATTTGATACTTGACAAAGTATGATTTTTATTCTATTTTATTTCGCTATAAAAAAAATTGTAAGTAGGGTTTCTAAAAAGCTATTCGTCCTGGACTTGGAGTGACCTGAAGGTGTACTTCGGTGACTGCTACTGGAACTCCTTGACGTGTTGTACTAGGTGAGCCGAGTTTGGGCTCGTTTTGTTAGTTATGATGAGACCTTACCACCGGACTTGATGGAGTGACCTGAAGGTGTACTTCGATGACTGCTACTGGAACTCCTTGACGTGTTGTACTAGGTGAGCCGAGTTTTGGCTCGTTTTATTAGTTATGATGAAACCTTACCTCCGGACTTGATGGAGTGACCTGAAGGTGTACTTCGGTGACTGCTACTGGAACTCCTTGACGGGTTGTACTAGGTGAGCAGAGTTTGGGCTTGTTTTGTTAGTTATGATGAGACCTTACCTCCGGACTTTATGGAGTGACCTGAAGGTGTACTTCGATGACTGCTACTGGAACTCCATGACGTGTTGTACTAGGTGAGCCGAGTTTGGGCTGGTTTTGTTAGTTATGATGAAACCTTACCTCCGTACTTGATGGAGTGACCTGAAGGTGTACTTCGGTGACTGCTACTGGAACTCCTTGACGGGTTGTACTAGGTGAGCCGAGTTTGGGCTCGTTTTGTTAGTTATGTTGAGACTTTACCTCCGGACCTGATGGAGTGACCTGAAGTTGTACTTCGGTGACTGCTACTGGAACTCCTTGACGGGTTGTACTAGGTGAGCCGAGTTTGGGCTCGTTTTGTTAGTTATGATGAGACCTTACCTCCGGACCTGATGGAGTGACCTGAAGGTGTACTTCGGTGACTGCTACTGGAACTCCTTGACGGGTTGTACTAGGTGAGCCGAGCTTGGGCTCGTTTTGTTAGTTATGATGAGACCTTACCTCCGGACCTGATGGAGTGACCTGAAGGTGTACTTCGGTGACTGCTACTGGAACTCCTTGACGTGTTGTACTAGGTGAGCCGAGTTTGGGCTCGTTTTGTTAGTTATGTTGAGACTTTACCTCCGGACCTAAAGGAGTGACTTGAAGGTGTACTTCGGTGACTGCTACTGGAACTCCTTGACGTGTTGTACTAGGTGAGCCGTGTTTGGGCTGGTTTTGTTAGTTATGATGAGATCTTACCTCCGGACCTGATGGAATGACATGAAGGTGTACTTCGGTGACTGCTACTGGAACTCCTTGACGGGTTGTACTAGGTGAGCCGAGTTTGGGCTCGTTTTGTTAGTTATGATGAGACCTTACCTCCGGACCTGATGGAGTGACCTGAAGGTGTACTTCGGTGACTGCTACTGGAACTCCTTGACGTGTTGTACTAGGTGAGCCGAGTTTGGGCTCGTTTTGTTAGTTATGTTGAGACTTTACCTCCGGACCTGATGGAGTGACTTGAAGGTGTACTTCGGTGACTGCTACTGGAACTCCATGACCTGTTGTACTAGGTGAGCCGAGTTTGGGCTCGTTTTGTTAGTTATGATGAGATCTTACCTCCGGACCTGATGGAGTGACATGAAGGTGTACTTCGGTGACTGCTACTGGAACTCCTTGACGGGTTGTACTAGGTGATCCGAGTTTGGGCTCGTTTTGTTAGTTATGATGAGACCTTATCTCCGGACCTGATGGAGTGACCTGAAGGTGTACTTCGGTGACTGCTACTGGAACTCCTTGAAGTGTTGTACTAGGCGAGCCGAGTTTGGGCTCGTTTTGTTAGTAATGATGAGACCTTACCTCCGGACCTGATGGAGTGACATGAAGGTGTACTTCGGTGACTGCTACTGGAACTCCTTGACGGGTTGTACTAGGTGAGCCGAGTTTGGGCTCGTTTTGTTAGTTATGATGAGACCTTACCTCCGGACCTGATGGAGTGACCTGAAGGTGTACTTCGGTGACTGCTACTGGAACTCCTTGAAGTGTTGTACTAGGCGAGCCGAATTTGGGCTCGTTTTGTTAGTAATGATGAGACCTTACCTCCGGACCTGATGGAGTGACATGAAGGTGTACTTCGGTGACTGCTACTGGAACTCCTTGACGTGTTGTACTATGTGAGCCGAGTTTGGGCTCGTTTTGTTAGTTATGTTGAGACTTTACCTCCGGACCTGATGGAGTGACTTGAAGGTGTACTTTGTTGACTGCTACTGAAACTCAACTAAAGTCTCAACATAACTAACAAAACGAGCCCAAACTCGGCTCACATAGTACAACACGTCAAGGAGTTCCAGTAGCAGTCACCGAAGTACACCTTCAGGTCACTCCATCAGGTCCGGAGGTAAAGTCTCAACATAACTAACAAAATGAGCCCAAACTCGGCTCACCTAGTACAACACGTCAAGGAGTTCCAGTAGCAGTCACCGAAATACACCTTCAGGTCACTCCATCAGGTCCGGAGGTAAGGTCTCATCATAACTAACAAAACGAGCCCAAACTCGGCCCACCTAGTACAACACGTCAAGGAGTTCCAGTAGCAGTCACCGAAGTACACCTTCAGGTCACTCCATCAGGTCCGGAGGTAAGGTCTCATCATAACTAACAAAACGAGCCCAAACTCAGCTCACCTAGTACAATACGTGAAGGAGTTCCAGTAGCAGTCACCGAAGTACACCTTCAGGTCTCTCCATCAGGTCCGGAGGTAAAGTCTCAACATAACTAACAAAACGAGCCCAAACTCGGCTCACCTAGTACAACACGTCAAGGAGTTCCAGTAGCAGTCACCGAAGTACACCTTCAGGTCACTCCATCAGGTCCGGAGGTAAGGTCTCATCATAACTAACAAAACGAGCCCAAACTCGGCTCACCTAGTACAACCCGTCAAGGAGTTCCAGTAGCAGTCACCGAAGTACACCTTCATGTCATTCCATCAGGTCCGGAGGTAAGTTCTCATCATATCTAACAAAACGAGCTCAAACTCAACTCACCTAGTACAACACGTCAAGGAGTTCCAGTAGCAGTCACCGAAGTACACCTTCAGGTCACTCCATCAAGTCCGGAGGTAAGGTCTCATCATAACTAACAAAACGAGCCCAAACTCTCCTCACCTAGTACAACACATCGAGAAGTTCCAGTAGCAGTCACTGAAGTACACCTTCAGGTCACTCCTTCAAGTCCGGAGGTAATTCGTAAAAATGTAAACAGCAAAAATATGTTTTTTGTAGGTAGTAGGTACCTACCAAAATTTTATTACAAAGAAATACGTAAAAAAAAATGAATCTTTCAAAGTATCAAAATGAGTTCACTTGACTACTATTATCGAAGTTAGCGAGCGTACACTTGTGTGTATGACCCGTGTCAATGTAGTAGTTCGATTCTGTACCTATCATTTTTGCGAACGCGTCCTTAAGTCACACGGTAATTTAATTCGTTTTTTAACGTTGAATATTTTGTCGTTTTTAACCGACTTCAAAAAAAGGAGGAGGTTATGTATTCCGCGGGTTTTTTTTTTTTTTTTTTTTTTTTTTTTTTTTTTTTCATGTATGTACACCGATTACTCCGAGATTTGTGGGCCGATTTACGTGGTTGTTTTTTTATTTGGTAGAGAAAGTCCGCGCGGTGGTCCCATATAAATTTTATTGACTTAGGTTAAGTAGTTTTTTAACCAGCTTCAATAAATCCGTTTATTTTAGCTTTGCGTATCTAGATGATCTGCTCATTGGTTCCTCATTCTGAGAATTCTTGGCCGATATGCGTGTGTTTTTTTCACGATAGTGATTGGACGTTTGGAAGAACATGAGCGAGACCTTTGCCCAACAGTGGGATAGCAAAGGTTAATAAAAATATTTTCTCAAAGTGGTTATATAAACATTTATGAATCAACCCTCAACTAAAAAGTATGAAATAAAAACTTTTTAACAAAAAATAAAACCGACTTCAAAAACCTTAACTAAAAAGTAAAAAATAATCATTGTATGTATTTTAAAATCTTAACTCAAACAACATTTTGAAGGCGGCGCGTGATTTTCATGTACGTTCACATAAACTGTTTGTAACCGACTTCAAAAAAAGGAGGAGGTTATGTATTCCGCGGGTTTTTTACTATAGATATTGCGCTCTACTGTACATTACATGACGCAAAGGGTCAACCACGCGCCGCCTTAAAAATGTTGTTTGAGTTAAGATTTTAAAATACATACAATGATTATTTTTTACTTTTTAGTTAAGGTTTTTGAAGTCGGTTTTATTTTTTGTTAAAAAGTTTTTTAGCATTTCTCATTCCAAATTACATTTAAACTTGGAAGTTCTATATATTATTGTAAACCATTTATAAAACCCTTTATTTTGATACCCCACTCGATAGGTTATGACAATTTTTTTTTTTAAACGTATATTATGGCGCCAAATATCGGCCTTATTTATTATTATTTTGATACACCCAGTGTCACTCTCACAATTAAGACGAATCTAACGACACCTCTCAAGCTAAAATCCATCAAGCCGTTTAGGCTACAGAGCGTGCCAAAGAAATATACATACATACATACATAAACTCGAAAAACATAACCCTCCTTCTGGCGCAGTCGGGTAAAAAGATCAATTTGCTCCCTTCAACTTACAGTGCGCTTATGTTTGAGAATACTGCCGTTGACTTTATATGGCTTGCTCGGACCACCTCCATAGTCGAGCTTCCTCTTAGCATCTCTCCCCTCCACTACTGCCCTTGCAGCCAAACGCCCACTAATGCGCCTGGAATAACAAAAAAAAACACGTTAATTGGATGATATCGTGGAGGCACAAATACAAGATAGATTTGTAATGTTTCTGCACATAAATTATAACACTATTTTTAAACCACCAGAAAAAAATTAAGGGTAGTTTCTGCTCATCATTATGAACAACTTTTAGTATGGGACTAACGCTGAAATCGCGAAAAAAATCAGCTGTTCCCTACATTTGTTAACATCAACGACCACATAGCCCATAGACGCCTCATAACGCGTGACCGATGTCTGTAACACATCCATGAAATTTCACTAATGTGGATCGCCACTATTCGCCACTTGAAATCGTCAAATCAGTTTCGACCACTTACATGAGCCATAAAAACTGCCGCATTAGTGATTAGCCAATAGTCGCCTTGGTAGGGCCAATCGGATTGCAGTACCCCGCCTCAGCTAGTGGCAGAATTTATTGTACGCATTATATTCAACATTAGGCGTCTATTGGGCTGTATGGTCGTTGGTTAACATACATCGACAAAATGTAGAGATCAGCTGATTTTTTTTCGCGATTTCAGGGTTGGTCCCATAGTAAAAAGTTGTTCATACTGATGCGTACAATGACCCCTTAAGAGGGTTTCAGTTATTTCAATAACAGGTAGTGTAGTATTTAAGTCTATTGAATTGTTTACATAATAACATCTACTATCTAATAAGTAATTATTAGAGTTAGATTTCCAATATTCTAATTACTCATGCTTTTCTGAACAATGAAGCGTACCTAATGACTACATACAAATTGCTCTACATGTATTATTAATACCTTATATAACACTATTGCAATATTTCTCATTCCCTCTACTTACGTAACATAACGGCAAAGTCGAATTATTTTGGTTCGATCGCTACTTATCGTCAATCAAACAAAACTTGCCTCAATATTTATGACGTAATGGTGTTTTCACATCAATACATTCACAAGCGCGCACTGAAATAGTAAAGGAATGAAAAATATTATCTAAATTACAAGTATGTGTGCGTAACTGCGTGAATTATTACAATGATTGTTTTTGTGTGGAATAAAATAAACGGCCAAGTGCGAGTCGGACTCACGCAGTAAGGGTTCTGTATCACCCATCGACCAGATACCCCATAGAAACTGATTTAATTCACGACAGTTCATCAAAAGACATCAACGCACCGTGCGCGAAATATGAATTTTTGCATCTCTTTCTTACGCTGGTACCACCAATGTCTATGTTTGCCCTATTTTTAGTATTTGTTGCTAAACTAAATAGTATGCACTATAATCAGATCAAGTTTGACGCTGGTATATATTACCGTTTTGATGATAGAGCAGGAACAAAAACGTTGAATAAAATGCATGTTTTCGAGGTTTCTTGTATGGGGGAACTCCGTTGGTTATAGACTTTTTTCATTTTAAGTATTTGTCGTGATAGGTGTCATAGCAAACAATATTCTGAGAAAATTTCAACTGGCTACCTCATCATCATTCATCATATCAGCCGAAAGACGTCCACTGCTGGACATAGGCCTCCCCCAAGCATCGCCACAACGACCGGTCCTGCGCTTTCCACATCCAGCTGATTCCCGCGACCTTCACCAGGTCGTCGGTCCACCTTGTGGGGGGCCTACCCACGCTGCGCCTTCCAGTACGGCTACCTATTACCGTTCAACAGATTCAGCCCTGTGACTGACGGACGGACAGATGAACGGACAGCGTAACGAGAGTAATAGGGTCCCCTTTGGGTACGGAACCCTAAAAAGACTGATGCCAATATATTTTCCGCATCGTTAATTAAATTTGTAATGCATATAAAATAAACAACACGTTCACGAAACTGTAGATTAAATCAAAATTTTTAGAATGTTAACATCGTTTGCTCGAATGAAAGTGATTATTATTTCGTGTTATTCAATAAATTATGAAATAATTCGCTATTAATAGATCATGAACATTAATAATGTAGTCTAGTATATAATACATTTTCCGGAACAAAATAACGAAAATAAAAATACTGACGACTGTAGCACAACTTACCCTAATTCACCAACCCTGAGACCAAACAAAAACAAACACAGAAAATATTTCCGTATAAGGGATTTCGCAGACAGAAGGCGGCCACGCGTTCCAGTTTCCCGCGTTCGCGTTCTGCGTTCGTGCAATAGGGTAGTTGACTATTATTTTTTTATTAAAAATCTTAAATCTATTCGGAAAAAGATGAGCAATAACGAAAAAACTAATGAATTTTTTTTTAACATTGCTCAAGTTATAAGCGTTTCAAAATTGTTTACTAGACAGAGACAGCACTACTGCCTTCTCACGCCATCGCAGACACCACTCAGTACAATGTCCGTTTCGCGCGATAGGGACAAAAAATGCTACCTCCAAAAACTTAAAAAGCGTGTATTTCCCACATTTTGTATTTTTTTTTAACAGATCGTGTTGTTTTTATTCTTTCTTCAAAATAAAAATAAAAAATTGATAATTTTGAGCAGTAGTCAAATATATACCCTATTGCTAACGTTCTAGTTGACTAACCGATGTTACGTTATGCCTGCTGTGTGACGTGTATATGTGTGTGTCAGTGGCGTGCATTGCATATAGGCAATTAGGCAATACCCAGTGCCTTCCTCATTCAAACTCAACAGTGGTGTAAGTTATTATATTTTTTTCAAAGTACGATGATTCTTTATCCTTTATTTTAAACCTATTAATGCTGAATAAATCTTCCTACATAAAAAAATCAATAACTTACACCAAAAATAAATTCAAGTGAAGTAGGCCACTGCACGCCACTGTGTGTGTGCTGTGTGTGTATGTGATGTAATGCAACACAAAAAACACAGAACGCGAACATGGAACGCATGAACGCGTGACCACCTTCTGTCTATGAAATCTCTAAGTCTAATTTACCTAATAATTTCTTAGGTTTTCGCGATCACTACACATTATAATAAAACAAAGTTTAACCGGATTAAATCGCGTATATTATTTAAATTGGTTTTCCTGACGTTTCGAAAGCTTTGCAGCATTTCGTGGTCGCAGGTAGACTAAGATGACAAGGGTCAGTACAGATATAAAAAAAAAAAAAAACTGTAAAGACGCTTGTGATCTTAGTCTACCTGCGACCACGAAATGCTGCAAAGCTTTCGAAACGTCAGGAAAACCAATTTAAATAATATACGCGATTTAATCCGGTTAAACTTTGTTTTATTCTAATTTACCTCTTAATAGTGGTGATAGCAGATCTCTTGAGCGCAGATATGTTGTTAGTCATTGTTGTCACCGCCTTCGCCGCGCTCCCTGTTATCAGCTGACGTTTGGACGGAGGCCTACAAGTAAAAAGTCCTGTTTACACTCAATGCGACTATGCATAACACTAATCCTCGGTTTCTGAAGAACAAATCTGAAGTTAAGTAAACGTGATTCATCATTGTCAGTCCATTACCACAGAATATCTAATAGTACTAACGTACAGAACGGCTACTCACCGCCCCCCGCCAATTTAAGATTCCTTGCCCGCGCCCCGCACGCACCCGCAGTTTGACTGCAAGATTGCAATGGATGTCAATCGCCATTCGCTATACAAGCACGCCATCTCTGAGAAATACTGAGAAGCGCTTGGAACCCAGTCGGCATTACGAGCGGCAAACATCCCTTACCTACACGTGTGTGTGCGTTCGTATACAGACGTAATCTTGTGTATGTAGATGGTGCTAGCATTAGATTGTATTGAGTGTCCAAGGTGTGCCATTACTGTCCTACTGCTGAGCATTGGCCTCTTCTCAGTATGAGAAGGATTCAGGCGTTAAGCCACCACGCTCGCCTGCTGCGGCTTGCAGGACTACACACACAGCATCGAGAACTGTATGGGATACTCTCATGTTTCTACGGGTTTCTTCACGATGTTTTCCTTTACCCTTAAAGCAAGTGATAATCAAATTCCTTGGTCCAAATTTTGGTTAACCTCTCGTCCGTCGGAACGTAGACCTACATAAGACATAATGGAATTTTAATTGTGTCTGGAACTGTGACACTAAGGTTTAATAAAGGTCGATCAAATACCAGGCCCCTCAGAAAGTATTGCGAAAAAAAATTTTTATATATGGGAGACTGGCCAGTTATAATGTTTTTCGAAAATATGATTATTTATAAGTAAAAATAAGTAAGTTCCAATTTCAAAATTTCCCTCCACATTTTTTGCGAGTTAATTCAAAGTATTGTGTCTCACTGAAATATGGATCTGCGCCGGGAACATTTTAGAGCTATGATTTTATACGATTTCAAGTGTCGCCTGAAACCGGATGAATCGTACGATAGACTTCAAATGGCATTCATGGATGAAGGCCCTTCCAAGGCAACCGTGTATCGTTGGTATAACGAATTCAAGCGCGGTCGACCAACTTTGGGGGATGACGAAAGAAGAGGTCGCCCTTTGACGGCTGTTACCGAAGAAAACGTGCTAGCAGTGAAAAATTTAATCCAAGACAATAGGCGAATTACATATCAGGAGATTCAACACATATTGAAGATTGGATCGGGAAGCGTTCACGAGATTCTACACAGCCATCTTCGCGTGAGGAGGATAGTATCACGCTGGGTGCCGCACAACCTCACCGATGCTCAGAAGCAGGCCCGGGTGGAATGGTGCCGTGATATGCTTAACAAATTTGAAGCAGGCTCGTCTCGGCGTGTTTACGACATCGTTACAGGTGATGAGTCCTGGATTTATCAATACGACCCAGAAACCAAGCGCCAGTCGACTGTTTGGGTGTTTCAAAATGAGCCAACGCCTACCAAAGTGAAGCGATCTAGAAGCGGGGGTAAGATTTTGATCGCTAGCTTTTTTAATTTGACTGGCCACTTGGTATCAATTCCCTTACGGGATCAAAGAAGCATTAATGCCGAATGGTATACTACCAAATGTTTGCCAGAAGTTTTCTCTGTTATAAGCAACAAGCGACCAAACACAGGGCTCCGCGGGCTACTGCTCCACCACGACAATGCACCTGCGCACACCGCACTCAAAACGAGGGACTTCCTGGACAGCACGCCAGTCAAACTCCTGGGTCACCCTCCTTACAGCCCTGATCTAGCACCGTGTGACTTCTTTTTATTCCCAAAAATAAAAAATCAGCTCAAAGGGATACAATTTTCGTCGCCGGAAGATGCGCTGGCTGCGTTCGAGCAGGCTGTAAACGAGGTGTCTTCGGCGGACTGGAAAAAGTGTTTTGAAAACTGGTTTAGGCGCATGAATCTTTGTATAGAGGCTGGTGGAAAGTACTTTGAAAAGATTTGATAAAAATATATGTACGTATAGAACAATTTTTTTTAGTTTCGCAAAACTTTCTGAGTGTCCCACGTAGATGAACAACGTTTAACTGTACCTCAGAAACCGGGGCTAACACAAAAGGGACGACACAGGTTTTTGTTAGCAATTCATCTCTCATGTCAGCACCAGCTAACCAAGTGGTTCATGCTGTTGTGAAATTAGCCAGCCAGTTTGGTAGCGAGATTAACTGCCTAGGAAACACCAGACGTACTTAACCCATTCCCTATCCAATGAGCCATATATGGTTCAGGTCGATTATTTAACAATCGTGTCTTCTGTCTGGACGGTGAACGCGTTAAGTATCGTCACTCATGGATGTCCCTTTAAAATATTTACTTCTACAAATTTTCTTTGCAATACATAAGTCTCTCACACCTTTCTATTATTTTCGTAGTTTATTTATTGGTGTTCCGTGAATTTATTTCCGTAAATATCGTTGTCTGGAGTTTATCCGTCGCTTTTTCCCCAGGGGGGATCTTGACTAGACAAACAGGGGCATATGCCTAAAACATGAATACTGTAGCGACATCTATCACGCTACATGGAAACTAACACTGACATAGTAGATGACGTCACAAATACTGAATCACGCAAGCAAAATGTGATACGCAGTTAGCATAAACACAAGCTCCCAACATCAACCGGTGGGCAGTGGCCAGGGTGCTCAATCTTAGAACAAATAATCGGGTACAACAGCTTTTACAACGCTGCAAAAAAACGTAGTACTTCGAATGCTTGTAGATAACAAGATGGTGGTTTTTAATTTAGTAGCATTATATTTGTTACTGTTACGGACTAAAAGTAATAGATGGCAGGTTTTACAAATTTAAGAAACGAGATATTGTAATAGTTTATAAGTATCTATTTCAGAGCCATTTTTGTTATTTTTTGAATAATAAAGTATTCAACTTTTATTGATTTTGACTGGTTGATTATAGTGCTAAAATTCGCAGGAAAGTAATTAGTATTCGTAGCAGTACGATCCTGTGATCTGATTTATAAAAGCAGGACGTCCGTTCGATCCTCACGAAACGTCTCTTTTTGCATTCTTTATTTTTAGATTAGGTGATAGTTTCACACTGAAAGTATCAGATAGCGGTAGTAAGCGGTTACCTGTTTTGTGGTTGAAGATTGGTCTCTATTTCAGTATATTACAATGTACTCTGTGGTAGTGGCCCGCTAGACCCAGACCCAACCAGCGGCTATACTCTTGAAAATAATTCCGATCAATCGGGATTGGGCTAATGACAATTCGTAACTTTAAATGCAAAATTTGCAATAAATTTATTTGCTGCAGAAACAAAAGCAGTAAAGTAAATTTAAATAAATATTTTTGGGACTTTTTTACACAGCACCATCTAGTCCCAAACTAAGCAGAGCTTGTACTATGGGTACTAGACAATGGATATAATACTTATATACTTTTTTTTTTGTAAATACATACTTATAATACATAAGAAACACCCAGACAAACACAAACCTTTAAAAAAAAAAAAGGAAAAAAAAAACTATAATGAATGTTACCTGTTCCTGTCACCGGTGGCAGCCAACCCAGCAGCGGTTCTGTTCCGCTTGCCGGGTGACGTAGCGAGGGAGCGGAACAGCGGCGTGTTCGGAGTTAACGCCTGCTTGCGGGCCGACAGCTTGTTGTGGCGCTCCTGTGTACAACGTACTGTTTAGAACAGACCACAGAAATAGATAGAATGGCCAAGTGGGCAGGGCGCGAGTACCAACACTCTGCACCATAGTGCAGGGCATTTCAAAGCCTTTCTTAATACGCCTTATGACTTGTTTCCGTAAATACTGTAACAAAAACCCGCAAAAATGCCTTATTGTGCTGTTTCTAACAGCAGAAACAAAAGCTGTAAAGTACATTTTTTAAAATTAATGACGTCAATATGGGAGGCGTTTTTTGTTCGAAAGTTGCCACGAATGAATCACAAGTAAAATTGTGATTACAAACATTCTATCTATTTCTGTAGAACACACTATGGTAGATAAATAGAATATACTTTATTGTACACCATAAAAATAGTAGTAAACAGGAACAACGTATAAATTATAGGTACATGGGCGGGCTTATCGCTAAAAGCGATATCTTCCAGACAACCTTTGGATGGATAAAGAAGACGTAAGATCTAGATAATGGGGGCAGTCCGTGGCGTACCACTGCATGTTTATAAACTAAAATAAATAAATAGCACAAAATATATTACACATATAGGTATCATAAATATATATAATAATATTATATAAATAATCTCACAATTTAGAATAGAGATTGGATACATAGGCAATGTCCTATTTAATTACTATCTATTTGGAAAGGTAGTATTCTTTAACTCATTTTTTAAATGAAAATAGTGACTGAGCTCGCTGTATAGACCCAGGTAACTCATTCCACAGACGCACAGCCTGAACTGTAAAAGATTTATCATAAAATTTTGTATAATAATAATAATATATTTCACCAGGTAGTCTCTTCCCATGACAGCTAGGTCACGTGATTTCCCCACAACTACGTCATTGGCTGTGGAGCCAATAGCGGGCTGTTAGCGTGACACTTGTCAGATTGATGTGCAGCCACTATGTTTAAATAAATTACCCGAGCAAAATGCATTTTTTCACTTACTGGCTTCTTTAAAGAAGCACTTTTGAACCAGTAATGTTATAAAGTTTCCTTTAATAACTAATTAGATCATTATGAATAATAATCTCCTTAATTATTGAAGATGTCAATCAATGGCAACACTGATTGTGACGTAGCTTCGGGCCATCGCGGGAAGAGAATACCTGGTGAAACATAACCATGGAAATTAACATGTTATAATAAGATGTTTCACCAGGTATTCTCTTCCCGCAATGACAGCGCGATGCCTCCAAGCTACGTCACGATCAGTGCTGCCATTGATTGATATCTTCAATACGTGGGACACTCAGAAAGTTTTGCGAAACTAAAAAAAATTGTTCTATACGTACATATATTTTTATCAAATCTTTTCAAAGTACTTTCCACCAGCCTCTATACAAAGATTCATGCGCCTAAACCAGTTTTCAAAACACTTTTTCCAGTCCGCCGCAGACACCTCGTTTACAGCCTGCTCGAACGCAGCCAGCGCATCTTCCGGCGACGAAAATTGTATCCCTTTGAGCTGATTTTTTATTTTTGGGAATAAAAAGAAGTCACACGGTGCTAGATCAGGGCTGTAAGGAGGGTGACCCAGGAGTTTGACTGGCGTGCTGTCCAGGAAGTCCCTCGTTTTGAGTGCGGTGTGCGCAGGTGCATTGTCGTGGTGGAGCAGTAGCCCGCGGAGCCCTGTGTTTGGTCGCTTGTTGCTTATAACAGAGAAAACTTCTGGCAAACATTTGGTAGTATACCATTCGGCATTAATGCTTCTTTGATCCCGTAAGGGAATTGATACCAAGTGGCCAGTCAAATTAAAAAAGCTAGCGATCAAAATCTTACCCCCGCTTCTAGATCGCTTCACTTTGGTAGGCGTTGGCTCATTTTGAAACACCCAAACAGTCGACTGGCGCTTGGTTTCTGGGTCGTATTGATAAATCCAGGACTCATCACCTGTAACGATGTCGTAAACACGCCGAGACGAGCCTGCTTCAAATTTGTTAAGCATATCACGACACCATTCCACCCGGGCCTGCTTCTGAGCATCGGTGAGGTTGTGCGGCACCCAGCGTGATACTATCCTCCTCACGCGAAGATGGCTGTGTAGAATCTCGTGAACGCTTCCCGATCCAATCTTCAATATGTGTTGAATCTCCTGATATGTAATTCGCCTATTGTCTTGGATTAAATTTTTCACTGCTAGCACGTTTTCTTCGGTAACAGCCGTCAAAGGGCGACCGCTTCTTTCGTCATCCCCCAAAGTTGGTCGACCGCGCTTGAATTCGTTATACCAACGATACACGGTTGCCTTGGAAGGGCCTTCATCCATGAATGCCATTTGAAGTCTATCGTACGATTCATCCGGTTTCAGGCGACACTTGAAATCGTATAAAATCATAGCTCTAAAATGTTCCCGGCGCAGATCCATATTTCAGTGAGACACAATACTTTGAATTAACTCGCAAAAAATGTGGAGGGAAATTTTGAAATTGGAACTTACTTATTTTTACTTATAAATAATCATATTTTCGAAAAACATTATAACTGGCCAGTCTCCCATATATAAAAACTTTTTTTCGCAATACTTTCTGAGGGGCCTGGTATACTTAAGGAGATTTTTGTTCATAATGAATATAAAATAAATTCCTAACTAACCTATTTGTTATCTCGTGTTTTTCATCTAATTAGTTAATAAAGGAAACTATATTAAATTACTAGTTGAAAAGTGATTCTTTATAGAAGAAACTAAATGAAAAAATGCATTTTGCTCGGGTAATTTATTTTCACAAAGTGGCAGCACATCAAACTGTCAAGTGTCACGCTAACAGCCCGCTATTGGCTCCACGGCCGATGACGTAGTACGGAGGCAATCACGTGACCTAGCTGTCACGGGAAGAGACTACCTGGTGTTATTATACCATGGAAATTACAACGTTCAGTCAGCGTAAAAAATATCGAGATGCACAGACTGTTCAATATGATCTGAACAACTAACAAAATTAAACCATAATCTCAATTACACAAGGGTTGTTTCAGAATGAGCACAGCAAACACCAACTGTCTTTCAGACAAGAATTTTATCCCACTGAGATAAAGTCTAATTTTCATAGTTTTCCAAATAATAAAGCAAGATAGATAGTTTTTCGATTCCACACCTTCGTGTCACCTTGCCTCGCATAAACCTCGACGAACGTTAGCATGATCGTTTCTTTTTAATATTTTCGTAATGTGACTGTGTTAAGTTGAATCCACTGAAATAGAATTCGAATTTCAAATGCTACATTCACATTACAACGGGGTGAATTTTTTTAATAGAGCTGGCACAAATCCGGATCTTATCAGGTATAGAGAAAAATCGTCAAAGGTAAAGGTAAGGTAAGGTCTAGCAGTAAGCTAGATTTTGGAGGAAACAAAAGTCCTATTTTAAAGACTCATCCTGTTGACTTTTACTTTGTATTACTTTTCAGCCCGCATCAAATAAGGCAAGGTTTGATTATAAAATTTTGCTTACCGCTTTCCTGGTTTCCCAATCATCTTCCATAAGCTGAAGTAGAGGCTTGCCATCGATAGTAAAGGTGTTTCCAGTCTTAGCTTCATATTCAGATACCAGTGTACGGATTTGTGCTTCAATCTTGGGTAGCTGTAAAGTAAACCTTAGGTTAACATCTATAGCACATGTAATGCAACGGTTTTTGCTCCATACTGAACTGAGATACTTAATCGTTTTATAAGTGTGATATACATTATTCGTAATAATTTCTGAAGTTTTCGCGATCACCACACATTATAACAAAACAAGTTTAACCAGATTACATCGCGTATATGATTTAAATTGGTTTTCCTGACGTTTCGAAAGCTTTGCAGCGTTCGTGGTCGCAGGAAGACTAGCGGTCAAAATTAATATCCAATCTATCCACGATTTGCCCTACTACAGATAGGAATTTGACATAAGCTCCATACAAAATACGTCAAATTTCTATCTCTAGTAGAGTATATAGTGGATAGATTGGATATAAATTTTGGTCGTAAGATGAAAAGCGTCTTTAAAAATATTAAAAAAAACACCGTACAATCTTTAATTGATTAAAATCGTTTTGATGCACGCAGTTTCACTCACAGTATTATTATATTATAGTTAAAGTATTCTTTACTCTATAATAATTTGGTACAAAATAAATGTAAGTAGTAAGTCTTCATTTATAAATCACTAGCGACCCGCCCCGGCTTCGCACGGGTAGCACTGATCATCCTTAACTTCTTATATAATGCCTCTTTTTATTGATGAAAACCGTATGAAAATCCGTATAGTAGCTTCTGAGATTAGCCCGACCGAACAAACACGAAATCTTCGCGGCGGCGACTTTAATTTAAAACATGTAGTGATTTTGGACAGTGGACCGTACTCTCGCACTTGAAAGCGGCCAAAAGATGCAGTTTGATTTGTCATGTTTTTGTTTTGCCGTCAGCAGAGTCCTTCGTCTGATAACATTATTATTATTATTAGCGAGAGTACGGTCCACTGTCCAAAATCACTACATGTTTTAAATTAAAGTCGCCGACGCGAAGATTTCGTGTTTGTTCGGTCGGGCTAATCTCAGAAGCTACTATACATAGGCATACATATATACTATATATATACTATATATATAGGCATGTGCCTATTACAGTATTGTAGTACTAATCAATATTTATGAACGATCTGAAATTAGTGCTGCCCAGCGCCCCGCATACCGATTAACACCCACGCACTCTGAATTTCGGTACTGCGCAGGCATACGCCGGGTGTTCAGAGCAATTATAAAGATTGGTGAGTACCCTGGCTATGTATGCTACTTACATTACTGGCGATGGCCTTCCTCTCCTTCTCCTCGCGCAGAAGCTGCCCGCCTCGGTTATGATAACGTCCCGGCTCCGTAGATCGAGCCTCAAGCTCCGTCATCTTCAGCCAAAGATTCTTGCGTGTCAACACCAGCTCGAATATGTGCCTAGAATTATATCTAAAGATTAATACTATCACAATAACGTTTATCGGAATTTTTAACAACCTTCTATTGAGAAAAGAGAACATTACACCATGAATTTGAGTTAAAAAAACCTGTAATAGCAGTTGTAAGAAAGATAATTAAATAAATCGTTAATAATGATTACTTAATTTTAGTGAAGACGAACAGTCAGCATAGCCATAACCAAGTCAGTTCTAACACATTACGCGGAAATAACTGCCCCTGTGAAACCAGCAACAGGTGGCTGCGCAGTAGTCAATTTTGCATCCAAATTAGTAGTGTACATGCGCGGTAATGGCGGCAAGACTGATAGTTGTCCGACTCTGGTAGTTCCTCTGAGCGGCAAGATAGCGGGTACTGCATAGTGCATGTTCTCGTTGTCTCAGTCCTTTGTTAATGTTCAATGCATCATTATGTCCTGCTGACTCCTGCTCAAACTTTTTACGATACTATACATTACGCGTAATATAGCTGTTCCGCTCTGATAGCAGGCTTTGCGAAGGGCCGCGCAGGTACAGTAGCGTAATAAGTGTGAGCAGGCAGGCAGGCAGCATTCAGCAGGCAGCATTCAGCAGGCAGCATAAGGATGCATCGAACATTAACGAACGACTGAGACAGAGAGAACATGCGGTCCCTCGCCATCTTGCCACTCGGATGAACAGCCTATCAGTCTTGCCGCCATTACCGCGCATGCGCGCTACTGATTTGGTTGCAAAATTTACTACTGCGCAGCCACCTGTTTCTCACTTAACGGCGGCGCAGTTATATTACGCGTACTGTACCTGCGCGGCCCTTCACAAAGTCTGGTTTCAGAGGGGAACAGTTATATTACACTTAGTGTAGCTAGATATAAAAACTGACTGTCGTGAAAAATTGGGTGTTTATTTAAAAGATGAATCAGTACTTGGTTGAATTTCATGTATAGTAAGTGTAGATATTGATGCTGTATACTAACTTATGATCATTGTAATAATTGGTGATCTTCTCCAGATACAACTCGTGCAAGGTCAGCGTGTCCTCAGTGAAGATATCTTGAAAGTAATGCACAAACTCTTCACGTTCGCGAATGGAGTACATCACGCTATCCCACATCAGCTTTATCTTTGTGCGGACATTCGCAACAAACACCTGGGTTAAGGAAAAATGTCTTATGAATTTAATGTTTTTTTTTCTCCCACTTGCTCTGAAATTAGTTCTAAATTTAAAAAAAAACATATCAATCCGCACTTTTCCGTACGCAACGAAATAACACGCCAGCAATTTCCAACACGACAATAATATAAATAAATGGACAGTTTTTTTCATTATACTAGCGAGGTTTTTAAGTACACACATAAATTAGGTGTTTTTAGGTACAAAATATTTATTATTTCAAAGGCTGAACGCGCATTTTCTTTGAGTCCAAAAGTTGGAAAATATAACAAGATCCACGAGCGGACGAATTTGTGCGAATGAAAATTAGATACGGTTGAATTCGTTTGTGTATTGTGTCCTCGCAAACGAGAGAAAACTACAAGTCTCGGCCGAAATAGCAATTAACGACCTCGATTAGTTAAAAATGACTCGGCTCGCGCCTCGTCCTTTTATTTTTATCGTATACCGTGTAGACCGTACTACGCCCATCCATGACTATGCTATCGCGATTATTAAGGTCAGGAGTTCCCAACCTTTTACTATACGCGCCTGCTCTGTCTCCTAAAATCAATCAATCACTACGCCCCCCTCTTGCCTGTTAGGGTAAAAATACTGGGACCCAATGACTTGAGCCGCGTAAGTATGCTGATTCGCATCAAGTAACTTGATTTGGTTACATACTGGTCACCGCTATCTCAGGGTTGTTGACATTAAGACGTTGTTTTCTAATTGACCAAGAACATAAATTATAATTAATATACAGTTTGATTTTGGTATTTTTTACAAATATAAATGATAGTGTATTCAACAATTAAAATACATGACATCTAGATAGCGCTACTGATGTATATCAATACTTGTTCGCGTGAAAGTAAACCGATTAAATATTCAGTCAAGCAAACCACTAGTTGGATTACGATTTTACATAATACTTTATTACAATATTAATCGCAGATAGATCTAAAATGGGCATGATCTATAAAATATGGAACTGGATCGACGCATGAGTAAGAGCCTGGTTAATTATTAAGTATTAAGTACTGTCATCATTTAGTGTTGAAAGAAACAAGCCATAGAAGTGTAGTGTTGTAACGTTTCCTGTGTGTCGACCACTTTTTGTATGCAACTGCTGGATCAATATTTAACATTCCTATCATAATATCTCCACTATCTTAGATCAGCAAAAACGTATCTCGTATCAATCTAGATCGTTAATACGGAAATAGTTAAGAAATCCATTTATTTTCTCCGAGAAACATTAATTTGACGCGTGATCTCGGCCATGAGAGCTCTCCACATCTCGCGAGTGTTATAAAAAAATATCAAATATATTTGAAATTGTGAGCTGGCTTTTGTGGCAATAATCCTATTTATGGATGGGAAATGTTTCCATAGATTTATTAACATTACAAGACTCGACGGTATTGGTGGGCCGGATAAATACTCAAAATGGATAAATACTCAAGTTTTCATTTTTACTCGAGGTTTTATACAGATAAATGCCCATTACTACTTCTTCTTCTTCTTCTTTCGTGTCAATGGTTCACACTTTTTTTATATAATATTTAGCCACTTCTATGGCGGTGGTCGTGGCTTCATTTAGGTCGGCTCTTGTACAGTTGACAGGGCACAAGGGACAAGTAAGCAAATGGGCCATGGACTGAATGGGGGACAATCACATTCAGTTTTACATTACTACTAAGGGGGTCTTATTCCATTAAGGCAGTGGAAAGCGTCTAAAGGATGAATAGCAGCATTCAGTGTTACTCTAATGACATTATAGTACATTCACATACCCACCTGTCTTCTAAGCATGAATGCAATGTCAATAACTACGAAGAGAAAACATCAGAACAGATTTAAATTTATATAGGCTGATGCTAGTATAAACCAATAGTAGACTTATTACAAATTTTTTGACCATATTTAGACCCTTGTTTGAGCCCAGTCTAACGTCATGCTCCTTACGTGAAAAGGATATTTAAGCCCGGCTTAGGCCAAACCATCGACCATACAGCCGAATAGACGCCTTTTATTAAATACTAGCTTTTACCCGCGGCTCCGCTCGCGTTAAATTCTGCTAACCCACGTCAGTCCAGTCCAGTCCAGTCCACTGTCCCACTGTCCCGCTGTCCACTGTACCACTGTCTCACTGCCCCACTGTCCCACTGTCCCTCTGCACCACGGCCTACTGTCCCACTGCCCCACTGCACCACTGCCCCACTGCCCCACTGCCCCACTTCCCCAATGTCCCACTGTCCCACTGCCGCAACTGTACCACTGCCCCATTGCCCCACTGTCCCAACTGCCCCACTGTCCAACTGCCCCACTGCCCCACTGCCCCACGGTCTTACAGCCCCACAGCCCCACTGCTCCACTGCCCCACGGTCTCACTGCCCCAACTGTCCCACTGCCCCAACTGCCCCACTGTCCCACTGCCCCACGGCCCTGCCCACTGCCCCACGGCCCTGCCCACTGCCCCACTGTCCCAATGCCACACTGACCCACTGCCCCACTGCTCCACTGCAACACGGTCTCACTGCCCCAACTGTCCCACTGCCCCGTTTCCCCAACTGCCCCACAGCCCCAACTGCCCCACAGCCCCAACTGCCCCACTGTCCAACTGCCCCACTGTCCTACTGTCCCACTGCCCCACTGTCCCATTGACCCACTGCCCCACCGTCCCACTGCCCCACCGTCGCACCGTCCCGCCGTCCCACTGTCCCACCGTCCCACGCTCCAACTGTCCCACGGCCCCACTGTCCCTCTGCCCCACTGCCCCACTGTCTCACTATCTCACTATATCACTATCGTCCCGTCCCATGTCCCATGTCCTGTCCCATATCCCATCCTATGTCCAGTCCTATGTCTCGTCCCATGTGCCGTCCCACTGCCCTGTCCCATGTCCCGTCCCACTATCCTGTTCCATGTCCCGTCTCATGTCCCGTCCCATTTCCCGTCCCATGTTCCGTCCCCTGTCCCGTCCCCTGTCCCGTCCCCAGTCCCGTCCCCTGTCCCGTCCCCAGTCCCATCCCCTGTCCACTCCACTCCATCGTACATTACTATCCGCTCGTGCAAATACATAGAAGCTTCGATCTGTCGGGTGAGTACGCAACCCACGAATTAATTTTTTTCTTTTTTTCATTCTTTCTTTCTTTCTCAAAACCTATACCAGTTTTTAAGTCAGATTATCAGCTTTCAAACAAAAAAAAAAACATCAAAATCGGTCCAGTAGTTTTAGCGTGATGCTGGAACAAACAAACAGACGCTAGACGTTTACAATTTTATAATAGTTAAGATAACGCTTACAATAAATTCTGTCAACTAGCTGAGGCGAGGCACTGCCGTACTGCAATCCGACTGGACTTACCAAGGCGGCTATTGGCTAACCACTTGTGCGGAATTTTTGACGGCTAATATTAGTGGTGAAAACTGATTTGAAGTTTTCAAGTGGCGAATAGTGGCGATCTACATCAGACCTTACTATAATAGCGGCACGCTATGATGGCGTTTTTGTCGTTTTCCTGCTCATGAAGATTTGTAAATATTGACAGCTACGTATTAATTAACAATTGTCCTACTTTATTGTCAGTACTGATGCACTGCTACAGCAACATAATTTTTCGAATTTCGAATCTATTACCTATTCAAATTCTATTTATTTTTACTGTTTCTACTGTTTTTGGACGGAAACTGAATATAGTAATATGGATGAATCTAAATAAGAAATATGAAGTATTTCATGTGTTTTATTAAAACATTTTTTATGTAGATACTACTACCTACCTACCTACCTGCTCACAAAGACTTATAAATACGACTCGCACTTGACTATATTTTTAGATAATAATTTGAAATGTATCACAACACTATTGGAAAATGTCAAAAACGCCATCATAGCGTGCCGCGGGTATACACTGATGTGTTGATAAATATCGGTCACCTGTTATGAGGCATCTATTGGGTGTATGGTCGATGGGCTAAACCTAGTATAGTAGTATAGTATAACGGGCTGGTTTCCGCAACTCCACGTCCGAGCGTGTATTTTGCGTACGGTGGGCTAAACCTATTGCCAAACCCAATTTTTATTAAATATAGTATTAGTCATACCTGAATCTTCTGCCTCTTAATGTGATCACAGCGCTTGATCTCATCCTTGATAGCGGCTTCGGTTTGCGGGTGACACCCAGGATGAGCGTGCAGGAAGTTCTCGCGGTAGATCTGGTCTTCTTCCAAACATTCCCACAACTTTGTCAGGCGTTCACGAAGCTCTAATACCTAGGGGAACAAATTCATTTATATTTAACACAATATCACTTTAAATTGGATATACAGACATACAAATGTGTCCGACTGACTTTTATGATATTTTTTTAGAATAGGATGGCGAGACAAGCTGAAGGCCCATCTGATGTTAAGCGGTTATCTTTGCCTATAACAACTGCAATACCACCTAGGCTGTTGCCTAAATGGTACCGCAAGTCGGTTCGTCAAACTGAGACATGAAGATGGAAAGTCTCATGTGATTGTAATTTCACCGGCACCCATACTCTTCAGACTGAAACACAGCAACGCAAGCATCACTATTTGGCGGAGAAGTAGGTACGGTGGTAGTACTTCCCCGGACAAGCTCTTTCACAAAGGAGCTTTACTACTATTGATATGTATTCAAATATTACAAATCACATCGGTGGCCTGAGTGACCTATTAACATAAAACCATTGTGTGCATCTCTATTCTGACATGGTATTTAAAGTCTTTTTGGTATTTTTAATCACTGTAAATGTGAGCATAATGTGGATACATACTTAACGGCATAGTGTCAGATCAATGTGTTCCCTCCTATTAGTGTCGAGCCTAAACATAATCCTACTATCCTACTAATATTATAAATATTTATAAACGTGAAAGTTTGTGAAGATGTATGGATGTTTTTTACTCATTCACGCAAAAACTACTGTATGGATTTTAATGAAATTTGGCATACAGATAGAACATAACCCGGATTAACATATAAGCTACTTTTTATCCCGGCAAGATGAACAGTTCCTGAGGGATGCGCGATAAACGACATTCACGCGGGCGAAGTCGCGGGCATAGGCTAGTATCATTATAAATTAGTTTAATTCAGTGAATTTGTCTCACTTATTAACCAACATTGTTGTCACACTATTCTTTCCAATTGTAGGTACCATTTATTACTTGAAACGAGTATATTCATGGAGTTTCTTGCCGGCTCTCCATAGCACCAACTTTTTAGAACCATGCAGCTAGATTCTCAACGTTTTAAAAGTGCATGTAAATTCTTAGTTAAAATAAAAACTTAATTTGAAATTGAGCATGAAACCCTATACAACACTAGTTTTTAATCACCAGAAAAAAATCAAGGGTAGTCTCTGCTCATCATTACGAACAACTTTTATTATGGGACCAACCCTGAAATCGCGAACTAAATATCAGCTGATCCCTACATTTTGTCGATTTGTGTGAACACATAGTAGTGGTATATAAACTGAACTACGTATGTACAATTACGAAACTGCTATTGATTTGCAGAAATTATGAAATAGGCCAGTTGGAGCGCGTTTTGGTGGCTTCGCATTGGCTCGCGTAAAGTCACGCCCACGTGCTGCATTGCCCGAGCCAATAAGAGCGCTTTATGTCTAATCGAAAATTGACGGAATTTTTAAACGAAAATTGATGTGAAATTACGGGTCTTTATGATTTAATGCTTGATGCATAAAATGTATGCAAAAGCAAACTTACTCTATTGTTAGTTTGTTCAAACTTCTCCTGCAAGTCTTGCTGAAGCTTGGCAAGCCGGTCCATATTGAGATCCGTCACTTTGAAGTCCACAGACAGGGAAGAGGTCACAATGTGTTCGAACTTGTTCTGTGGCTTGATCCTTAGTTTGTCTAAAATAAATTGAAATTAAACAATTTACAGTATTTTTTTACTACAGATTCAGATTCATTTACAGCCAAAATTAATATCCAATCTATTCATGATTTGCCCTACTGAAGATAGAAATTTGACATAAGCTCCATACAAAATACGTCAAATTTCTATCTCTAGTAGGGCAAATCGTGGATAGATAGGATATTAATTTTGGCTGTTATTATTTACAGTCGACCAGCGATCTACAATTTTTTTGTGAATATGATTCCTAGGAAATTAACAAAAATAAATAATAATAAAATTGTTCATAATGTTTAAAAATGTTGAATAAATTATTTAGTACAGGCAGTGCCAAAATCGGGGTGAACAAACAAAAAAAGCTAAAGTAATAGTTATTCTTTGATGAATAAGCTGTTAATTAATAAGAAGCTATTAGGTTGTTTCATTGCACACAAAATACTATTGGACCAAATTCTAAATTCTGTTGTAAGTAAAATGTGTCACCAACACACCAACTCACCATTCAAGATGATAATGACATACAAATTGTGTCATTCGTAGACACCTTACAATGCATGCCTTCTATGGGCATGCCTTTTAATGTTAACACGGCATGCCAGTAGCTGATATCTGCAAGCTAGAAGCAAGTGTGTTCCTCACCCATAATATCCTTGATCTCCATTTGAATATTCAAGAATATCTCGGCTCTCTTATCTCTTTCTGCTTGCAGCATCTTGAGGTGTTCCTTCAGCTTGTCTAGTTCTTCCTCAGCAGGAAGAGGACCTTCGGGAAACTGGTGGGTGGCGACACCGAGCTTGTCAGCAAGGTCCTTCTGCCATTCAAGGAGCCTCTCCATCTTCATGCGACGCTGTTCCATTTGCTCTCTGTATCTGTTAGTTAAATAAGGAGTTTCCAGGAATTATTATTTGTGAAGTTTTTAATTAAAGCATACACTAACATAACACATAACTTAACATCACGCCTGTATTTCCCCGAAGGGGTAGGCAGAGGTGTATAGTACACCCACATTTCGCCAGTTATGTTATAGTCCCATGTAATAGGGGGCGAGCCTATTGCCATTGACCGGGCACAAATTCCAAACTCCGGGCTGCTACTGAGAATTGAAAGCATACACTAAACATAGCCATAACGAATAATACCAATAGCATAGTTTTTCCAGGTCTGGCTGTTTGTGCATATATGATCTAAAAGCATATGTATGTAAGAAGAATTAGTAAACCTAAGTTTTTACCAAAGTTTATCTAGAAACAGGTTCCTGATACAGAGTGCCTAACGACGCCCAAGTCCCAGGCGTTTTAAAATTGTTTACTAGACAGAGACAGCACTACTACCATCTGACGTCATAGCGCATTAACGCCATCGCAAAGATATTCCACTCAGTACACAGTACAATGTCCGTTTCGCGCGACAAGGACAGGAAATGATCCCTCCAAATACTTAAAAAGCGTTTATCTCTTTCATTTTGACATTAATTTTGTTTACTTTTTAACAAATCTTGTTATTTTTATTCTTTCTTGAAAATTTTTTTTTTTTTAATTTTGTGTAAATGTCAATGGCGGTCTTATTGCTAAAAGCAATTTCGTATAGACAACCATTGGTATATCAATGAGTGTTAATTTATTTGCCTTTTTAAAAACTATACCCCACTAGGATTTATATTGTGTTGTGGGTGATTTACACACGCACAAACACCCCAACCCAAAACAACTACACATAGGTGATACACATATTTGTTCCGTGTGGGAACCGAACCCTCAACATACTGCAGCACAGCAGCCAAGTACTCAACCAAAACAAAAACATAACATCACGCCTGTATTTCCCCCAAGGGTATGCAGAGGTGTAATAGTACACCCACATTTCGCCAGTTATGTTATAGTCCCATGTAATAGGGGGCGAGCCTATAACACTATAGCACTCGACCACACATCCAAAATTTCGAATTTAACCCTAAGTTAAGCGAAACATCAAAACAATCCTAAGAAAACACAATAAGATATTTCATAACACGCAATTACAGTTCTCATGACAATATGTTATACTGCTGTTAGTATTAGGTAATCTGTTTAGGAAGATGCACTAAACATGTGACCTGAGATTCTTTCTCATCTAATTAGTCTTAACAAAATTGACTTATCACCTTAAGGGGAATGTAGCAGCAAGTGGCGCCCACATCAGTAAAAAAAATATTACTCGCTGAATACATAATTTATCGAAAAGTCATTTTAAACAATTGAAGTACAGGTACCTACTGTTGTTTAATCAGAAACTATTAACTTTGTAAAATACAGTTTGCTGTAGTTGTAGTTAGAAAAACATAACCCTCCTTCTGGCACAGTCGGGTAAAAAATGCCAAAAGTAGCATTTTTTCTATCTGCGACTACAGCGAAGGATAATTTACAGAGTTAATAGTTTCTGATTAAACTACAGTACCTGTACTTCAATCGTAAAAACCAATTTTCGATCAATTATGTATTCAAAGAGTAATATTTTTGTACAGATGGGGGCACCACTTGGCTGCTCCATTCCCCTTAAGATAACTGTCTGTGATGAAAACTGTGAGAGAATAATATACGTAAATAACATAATTAGCTACTGTGAAAATACGAATATAATTGTTAATCTTAAAACTGGCCTTTATGTTGTTAAAAATAATTGTTTTGAATCTTAGTTTAGATGTAAAAGATAAGCAATGAATCTTTTTTTTTTTAGGCTTCAGTACACTCTGGGTGACTATACCAGCCTCATAGGGTCAATCATATTATAGTATGATTGATAGCATGCAGGCTGCAGTTACAATCAGCATGGAACCAATCACACCATACTAGCACCTACTCACATCTATCATTATCACCCATTAATACCATCATCATTCACTCCATCACACTCTTTGACTCCTTTCTTTCAAACACAATTTCAAAAATTTGATAAATACTCTTGCACTCTTCAGAACAAGGCTGGCTCAGTAGTATGTTAATTTCGCCATTATGGAAGTTTATGTTTGGCAACAAACTCATTCGCAGGCCACAATACTGATCACATTCCCTCATCACATGAATTATATCCTCTGTCTCATGACATATGTCACATAGTTGGGGTGATTTCACGCCCATAAGACAGTAAAACTTGTTCAATGGAACATGACCAGACCGCAACCTCAGTGCCAATACCAAAGTCTCCCTGGAGAGGTTGGCACAATCAAACCAGGGCACTGAACCAGGCACACAAATTGGAAATGTTATTCACTTTATTGTTTTTAACTAAAAGGAAATGTTAGAAAACTTGTGAACAGTAGTGGATGCTCTTGGGCCAATAATAATGTTTATGAAACTCTTCTTACATCAATCAACTCAGCCTATCGCAGTCCACCGCTAGACATAGGCCTCTCCCAAGTTGCGCCACAACACTCGGTCCTCTGCCTTCCGCATCCATTCCCCCCAGCCACGTTCTTTAGGTCGTCGGTCCACCTGGCAGGGGGACGCCCTACGCTGCGTTTGCCGATTCGCGGTCTCCACTCAAGGACTCGTCTGCTCCAGCGGCCATCGGTCCTTCGACAGACATGGCCAGCCCACTGCCACTTCAGCTTACTGATCCTACAAGCTATGTCGGTCACTCCGGTTCTTCTCCGGATAATCTCGTTACGGATTTTATCCTTCAAAGAAACTCCAAGCATAGCTGGCTCCATAGCTCGCTGAGTGACTTTGAACTTGTGGACTAGCCCAACTTTCAGTGTCCACGTCTCGGCACCGTAAGTCATGACTTCTTACATAATAATATTGGAAATAAACTTATCTACTTACTAAAAACATTATAAATTGTGAAAAAAATAATTGCTTATGAGCAGGATTCAAACCTGCGAAACCTGGTTCAGCACACCAGTGCTTTAGCCACTAAGCTACCGTGAACAGTAAATGCGTAAATGTGTTAAAAATAATTAAGAAATAGCAACATTACCCAGTAATCTGTTCTTCAAGTTCTTTCTTGTATTCAGCAAGCATCATTTCTTCCTTGAAGTCAAGTATTGTGATGTCAACAGACAGATTGCGGCTCAATGATTCAGTTTCTATCTTCAATTCTGTGAAAGTATTCATCATTGTTGATCAAATGATCACATACTAATTATTTACCCAAATATCTTATATGTTCATGATCACATTCTATAATAGTACTAGCGGACCCGGCAGACGTCGTCCTGCCCGGAAAAGCAGCGCCACATATAATTAAAATCGTCCCTGCCATTTAGGAGAAGATCAGTGACATACAGACAGAAGGGCCACCTACCGGATCCAATTGTGTTTTCACACCATCCAGGAAACCATTGAAATATTCACAAAAAAATTCATCCAAATCGGTTCAGCTGTTTAGGAGGAGTTAGGCGACAATCAGATGTACAGAAGAAATAAATATTCGCGGCCTCACTCGCGTTAAATTCTGCTAACCCACGTGACGGATCCTGTTAATTCAGTCCAGTCCAGTCCAGTTCCATCCATCCATCCATCCATCCTTTTATTCGGACCGTCCAGTCCAGTCCAGTCCAGTCACTATCCCACTATCTCACCCCATGTCCAGTCCCGTCCCATGTCCTGTCCCGTCCCATGTTAAATGTCCCATCCCGTCCCATGTCCAATGTCCCGTCTCATGTACCATGTCCCGTCCCGGCCCATGTCCCTTCTCAAGTCCCGTCTCGTCCCATGTCCCGTCCCCCATGTCACATGTCCCGTCCCGTCCCGTCTCATGTCCCATGTCCCGTCCCGGCCCATGTCCCTTCCCATGTCCCGTCCCGTCCCATGTCCCGTCCCGTCCCATGTCCCGTCCCCCATGTCACATGTCCCGTCCCCCATGTCACATGTCCCGTCCCCCATGTCACATGTCCCGTCCCCCATGTCACATGTCCCGTCCCGTCCCGTCCCATGTCCCATCCCCCATGTCACATGTCCCGTCCCCCATGTCACATGTCCCGTCCCGTCCCGTCCCATATCCCGTCCCCCATGTCACATGTCCTGTCCCGTCCGTCCCATGTCCCGTCCCATGTTATCAATTGTTCAGCAAATCAAATTTGGTGACACAACGACTGCAGCGCCACCTACCGGGTAAATAAATAAATGTAGCTTATATGACACATAACATCACGCCTGTATTTCCCCGAAGGGGTAGGCAGAGGTGTATAGTACACCCACATTTCGCCAGTTATGTTATAGTCCCATGTAATAGGGGGCGAGCCTATTGCCATTGACCGGGCACAAATCCAGACTCCGGGCTGCTACTGAGAATTTCCTAATGAAAAAACCCAATAACACTTTGCCCGACCCGGGAATCGAACCCAGGACCTCACGCTCAGCGGTCGCGCTTGCAACCACTAGACCAACGAGGCAGTCGACACGTATATATATGACACGTTCGTAGATTTACCATAGCAGCGCCATCTATTCATTACTTACTCAACCCAGTCGAAAGGTATCGACATCTGTTAGAATCATTTGGAGTTAACAGATAATTGTGACTGTCAAATAATAACAGACAAATAATTAGCAATAAATTAAAATTGCGACTATAATTTGAGATTTAAACTATCCTATCTCTCAAGTTGGATCGAACTCCACATGGTGTGCGAATTTTATTATAATCGGTTAAGTGGTTTAGGAGTCCATTGAGGACAAACATTGTGACATGAGATTTATATATATTAAGATTTCACAATGTACATCTTAGGAAGTAGAAGCAGCAAGAAAGCAGTGATAGCCTAGTGGTTGAACGCTTGCCTTCCATGCAGGAGGGTGTGAGTTCGATCCCGGCCCGCACCTCTGACTTTTAAAATTCATGTGCGGATTTATATTCGATTATCACTTGATTTAACGGTGAAGGAAAACATCGTGAGGAAACCTGCACACCAGAGAGTGCTCCATACAGTTCTCAATGGTGTGTGTAGTCCGCCAACCCGCAATAGGCCAGAATGGTGGACTAAGGCCTTAGCCTTCTCGTACTGAGAAGAGTCCCGTGCCCAGCAGTGGGACAGTTATGGGCTGGTTATGTATTTTAGGAAAGAAATTTAGAAATTATGTACCCTGTTTGCAACATCTAGACATACAATCTAAATTATAATGGTAGCCTAGAAGGCTGCACCCATGTTGTGGAACAATTTTTTTGTTGCCCTGAGTGTGGAACATAATAATTTTCATCATGATCAAGAGTGAAAGCTTTTACGAAATAATATCACACAAGTACGGTCGACCTCACGTCCTTGGTAACACTTGACATAAGCAGAATATTTAGGGCGGTTTTCGAATTGAAGTGTTACCACTGTCATGCAGTCAACTGTACAATGAAAATACTGCTCCCATACATGTTTATATCAGCATAACTTACTGTCAACTTCTGCCTGCATGGTTTTGAGCTTCTGCTGTGTCTCAGAAATGACATCTCTGTGCAGTTCCTTCTCAATCTGTCCCAGTTTAATGATGTTGTACACTTTGGTGTCATAATCAACACCCAGGTGTGACCAGTTGATCCAGAGCTCTTCCATCATGGACCGGATGTTCTGGGATATGTCCATGGTGACCTCATTGCTGTAGGTAACATAAATGTTTAATGACTTAGTGTTTTTTTAACATGAAATGTTGAAGATTTTTTTTATATTTGGTTAGGAACACTACTTAGGTATAGCAGCTGCACTACTAAAAAAATCAATGAATTTTTTTTTTTTTTCCACAAGGTTTGGGATGCGGTAGGATACCTGATGGATTTGTTCCAGAAATCATTTTCCTCTGTCTTCTCTTCATCTTCTGATCGGCTGTCAAGCACATACTGACAGTACATGATACAGTTTGTTAGCACTATCATTATTATTGAAGCAACACCACAGGACTGCAGATTTCAAGAACATCCGGATGCATGTCAATATTTTAGTGATACAGTCAATAATAAATAAATAAATAAATACATACTTTTGGGACATTTTACACTACACCATCTATACCATAAATACTTCTTTGATACAGGTTTGCAATATTGCATATCACATGATAATATTGATAGTGTAACATGTGGCCCCAAAGAAGCAAAAGACAACATGATTATAGGCTTTTAATCCTATTCATTACAATACTTCTTTGAACAAACACAACTAGATAACAATTTGATAAATACAATAGAATCACAGAGGAACTTAATAGCTATGTTGATGGGATTCTCGCCACAGGGTGTCTTTGGTTAGCACGTGTGTCTAGAACCATTCTCTGTTTTTGAGTAATTTTGAGTGATATTGTGACTTTTGTGACTTGTTTTTGTGTTTGTCTTGTGTCTTGTCCAACTATCTGTTAGCAGGTTTGTATCGTTTGCTTTATATCTCCTGTTTTAATCAAGCATCATGGATAAAAACAAACCTCCCGACCCTCCGGATATTCCTACAATCCCCACTTCCAATTTCACCTCTTTAGATTTAAGCCCCAGTTCCCCAAATCCATTAAGCCAATTTGCTGATGTGGTATGCTCTTATAGCGAGCCCATTAGTCCCTTATCCCAAACCAATTCCCGTAAACGCCCCGGTAATGAAGATGTCCCTTTAAATCGTCCCCCCAAGCTAGCCAGAAGTCAAATAGGACGGACGAAATATTCTGTATTGGATAAAGCCCCATATATGGTCCATGTTTCACGTAAAGAAACCCAAATGAATTCCGGCACTACCCTCCACCCTGTCACATTTGGCCTGTTTCTCCTTAAAAATAACATCAGTAACATTATCCGTGATGGTGTTAAGAGAGTTGGACGAAACCGAATATCCGTAGAGTTTGCTTCCCCTCAGGATGCAAACTCATTCCTAGCCAACAGCCTTCTAGAAAAGTATAATTATGAGGTGAATATTCCAACCTTTAATATAACCCGTATGGGTGTCGTTAATGGGGTTCCCACAGACATGTCAGAAGAGGAGGCTAAAGCTTACTTAGCAGTGCCTTCAGGCTGTGGGCACATTTTGAAAGTTCGTCGCATAAATAAAAGAGTTACAAAAGACGATATGACCGAATGGAAGCCAACAGAAACCTGCGTCATCACATTTGACGGCCAAGCTTTGCCCAAGAGAATTTTCTGCTGCTATACTGCCTTACCTGTGGAACAATACATATTCCCGACAATCCAATGCCGCAAGTGTTGCAGATTTGGACACGTTGAGTCACTGTGCAGGTCTAAACCTCGCTGCAGTAAATGCGGCCATGATCACCCCGGTGATGGTTGCAGCATTGCTGAAGGCGAAGCTTTTTGTGTGTTGTGCTCTGGGAGCCACTTTGCCAATAGCAAGGCGTGCCCGGAGTATGGTAGACAGAGAGCCATAAAAACAACTATGGCTGAGAAGTCAATCTCATACGCTGAAGCCAGCAAAACTGTCCCTATGTCTTCTCGCAGCTATGCTGACATTGCTAAATCCGGATCTTCTCAGTCTTATCGAAAAACTATTTCTATGAAGCCTAAGACCCATGCCCCCCTTTCTCCCTCTTACGACAAAGTTGCTCATCAGCTACTAACTAGCACTCCCCGATCTTCACAGTCAAATGGCTGCGCTATAAATAATAATAATATCAATGCAGTACAGACTCCAGACAATTTATCTACTATCATCCAGTTACTAGTAAAACTTCTGACAACTTTGTCTACTTCAAATACATCAAACTCACCGTCCAACGTTGCCAATGACTTACTTTATCTTTTCTCTAACTTTACCAATGGCGGCCCGCCTGGTTTTCCTGCAATGGAACGTGAGGAGCGTGTGGCATAAGAAACACGACCTCATATTCCTTCTAAATAAATACAAGCCCTTAGCTTGTTCTATTGCTGAGACTTGGCTTAACCCTAGTCTTAGTTTTCGTATACCACACTACAACATTCTCAGATGCGATCGATCTGATGGCTATGGAGGGTCTGCTCTCTGCATAAACAACCGCGTTCCACTTCTGTCCTTGGCTTTGTCTCCTCATGGGGCAGATATGACTGTTGTGGCAGGTAGGGTAGAGGGCATTACTCTGATATCTATTTATATTGCACACCCTGACCTAAGTTATTTACCAGTTTTAAGGAGAACTTTTGAGGGAATTGATGGACCTGTACTTGTCATGGGGGATTTCAACTGCCATCATTTTAGATGGGGTTCTGAAAGGTGTGACTCCTTTGGGGAAGGTTTAGTAGAAATTCTGGATGAGCTTAATCTGTGCATCTTGAATGATGGCTGCTCAACTAGGAGATCTCCTCCTGGTCAACAAAAGAGTTGTGTGGACCTTACATTTTGTTCGCTGGACATAGCACCTGCGGCGCACTGGCAATGCACTAGCCTTACTCATGGTAGTGACCACTACCCTATTGTAATTTCTTTGGCAGAGAGAACATTTTTAGAGAAAACGTCCCCTCCCCTTTTGAGGTATAATTTGTCCAATCCTGATTGGGCGGATTATAGTTCAACATTGGAGTACAAAATTGACACACTTCCAAATTTAACTGCCCAAAATTTAGATCCCTCTGGTCACTCTCATGTAGAAAGCTGCTGTACAAACTTTGCTTCGGCCATTACTTCCAGTGCAGATTCCTGTTTCCCCTTAAAAAACTCTGCCCGTAATAAGATTCCATCACCCCCGTGGTGGGATCAAGAATGCACCATGGCTATAAGAGACAGGAATGACGCGGAAAGAACATACAACACTGAGATGATAGTTGACAATTTAATTTCTTATAACAGGTCTCTAGCTAAATCAAAAAGACTGCTTCGGAGAAAGAAACGTTCAGGATGGGTTAGCTTCTGTAGTTCCTTATCTCCATCTACCCCCGTATCAGCGGTGTGGAAAAGGATCAACAGATTCAGATGTGGTTGCTCTCCTTCAATTTCTTCCCCTATTACTCGCGATAGAGCAGAGCTCTTCTACGACAAAATTGCCCCACCATACGTACCATCTCAGGCTGAGAGTCATCTCTCGTCCGTGAATTCTACAGAGGATCCCCTTGATGTGCCATTTTCGTTACAGGAGTTAGACACAGTTTTAAAATTTGTTCATGACTCTGCTCCCGGCAATGACGGGATTATTTATTCATTTATCAAGCATGCAGGCCTCAAGACCAAAAATTATTTTTTAAATATTTTAAACTACTGTCTAATAAACGACTGGGTCCCAGATCAGTGGAAAACACAAATTGTAATCCCCATTTTGAAGCCTGGCAAACACGCGGATGATCCGAATGGCCTTAGACCGATTGCTTTGTCGTCAGTCCTGGCAAAGTTACTGGAACACCTAATAAAGAACCGTTTGGAGTGGATCGTCGAGTCGAGAGATTTATTGCCGAGCTCTCAATTTGGTTTCAGAAAGGGGCTCAGTACCATGGACAGTATCGGAACTTTAATTTCAGATATTCGCATATCTCTGACCAAAAATCAATCTGTCGTCGCCGCTTTCCTTGACATAGCCTCTGCATACGACAATGTTCTCCTTCCCCTCCTCAGGCAAAAATTGCTACAGCTGAGGCTTCCGGTGAAGTTGGTGCAGTGTATATGTAGACTGCTTACGTCACACTCTTTGGTTTTGAGAGTTCCGGGTGAGGAATTTGAACATAGGCAGACATGGAAGGGCTTACCTCAAGGCTCAGTTCTTAGTCCCTTGCTATACAATCTATATACAGCCGATATTAGCTCATGTCTGAATAGCAATTGTCACATTCTGCAATACGCCGATGACCTGGCTCTCTATGTCTCAGATTCCTCTATTAGTGATGCTGCTTCTTCCCTCTCCATCTCTCTGGACTCTCTGAACCAATGGCTTGAGAACCATGGTCTGAGCTTGTCTGCTCCCAAGAGCTCGGTAGTAGTATTTTCTCGTAAAAGGCTAATTCCACAGATTTCGGTAAGTATCCAAGGGCATTGTATACCAGTGGTGTCAAAAGCAAAATTTTTAGGCGTTTATTTGGACCAAAAACTGACTGGTAAACACCACTTAAATTATCTGGTGCAAAGATGCGAAAGAATTATCCCTATGCTTAAAGTTCTTGCTGGGGTATGGTGGGGTGCTCACCCGTACACCATGAAATTGGTATATAATGCCCTAATACGGAGTGTTATGGATTATGGTTCCTTTCTCTTAATTCCATGCAACAAAGGCGCTTTGGCAGGGCTGGATAAGGTTCAGGCTAAGTGCCTTCGGATCATCTTGGGTTGCATGAAGTCCTCTCCCATTAACGCATTGCAGGTCGAATGTGCAGAGCCTCCCCTGGCCCTAAGGAGACAATACTTGGCTACGCGATTTTGGGCTAGAATAGTTTCAAATTCCATGCTTCCGCTCTTACAAAAAGTCAGCCTATTAGATGAGCTATGTAGATCATCAAACTTTTGGAGAAACAAAGAAATTCCTTTAATTGTACAATCTTTTCGGCAATTTCAAAATTTAAATTTAGAAGGCTGCGTCATTCAATTTCCTAAACTTCCGATTTATAATTTTAGCTACGAAATTTTGTGTTATAATCCAATAATATTCTTTGACATAGGCATTTCCAAGCATTCTCTATCAGCGGATTCAGCCTTTAATGCGGTGGTTGGAGAGCGATGGAATAGGTTTGATATTTTTTTTACAGATGCTTCAAAATTAACAAAATTTAGTTGTACTGGGGCTGCGGTTTACTACCAAAACTCTAGGATTGTTTTTAACTTTAAGTGTCCTAAGGAATCTTCTGTGTTCACGGGCGAGTGTGTGGCTATATTGGAAGCATGCCTTTTTATAGAGTCGCACAATATAAACTTTGGTGTAATATTCACAGATTCTTTAAGTTGCTTACAAGCCTTAGAACAAAATCCTTTCAAGAGCAAATTACATAGTCCTCTTCTTTTGGAAATCAAGAAATCTCTTTTTTCCTGTAATAAACAACAGAAAACGGTTCATTTAGTTTGGATACCCAGTCACTGTGGTATCAAGGGAAATGAATGTGTAGATTTGTTGGCCAAAGATGCGGTCACGTCTGAGTCTGCGGACCTTAAACATTACAGCTATCAGGGATATGATCTGCTGAGCCTTCCAAAAAGAGATATGCAATCCTCATGGCAAGTGCAGTGGAACAACTCCAGTAAAAAGAAGGGAGGTTTTTATTACGCAATTCAACCTACCATAGTTCCTAAACCTTGGTTTTTTCAATATAAGAAGATATCAAAGAAGGTTGTGTCTGTACTTTGCAGACTTCGTATTGGTCACTGTTGTTCTCCTGTTTTTCTACATAAAATCCGTGTACGGGATTCATCTCTTTGTGAGTGTGGGTTGGATGAAGGTAGTTTGGAGCACATTTTTTTTAACTGTCCAAACAATAATCCTGCGCTTGATTTATATAGTTTTCTTCCAAAACTAAAGATTCCTGTACCTATAAACTTCCCTTCACTCCTTACTCACTCCTCTTCAAGGCTCTATAGAGCTTTGATGATTTTTATCCGTAGAAATGACATCAAATTGTGACACGTTTTGTTAATGTTGTGGGTGTGGTATTAATATGTACTATATTAAATGTTTTAAACTTTATGTACAATATATTTATGTATTTTATGTGTTTGTTTCAGTCTGTGTTATAACAACGACAAGTGTCACATCGAGTTCCATTGTCAATCAAGTGTTTTTTTTTTTTTTTTTTTTTTTTCATTATAAGTGTATTTTTTATTTATAAATTGTAAACAGACGCGTTTCCAAAACTCTTGACATTGGCAGAATTGTCGACATCGGCATTACTTGCCATAAGAAGAAGAAGAAGAAGAAGCTATGTTGATGAATTACAAATGTTGGTTCAGTTGTGATAAAGTTGCTGAAGCATTTACCCTATTATTCCTTATGTGGAATCTATACACAGGCCCAAATGCTTTAAATTCTAATTTCTAACATCATAAACCCTAGTCAAGTTAACATATTTAGGTAATATTGTTGAGTATGGTTGTTTTTATTTTTTGATAGATTTGAAGTTTGAAGGACGGAACAAGATTTGAATCAAAATCGGTAAGTACTAAGGTAACGGCTCAGACCAACAGAATAAGATCGATGGAGCAAGTAGAACTAGCAAATGAAGCCAGAAAGACGAATACAAAATGGCAAGAGTACCTACTATTCCACCGCCTAAGGCGACACTTTGACCGCGAGCCGCAATCTGGAGCATATGCCTAATCCTCAAACTAAAAGAATAAGAGTGACGGGTGACTGGGTACTTATTATAACCCTGTGATCACATTTTACCCAAAATGCAATGAATGAATAAATGATTTGATTTATTGATTTGACTATCGGGAGACCGCGGCTCGCGAACACGGGTGTATAGTAGGTACTCCTTTGCCATTTTGTATTCCTTTTTCTGGCTACATTCACTAGTTCTACGTGATCCGTCTTTCATAATCTTTAAGTCTGAGGGTAACGGTGGGAAATTAAGGACGCCTTTGAAAATGTAAGTAAGTATAATGACATTAAATGCATGGTAATACTCACAATATTACCACGTTTTATATTAATCTACACGGAATGGTCATCTTTATCTCAAATAAAAAGCACAAAGATGATAAAATTAAAGGCACGTAAACTTACAACAGCTTGACGACATCTTCAGTTACCATAGTCATTTTGTATTTGATTTCACTGTTTTTCTTCCAACAAAACACACATTAGTTCACAGTAAAATGTCTAAATAGTGGACGGACAATATCATAAATAAATCACTAATAAAACTCAATAATCCTAAAATAACAAAATTTACTAAATAACGAGCTTCCGCTTGAACCGCTAGAACGTACTTTTTTTCAAATTTCAATACGTTACAAAATGAAACTATCATCAACTGCGCTATGATTGGTCGGTCAACTTTACGTTCAGAAACGTTTTGTAAATGCGGTACGTTCATTTATGTCGCCCGATGACGCACGAAGCGTACTTTGGTCGTTCAGTTACCTACAGTTACACATTGCGATCACATATAATACATACATATATAATCTTCTTGGCGATCACCAATGAGCAGTCACCCAGAACTCCCACGAGCGATAACCCACCAACATTGAGTAACACGGAAAGGAAACACCAAGCGCAGGCATTGCCCTCTGTCAAAGTACAAGCCTAGTACACACGGCTACACATCAAGCTGTAAAAAACCAGTATAGGCTGACCTCGCAATGTAAGGAAAACCTATACAATGCGAGGTCAGCTTATACTGGAAATATACAGCTTGATGTGTAGCCGTGTGTACATATATCATTAATCTATGGTAAGTACAAGCAAAATCAGAGACATGACATTTACCCTTTGACTAAGGAAAACTATTGGACTTTATAACGTGACCATATTTCGGAACGCACCCCATCGCTCCCACCAAACCTCGCGTCCCTCGCCGTAATGTCTTCCGCGTCGGTTCCACCAATCAGAGGGCCGAAGATCATTCTAGAACGCGTGTAACGGCGGAAACCGGCCCCCCGCCGCTCTCGCCGACACGCGTCTCAGACAGACTCCTGCGCGCTACCGCGAATCACGCATCGGTCAATCTGTCAATGTATATATTATCGTACCGTAGTTTTAGTTCACCAGTGTCCAGTGTGATTATAATAATAACCTGCCATTGTGATACTCGAATACAAGACTTTGTATTGTGAACTCTCTACGTTTTATTGACCCACCTACGAACACAGACCTTCGCCAAGAACCCCACTCACAAATTGTTATACTGGCTGCCCAACGAGTGGGCGAAGTGCTAACTGTGTTCCGTGTGTATTGGTGTGATTCTTGTGTAAAATGCCACGTTCTACAACGCGTAGTCAACAACGTCATCAGACGGATCCCTTCGACGTCGGTTCAGAGCAAGATGAAGAGATTGCAACGCCAGAGCCAGCGGAGCCCCGCGCGCCCGCGGCCGAAGCGCCGACGCCCATCACAGCGAGCGACCTCGCCTCAATAATGGCGTCTCTACAGCAAGCCCAGGCCGAGAACTTCGAGCGGCTACTCACAAGAGTCATCGAAGCGCGGCCGCCATCTTGTTCGCCCGCGCTGGCTCCAGCCGCGCCAGCCACACCCACGCCGTCGACCGCTCAACCTGCATCTGGAAACTTCGCCACCTGCAAGGCTCGTTTCAGCGGAGCGACAACGGAATCCCTCGACGGTTTCGTCGATGCTATTGAAGCATTCAAGGACTGCGCGAACGTCAACGAAGCCAACGCCTTACGTGGGCTATCAATGCTACTTACGCATGACGCGGCCACATGGTGGCAGGGAGTCAAGGCCACCGTCAGTACCTGGGACAGCGCTGTCCAATATTTACGCAGTGCCTTCGGAGACAGCCGTCCTCCTCATCGTATTTACGTAGAGCTGTTTTCCAAACCACAGCAACCTCAAGAAAGTACGGAGTTGTTCGTGGCCAAAGCACGGGCCCAGCTAGCGCGTCTACCAAACGGTGACCTCATTGAAAAAGTCCAGTTAGACATGATATACGGACTACTCAATCATAAAATGCGAAAAAGGTTACGAAGAGAGGAATTCTCCGACTTCAATAGTCTCCTCCTAAAAGCTCGGAGTATCGAGGAATCCACAAAGGAATCTCAGACGCGCGCCGACACTTCAAAGCGTGCCGACACTTCAAAGGGTGCTGCCGACGCGCGCGCCACTGCTCCCCGCGCACGATTCAAATCGCCTCCACCGGCAACGTCGCGGTCAGAAACGCAGCGAGCACCGAGTTCTCGTCAACCTACATCAACGGAGCCTGCCTCACGTCAAGACACGCCGAGCGTCGCCTCCAACATCACTCCAGTCGCCGAGAAACGACGATATTGCGTTTATTGTAAATATTACGGACATACACGTGATCAGTGTCGAAAATTAGTACAAACCGTTAATGACTCTCGTAATAGTAACGTAAACAATAACAATAGTAATAAGATATCGTGTTACGGTTGCGGCGAGAGCGGAGTGATGCGTTCTAATTGCTCTAAGTGCAATTCAAATTTTAGCGCGATCGATTTTATGCCTAATACATCGCGATCGCGAAGGTCGATGACCCCGGGTGCATCATCGTACGGTAAGCCGTCCACCCAGGTGAGTAATAGTAACATCAATGTTTCTTCTCCTATGGTCTGTACTGGGGCTGTACCTGACTCGTGTTCTCCTACTTGTAGTGTTTATTCTGAGAGCTCTAATTGTGTATATGTGGATACAACGCTGACCACTACAGAACCGGGTTCTATTTCGCTTAATAATGCATGTACACCCCCCGTAAATAATTTTGTCTCTAACCATAACGTTAATGTACATAAACGTCATAATAAACAAAAAGGTTCAAGTTTTGCTTGTCGTGTAGATGATACGTATTTGTTTACATCTTTATCTCCACCTGTTATGCAGGGGGAGCCCCATAAGCGCACTTATGTACCTAGTGAATTTGAATCAGTGCTTCCTAGGGAATCGGTTGATAACCAGTGCGTCATTAATAGTAATTTATCACATAATGAATGTGATCGTGATTTGTTATATTCTAGATCGAATCGTAAACATCATAATGGTAATAATTCTAATAATAATATTCGCTCTTATCAGTGTCCGTCACGTAGTAGGGTGACCATGAATTTTTCGGGACACAACCCGGAAACTAGTCTACCTAGTAGGGTGACTATGAATTCTCCAGGACAAACTCCGGAAAGTAGTATACCGAGTAGGGTGATCTCAAAATCCGAGAATGAGAGGTTTATAACTTGTTCATCATTAAGTTCTCTGCCTAACGGCATACCGCGACGACCTATTTTAGGTATTGAGATTTTAGGAATTCATGGAACGGGTTTAATCGACACCGCGGCCAAGGGAACTGTCGCCGGATCCTCACTCTACGCGTTACTGAAACAGCATAATCAAGTCTTCACGTCTAGCTCTATGCGTGTCAAGCTCGCCGATGGTTCAGCACCAATGCGCCAAATGCTGTCAACTACACTGGAAGTCAATATAAAAGGTAAGAGCGTCAATATAGAATTTTTCGTGTTTCCGGATGCTACTCATAATGATACTTTGTTGGGTATAGATTTTTTAACAGCAGCTGGGTTGGATATTAATTTTGCTACTTCCACATGGCACTTCCATGATTCTAAAGAAGTGTACCCATTGGGGTATGAGTACCCCATTAACCTCGCAACTTGTTCTTCCGCGGAAATTTTAAGAGAAGACGAGGGTACGATGCTGAGCCCTCTCGAACGTAATAGTCCAGCTTCTCTCTTCCAACGCAACGAGGATGTCTTCGGACCAGGGGGAGTGCTAACACAGTATTCTGTACCGCCTACTGATATTAGAGATCATCCACCCATATCAGTCCCGAGTTTTCCGTATTTTCTCTCACCTGTATAAAATCAGTTAAAATTGTTTTTACAGTCACTCATTCATTCTTTATTAAAGTGACTCTTAACCCTCAAAACGCCTGATAGGTGTCTCATTTAAATATAATATCGCAGACTTTCGTAAATTCTCTTAAAGTCTGTTCTGTGGCTAACGCCTTACGCCGTCTTCAGTGCGACAATGCCAACATAGAAAGTTGTGATGTCTGTAGTGTCATCGTCGACTTACCATGTAAGTCCAGCTGACCTTCGTAAGGAGCAGCTTGACGATCCCGAGGTTGCTAAGAAAATCCACAGCCTTGAAGACACCGGACCAGTCGACACTCAATGGTAAGGTAAGACAGATTGATGTTTCATAATGAACCAAGGTGTTCCCTGCCATTACCTTCCAGATTCGGACAGCGAACGGCCACAGCTCCACATACCGCTTACAATGCGTGAAAAGTTCCTTTCTCGATCACCCCATATCTCCGTCGATTTTTAGACAATTGCGATATCATTAGAGATAGGGCTGAACGTCATCAGGACGATAGGAAGTGATGTGCTGATAAAACCCGACAGACTGTAAACTACCAAGTAGGTGACTTTTTCTGTGCACTAATTCAAAGGTAAAACCCGCAAACTCATGCGTGATGGACACTATTGTGTAAGCGAAATAGTTAGTTCTCCTACCTATGAAGTCACTGATTTAAATTCAAAAGAATTTTGGTAAGTTTCTTACTTCTGTTTAAAGTCGTATAGGTCTAGTCAGGTCTCAGCTCCAGTACGGCCTCGGAACCCTCGTGAACGGCCCCGTAATTTTGTGTTTGCCGAGCCACCACCGGGACGATTTTGTGACTCGGAGGGGGAGGATATAACGTGACCATATTTCGGAACGCACCCCATCGCTCCCACCAAACCTCGCGTCCCTCGCCGTAATGTCTTCCGCGTCGGTTCCACCAATCAGAGGGCCGAAGATCATTCTAGAACGCGTGTAACGGCGGAAACCGGCCCCCCGCCGCTCTCGCCGACACGCGTCTCAGACAGACTCCTGCGCGCTACCGCGAATCACGCATCGGTCAATCTGTCAATGTATATATTATCGTACCGTAGTTTTAGTTCACCAGTGTCCAGTGTGATTATAATAATAACCTGCCATTGTGATACTCGAATACAAGACTTTGTATTGTGAACTCTCTACGTTTTATTGACCCACCTACGAACACAGACCTTCGCCAAGAACCCCACTCACAAATTGTTATAACTTGACATAAACGAAAAAAAACCGTGTCGATTTTTTAAATGTCCGTGACAAAATATGGCCGCCTAGTAGTGTTGTTCTTTACAAAAATAGAATTGTAGTACTTATCGAAAGAGTTGTTTCAGAAAAATTGTGATGATTCCTGGGTTAAAATGGATAATAAACGTTTTAATTCGTAGATGTTGTGGTTATATTAACCGACTTGAAAAAATAAGGTTTATGTTCGACTGTATGTATTTTTTATGTTTGTTCACCGATTTTGAAAATTATTTTTTTGTTTGAGAGGGTATTCTCCCAAAATGTGCTGCCGCTGCGTACGGAACATATTTTTCGTTGATTTTGTTATGGTATGACGTATCTATACTTTTAAATATCATTGTTTATGCCACTCAAAATAAAATAAACTAAAAAAAAAGTATAAACTTACTTCAAAAAGAATGGAATAATTTGTGTGAAACAGTTTAGGAAGTCGGCGACATTTTTTTCTTAAATCAAACTGAATCAAAGGCACCTACTTCCTAAACTGTTTCACACATATTTGCTTCTTTTTTGAGTTGGTTTTTACTTTTTTAAAGTTCATTTTATTTTAGTAAATACTTAAATAGGTATCTTAAATATTAATAAAACAAAATCGAGTTTATAAAATGTTCGTAATTTATTGAATTCAATTTCAAATTGTTTTTATTTCATAATTATATAACGTGTTATTGAAATAACTGAAAACCTCTTAAGCGGTCATTGTACTCATCAGTATGAACAACTTTTACTATGTGACCGACACTGAAATCGTGAAATAAAGAAACAGCAGTTCCCTACATTTGTGTTCACATAAATGGACAAAATGTAAGAAACGGCTGTTTTTTTTGCGATTTCAGGGTTGGTCCCAAATTAAAAGTTGTTCATATTGATGAGTACAATGACCGCTTAAGAGGTTTTTAGTTATTTCAATAACACGTGGTAGAGGTATGGTATCTTATACACGGTGAATTTTCGTTGGTTTTGGAAACGAAAAGGGGTCATTATGAACAACTTTTGCTATGGACCAACCCTGAAATCACGAAAAAAAAAAACAGCTGATCCTTACATTTGTGTTCACATAAATCGACAAAATATAGGGAACAGCTGATTTTATTTTCGCGTTTTCGGGGTTGTTTCCATAATAAAAGTTGTTCATAATGATGAGTACAATAACCCCTTTTCGTTTCCAAAACAAACGAAAATTCACCTTGTTTATGAATATGAATTTTTTTATAATAATATTAATAAAATAAAATCGAATTACTAAAACTTTCGTAATTTATTGAATTCAAATTCAAATTGTTTTTATTTCTGATAGACCTAATAACAGGCACCTAAGAAACGTAAGACTCTAGTTGCACGGTTCCAAATGATGGGTCCCATGGAGAAAAACCGGCAAGAAAATCCATGAATACTATTTGCCTGTAGTTGTCGTTGATATAGTAAATGCACATGAAATCTCGCTTAACATTGAGTTTGACAGCGATGCAGCAGTCTGAAAATATAAAGAGAAATATTTCAATTATCTTGACTTTACGTTAAGAGATTAACGGCCAAAATTAATATCTTATCTATCCACGATTTGGCCTACTAGAGATAGAAATGTGAGACAATTTGTATGTAACCTATGTCAAATTTCTATCTCTAGTAGAAAAGAAAGAAAGAAAGAAAAATAGTTTATTGTCACAGTTAGTAGGGTAAATCGTGGAAAGATAGGATATTAATTTTGGCCGTAAGGCTGCGGGCACGAAACGAACGGTAGCCAGCGATGATGGGGCGGCGGGCGGGATAAATAGGATTTGATTATCTTTTCGGTCGGCACTATTTATACCCCATTTAAATCTTCGTCATCGATAATAATTTCAAGAACATGAGGCCTCTAAGATACATCACTACGTATGTTTTCATTCTATACAAAATAAAGTATTTCATCTACAAATCTTATTGAGATTTCACTATCACTTACGGTAATTATAATCGGAACTTGATTTTTATTATTATTACATAAAATAAAGGAGATTTGATAAAAAAATTGTGACTAACCTGTGCAAAGTCAATCGAGTGTTGTTTTTTTCTTTTTTCGATCCGCTTTTCATAATAACACATGTGGGCATGATGGAAATTTGTTTATAAACAAGTAAAATTAAACATAATTTTAAAAATTTCTCGTAGCAAATGACACTGTTTGACAATCGATGTACCACAACAACTCGTGACAAAAAATGGCGGATTTACAAATAATCGCCACGCTCGGTAATGTCATTTTAGAAATGTCACGGAAAACTGACATATGAAAGTAGTGTCGTATCTTTCCTTCACATGTGGCTCCACGTATGTTAAAAAGAGAAGACTATAAATATCTTATCTGTAAAATTGCATAGACAATAATGTCGCTTCCATAGATTCCATTTTCAAAGCATTTACCGCCGGATGCCATGTGTCTGAGCAAATTACTTGCACAGAGTACATTTGTTTGTATATATGAGAATTACTTGCGGCCGGACGCTTTGCTAGACTCACAGACCTACAATCTAAGGCTAGACTGTAGATTTATTGATATTACTGCCGCCAACAATATTTCGACCGGTATAAAACGCGAAATCGAGCTACAGTTTGCTAAAAACGCAAGAAATTTTGAATTTGGCGTGATACCCTGTAGCACTAGCATTCATACACACAATTAGTACGTGATTAGTGAAATTGTCGCGTATGCATGAACCGTTGTGGATGTTGCTTGTTACTTCCTTTGATGACATCTGGGAGAAGCCGCGGTGCCGCACACTGTTGCAACAGGAAATATTTTTACGTAAAGACTTAATTATAATCTTTACGCATCGAGGGAATTAGAACAACGAATATTCGAGTCATAATAAACTTTTTATTACATCCAATCTGATTTGCAAGTATTTTGGTTTTATCTTCCATCCTAAATCTAAAGTTAAAATAAACTAGCTCAGATTAGACAGACGGTTAGGTATAATATACCTAAACAACGTGTTATTGAAAGTTGGGGGTGCATTAAAAGAGCCTCCACGAGTGACGATATTTAATTGGTCGTCCGGCGCACCCTGTGCAGTCAGCGCCACTACCAACCTGCAGAGTGGCTAATCTTTTTCCTACGGCTATAGCTCAAGTCGACACGATAGAAGAAGATTGAAATAACAGAAAACCTCTTAAGGGGGCATTGTACTCATCAATAAACATATCATCTATAAAATCATAAACATATCATCTAGAAAACCTATGTCGGGACATGTTTATTTATTTTAGGAAAGCTTACAGACAAATAAAAAACTATAACTAACATGTTATGGGTAAGGACATTTGCTAATTACAAGCTTCCACATATATATACACAGCTAGTGATATACATCGAATAAAGAATAATATTTTATTTTCTTTCTTTTTAAACGTTACGGTATGTAACGGTACGGTCGACCGCACGTCAGCGGCAACAGTTTGACATTGACAGCGCCTTTATTCATAAACAGTTAGAGTGGTTTTCTTATTGAAGTGTTACCAGTGACATGCCGTCGACGGTACCTATTAGATCGGTCATACAAGCGAAAAAAAAGGAGAGAAAACTAAGATAAGATAGAAACTGAGAGAAAAACTAAGATAAGATAGAAACTAAGCAAAGTGAAGTTAAGTCAAGTCATGCAATTATACTAATACTTGCAAAAAATAAGAAACAGCTACATAAGGCCGTCACCAAAGTATTCCTTATTTAGGATGTTCCTAATTTTACGTGCGCTAGTGCAGAATAGATCAATATCCAAGTGCGATGGTAAACAATTAAACAATTAATGTTTATGAGGACATGAAAATAACAAGGCGACAATTTAAAAATAAACTGAAATGGTGCCAGGACAATGAAAATCAGATTAAAATGGATAAGATTGCCAGTTTACATGATGAAAAAAAGTTTAGTTCTTTTTGGAAACACACCAACTCCTTAAATCCTAAGCCGAGCCTGCCAGTGAATGTGGATGGGTTATCACATAACAGTGATATAGCCAACATGTTTATGAACAACTTTAAGGTCGCTCCGCTTATTACAGACACATCTATGCAAGGCACTCGGGCCCTGGGTGAAGGTGACTTGCACGTTAGGTTCTCGACCAAGGATATTCAAAGTGCGATAAAAAGTATGAAACGAGGTAGGGTTTCCAGGGCACGATGGTCTGTGTGTTGAGCATTTGCGGTCTGCCGGTGTACATCTGCCCAGAGCACTGACCATGCTGTTTAATCTTTGCGTGGGTCACTCTTACTTGCCTGAAGACCTTGTAAAAACTGTCGTGGTTCCCATCATAAAAAACAAGACGGGAGACACATCCGACAAAACTAATTATAGACCTATCTCGCTAGCTACGGTCATTGGCAAGGTGCTGGACAGCCTGCTTGAGAGACAGCTAAAGATGCACATTAAACTGCACGACGCGCAATTCGGTTTTAGAACTGGATTGTCTACTGAAAGTGCAATCCTGTGTCTCAAGCAGACTGTTCGATACTACACAGACAGGAAAACACCAGTATATGGCTGTTTTCTTGATCTGTCAAAAGCCTTTGACCTGGTATCTTATGATATTCTCTGGCAAAAATTGTCGGACGACACAGACCTGCCTGCTGAATTTATAGGATTTTTTAAACATTGGTACTTAAACCAGAAGAATTATGTCAGGTGGGCGGATGCTGAATCTGTATCGTTCAGGCTAGAATGTGGAGTGAGACAGGGTGGTTTAACCTCTCCCAGTCTGTTTAACTTATACGTGGATCGATTGATTGGTGAGCTGAGCAGCACCATGGTTGGTTGTTCTATTGACGGCAAAATGGTCAACAACATAAGTTACGCTGATGATATGGTGCTGCTCAGCCCATCAATTGGTGGTCTGAGGGAACTGTTGGTCGTCTGTGAGAGATATGCGGATGCTCATGGCTTGAGGTATAATGCCACCAAGAGTGAAATAATGCTTTTTAAAGTACGTAAAAACACACCATAAAATATTCCACCTATATTGTTACGCGGAACTCCGCTGAAGGTTGTCTCTCAATCTAAATACCTCGGGCACGTGGTCACGGATTATCACACAGATGACCAAGATATTGACAGGGAGCGCAGGGCGTTGGCAGCCCGATGCAACATGCTTGCTCGCAGGTTTGCACGGTGCAGTATGGAGGTAAAACTGACTCTTTTCAGAGCTTATTGTCAGTCGTTCTACTCCTGCAGTGTGTGGGTAAAGTACACGCAAAAGGCTTACAACGCTCTGCGCATTCAATATAATAATGCGCTGAGGATGTTGTTGGGGCTGCCTCGGTTTTGCAGTGCATCGGGCATGTTTGCTGAAGCGAGATTGGATGATTTCTACGCCATTATGCGCAAGCGATGTGCCTCGATGCTGAGGCGATTCCGGGGTAGTCCTAATAGTATTCTAGCCACACTGGCGGACAAAATTGATGGACCATTTATCAGGCACTGGGCGGGTATACATGTACGGAGAGACATGTATGTCCCTAATTAGGAAATTTTGTGTTTAATTATATTACTAAAAATAGGTTAAGGTCATACTAACATTATATGGATCTGTGATCTGAAATAAAGATTTTATTATTATATTATTATAAACAACTTTTACTATGGGACCAATCGTGAAATCGCGAAAAAAAACTGTTGTTCCCATGGAGAACAGAAAGGAGGTTGTTCCCTACATTTGCGTTCACATAAATCGAAAAAATTTAGATTTCTCGATTTTTGGTTTGGTCCCATAGTAAAAGTTGTTCATACTGATGAGTACAATGACCCCTTAAGAGGTTTTCAGTTAATTTACGAGTGTCTATCAAAATACATCAACGTACCCTGCGCGAAATATGAATTTTTGCATCTCTTTCTTACGCTTGTACCACCATAAATGTCTACATTTGCCCTATATTTAGTATTTGTTCTTAATTAACATAGGTAGTATGTGCTATAATCAGACCAAGTTTGACGCTGGTATGTATTACCGATTTGAAAATAGAGCAGGAACAAAAACGTTGAAAAAAATGCATGTTTTTAGAGGTTTCTTGTATTTGGACCCCCTTTGGTTTTCGACTTTCGTTATTTTTAATATTTGTCATGATGATAGGGGTCATAGCAACACATATTCTGAGAAAATTTCAAACGGCTACCCATTACCGTTCAAAAGATGTGTGAAGATCCCTGTGACAGACAGACGGACGGACGGACAGCGTAGCGAGTTAATGGGGTCCCGTTTGGCACCCTTTGGGTACGGAACCACCACACACATCTTGTTGTAATGAATGTCGACGGACCAAGCGGTGTACCTACAGAAAAACCTAAACTGGTTTATGTTCTACACTGTATCTGCCAAATGTATGTATTTTTATTTGTGGAAATAAATAAATAAAATAAATAAATAAATAACCTTAAAAACGAAATACCCTCATTAAATCTAAAATCTTGTCAGTGAACGCTAAATACACAAAATGAATATCGTTTGAGCAGTGAGCCTGGGGGTATACTCGCGTTTGACAAACGACAAACGAAGTTCGAACTTTCGTTCCGACTGATACCTACACAATAAAGATAGGCACATAAAAAAGGCACAATAAAGATAGACTACGGTTCATAGTCGTATGAAATTGATCAGAGAACAGAGAAACAAACGTCAAAATACGATCATCGCATGCGATATGGGAACGATGGTTGACCGGTAGCAAATTGTGCGATGAATGGTACGATCACAACAGTGTAACCCAAAGAGATTTAATATAGGGAATATTTAATGTCTTTGGTGTAACCAAACTCGCGTCGAACTAGACATAAATTTAGAAAAAATACTTCAAGAAAAGTGCTCCCATTTCTGCTATTACTGCATTTTTTTACCAAGCCTTTGCGAAACTTGACCACATCTGTACTATTTTGGGTAGCTTATGAAATGAGGATGTTATTTCTGTAATTTGTACGCCAAATTTTATACATTTTTTTCGCGTAATTCTCTGCAATGCAAAGTGTACTTAGATGATTTTGTTGTATACCTTGTGATTTATGACCATTTATTTCCGAGGTTATGAAAATGTTGGCCATGAATTTTGTATGTTAGTAATTGCTCATTCATCAGCTTTCATGAAAGTGTCAATCGAGTGCCCAGAGTAGAATAAATTTTTCACAATTATAATTTTTCCATCCGAAGACGGAAAATATCAAAAAAATCTTAAAACTGCTATAACTCGAAAACAAATGACTGGCGCCCTGTTTCACGGGATCATTTTTGTTGCAAATGAGCTCTAGTATAACCCCTTTTAAAGAATAGGTCGAATTACAAATCACCCTGTATCGTCAAAGCTAGCTAATAATATTCTAGAAGCTACCCGGACATTCAACAAGGGGCGCCCACCAGCGGAAAAATTGAACACGGAACACATTGGTATCACAGGGGAGCCTAAACCCCAGTATATGTGATCTGATCACCTGCCAAATAGCCTACGACAAGTATTTTATGAATCCCGCAAGTTTGCCACCGCGCAGGACTATAAATTCTGTTGGTCGCAAAATAACAAGATTTTTCTTCGCAAGCGAGAGGGCATGGATTCGATCATCATTACCTCTTTGTCTTGTCTTACCAACCTGTCTAAAACGCAGTAATCGTTTTTGCATGCTACTATTTTTATTTTGTGATGTTCTTTGCTCAAATACGCTTTATATTATTTTGTACGTTAATGTTTTTAATGTCTTTGTCACATCATGTAAACTTTTAATAACATATTATACACTATCAAAATACACTATTACAATACCACAATACAAACACAATCTTGACATGTGTATTATTATATGTACGCTATGCTTCATGGCACTTTCACCTTGTCTAATCCCTATACATAATATGGACTGTATAGTAGTATTTACACAATGTTGTAAAAATAGAATTTTTGTTAATTTACACCCGCACACTCAACCTATACACACAACACTTGCTGCATGCTCTCTTTCATTCTACTTTATAACACCAAAACAATACTCACACGTCTCGTCACAGTCACACCCCGCCTTAATATGCTGTAAGTCGGTCTTCGTCAGTAAATTACAGAATTTTTATTATAATCAATGGCCAACATAAACAATATAAACACTGATTAGACTCACTTGAAGCTACAAACTCATACGTTTGTCAGCCAGAGGACTGTGAAAAGTACCTCAGTCACTGTAACTATGCTGTTAAGTTATTTCATATTAACATCCGTAGCTATGTAGTTCTTGTTAATACAAGAACTTTGATCAACTTCGCATATTACTGTCAATAACTGACGTTAAATTTGACGTCATTGTTTTGACTGAGTGCTGGATTTCTGGGGTGAGCAGCCTACTGATACTCGAAGGATACGTGGCTCACTCAACAGGGTCCGCGCTTAATCAGAACGATGGCATAGTTATCTTTATTAATATAAAATTAACATTTAAAGTTCGCGAGCCAGCATTTAGGGACGCCAGCTGCCTAGTCTGCCAAATAGACAAGAGCGTTGCAATTGTGGCCGTTTATCGTTCTCCCTCACTAAAAACTAAGATTAACTTTAATAACTTCATAAGTAGCCTAAACGATATATATAATGACTTATCCCCAAATAAAATAGTTCTTATTGGTGACATAAATATCGATATAGGCCCCAATAGCTCGGACCCCTTTCGAGAAGAATATCTGACTTTTAACTCAATCCATGGCTTGTTCCCGACACACACCTTTCCCACAAGACTCAGCGCCTGTCTAGACCATCTCCTAACAAAACCTTGTCTCCCCTCCACTACACTAGTACTAGAATCCCACATTACAGACCATATGCCCATTATTTTGTGTTTAGATAAAAACAATCCCACTCAAAAACCACCTTCAACCAGATCTTGTACAGACTTATCTAAAGTTAAAACAGATTTGGAAAACACCGACTTTTCAAAGATATTAGCAACAACAGATGCAAATTTAGCAGCTGATATTCTTGTATCCGTGGTCTCGTGCACTATATCCAATCACACAAGAACGACCACAGTTACCAGAAAAAACAAAATTCTGAAGCCGTGGATGTCAAAAGGGTTACTCCGGTGTATTCAAAATCGCGATAGACTACATATCAAAACTAGGAAATCACCAGACAACATGACTCTCAAACTAACTTACACCCGTTATCGTAATTTTTGTAATTGTCTCCTTCGCAAATTAAAAATAGCTTATGACAAAAGTCAGATAGATGAAGCAGGTAATGATCCCAAGGCCCTTTGGGAAGCAATAAAAAACATTACAAACACTCGGAAAATTAAAACCAGTCCTACAGAGCTCCTAAAAATACGTAACAATCCCAAAACGTCTGCTAACTACGTCTGCAACTTCTTTACAGATGTAGGAAAAAACTTGGTGGACAAAATTATTTCTTCAACCTACGCCAATAATAACTGTTTAACTGTACCTTCAACTATACTCACCCCCTCTGTAAAAAGCCCATCCAACTCCATTGCCATTTTGGAAGTTAGTGAGACTGACATCGAAACCAGCATATTGCAGCTTCGCTCTGACTGTGCCATAGGCTGGGATGGCATTCCGGCACAAATTATCAGACAATGTCGGAACGTACTGATTTCCCCCATCACCCATATTTGTAACCTCGCTATAACCACTGGAGTTTTTCCAGAGGCTTTCAAAAAAGCAATAATACATCCAATTTACAAAAACGGGGACAGAGACTATGTCAACAATTATCGTCCCATAGCGGTGTTATCTGCTTTTTCAAAAGTACTGGAAAAAATACTAAACAGAGCACTCAAGATATTTTTGGAGAAATTTAAAATTTTAGCTGAAAATCAATATGGCTTTCGCTCGGGTTTTTCAACTGAAGATGCAGTCATAGACTTAACAAACACCGCTGTGAAAAAGTTAGACGAGAGAAATAGATGCCTTTGTATATTTCTTGACCTCTCCAAAGCTTTTGACACGGTCTCTGTTCCCATTCTCCTAGCCAAGCTGGAAAGGGTTGGAGTAAGGTGTACTATTCACGAAATTTTTAAGGACTACCTCACAAATAGAAAACAGCAAGTTAAAATAGAGGGCTATATGAGTGATGAGGACACAGTCTCCTATGGCGTTCCACAAGGGAGTATCCTAGGCCCCACCCTTTTTCAACTCTATATAAATGATCTCTGCCAAATATCCCTTCCAAATACCAAAATTTTCACCTATGCAGACGACACTGCCATTTTTGTCTGGGGACAGGACTAGAACACGGTTAAAGAGAGAGCTGAATATTCCCTTTCCAAAATTATGGACTGGCTTACAAACAATTTGCTGACGTTAAACCTCTCCAAAACGCACTACGTGGCTTTCTCAATCACCGAAGTTAATACCCCAACTCAAGACTTCTCTAGTAGAGCCCATACTTGTCCTTCTCGGGGTGCCTGTCTATGCCAGTACATTGCCCGGGCGGAACACGTAAAATATCTAGGAGTGCATATAGATAGTAGACTGAGATGGGACAAGCAGGTAGACGCTGTAACCTCTAGAGTGAGACGGGTAATAAATATAATTAAAACACTAAGAGATTCTACTCCACTAGATAAACTTAAACTAGTTTACTTGGCTCTATGTCAGTCCATAATCCAATACTGCATCACAGTCTGGGGTGGGGCTGGATACCCGACCACAAAACTATACTCGGAGTGTAAAGTGCAAATGGTTCGCCAGCTCTTTGTGCTCAAATCCATCTTGAGACAGCACCGAAGTGTCCCTCTCCCCGACCCAAATAGACTCAGTAAGATGCCCGTATGCCCTCGTGATCCATTTAGGACTTCTTTTGCCGGGAGACATTTCAACAGTCTCAGCTCCAAAATCTACGACTATATACATAAAGACCTTAATATTGCAGGACTTAGCAAATATAAAGTAAAAAAAATTGTTACCGAATGGCTTCTAGAACTAGACTACCAAAAGACTGAAGATCTGCTTGCATATATCGCGTAATACCCCAACTCCATACACACAAACAACGACACACAAAAAAATACATACGCACACCCTACACCTCACTCCCCACACACATAACCCCCTCACACACACACACACACACACATAATATACACCTATTTGTAAAAAGAATTTATAATAATTAAAATACTGTTTTGTCAACATCCTTGTCAACATGTTAACTACCGTTGTGTACCATAAATACTGTCATATTCCACGACTGAACACTGTCTCCCAAAATACAAGCTCCACTGCCGTGTCAGGCCTATCTCTTGTATCTCACGAAACATAGTTTTGAGATATCACCGTTTAAAGTTTTTTACAGATAATTGCGAGTATCTTAAATGTTTCAAAACTTTCGGGAAATATTTTTACATAATTGGTTGTATTAAAGTCTGAGAAAAACCGGGCAATTTATAGATTTTTGAAAACTTCGAAATTTTCAGAGTTATTAGCTATAACAGAGATAGGTGTAACAAGCTCTCTATACATTGGTTGTTACGCGGTGCTCTGTATCTTAAGATACGTGACTTAGCCGCAACTAGTGTAATATGGAATGTTTTGCTAAACACAGGAACTTTAACTAAAGTTTGTCTGACTGATTATTTAGTATTAAATTAAATTAGTTTATAAAGGAATAGAAAAAATAGTACTCATCTAAACAAATGAATAATGACTTATGACTTATCTAGTAAAAACTCAAATTTTCAAATGCATTAAAATATCCTTTTTAACGAGTCAAAAAGTAAAACGAAAACTCAGACTTCTTCTAACCAAGATTTGATAACTTTTAAAACAAATAAACTTAATTAACTTCATAACTAACATAAAAATTGGAATGAGAAATTAGTATTATCAAAATTATTTTAGATACAAAAAAAATCTAAATCCTAGATATGTAAGATCTTATCTAAATCTACATCTGCATCTAAGTCTGCTTTCTTTCTTGCACTTACACTCCTTCGCCTTACTTCCCGGGGTACTTCTTTTTTAACTAAGTCCAACACACTTTTGCAATACACATGCAAATCTTTGAATTATTTTTCATCGTATGATTTCTTGACGACTATGTAAGTTGAGCATCTTCAAAATTCAACTATTCTTAATGCCTAAATACGTGGATTGAAAAGTTCGCGGTCTTATATAAAAATAATCATCATCATCATCATCATTTCAGCCGAAAGACGCCCACTGCTGGACATAGGCCTCCCCCAAGCATCGCCACAACGACCGGTCCTGTGCCTTCCGCATCCAGCGGATTCCCGCGACCTTCACCAGGTCGTCGGTCCACCTTGTGGGGGGCCTACCCACGCTGCGCCTATAAAAATAATATTACAATCGAAATGCTTTTGATCTCATTGTAATTGTCAACCCTTCAGATGATTTTACGCTAAATTTCTTTGTTGTATTACTTTTGCTTCCAGACTTAGAAGGATTTAATCAGAGCCAGGTGATAAATGTTTTGCATTCGAAAAAAAAATCTCAACAATGCGCTGTCAATAAGTGTCCGTTTTAAATTTTGTCCAAAATAGCACAAAACTACATAGTGACGGAATAAGGAGAATCTATTTCATCCGATGCTGTAGTTAAAAATCAGTTAGCTGAATTAAATCCCAGTAGACAGAGCGTTGAATATGTCCTCTACTGTAAATAGCCTTCAACTTCCACTATAGCACAAAACACCGAAAGATATTGAATCTGATGGTAGGAAATCAATAAAGAAATATTAAAGAGATAGCTAGGTAATAGATGTTTTTAAAAAGTGATATGGAAGCAATATTTCCCATAAATTCTGATTTCCCAGAGTATCTAAGAGAAAGATACCGATGCCCTTTTGAGTCGAACAAAAACACAACCGGCTAAGCACTTCACGCAAATTTTTATTTCGTTTGATGCCGATGTATAAGAAATTTTACGTAAATTAGCTGTCATAAATTAAGGGTCCAGCTAAGACAACAGAATAGTAAGACCAAAAATTACTTAAAAGAAAAGTATAGACCAGAACTACTAGCCTCGAAGCAACATAAGGTGATTATTTTGAAAATAAGGTAATGGTGGCAGTTTTTTGGGTCTACGTCGACTGCTGATTAAAGAGTATCGTCATAAACTGCATTTGTAACTACACTTTTTTATACAAATTTTGTAGTTATTGAATAAACGTCAAACAGTAAAAATTACCAACGAAGTTACTAAAAACTGTTTGGTTTTATCTAAGCACAATTCGCGCGTTCTGAAATTATCTGAAACTCTGAAACCATGACTGAAATCCATAATTTAAGGTGCCACTTGGCTTTTCATTGCCTTGTTTAGGACCTATTTACTTTAATTTCCTGTGTAATAAAATAATAATTGATTAACACACATTTTCATAAAATAACCAGTGGAAATCCAACCACAGACAGTGCGTATTTTAAAGGCTTTTGGAAATTATTTTCAAGTACGTACACTTTTCAAAAACCCGGTAAATGAGATACATCAAGCTGACACACTAACCAACAAATATAGGTTTGTGAACATTACTCTGCATATTAGAACGCGATTTTTTAAATCCACCTATTGATTTCAGAAAGGTAGTTATTTTTCTTCAGATGGTCCATAAATACTATCATGTTGCCGTGGGCTATTACTTTTAGAACCATGTTTGTTAATGAAGCTCTCATAATATCCACATCATCGTCAGTTAATACGCGCACTACAGTCACGGATAAATACTGTATCTAGTAGTTAGCAGAGTTAGGATTTGCTCGATGCGCTCGCAACTTATCATGCGTAATTGATGTAACTTAAGATACAGTATTTTACCATAACTAACAATGGCAAAATCATAGTTTCAAGAGTTAGGTGATAGGCAATTGTGACTAATTGGTAATAGTTAATTAAAATATTATTTTACTGGGTGATAGAGGATCATGAAAAAATACGATTTAGACCTGTTACGCGTAACTCATGTATCTTAAGATAACAGACCTGCGAGTGACACGGCAGTCCAGCTTAGTTTGGGATCCAGTATCAGTATCTCTTGTAATACATTTATATGGTACCTTTTACTAATGTCATACAGATAATTTAATGATTGTGACAATAAACACGTTTTTTTTTTTTTTTTTTTTTTTTAAATATAATAATCTGTGCATTAAATTATATAACTTTCAAAAACTACTCAAACAACAAATCATTAAAAATTTACACTTACTACAGTAACTTCGAGCCACATCCAGTTTTTCTGTATCGTGAACGTGAACTTGTTTTATATTAGAGCCAGTATCAAAAGAACATTGCATTTTTTGTTAGGACTACCTTCAAAATATTTTGTTTCTAATGTTTATTTGTTGCAATAAGCCCAACAATTTTTTTAATTTATGTATTAGTCAATTCTCATGTAAGTGAATGATTGTATTCTTGTGAGAAATAAAGTTATCTTAAACCTCAAATGTGCGCCGACATACACAGGCGCTCGTAAGCTGTAGGTACTGAACGGAGCCATTCCTGGCTCCAATTTAGTTACTGCGAATTGTGCGCGCTGAGTTGTTTTCTATATCTAGTTATTCTAAGCGTAACTCATTGCTTTTGCCTAATGCCGAATGCGATCATTTTGTTTGCATATTTACCTCCAACACACAGACACACCTGTTATACTTGGTCTGAGGCTCAGCATTAGTTAATTTAGTTATTCTTCTCGCTACATAATAAACGTCGTAAGAAACATGAGTCGGATACGGATGAACAATGAAAGTGGCCTTTTTATGGTACATCGTAAGTAATTATTCGGTTTACATAATTGTGTTTGGTTTTGCTACTTAGCTTTGAGTACTATTGTCTGTTGTTGTGTTTATGTTGTTTGTAGTAAGTTTTTAGGCGATGCTCCTACAGTTGTGATGACAAAACGTTATAATAAATTAAATACTTTTTTTTTGCTACTGTAATACGTAGGTATACACCACTATTTATTATTACAAGCTATGTTTGTATGTAATCAAATCTTGCAAGTAACTTTTGAACCACTTCCCGTTATCCCGTTATCAGAATTGGTTCAGAAACGATTAACTCTATCTATTCTATCGATTAACTATCTACATAGATAGAATAAATGCGAAAAACGGCCACTTTTATCATTTTTTCTACAACTACAGCGAAGTATAATTAACAGAGTTAATCGTTTCTGATTAAACTACAGTAACTGTACTTCAATTTTTAAAAATGAATTTTCGATAAATGATGTATTCAGTGAGTAATATTTTTTTTACTGATGGGGGCGCCACTTGGCTACTACGCCTTAAGCCATCCACTAACGTCTTTAGTAGGGTAAGTAGGGTTCCACAAATGACCCGTAACTCATAAGTACTCACCCAAGTCACCACTTATGCGCTACTTATCAATTATCGGTTGCTAACGCATTACAGCAACCAACTCAGATTATAGCCCACTGAGTTACGTATTACCACGAGTACAATGTGAATTGGGTTGCTCAATATAGTTACTGCGACGAGATTTTTGTTTTATAACGTTACGGAGTTATCAGTTTGTAGTAAACATGTGATTTTGTGTGTACTTATTGATGATGTGAACAGCCGTGATAGCAAAAAGTGATAGTGGCTAAGCGTTTGCCTTCCATGCTTTTTGAATTCATAAGTGGATCAGAATTTGTTAATAACTTTTTATTTTTAATGAGATATAGATCTGTTCTTGACCGCAATCTAGACAGCTTTGTCAAGATGTGGTCGACGATGGAGTGAGAAAACCTATTAGGAGACGATTCACTCCAGCTTTAAAGGCGTTAGGATTGTAAGTGCCCGCAAATACAGATCATCATTTCAGCCGAAAGACGTCCACTACTGGACATAGGCCTCCCCCAAATACAGATGCCGGCAGTGAATTCCACAACTTGGCTGTGCGCATTATGAAAGAGTTCTCAAAGAGCTTGGTTCTGATAGTAGGGATTTCTACCAAATGTGTTTCTACCAACTTGTTTAATCGGTGAAGGAAAACATCGTGAGGAAACCTACACACCTGAGAGTGCTGCATACAGTTCTCGGTGGTGTGTGTAGTCCGCGAACCCGCACTAGGCCAGCGTGGTGGACTAAGGCTTGCCTTAGATCTCAGGATAAAAAGGTTCTTGAACCTTGAACTTAAGCCTTAGTTCAAGGTTCAAGAACCTTCTTATCCTGAAAAGAGGCCTGTGCTCACCAGCGGGACAAATAAAAACAGTACAAATACAGGTACAAAGGGTCAAGAAGTGTGGTAAGATATGCATCACATCTGCGCAAAACGGCCATCGCTCAGCAAAAATTGCAGTGCCATATGTATAGAACAGAGCCACAGCGCTTATTTTCAGCGACAGCTGGCGTCGACAGAGTAACGTCGATCAGTGCGGCGTGATTAATGATGGTAAATAATAATAAAAAATACATAAGTGAGGTTAAATACAATACAAAATAAAATACGTATTACTTAATACATACTTAAGATTGGGAATTCCTTAGACTATAAAACAAAACTAGACAACATGGCAAAATTGTATCAAGTCGCGCTCGCGCAGCTGTCACGCTTTGGCTATGGTTTTTGAACATTGAAAATTGACACTTCACAGTACGCCCGATAAGTGCTGATATGGTGAAGAAATACATTATTTCTTACAAGGGCGGATCCAGGATTTCTTTCTGGGAGGGGCACAACGGAGGGGCGAGTCAGGTAAGGAGTGTAGGGACTCTATTTCTGTGGTGGGGACACTCCTTACCTGTCTGGTCCCTCATATAGGGGTATAGTGTTGCATTATGTGAGATATATTGCGATACTTGCTTATGCCCCTACTTATGTACGCAAAAAGAAACGAATGTTATTAAATCAGTATCGTATTAATCTCCCAGCTCCTTGTTTTATTTGAACCCCTCCCTTGGATCCCCCCGTGATTAATATCGCATAATATAAATACGTGATAAGTATCATATATTTTGTTCACACTATAAAGGAGTGAGAGGAAACGACATGTCATCTGCCATTATCTATTAGCATAGGTTATACAAGCTATCTAAAAAGCCATATACTTAAACCTTACTCGTACGTTTTATAACAACTGTAAGTAATAACTCAATCATCATTTATTCTAGGAAAAGCAATTAATTAATTATTTTCTTCCTACTTTTCAAATCAATAAACACAGTTCTTTCCGATATTTACGCGATCATGATTCTTTATACTTTCCAACCAATGAACTGAAACTTAATGAATGTTTCAATCTCAATTAGTAGTATCTACTATAATTTTTACGTTATATTTATTTGGTAACATGTCTAAAATTATTGTTTATTAGTTAATAATTTATCTATTATTTTAACGCATTAAGGTGAAAGCTCGGTAGCCTGCGAAATTCATATTTGTTTGTATTTTTTGCAAATTGTAGCTCTGTTTCGCGTTGTATATTAATCAAAATATCATCATCATCATTTCAGCCGAAAGACGTCCACTGCTGGAATTAGGCCTCCCCCAATTAAGGGTGAGATATGCCATAATCACCACGCTTGGCAGGTGGGTTGGCGATCGCAGTTGGTTGGTTAAATACTCAGAGAACGCTGCTGCATCCTCTGGTGAATCCCTTAGTCGCCTTTTACGACACCCATGAAAAGAAATAAGCGTGATGCAATTCTTGTCGGGCACCACACGGAACAATCAAAATATGATTCGTGACAATAATAATAATAATTTATTTACCGAATGATACTCATACAAAATGTTAACCTACCTCTATAAGCTCCATCATATTAATTTACTATCAAATTATTGATTATGGACCTTGTAGAGCTTTTACAACGCAAAATAGAGCTACAATTTACAAAAAACGCAAGAAATTTTGAATTTCGTACACCTTAACGTAATTTTATTATATATTATAATTTTATTTTAAACGATGGCAGTATCGGTAAGTGTCAAATCCGCACTAGGCCATCAGTGCATCAATTAATGTACTGCTACCGGTAAGCAGTACATTAATTGATGCACTGATGGCCTAGTGCGGATTTGACACTTACCGATACTGCGATCGATTTGGATGACTTTCATTCATAATAAATCAGTAGTGCCCCTGGCAGATGCGAGGAAGAACTATACTTATTTATGAATGAAAGTTGATGAATTCGATGTAAGAATGCAGTAAGTGTCAAACTCGCACTACGTCCATCCAACCAGAAGTAACAAGGTCGAATCCTGCTCATGAGCGAATTTTTCTCTTCACTATTAATATCTTTGTTCATAAAAAAAAAAAAAAAAAAATGTAAATTTGGCATTTGTAACAACAAATGCCAAATTTATATAATATTATTATTTAAAGCTTACATTAAAATACTGAACAATAATTAAAAAGTATTAATTACATCACGGTGAGTAAATTGGCCCTTATTTCTTAACTGACAATTCATTATTTTCTTGAAGATTCTAGTTCAGGGGGTCTACTCGCGTTTGACGTATGACAAACGAAGTACGAAATTTAGTTCAGACTGATACCTACACAATAAAAAAGGCACAATAAAGATAGACTACGGTTCATAGTCTTATGAAACTAATCGGAAATCAAAGAAACAAATGTCAAAACACGATCATCGCAAACGATAAGGGAACGATGGTTGTCCGGAGTAGCAAATTGTGCGATGAAGGGAAGGGTACACAAAAAATGGTCAAAAATCAAGCAAGGCAAGCTACAAAGACAAAAATAAGATAAAAACATTACACACATCATACGATTTGGAACAAACGTAGAACAAAAGACATCAACGCGCACGCTTCCACGCGTAACCATTCCATTCGAACCATCTAGGCAGTCTGGCAGGAACAAATGCACATTATTTAAGTTAATGAGAACTGTAGGTAACCGCTACCTATAGGGTAGGGCACATCATAAATGGCTTAGAATCAAGCAAGTCAAGCTAAAAATTCAAGTATAAGACATAAACGGCGCAAATTCATTACATCATAAGATTTGGAACAAACGTAGAACAAAAGACATCAACGCGCACGCTTTCACGCGTTCAACCATTCAAGCCATCTTGCAGAAACAAATGCATATTATTTAAATTAATGAGAAATGTAACCGCTACAGTGTTCCACAGTGATGCAAGATTCAAGGCGCATTGCATCGCGCGGTTCAAGATCAGTGGTCGTTAGTCATCTCGGTTGCAATTAATAAATCTATTACAGGATGCTTCGAGTTAAGAGCTCTTAATTTTGTTTGTGTAATGATGGATATATAGAGTATTTTCATGATGAGTTTAAGTTTGGTACATTTGAAACAACAACATAATATCACGCCTGTATTTCCCCGAAGGGGTAGGCAGAGGTGTATAATACACCCATGTAATAGGGGGCGAGCCTATTGCCACTAACGAGCACAAATCCAGACTCCGGGCTGCTACTGAGAATTTCCTACTGAAAAAACCCAATAACACTTTGCCCGACCCGGGAATCGAACCCAGGACTCCACGCTCAGCAGTCGACCAACTAGACCAACGAGGCAGTTATAAGATATTAAGATCATAATTTTCTCAGAAGATCATGTTTTCGAGTGAAATATCATTTTAATAACGGACAAAGATAAACTGTATTGATACAAAACCCTAATCAAATAATTCTATAATAACTTCCTGAAAAATCTTCATCTATATCTGGCGACCCTGTATACTAATTGCTTCGTTAGACTGTACAATCAGAAATATTTCCGGTGAACCACCAATAAGGCTTAAATTGCTTCCACTCGATGTTCGATGGCAGCAGTAGGTACGTGTTCTTGCAGGATTCGTTCAAGGATTTTGTTGACAAAATGTATGATATTGGAGTGAAGTGATCATACAGTCGGCGTCAAAAATGCTTAAAGAAATTTATGCATACACATAATCGTTATGAGATCAACGAAGCCTTCATCATCATCAGCCCACAACTGTCTCACTGGGCACGGGCCTCTTAGAATGAGAAGGCAACGAAGCCATAGTTAAGAATAAAACATTTTTTTTGTTTTCGGGTGGAAATCCTCATTGATATAGATATCCTCCGTCTGGGGAAGGCTGGGGGTATGTCGGACTCTTACCGACTAAAACTACACGGTGGCCATCCTCTGCACAAAATAGAGGAGCTCCAGGAACTCCGTTGGACCACCCGGTGCCCCTCTAGTGCTATGCCTTTGGCACGTCCCGGAAAAACAATATTGTTTCCCCCACAGTAGCACGCAACCACCACGTACTGCTGTCCTCCCCAGGGTCGCTTAATAGACGCCTCGAGTCCCCCCACTCTTAGCGTCCTTGATACCTAAGGTGCCAGATGTGGCGGCAGGGGATGCCCTTATCCCTATTTGGGCCTTGCGCCAGGGCGGTTGTCTCCCCGGCGCCTCCTTCTCCGAACTCTGGTCTGGACCTGCTGGCGACAAACCAGACAGCGCGATGCGCGGGCAGGAGTGGCGCTGTTGCGTTGTAATACTACGGCCGCTCTACTAAATGGCTAAACCGGAGAAAGACATGCAGGGCGGTGCGTCAGTGTGACGTCAAGGTGGTTACGAGGCAGTTGTATTTTTTTTATAGTATAGTATGGCGAAACTAGCCAAAGGCCCACCTGATGTTAAGCGGTTATCTTTGCCCACAACAACTTTAATAACACCCAAGCTGTTGCCTTAATGGTACTGCAAGTCGGTTCGCCAAACTAAGACATGAAGATGGAAAGTCTCATGTGATTGTAATTTCACCGGCACCCGATACCCTTCAGACCGAAACACAGCAATGCAAGGATCACTGTTTGACGGAGAAATAGGTACGGTGGTAGTACTTCCCCGGACGAGCTCTTTCACAAAGGAGCTACAAATACTACTGTATTGTTTGACAACCAACACATGTCATATTGAAAGCAGTTCTATGGCGGGCCCGCCGTCAAAACGCTTTAAAACTGCTTACCTTTTAGTGTGACGACTGCTCATACCCCGCGCTGTTGCTGACCTGCTTGTGGTTTGTACGGGCCTTTAGAAAACGGTATTGCTGTTGTTTCGTCATCCTATACTACAAAAAAAAGGGAATTTCAAGTTTCGAAGCCGAACTTGCTGAACAGAATCGATAAAGCGGAAAATTGAATTAATTACATACAATGAATTCGTATCCTATGTATACTACATAATGCACATATATTTTATTAATTATGTACACACAACACATTTTGTTATACATAAAGAACAAACACTTGAGCAGAAAGGTACTGCTTATTCCTAAAATAAATTTCTTCCAGCAGACCTTTTTTTGTTTTCGGGTGGAAATAGTCATGGATACCCTCCCACTGGAGACGGTGAAGGGGTATGTCAGACTCTTACCGACTAAAACCACACGGAGGCCATCCTCTGCACAAAATAGAGGAGCTTCAGGACCTCCATTGGACCGCGCCGGTGCCCCTCTTGTGCTATGCCTTTGGCACGTCTAAGGAAAAAAATATTGTTTTCCCCACAGACATCTTCCAGCAGACCTGCAACAGGAAAGAAGGATCAAAGAAAGATACAGGGTGTGACATTAAAAACATACTAAATATAAACATACTTACGATCATAAATTATAAACTTCATATTATTATATACCTATAAAATATATAAAAAAAAATTTTTTTTTTTTATTAAACACCGAGATAATAAACAACTATAGTGGTAGCCTGGACTACCAGCCACCTAATTCTGATCAGGTGACGAGGCTGTTGCAATCTTAGTGCCTTCATCTCTAAGCAGGAACTCTTGTCTCCCGATCCCACTTATTGGTTTTTTATGGACTACAAATCATCTTTGATCCACCAAAACAGGCCGCAGAGATTCATACAACCTAAATTACACAACAAACTCGCCTCGAACAAGACATAAATTTAGAAAATGACTTCAAACAAATTATGTTATTACTGCATTTATTTTTTTAAGCCTTTGCGAAACTTGACCACATCTGTACTATTTTAGATAGCTTATAAAATGAAGATGTTATTTCTGTAATTTGTACGCCAAATGTCATACATTTTTTTCGAGTGCAATGTAAACGGTACTTAGATGATTTTGTTTTATAACTTGTTATTTATGACCGATTATTAACTTGTTATTTATTTATTTCCGAGGTTATGAAAATGTTGGCCATGAATTTTATATGATAGTAATTGCTCATTCATTGCTCAGCTTTGAGGAAGGTGTCAATCGAGTGGCCAGAGTAGGATATATTTTTCACAATGAGCATTTTTCTATCCGAAGACGGAAAATATCAAAAAATCATAAAACTGCTATAACTCCAAAACAAATAACCAACCAGGGGTGGTGCACGCGATCATTTTTCTTGAAAATGAGCTCTAGTATAACCTCTTTCATGGAATAGGTCGAATTACAAATCACCATGTAGTGCCGCCACACATTTTTTTATAATAGGTACTAAAATCAGAAGACATTTTATGTTTCAACAAACAAAACTTTCTTCGTTTTTATGCACCGTCTAAAAAGATGTATGAAACAATAACTCAGCGAAGCATACCCAATTACTACGCACATTTTTTTAATCTCACTACACTAAAACGAGCATGTGTGTCGATCACAATTAGGTACATTCCCAATTTATAAACATCATCACACTTACAAAGATCAACAAAGGATGCATTGTTTTCAATGCGTAACATTGCGAAACATGTTTTGAAACAAAATCTGTATCAAACGCAACTTTGCGAAACGCCGAGACGATTAAGCAGCGGTTTGATCAGACTTACGTACGGCAATCAACTAATTGCTACTTGCATTTTAAACAGTAACAAGTCCTGATTTACATGGTTTTCGCTGAGAAGTTAAAATGTTACTGAATTGATGTTTTTACTTAAAGCCCCCGCAGACCGCAGACAACAGAAGGCTTATTCTCGTAATTAAAAATGTTTAAAATATACCAGTCTAATATCAATGTTGTAATTGACAATCTCATGATAGTAGATGTTCACGTTTGACGTTTAATTCTGACATTTAGGACATTGAGATTAGAACGGAACTATGTTTTATATTTTGTACATTTTATTACGAGAATCAGTCATCTGATTAAACCATAGTATATTTATTACTACCTGGATTAAACTGTGTGTTGACAGGTGGGTGATACATGGTATAATACTATGGTTCACCAGGTATTCTCTTCCCGCGATGGCCCAAGGCTACGGCACGATCAGTGTTGGTATTGATTGACATATTCAATACTATTAAGGAGATTTTTATTCATAATCAACATAAAATAAATTGCCAACTAGCCTATTTGTTATCTCGTGTTACTCATCTAATTAGTTATTAAAGGAAACTGTATAAAATTACTAGTTCAGAAGGGCTTCTTTACAGAAGCAAGAATGTAAAAAAATGCATGCAATGCACATCAAACCATAGCTAATATGTTTTTTTTTATTTTCGCGATTTCAGTGTTGGTCTCATAGTAAAAGTTGTTCATACTGATGAGTACCATGACCCCTAAAGAGGTCATATTCAGAAGTTATTCTTAGAGGTACATGCATACAAAACAGCCACGTCACCGTCAAGTCACCGATCAGTCACGTCATAAAATATAGTTTAGTAGAAGTCATAGGACGACTTTCGGCTGAAATGATGATGATGGTGAAGGATATCGGCCCCACTCGTCAGTCACAATCACGACACGACCGGCGTGTTTCAGTCAACGTCGCGTCACCAGCACGTTAGAACGTGTTTGTTGTAAACGAAATATAGACACCTATTCATATACCCTACGTCACGTCTCTGACGTTGCCGTTGACGTGACTGATCGGCGACTAGACGGCGAATGTTGAGTTTGTATGTACCTTAATTTGGAAACTTCAAACAATCTAACAATCAACGAAGATCATTAAGTTACTTTAAATAAATAATAAAAACAACATAACATCAAATACAACGTGAAATTTTCAACGATAAACAATTACTTTCCAAAAATGCGTTCTCCGCTCGACCACTTGCAACTTGCACGCACTTTGCTTGTTTGTTTGGCACCGACTCATAATTTTTATTTACATTAGTTTAGTTAGGAAAAGACTAAAAGCTTCATTTTATATTTTGCTTTTCATTTTCTGTTTTCGTCGGTTCAATTTTTTGTAAAAAAGTTTTATTAATCGAGCTCAACTGCCAATTTAAATAACACAATAGTTAAACAATGGACGTCGTCATTAAAAGGTGGTTTGGCATACAAGGAGATATCCGAAAGATGTTGTCTATTCAAATAATGTAACATAAGCACTTATTACGTAAACACAATTTAGATTAAGTACTATTTAAGCTATAATCCCCGTTCGTATAAAGACCGTATCACATAACAAACACATATATCTATGTCAATGCGGACTTCAATTATACAATGTAGTACAATCGGTAATGTTTATTGCTTATTTTATTGAACGATTACGAAACAGCTTTCATATTATATCTTAGCTTTTAAATTTAAAGCCGATTATGCAAAGAATACTTACAGAAAATATAAAAATGTATCGTCCTTGCTCCGAAAATGAGTTTCTGCATGTTCTTTTAATGTGCAAACGTAATTAGGTATGAACGCGTAATATCTGCTTTTGGTTTTAATCTCAGATTATTTCAGAAAGTGAAGGTCGGAAAACGAATTTGCACTGGCAATTTTAACAAAATTCGTAAAAATATACAGGATGAGTTTTGAAAATAGAGCTGGAAGGCCAAATCCGAAACTATTGGGTATACAGAAAAGTCGTCAAAGGAGTCGTAATATCTATTTTAATGAAAACATAAACAACATTTTTTTTTTGAATAAGTAGCTTATTTGGCTGAGAATCTAACCCAATCTTTTTTGCAAAAAATAAATATCGTATGGTATTGCACCAATTCTTTGGTTGTTCATAGGAAACCAATCCTGCAAAAGAATATTATGCGGAAAATCAAGGGTAACGAGATTATCCGGAGAAGAACTGGAGTGACCGACATAGCGTGTAGGATCAGTAAGCTGAAGTGGCAGTGGGCTGGCCATGTCTGTCGAAGCCGATAGCTGCTGGAGCAGACGAGTCCTTGAGTGGAGACCGCGAATCGGCAAACGCAGTGTAGGGCGCCCCCCAGCTAGGTGGACCGACGACCTGATGAAAGTAGCTAGGGGGACTATGTGGAAGGCAGAGGACCGAGTGTTTTGGCGAAATTTGGGAGAGGCCTATGTCCAGTAGTGGACTGCGATAGGCTGAGTTGATTGAATGATTGAAATCAAGGGTAATGGAAAAAAATCCCATACATTGCTTTTTATCTGTTCAAAAATTGCTTCACGCCTCTTTTGACAACTTTTCTCTGTACCTAGTTTTTTATTTGGCTCTACAGCTTTATTTTCAAAACGCATCCTGTATATGTACCAAAATGCTGCTGCCAACAAAACTAAGATCTGAAAAGAACGCGTTCACAGCATAACTTTCAAAAGGGTCAAGTTCATATTTTATACGATATTTCCTGAATTCTATTCAGAATTACAGAATTCAAATGAGCAAAATTAGTAAACACTGATAAGTACGGAAGTTGTATTATATTATGCTCACAAACTGTTACAAAATATTACGAACATCCTCCATTCTTTATGCATCATTAAGTTGTATTAAATGTTTATTGATTACTAATTTAAAAAATAAACAAAAATATAGTCCCAATTAACACACAAAAAATGCATTTTTTCTACTTTTAAAAGTACAAAACTATTTTTTTACCCGGGAGAGTTTAGTTGAAATGTACAGGTCGCGGGAATCCGCTGGATGCAGTAGGGGCAGGACCGGTCGTTGTGGCGATGCTTGTGGGAGGCCTATGTCCAGCATTTGATGTTTTTCGGCTGAAATTATGATGATTATGTACAGTCGACCGCACGTCAGTGGTAACAGTTTGACCTTGACTCTTGAAAACACTGACTTGATTCGTAAGCAGTGAGAGTGGTTTTCGTAATTTAAGTTGGTTTGCTTGTTACCACCGACGTGCGGTCAACTTTACTACATCTACATCACAGGCCTTATCTCCAGTAACTACTATGCAGCAGCAAACAGTTATTAATATAAACATAACATACATAACCAAGGCCTTCGTCCACCACGCTGGCCTGGTGCGGGTTGGCGGACTACACACACCATCGAGAACTGTATGGAGCACTCTCTGGTGTGCAGGTTTCTTCACGATATTTTTTTTCACAGTTAAAGCAAGTGATAATCAAATTCTGATCCGCACACGAATCCGAAAAGTCAGAGGTGTGGGCAGGGATCTAACTCAGACCCTCCTGCACGGAAAGCAAGCGTTAAACCGCTCAGCTATCACTGCTGCTATACATTGACAGTTAACGGTTATACATTGTGTAAATATTAAAGTTTTTTTATTTTATTTTTATATAATAATAATAATAATAAATAATAATAATTCATTTATTCATATAAGCTTTTTACATAAATTTATAATTGAACATTGATTAGAAAACAATTTCTCAAATTATTATAGCTAAATCGCATGCAACATAGTAAATAGGAGGCTGTTTGTGCTGTATGATTTGAACCCCTGTCTCCTAAACTAGGCAATAGCCTGTATCTTAGGAGGCAGTGTCCTTCAAGACGAGTTACATTATTTAGCCTAAAAATTTTACAATTGAATAGCAATTAAAAAGAAAAATATATTTTATTTTATTAATTTAAATCGAAGTAGGTACCTATGTGAAATGTGTGGAAGTGTGTGCAGTGTTTATTTATGTAGTGTTTGTGTGTGAAGAGTGTGTGAATGCCGTGTACGGAATGTTTGTTTGTGTGGTTGGGTGCAGCCATTTGTTTGAACATATCATTATTAGGTATTAGATTCAAATGACCTGATTTGCCCCAATAGTATCTCCTCAGTTTGCTCATAGTTAAGACCATAAAGCCATTCTTTAAGTTTCTTTTTACATTGAAACTTCCTCAGCGTAGAAATTTCAAGATGTTTATTAATATTATTGTACATCTTTGTGCTGATTATATAGAAGTGGCGGCTAGCAAAGGTGGTTCTATGTTTTTCCATAGAAAACATGTTGTATTTAAGCCGACCTGTTGGAATTTTCTGAGGGCATGATCGGTGTTTACGCATCATACATTGTAAAACGTACATTTGACGTACCGTAAGCACCTTGCATTGTATGTGTTCCGTGTGGTGCCGGACACAAAGAATATAGCACCACCCCATATCTTCGCGTGGGTGTCGTAAAAGGCGACTAAGGGATTCACCTGAAGATGGGCAGCAGCGTTCTCCGAGTATTTATTCAACCAACTGCGATCGCCAACCCGACTACCAAGCGTGGCGATTATGGCATATCCCCCCATTTCGGGGGAGGCCTAAGTCCAGCAGTGGACGTCTTTCGACTGAAATCATGATGATGATGATGATGATGTGCTTGTCATCCCATTTATGGGTTATTGTTTGCCAGCGTTGGTATACGACACAAGGATTTGGGTTTGGTTGCCTTATGAGAAGAGCTTATTAAAGAAACACAAGCAACTTGATTTAACTAACTGATACCAGCAGACTACAACTATGGGCTTAAGATGGATGAACTGTGATGGTCTATCCATAAACCCCACTGGTGAACATGGAAAACCCTATGACCGTCTGTAGATGCGATAAAATATACTTAGTTGTAAATCTTCACATGGCTTTACCTACAGACTGTTTGAGGTCACCGGACTCTGACAGTCAGCCCAAAACATACTGATCATACATCAAAAACCGTTGGACAGAGCATATTAGAAGTCACTTTAACTTATTTATTAATTAATATGTGAAAAGACCACAGAAATAGATAGAATGGTTGTAATCACAATTTTACTTGCGATTCATACGTGGCAACTTTAGGACAAACCACGCCTCCAATTTTAGCGTCATAAATTTAAAAAAAATATTTTAATCAAATTTGCTTTACAGCTTTCGTTTCTGCAGTTAGAAACAGCGCAATAAGGCATTTTTGCAGGTTTTTGTTACAGTATTTACAGAAACAAGTCGTAAGGAGTTCTGAGAAAGGTTTGAAATGCCCTGCACTCTAGTGCAGAGTGTTGGCACGCGCGCCTCACCCACTTTTCTATTCTATCTATCTATTTCTGTGGAAAAGATAACATAAATTATGCAAATTAAAACATCAGTTCACGCTCGTCTGTATAACCGAACAATTATGACTGCAAAGAAGATGTTATGGCATAATATGTTAATTTTGTCCCGATCGAATACTTTTTCTATAAATCTCCCAACAAATTTCTATCTATTGTTCTAATTGAGACGCCGATTGACTGACAATGCGACGTACTGCGCACACGTAACTGCAGCCACAACATTCGCACACGCCTAAGTGAAAACGAGTATAAATACGATGCAAATTACAAGTGCTGGCATTACCCACCACCCTCTCGTGGAGTAAGGTGTTCCAAAGTAATCCAGTGCCGAAATGTACTACCATGTGCGTAACTGTGTATTTGTGTTATCTAGTGCTATTGCTGAAATCGTGCACCAGTCGTTGTCTATCTCGTGATCGTGCTAATTGGACTGTGCTGGAAATGTTAATGAGCCTATTACACCATATTGGTACTTAACAAGGAAAATTTTAGTCATTGATTGAACGCACTGGGGCCTTACTCTGGTTCGAGCTCTGAACCAAATCGAGCTAATATCAATTCCTTGAAAAATGCAGTACGATTTGACACTAAATCGAATTCAAATTCGATTGATACAGCACTCGGTCTAGTCGGGAGTAATCCCCTGATTAGTGAACGAATTCAGTGATACATCTTTAAGAGTAATTCGTCCTGCTGGTAACATGTGGTTTGGCTTCATAGGAAGTCTTTCGCGTTACATAAATCAGATTCGCTCTGTTCCTTGTTAATGCCCGCAGCGAAACTGGTTTCGAGCTAGGCAACTCGGCGCTTTATCGTCGATTCTTTGTTTATTAATTGGCAGCCCGACGTCCGCTATTGCTATAGGATATAGTCGGACCTAGTCTCTGTCACACGAGCTTGCATAATTGGCAAGATCTAATGAATTAATCTGTCTTTTCTACTCAATAGTTATTTTAATTTTTAATATTCAAAGAATATTTGTCACTTAACATAACTTTTTGTTTCTTGAACAGTATTTCCTGGGATTCTTGGCCGTGGTGGCCGCCTACCCTGGAATCATCCACGAGGAGGCCCCACAACTCGAGGCCAAATACGACCAACACGCACTCATCGGTGAGTCGGGACACCATCATCAAGTGGAGCATGAACATGCCAAGTCACACCAGTCGATCAAATTCGAGCACTTCCACCCTGTCCCCGTGTACGTGAAGAAAGAGCACAGCCATCTGCTCAAGCACCCGCTGGAGAAAGGCAAGTCTGAGTCAAACCTGAAGCTCATCCACCCCGAGACAGAGCACAAACACGGCGGCGGTCATGTTCTTGAGGACGAAAGGCATAACACCGATCACGCTGCTGCACTCGAGCACGGTGGTTACGGGCATGGCGGTTATGAGCAAGGTGGCTATGAGCATCCTTCCGGTGGGTTCGAAGGTGGTCATGAAGGTTTTGAAGGCGGGCACGGTGGTTTAGAAAGCGGCCACAGCGGTTTAGAAGGCGGCCACGGTGGATTCGAAGGTAGCCACGGTGGATTCGAAGGCAGCCACGGTGGATTCGAAGGTGGACACGGTGGATTCCAAGGCTACAGTGGCAGTGAGGGCCTTAAGGCTTATGCAGAGCATGCCCAACCTGAAGCCGAGGGACACTACTACGCAGAGGCTGGACACGCACTTGCTGCTGACTCCGGCGAAGGCTACAAATACGAGAGCTATTAACTGCATTTATACTGATCTTACCACGGGCATACAAGCGTGGAGTTCACTCCACCGTCTAAAGTAACTTTAGGTCTATCTCTTGCCTGTTGATATTAGTGCGCATAAGGTTAGATCGTAGCTTGAGTCTAATAATGTATTCAGCTTACGTTATGCAGTTGAAAAGTTTCTTGTAGTATCAAAATGTACCTGATCTAGGATTAATTCAAAAATCGTATTTAGGAAATTTGTATGTAGTTCTTAAATTTTTATCGGCATCACGCGGCAGTTAAATTATGAAATGTTAGAAACAATTCCGTTAGGTGTTAGAAAGTCCGCACGTGGTGTGCTTTAAAGTTGATCGACTGCTTGTTCGTGTGATTGTTTTCTTTGTAATTGTTCTCTCGCTTGATTCTCGTATTAGTAATTATTTTGATTTAGGCGATCGTTGATTGAGTCCCAGAGAAATTGTGATATTAATAAAATGTTTGTTTTTACATAAACATTGGTGTTTGTATTTCGAACAACAAGTTGTTCTACCTGTATATAACCTTATGAAACAGTCTTCTTCTGCTCCAGTAGACCATGCATAGATATATCAGACAGCAACAGCTGTTAATTATCAATTACATCATGTAATTGTTACCGGCTGATTATGTTTCGCTTCGTAGTTCGCAAAAAGGATTGATCATATAACTATGATTTAATTAAGTTACAGTACTATTATCATTATTTGGAACCTAATTAACAAATCTTTTTTTAGAACCATAACAGTCACATTAGGCCGACACTGGCCGATATTGAAACTGTAACGTAACGTTTCTTTGGTAACAAATAATTAGAACCGCCTCAATTAAATTCTGTAGTTAATTACTTTATATAATGTACATGACAACACAGCATAAATAAATACCAATAGTACAACTGAATCTTATCACAGTATAGTAATCAAAACATATTACATTAGTTCAAATAACTATGGCAAAGAAATTGTGAAAGGCGCTGACGGCAGTGTGCTCTTATTTTATTGAAATTGCTAACTGGTAGTTACCGCGAGAGGTGAGTCACGAAATCGACTGTTAGGAATATAAGGAAATAATACTAAACGATAACTATTACTTATCTACCTAGATTCTTGACGTAATACGCGTGAGAAAATTTATTTGAGTAATAATTTATGGGTCTTGAATTTTGGTATATATTTTATGGAGTAAGTTCTTGTTACGTCTTGCTTTATCATTTGTACTTTATAGATGTCGTAGCTCATAGCTTCTTGAACCAACCAATTTTGTAAGGATTATGGACGACAACAACCGTTTGCTTTTGCCGCTTTGAGATGAGTATAAGAATTTTTATGAGATATGCTTCATCTTGTAGGTTTACTAATTTAACATCATGGGCTTAGCCAGAGTTTTGGGGGTTCAACTCCCCTCCAGCCTAGATGAATAGATTTCCTTGATGTATTGTAGATATAAATTTAGTCAACTTTGTCAAGATTTCTATTTGAAGAACCATCTATCAAAACAAATCCTGGCTTCGCAGATTAACACTACACTAGATATATATCTATGATGTAGTTATTAGGAATTATCTAAATGATGAATAAATACTCATGTGCTTATGGTTTTCACTGTTTAGCTAACAATCATCTGTGGCCTTAGTCTGTGGCTAATCATTGGCTATTATTATGCGAAAACACTTGCTTTTCCACTGTAGGTACATCTGTCATTGGCAGAATTGTCAACATCAGCATAGCTTGCCATAAAAAAAAAATAGAACAACTCTTTTTCAGAAGGTCCGTTTATGCATAATTTAGTTCTTAAGTACATATCAATTAAGTTTGCTCCAGTTTCAAGTGTCAACAGTAATTGTGCTGATGATGTAATAAAAGCTTATGTTGTTCACGCCACTGCAGCACTACGTGCTTCTGCCACAGCGTGACCTAGTTTACACTCATTTAGTACGTATTTAATAACTTCCCGTTGCTTATTTGTTTGGTGGTTTTGAAATAGTTTTCTTGTGTTTCAAATCTCTTTTTTAATTAATTTGACAATGTGTTCAAAAGGCCAATTCTCGTAATTAAAAATGTTCAAAACATAGTTGCAAACTAATCTCATTGCTTTAAATTTCAATCTCCTGACAGAAGAGGTTCCAGTTTGCCGTTTATTTGTGACACATACGGCCAAAATTAATATCCAATCTATCCACGATTTGCCCTACTAGAGATAGGAATTTGACATAGCTTCATACAAAATATGTCAAATTTCTATCTCTAGTAGGGTAAATCGTGGATAGATTGGATATTAATTTTGGTCGTTAGGTCATCACCAATAAACGGCAATCAGAAACATCCTCAGGATATTGAGATTTAAAGCATTGAGATTAGTTTGGAACTATATTTTGAACGTTTTTTGTTACGAGAATTGGCCTTCTGTTTACTGTTTTTATTTTAATTGTTATTTTAAAAGCAGTTTCCAAATTTTTTTTAAATATTTATTTAATTACTAGCTATACGTGTGCCAAATTCATCCAATACCGTTCAGCCGTCTCAGCATCAAGGACAAATAAACAAAACCAACATCGATAATTTCGCACTTATAATATTAGTAGTCAAATTATGTCAAAGGAAAACTAACTCCAGAAAGCACAAAGCATAACATGATTGTTTGTAGAACCTGTTTAGGTAAACGAATTAATGGAATTATGTAAGAAGTCGTATTTTCAACAGCTGGTGTATCTCAAATGGAACTTCAAATCACTTATTACCATAAAAACATTCAAATTTTTATGAATGAATTTTACATAATATGAACCATAAAACACTTATGTGGGGCGATGTTACAACTCGACCGACTTATGCAACAGCGGCGAATACAAATCTTGTGATTTTAAAATGCGACATCTTAGCTTCCTGGTTTACTCGAAGATTTCGTATTCATGCTGTAGGTGGCACCGCTTTCTACGCGATGATATACAGATATTTCAAATGTTTTGCAATTCTACTGCGGAAGGAAGACCGCGATTGAAATGCGAAAAAATGAGTGTCATTTAATTTCCTTGTTATAAAAGTTGTTTCATTGATTTGTGGTAATTTATGCTTTGATGTATTGAGTTTATTTTTATTTATGTTTAAAGATTGTAGATATTAATAATTGGTGGATAAGTAAGTGGAGAGTTCGATTCAAATTTGTAACTTTTCTATTAGATTGGTATTCATTTATAGCCTATGTCAATCCAATTAAATAGCTATTAAAGGCAAACAAACCCAATTTCGGTAAAATTATCACATCACTTATTAAATGGAATTAATAACACATTTATCACTATTTTGAAGGTTTCTTGATAGCTGACTCCTTTTTCCGACAGTATTCGTTTGATTATCATTTTAAAATTGTTTTTGTATATTCACTCGGTAGCCTGCTACAATAAAAACAATATATAAAGTTCAGTATGGTAAGTTTGAGTTACTACCTCGTTTGTCTAGTGGTTGCAAATGCGACTGCTGAGCGTGGGGTCCTGGGTTCGATTCCCGGATCGGGCAAAGTGTTATTGGGTTTTTTTCATTAGGAAATTCTCAGTAGCAGCCCAGAGTCTGGATTTGTGCCCGGTCAATAGCAATAGGCTCGCCCCCTATTACATGGGACTATAACATAACTGGCAAAATATGGGTGTACTATTACACCTCTGCCTACCCCTTCGGGGAAATACAGGCCTGATGTTATGTTATGTTATAAAGTTCAAAAAGGTCCTAAAAAAATCATGTTTCTAACTAATTCAATAAATTAAATCGAATCATTCAATTTATTGAATTGATTTGTAATTGGCACTACAATTGGACATCATTAAACTCTATAAGACTGACAAAATGACTGACTAACTAACTGTTAATGACCCGTTTGTTTACCTTTCTATTTAATTGGATTGACACAGACTTTATCTAAAAACTTTTACTAACTACTTTTATCATAATAAAAGTAAAACTGATTTTTTGACATAATATTATCTCTTGATAACTTAATATATATATTGAATATTGAATAGTCAATCATCGAAGTCAAGAATATATAGATAATTCAAATACATCCATCGTACTTATATCAATAACTCAAGAGTATTAATAGATTAAATATTAATTACATATGAAATTACAAGCTTTTAACAGCGCCTAACAATTTAGTTCTACGTGCTAGCATGATCAACTGCAAGTTACAACGAATAAGAACCTCTTCAGGCGTTAGAAAAAAACAAATACATCTCCATTAAAACATTTCTTTTAATAAAACATAACAACTTTAATATCTTAAATAACATAAAACTTATCAATGGCACCAATATTGCACTTCAATTAATCAATACTTCTAGATAATTGTAATTAATGTTTAAAAAACAAAAAAATATGTTTCTTCTACTACATCAATGTTCCCAAATATGACGTATAATTGTTAGCTGTTCCGGCCCATTAGTGGGAATCTTTACTGGAATCTTATGTTCGATAGTAAGTCGTTTCTGTTCTGAAAAGGGGTTGACTAACTTCACATAAACTCGCTTTTCACCGTCATCAGTTACAGGTTTTCCTGCTTGAACCTTTTCAGTTTTCGACACTGAAAACGGTATCTGTCGAATAATTTCTAAGGGCACAGGGTACGGTTTAGGTATTCTAACCTCTTGTGGTTTTGGAACACGCAAAAATTCGATAGGACGACTTTCCGTAGTCTCTGACCCTGGGTTTATAATAATTGAAGGAGATTTAGAAGCAGCTATTACTTCAATTTCTGCTAAAGCATTTTGCTTCCCCAAGTTATTAGTCAACTTTTTTAATTCAGTTCTATATTCTTGATGATCGTGTTGCTGCGCATTTTTTATCTGTTGTAATTTTGTTTGAATTTTTAACTCACTACTTACTAGTTCTTCTCTTTGTCGAGCTATTGATTCAGTAATTGCTTGGTGTTTATAAAGCGGGGCCAAAAGTAGAGCAAGTTTGTCTTGTTGAACAATGGGAGTCTGAACTGTAGGTAGCGGGGAAACTGGAGTGTTTAGTTTCTGTTGTTGTTCCAATAATTTTAAGCCTTCAATAGAAGCGAGAATGTCGTTAAATGTTGCTGTATTCTGAGCTCCTAAATGTGTTTGGATTGACACAGGTTCTTGTGTAAGCGTAGGCGCTGGAACTTCTACAATAGCTTGAGGTTTTTTGGATTCTTCTACTGGTACTTGAGATTGCACGGATGTTTTATTTGGCTTAGCCTCTTCTTTTGCTTGACTATGTGCAATTCTTTGTGCTTCTATTTTTGCTTTTGTAAACGCATTTTTTTGAGCTTGTTCAATTGCTTTTCTTTGAGACTCTTCATTCGCTTGAGTCTCTTCTGTTGCTTGAGTGTGTGCTATTCTTTGTGCTTCTATTTTTGCTTGCGTATAAGCATTTTGTTGTGCCTGTTTATTTGCATTCCGTTGAGCCTCTTTATTGACTTCAGTATGTTCATTTCGTTGTGCCTCTTCAATTGCTTTAGCATATGCATTACGTTGAACTTGTTCCATTGTTTGTGCATATGCAATTCGTTGAGCCTCCTCCATTGCTTGTGCATATGCAACCCGTTGCGCCTGGGTATCAGCATGAGTAAAAAGATTTACTGGCTCAAATTTATACGGAGATAGCGGTAACGCTTGATAGGGAACCATTTTCAAATTCTCATTTTCATAGTTTGGCAGAAAACGAACATATTCTGAGTTAGTGTTTTGGTTTGAGATTTTGGTTCGACTCGTTTTTTTTGGAACGTAAGGCATGAAATATTCTTTGTCTTTATATTGTTGCCGAGATTTAGTATATTTGTATCGTGGTGTCGTTGTTATTTTTTCTGTAGTACCTTCCGTAGTTGGCGTTTGATGCGCGAGATCTTCATTAATTTCTTGTATATTTAAGAGCTTGTAGTAATTTTCTACTCCAGTTTCATATTTTTGCCCTTCATTTGGAGGAATATTTTGGTACTGCTGTTCATTTTGTTGTTCAATACTTTGTTGAAACTGCTCCTGCAGCTGGGCTAATTCTGGTTCATATTCAGGGTACGGTTTCACTACTGCTCCAGCTGCTTTTAAAGTTTCCACTTGATCAGGAGTTAGGAATAATACAATTTCCTTCATTTCTATCAATTCAGGTTGTGGGGATTGCGTCGGTGGTGGTGCTGGTGAGGAAGACTGCGGTGTTTCATAAAATGATTGTGAGATATGTACGTGCGGCTCTGCTTTTACTGAGATTAGAAAAATAGATGCTATAAAGCACCACATCTGTAAAAAAAAAGTTAATAGTTACTAAATGGTGATTCAAAAATAATAACTAAAAATATAAAAAAAGATTTTTTATACTTACGTATGTCCCCATGGCTACAGATGTATAGAGAGCAGCCTGTGGACTCAGAAGACGCGGTTTAGCGTTTGTTCTGAAATGAAGAGGAACAACTGTTTTATATAAGTATGGTACACATTCGAAATATATTCAATGGATTCGTAACTGTGACCATTGACGTCATCTGTATTGATTAAATCTATAAAATGATGGTGTCGTTTATATCAATATTCAACATTGTCGTAATCTTGTTACTATTTAGGTGAAAGTTACAAAGTTGTTGGTTTAAGTTGTGATGATTACATTTATGCAATGTTACATTAATAAAAAAATACTAGTAATGAATAGGTAATGTTATTTGAATTATTGTATTTTGGATTTCAGAATTCGTAATGTTGTCAGTTATTGTAATTTTGCCATACAACGTGTTATTGAAGTAACTGAAAACCTCTTGAAGAGTCATTGTACTCATCAGTATGAACAACTTTTACTATGGGACCAACCCTAAAATCGCGAAAAAAATATATGCTTACCTACATTTTGTCGATTTATGTGAACATGAATGTAGGGATCAGATGATTATTTTTTCGCGATTTCAGGGTTGGTCCAATAGTAAAAGTTGTTCATAATGATGAGTACAATGACCCTATATAATGATAATTATCCTACACTGGCTGTTCTTGTCAAGAATTAGGTAGTAACAGTAAAAACATTAAACATTAAAGTGGAAACTAGATGAGAGTGGCCGAGGATAGAAGTCGGTGCCATGCTATTGGAGAGGCCAATGTCCAGCAGTGGACTACGATAGGCTGATGATGATGATGATAAAAGCCATTTACCATTGCGTTATCATTAGTAATATACGTACCTACTAATGTGTCCAAAACACATCCCAAGGAGACTAAAACTTTTTTTTATAATACAAGAGATTCATCTTTAATTTACATTAATTATATTTTAATTTAAAAACCTTCATGTTAACATGAGATTGACTTCAATGAAATTACACTCATTTTAATTTTAATTTTTTTAAACAATTATCAATATCCTTCGTCTTAACACGGATGCAGCCAACTGCAGCTTACCTAATCTAATGATTCATTATAATTTTTATTTCTTCGCTTTTATATTGACTTCCGCTGCGACCCCACGAGACGCGACCGTTCGATTCTTTCCATCCATTTTTAATTAGGAGACTATCAATTTTTTTTGAAATTTATTCGAATGCCAAAAATCTGAGGAACTGGTTTGGCATCGCTTTTCTCGTTTGGATTTTATTATAAACACCATAGAACACATTTTTGAGTGCCGTTCCTCTTACTGTACCAGTACTTACCTACGTTGTATCACATTTTTATAAGCTGATGTTTCAACTAGGTCACAGAAATACCTTTTCAGAGTAGTTTTCTCTTAAAAGTTCTGAGACGTTTTGCCTAAATTTTAAACTAAAGACTATCAAGGCTACAAAGGTAAGGTTTAAGTTTCAATAGATGACAAACGTTCTCTAAAGATGGAGAGAGGTGTGTGATCGCAAGGAAGATTTAGACTCTATTTGGGTAGGTTCGATTTCCACCAATCTCATCTCTAACTTAGGGCTACTATTTAAATATCCTTAAAGGAGAAACTAATGAGCCTACTGTGTCCCTGCTAAAAAGCCTTTCAGCTGAATTTATCAAATAAAATAATAGTGTAAGTAAGCGTTAAGGGGAATGTAGCAGCCAGCTGATTATAAATACCTGTCTCTGTCGTGTCATCGATCTTATAACGTAGCCAAGTGGCGCCCCCATCAGTAAAAAAAAATATTATTCGCTGAATACACCATTTATTGAAAATCCTTTTTGAACAATTGCAGTACAGATACTTTAGTTTCATTAGAAACTAATAACTCTGTAAATTATAGTTCGCTGTAGTTGTAGATACAAATACAATAAGCGAAAAACGGCCACTTTTGGCACTTTTTGTATCTACAACTACATTGAACTATAATTTACAGAGTTGATAGTTTCTAATTAAACTACAGTACCTGCCTGACATATCTCAACGAATGACTTTTTCGTTGAGATATGTCATTCCCATACATTATGATAGTTTTCTATTAGCGTTGACGATTGTAGATTGTCAACTTGGCTACGGCTGTACTCCAATCGTTAAAAAAGGTTTTTCGATAAATGATGTATTCAGCGAGTAATAATTGTTTTACTGATGGGGGCGCCACTTGGCTGCTAAATTCCCCTTAAGTTGTAAGATCGATGTTAAAAGACAGGTATTTATAATTAGTTTCAAGCGAGGAGCAATCATATGCAAATGTGGTTTTCAGCAAGTTTCACAGCGGCCTGAAAAGCTCATTTTATTTTTTATTATCATGTGCTTGCGTTTGACCGCCACACAGTGTTTTAAGATCCCAAAAAAAGCGACATCCCTTTTTTATTCCCGATTCCTGTAGTATAAATAAATACAAATGCGAGAGTAGAACTCTGGTTTGCCAGGAATCTATGGTTTTTGAAAAATAAATTCTTGAAAATGAGCTTTTTTGTACCCGAGTTTTCAAACATAAAATCATAATTTAAAATACATGACATCTATCATCAGACTGACTTATTTGTTCGATGGAACTACTAAAGCCACATATTTTAAAGCAAAGAAAAACGAAATAGGACACCATATAACGAAATTATTTGAGATTTCCTGTTTTTCGTTTTTATTTTATTACTCGAATAATCCATAGAGGTATTAAAAGATTTTAACACCAGCGGTTGCTATGAATGTGTTCTATACTCCGTAAAAATATCACGAAATAATTCCATGGATTATTGTAATTATCGACTATTTTATAAACATCCGGATTTTCCGGCGCTAGGGTTGCTACTTGTCATAATGAATATTTTTATATTTTTAAATGTAATAATAAAAATATTTCTAGTGAACGTAGTCTTTCACTAATGTGAAAGAAATACACAAACTCACTCCTAGAGTTTGTGTATTTCATTTTCCTTTTTTTTTTTTTTTTAATTCCTAACGGGCTTGCGTTTGACCGCCACCTCACCTGATGTTTAGCAGTTAATTAGTACTTCTTGCAAGGTTCTATTGAATTTAGATAATGTTTGGTCGGTTTGGGGATCACTGGGAGTGAACTGTTAAACGTGCCATTGATAAAGCGTAGATATCATAGCGTGTATGAGATAATAAGACTAATTCTATTTAAAATTCATTCCGTAATTAATAATAATTACTAAAATAATTTATATTTACTTATAATATTATTATTTTTATGTTGAGAGTAAAAAGTTACAACAAACACAAAAATCAAGTTGTTTGATTGGTTAATGAAGTTTATATTAAAGATGAAATATATAAGAGAATACATGTTCGAGTGGATGTCGTGCTGCCTAATTCTGGCACCAGTAATGACGGCAATACGGCTCGCATAGTATTGTCAGATAAACATAGACAAAATTTCGCCGACATCCTTGGACTAGAAAAATGGTTACTAGAAGACCTTTATATAATTTTGACCGTTTTATCCAGCGCTCTTCCAATAAACCCGGAGAAATTTGCCGATTTTTGTAAACAACTAGCCCAAAAGTACGTAAATAATTACAGTTGGCATCCTATGACAATACACAAAATCTTAGTTCACGGAGCTGGGATAATACAACACTCATCTGTTCCTGTGGGAATGCTGTCGGAACAAGCGGCAGAATCTCGTAATAAATATTGGCGGCATGACAGAGAACATCATACCCGCAAATCAGATCGCCTGAAAACTATGTTTGACCTTTTCCATAGAGCGTTGGTGTCTTCCGATCCTATAGTTTCTAATCAAAGGCTTAGTCAAAGGCAGAAAAACCTAAAAAAAACCTTCCTTACCAGCTGCCTCCTTAGCACTCCTGAAACCGGGTGGTTTCAGGAGTGCTAAGGAGGCAGCTCTATGGAAGATTTAACAACAGCAGCATCCGACGACGTAAATATGTCAACTGAGTATTCCACCTGTCAATGTGATGACGAATTAATAGACCAGACCGATATTCTTATTGTTGAAGACATATAAGTATAAGGTAGCATACCTAATTACCTATACGTATAAAATGTAGGTATTTTTTTTATCATATTAATCATATTTATTTTGCGATCATGAAATTACAAGTGGAAGGAAACACAATATCAAGTCCTAGTAGTAGTCAAACATTCATTGTGCTCATGCACTCTCAGGTTTCCCCCCAATGTTTATGAAACATTATTATTTCATTGTTTTTTTTTTTTCATTTGAATGTATAAACGAACTTGCATATTTCACAAAACTTCGCTTAAAAATTTAATAAGCCAAAAAAAAATTCAAGATATAATCGTTTCCGGATATTGTAAGTGACAACCCTGACTAAAAAATAAAAATCGTTATTAACACAATAATCCATGGAATTATTTCGTGATATTTTTACAGCATGTAGAACACATCCATAGCAATCGCTGGTGTTAAAATCTTTTAATACCTCTGCGGATTATTCGAGTAAAAAAATAAAAACGAAAAACGGGAAATCGCAAATAATTTTGGTATGTGTGATGCTATTTATTTTTTTATTACTTTAAAATGTGTGGCTTTGGTCGTTTTATCGAACCAATAACTCGATCTGATGACAGTTATCGTTTATTCTTAATTATGTTTTGTTTTTGAAAATCCGGATAAAAAATAAGCTAGTTTTCAAAAAAATCTTTTTCAAAAGCCATGCATTCCTGGCACACCAGAGTTCTACTCTCGCATTCGTATTTATTCATACTATAGGAATCGGGAATAAAAAAGGGATGTCGCTTTTTTTGGGATCTTAAAACACAGTGCGCCATACCTTGATCGTGCGGTCAACGATGGTGCACGCTTGCCCAACAAAAACCTATTGACTCGTGCCTTAAAGACTACAAGATTAACTTATCGGGAAACACAGACCAGCAGCTCCTTGAAGGTACGCAAAATAAATAAATAAATATAAATATTTTTACACAGCGCCATCTAGTTGGGACTAGATGGTGCTGTGTAAAAATGTCCCACTAAACTAAGCAGAGCTTGTAAAGTATTAGCAAAGCGCTTGGGTGGAATATCAACCATGTAAGGGTGGCGCATTGCCGTGCATCTGGTCATCCCATGACGGAATGTGCCAGAGAGAATTAAAGCGTTTCTTACAGAAATGCTATACTAATAGTAAAAAAACTTTACTTTGACATGAAAAGAAGTAAGCGCAGTCGCAGCAACGATCCTTTTCGTCAACGACCTCAGCTGTCAATAACTCTTTCAATAGATTGCCTGATGTATTTAAAGCCTTTCAGCCTACCAGCTATTTATAATATCTCCGTTTTTGTATCTTAATACTATAATAATTTATTCATTATATAGAAAATTAAAAATTACATAATGTTGTTACTCAAAAATCGCTTAAAATACTAATAAAAACCTGTATAATAAAACAGTTAAAAAGTCTGGTATAAAAAATTCAAAAGAATCTAGCCCGGAAGTCTGTGACAATAATACTTCACGTCGCCATCTTCAGAAAACTCTTTCTATATTTTTTTATCAAGCGCCTACACTTAATTTAATAGTGATGTTTCGTTACACAGCTAAGTATAAAAACTTTGCCAACTTGACGCTGTGATTTATTTGACTTTGACTGGCAAATGGTCTTAAAAACCAAATGTGCTTGCACGTAAAACTGTTTAGATAGGAACAAAAAAATGGTCTACCACCCCAAGATTGAGATTCGTTTGCACGTCATCAGCGTCGTAGCTAAGGACGGGCCGGCTGCCAAGGACGCAATCCTCAAAGGGGTGCACTTGGAGACCCGCATTCTGCAGCCACTGGGGCACGGGCAGTTTTGGAACTGTCCCAAAATTTAAACACGAGATAATGTTTTTCTCTTCCTACATAATGAGTAGTTGGAGCGCAAAATTCAAATTTAGCCCTGGGCATAAGTTTTGGTAGGCACAAAATTTAAATCTTGCCTTGCGCGCTCATGAACTTAGCTATGACACTGCACGTCATAAAACAATAAGGTCTATTTTCAAAACAATCCTTCCTCAGCGGTATTTTCTGATATATAGATAGAAAACTTTATAAAAATTAGTAGAACATTTATTTGAGCTGCTATACCTACTGGATATGCAAGCCACCCATAACCGTCTACCACTTATATTCCGGCTCTTAAGAAAACCTAGGTACTCTTCAAATGTCTTGCCGTCCGCATTTCCTCTTAATGGTTCGTACACATTGCACTAACCCAAGGAAGGCCAACGAACAGGGTTGATGGGGACGACGGCTTGTAAGATCGCTATAACTTCCAATCACTTTTGCTTTTGGCTGGGTCTCTATACACGCCAATATTAAGGCACGCGTTGACCTATCGGTATCGTACGCATCTTATGGATCGCATTAAATGAATCCGTATAGCGTAGTGCGTCCACCTATCCGCAGCGTACGGATTGCCGACAAACTTCTATGAGTAATCGGATTTTCAATATTGTCATTCGGATGCCGATGACGTCTCCATATTTTTTAATCAATTGCGATCCAGCCAATGCGTGCTATACCGATAGGTGGACGCGTGCCTTTAGGCTTATGTTCATTTGTCAGCAGTGGACTTTCCTGCAATCGATTGGAATCGAAATCGATGCCCGGACATTGAAACATTCCTAGAGCCAAATCATCTGCATATCATACCGTTGCATAAAGACAGGTTCTATCAGACTCAGATGATTCATAGCTAATTAAGTGTTTGAAGTTGTTTTCATTGCCACACCCTTTTATCAGTAACAGATTTTGATTCATATCCGTGTTAAATTGAGTGAATATGTTATTCTATGACCAGATTTTCTGTTAAGTCAATTAAGTAAATGGAAGATAGGTAGGCTTCTGGTGTGGGAAGCAACATGTGTCGACACCCATTTTCTTAGCTCGGTGGGCTGTGCCGGCGCTGCCGCTGTGGCTGCGAGACACTCAAACGGTGATATTATTGTATAATTGCTTGATTAGCAATTATATTTTCGAGCCCTTTGGAGTTGAAACCCTCGGGTCGTGGGGTCTGAATGCTCGCTTTTTTCGCTTTAGGTATTTCAAGGCGGTTGGTCGACACTTAGCATGGCTAGATTTTACTTTGGCCAAATAATAAACTGTTAGAGTTCTGGGTAAGTTACCAGTTTCTTTATGTAAGTTTATAACACAACGCTATTTAAAAAAAGGTTACGAAACTTTTTAGCAACTAGAGCATATTACAAAATTAATGATTTTTTGAACGAAAAAGACTTTGTAAACTACTAAAATGAAATTATAAATTTATTTATTTGACTTCTGATTTATTGATTTTAATTTAATTTACTGACTTGGCATTTTTTGTTTTGCTTTTTATTACACCATAATGTCTTTTAATAATGATTTATATAGTATACCTAATAATATTTGAAATGAATGTTCATGTCGTGCTCACATATAACTTGTTTTTTTTTTTTTTTTGCATGCCAACTGGTAAAATATGGTTGAACTTTGTTTATTATGTTTACCACCATGTTATGTACATGTACCCATATTTGCAAAATAAAATATCTTTATCTTTATCTTTATCTTTATAGTTTTTTCAATACTACGTACCCATAAAAGCTCTTTTTTTAATTTTCGTTAGGTACATTATTATCAATTTTAACTTTTAAATAAATAAATAAATAATAAATATATTTGGGACATTTTTACACAGCACCATCTAGTCCCAAACTAAGCAGAGCTTGTGCTATGGGTACTAGACAATGGATATAATACTTGTATACTTTTTTTTTTTGTAAATACATACTTATAATACATAAGAAACACCCAGACCAACACAAACACTTATGTTCATCACACAAATATTTAGATGACGTCTGTGGTCTAGTGGTTCGAGTGTCGGACTGCTGATCATGAGGTCGTGGGTTCGATTCCCACAGAACACAAATATTTGTGTGATGAACATAAGTGTTTGTGTTCGTCTGGGTGTTTCTTATGTATTGTAAGTATATATTTACAAAAAAATAATATATATAAGTATTATATCCATTGTCTAGTACCCATAGTACAAGCTCTGCTTAGTTTGGGACTAGATCGTGATTTGTAAAATGTCCCAAAATATTTATTTTATTTTATTTATTTGTGTCCTGTGGGAATCGAACCCACGACCTCGTGATCAGCAGTCCGACACTCGAACCACTAGACCACAGAGGTCGTCAAATAAATAAAATAATAATTAAGTAATAATAAGGTTAATTAAACTGTTAGAATTGCTTATTTAAGCTCAGAGACTATGATTATTAAGTCCCAAGTAGAAAAATGCAATCCTACCACTATTTATCACGCAAACTCTGTAATTTCGCATTCCTTAGTGTCATAAAAGTTCAAATTATTTGCTAAACGTGATCTCATGTTCTTTGTAGTCAACCTCTTTAAAAATGAGGCAGTTTAATAACAGTTTTGATAAAGCATAACATGTTTGTATAAATTATATGTTGATTTCAGTGTTTATACTTACTAGATGGCGCTGTGTAAAATGTCTTAAAAATATTTATTATTATTTCCTTTATTCAGTTAAATTATATTTTTAAATATTTCTAGAAAAAAAACCATAAAAAATATAGTGGCCCACCGGTATCGGGAACAGGATCTAAGATACCAGTAGTCAGGGCTCTATAGATACAAACATCCTAACAATACGCGCCGTATCAAGAAGAACCGCTTTCTGCATCAAGCCCTTAACCCAGCCGCCTAACGAGAGCCTCATAAGATGGTGGTCGAGGCTCTTTGCCACAAGGCCATTATTATTATTATTTTCGAGAGATTTTTTCTTTTCTTAGCCATTTGGCTAGTTTAAACTACATTTACGAGCTAGGAGCGAAGTAAATGTAGCGTGTGGTGTGTAAAATTTACGTTGAAGGTGTATTCTGTATTTTAATTTCGTCAATCTGCATGAACTTTCTAACGATTCGACAGGTGTTTAGAATAGCGGCTTTTTGTAAAATTAAGTAGAGGTTTTCTTTCAGATCTAATAATTTCAGGCTATGGAGAAGATGGTTGGGCATAACACCAGTTGTGGAGAGAATAATAGGAATAACATGAACTTTTTCTTGTCTTATTATTAACGACGACGACGACGACGACGACGTCTGTGGTCTAGTGGTTCGAGGGTCGGACTGCTGATCACGAGGTCGGTTTCGATTCCCACAGGACACAAATATTTGTGTGATGAACATAAGTGTTTGTGTTGGTCTGGGTGTTCCTTATGTATTATAAGTATGTATTAAAAAAAAAAGTATATAAGTATTATATCAATTGTCTAGTACCCATATCACAAGCTCTGCTTAGTTTGGGACTAGATGGTGCTGTGTAAAAATGTCTCGAAGATATTTATTTTATTATTATTTATTATTATTTTCAGTCTTCCACTGTCAATCCACGATCTTCACAATGTCGAAGTTTTCTTGATGTTTAGTTTTTCTCTTTCGCTTAGGCATGGACGACTTGACATGATACCATGAGCTAGCTATTAAATTTTATATATTGTCTTTTTCATAGTAGAAGATCTAACATTCCTAAAAAAGCCTACTCAATAATACATAACACATTTTGGTAGGGTGTAAAGAGATACCCATACTTAAGCTATAAATTGTATTACAATATCCCATGGTATCTAGGCCACGATTACATCAAAACCAGTTTGGTATTACTTCATCTGGCATTAGATTAACATAATATAATCGATTGTATTATCTAATTTAATTTCACTCTCTCTTGTGTTTATTGACTTTGTCACCGAATACATAATTAAACAGTTTAAAAAAATTAAGCATAATATAAAATCCTATATCTCTCTCAATTAGTGATGCTTACATTACTGTTTTTCGGTCAGAAGGGTACGGGTGCCGGTGAAATTACAATCACATGAGACTTTCCATCTTCATGTCTCAGTTTGGCGAACCGACTTGCGGTACCATTTAGGTAACAGCCTTGGTGGTATTGCAGTTGTTATGGGCAAAGGTAACCGCTTAACATCAGGTGGGCCTTTCGCCATCCTATACTATAAAAAATAAAAATAAATTACCTACTGTAGATTAGGACTTTTTTCAGTCGCTGTTATTTAAACCATTTATTTTGCCACACACACATAAAATTTACATATTACATGAAAAGGTAACAGTAAAAATTACAGAGAACACAACATGTATACAACATATGTGTAGCAAGGGATCCAGCTCAGTATTTGCTGTGCATGTAGTTATGCACGGCACTGCTTTTCAGCTGGTCCCTCCCATCTGTATAAAAAGTGATATTTACGCAAGAAAAAAAAGTAAGTACTTAAATGAAATAAGACATTTGACATCAAATAACACAATATTATTAATTTTGGAATTTTAGATCTGCTAACAGATTTAAAATTCCAAAATTAAGTCTAAACATTAGGTTTTGTACAAAATCGTATATTTGTATTTATAGACTTATGGTCATTTGATACATTCAAGTTGTATTTTATATAAATAAACAAACATCTTTAATAAAAACAAATTGAAAAGTTAAGTGAAAACCGAACAACACACATTGCACAATAATAATCACCTATAACAAAAGCTAAGCATTACACGATATAGCTATAAAGTACTACATGTACTTTATGTGTGTGTGTGTGTGATATGCTTTTTCAAAGTCAGTTGGGACATATTTTCCCTATAACGGTTTTGAGTATAATTCAGTATTTCCTATGGTTGTCAATTATTCAGTGAATTAAGGGGCATTTTAGAGGGAAGAATCTTTCTATAGTCTTCATAATGTTTTGATACCAGTGGTTTAGTGAAATGATGCATAATAAAAGCCTATAATATCTGTCTCAATTATTATGGATTAGGACTTTTTTGTCGCTGTTATTTGCCCTAGGACTGTTATGAGTATTCTTCAGTATTTCCTATGGTTGTCAACTTGTGTTGTGAATTAAGGGGAATTTCGGTAGGAAGAAAGTTTCTATAGTCTTCATAATGTATCTATACCAGTGGTTTAGTGACCGCATTAGGATGCACTTATTTAAACTAAGGATGCAATTTGAGAGAGCTAGTGCTATGCACTCCAACCCGAAGTCTTATCATACGTACGGTCGACCGCACGTCGGTGGTAACACTTTGACATTAGCAGCATCTTTATTTTGTAAGCAGTAAGGGCGGTTTTCGAACTGAAGTGTTACCACTGTCATGCAGTCGACTGTACATCCATCACTAATTAGCTGGACTACAGACTTTTAATAGCAACAGATGTGAAGCAACGGAAGTATACCTATTTATTTATAACAGAACTAAAACTTTCTTATTAAAATCAGTGTGAATGTGATGATTATTGTTAAGTCAGTAGGTTACCAAACAGCTGATTGAAACCTGTTTCCAGTCAAGCGATGGAAAAACAACTGGTTACTGTTGTTATTAAACCAAAATATTGAGTCTGCGTGGTTTGTTTTTTCAAGCAGAGTTTCATTCATATCGGTTGAATGAATGAATTAATAAAGATTTAAATTGTGAAAAGAATAAATCGCTCACGAGCAGGATCCTGCTCGTGAGCGATTTATTCTTTTCACAATTTAAATCTTTAGATTTCGCTTCGCATGCGTAAATGCGTTAAAATAATAAAATAATGAATGAATTAATGTTTTAAACGCATAAATTTTCAAAGTACTAAATATTGTGTATAGTGTCGGTATTTGTGTAAAACATTATAATGTACATAAATTTGGACAATATTGCCAATACAGTAGTATGCACTTTCATTATACTTGGTAAGCCAAGAATTCCTAGACGTCTGAATTTGACTAAGGTGTAACTGAGTATAAGTAAAGATTTAACAAAGGTATGTGAACATCGTGAATCAAGTGACAATGATGCTGAATACTACCCAAGTAACACATAACCGTTTAAAGGTAATAGTAAAAACCAATATACATCTCAAAGCCTTACAAAAGATGCTTAGTGGCATCTGTAGAGTATTAAAGTTGTACATGCTTCTTTAAATTTAGAGGAAATCGATAGTACTGAATCAATACTTTGCGAATGGCCATTAAACATCTATTGTAAAACTTTGAGATTTATACCTTTACCTTTTAACTTTAAACAGTTTTAAAACTTGTGTCTTACTTGGGTATAATGACTACTAAGTACTAATGCGATTTGATGTTTGAGTGTAATTGGTCAAGGAAAAGAAACAAACAACACGTCAATTGTAAAACGATACGTTTTATATTTTATCTATTTACATGTACAAACTAATGACTATCAAAGTATTTACACTTCTATTGACTATTTGGTATGATCACGACTGTGCTGGTAGGGGCACCAGCTGATTAAGCAAAAGGCACCGCCTTACCAACAGCAGCTCTTCTTCTTGTAGTGGGTGACGTGCTTGATGATGTGGATCGGGTAGGGCTTCCACACGGCTACTGGGACCTCGACGTGCTTCTCAATGGGAACATGGACCTTCTTGATCACTTCATACGGCCTGTCGACTGGGACGTGCACTTTCTTGATAACCTCAAATGGAACCTCTCTGACTACCTCAACTGGTACTGGCCTTTCAACATGCACGTGCTCGGTCTTGTACACGGGATAGGGGACGTTCTTCACAACATCAACGGGGACGGGGTAGGGCTGGGGCACGTTTACTCTGACCTCCTGACGGACAGGCACAGGGACAGGTTGCGGCACAGCGACCTGGATGTGACGGGTCACCTCAACTGGGATACGACGAATAATATTCTGCAAGACAGATTGCAGCTCGTACCTTGTAGCAGATACGTCAGGACGACCAACGGAAACAGTAGTTCCGATCACTCGTGGTGCTCCAATGGTCTGGCCGATAAGGTTGCCACCATTTCCGTTTCCAGGTCCTGGGAGAGTTGAGTCGAGGAGAAGGCTGCCCTCAGAGTATCCACCACCTGATGGGGCAGGATCTGAGAGGCCAGATGAATAAGAGCCGATTCCAGGTCCAGAGGCTCCAGGTCCTGAGATAAGGGATCCAGAAGCATAAGATTCAGGTCCAGAGTTATACGATCCAGATCCAGAACCATATCCAGATCCAGAACCATATCCAGATCCAGAACCATATCCAGATCCAGAACCATATCCGGATCCACTCACAATGGGACCATGTCCGATGGATCCATGGTCATGAGAGATGTGTCCATGTCCACTGCTGTGTCCATGATAGCCAGAGTAATGTCCGTGATCGCTAACGTATTGTCCATGGCCGCTTGCGTATTGTCCATGGCCACCAGAACTATGTCCACCAACAAGGGCGCCGACTCCGGGAAGAGATGCACCAGAGTGCTCAGGATGCTCATCAATCACAGACTCTTGGATGCTCACAGGATGGGAAGCACTGCCTACATGTGGTGGTCCATACGACGTTGAGGGTGCTCCGAATGAAGCTGACGGAGAGTTTAATGCTGATGACAGGAATGAGTCTGGGCTATGGTGTTGTCCATTCAGAAATCCGCCATTAGTGCTGTACACTAGCGCTGACAAGAAGAGTAGTTTCACCTGTAACAAATATTTGTAAGATTAGTTTATGAACAAGTTGCTGTAATTGATACAGTATTCTTTGGTATGGTATAATTATCATGAACTTACAACAAACGCCATGGCTTTTAGCTAAACGCTTTGAAGCCAGCCAAAAAAAAGGAGCTAGTTGTTTTCCCTTCCGAGTGTCGGTTGTTTATGCTATGACATCGGACGGCTCCACATATTTATACAAGTCGCTCTGTCCAACAACGCCTATGAATACATTAGAGTCAAACTCGAACGGACTTCGCTGTATCCTATACGTCACGGATGCTAAAATATATTATGTTAATTTCTGTACTGATCTCGTTAACATCGTTTTCTATGATTATGCAAGGGAAACTGAGTATCAAAGGTCTTGAAAAACGTTTGCTGTCGTTCCGTTGCTTCACTTCAAAATGAATATGAAAATTTAATTCAAGGCTCTCATTTATTAGTCGCTTTAAAGTTATAGATTCGTTTGCCTAACATTTGTTTTATATTTGGATTCCTCATCTCTCAATAAATTATTATAAAATATGATACAGTAAATCAATGTTACTATTTATTATATTTTTTTGTAATAGTACACAAGTTTCAGATTTTTTTATTGTACACAACAATGACTTTAATGCAGTTAATGAGAAATGCGATCAACATAGGCGAGTTTAACTCAAATATGGGTCAGAGTGTCACCTTATGAGTTCTCTGGCAGCAAACCTCAACTAACTAAAAAGTTCAAGTTCTAAAGGTTCGTAGGTTCATTAGATTAATGCTTAGTTACTATTATAGTACTCGCTTTTGTACTTGATCTTGTTTTGAAACGGTAAAACTATCAAAACAACTCTCTGCACTTTTTTTAAAATGATGATGACCTGCTCTTGACCGCAATCGAGACAGCTTTGTCAAGATGTGGTCGACGATGGAGCAAGCAAACCTATCAGGTGCTGATTCACTCCAGCTTTAAAGGAGTAAAAGGTTTGTAAGTGCCCGGAAATACAGTGCAGTGAATTCCACAACTTGGCTGTGCGCATTATGGAAGAGTTCTCAAAGGTCTTGGTCCTGATAGTAGGGATTTCTACCAAATATGGATGATATCCTGCAGTGCGTCGTGTAGTCCGATGACAGAAAGGAGATGGCGGAATAAGCTCATGGAGCTCTTGCGCACACTCGCCAAAATACAGCCTGTAGTATACCGACAAACAATGAACTGTGCGTTTATGGACTAAGCTTTGTAGCTTAGATTTTACTAGCATTTAGCACTATTGGTGTAAAATGACCAATCACTCATCACTTTGAAATTAACAGCACTAACTTGTAAGACTGATTCAGTTTATGCGTTACATTTAGCTCAACTGAACCTTTTATTTATTTATGTACACACAACACATAGTAAACATAAAAACAGACAGTTAAGCACAAAGGTGCAGCCCAAGAAAAGGTAAAGCCTTTGATACTTCTTAGACAGAAAGCACTAGCAGAAAGCTTTCAGTGATGGTAACTGAAATTTCAGCAACATAATTTTGTAGGTATGCTATTGGTAATCAGGTACGCTTTGTGGTTTCGTCCTACTTCCTATTATCCTACTAATGTTATAAACGTGAAAGTTCGTGAAGATGTTTGGATGTTTGTTACTCAATCACGCTGTAATGGCTGAACGGATTAGGGTGAAATTTGGCACATAGGTAGAACATAAGCCATTTTGACGACTTCTGTGGTCTAGTGGTTCGAGGGTAGGACTGCTGTTCACGAGGTCGTGGGTTCAATTCCCACAGGACAAAAATATTTGTGTGATGAATATAAGTGTTTGTGTTGGTCTGGGTATTTCTTATGTATTATAAGTATGTATTCACAAAAAAAAAGTCTATAAGTATTATTATCCATTGTCTACAAGCTCTGCTTAGTTTGGGACTAGATGGTGCTGTGTAAAAATGTCCCAAATATATAAATATAAAAAATATTGACATATAATTTATATCCAAGTAAGATGACTAGTTCCCGAGGGAACGACATCCACGCGGGCGAAACAGCGGGCATAGTGCTAGTATAAAAAATATGATTTTCGTAAACGTTTTTTTTAATTATCGTAAACGTGTTACATAAAAGTTGGAAAAAGGCTAGGCATAACAGTCTTGCATCCTCGCTTATAATTCAGGATTAGCAAATATGACATAAACGTAAATTCCTCTACTTTTCTTACTCATACAAGTTACTTAATAAAACAAGTAGGTGCCTAACATTTTTTTATAACTAGAAAGCTAACATTATTACGCTGAAACCAGTCTATGTTGTACCATAAATATGTAGGTGATGGATGGTCAGATGTTTATTATTATGTTTTTTGTACACTGATACGGAGGTGGTATAAAAACAAGAGCATGTAGCCTATTATTATCATGTAATTGTAATCTCACGTAGTAAGTAAGAGCGAAGAACTTTGGTAGTGAGTAGTAAGCGACTTTATGAGAGACCGGTATTTTTTTTGTAGTTCATGACGTTTTTCTGGATAAAATTAAATGTGAAAAGATGAGCTGAATGATTTTCTTTATGCTTAATTACCGCTTACTTTTCTATATTATTAGCAGCAATCTATTTTCACCCCACCTGCTCGAAAATCAAAGTTTTATTCCTCGATATGTAATGTAGGTCTCTTTTCTGTAAGAGACTTTTACAGCGGGCAGTAATGAGTTTTGAATTTGGCATATGAATATTGTTCCTTAGTATTCCGCAACCAAAATTCCTGGCCGGTAAGATGGACGCGCGCCGGCTGAATATAAAAAATAAAACAAATGAAAACCGCGGGAACTATGTCCCGTCCTCTTCTCACAGATTGTTAACACTGGATTGTAAATAATTTTGAAAAATTAGTTAATCGAATAGTGAAAGTATAACATTAACACCTGAAAGTGTTAGAACAGACGCAAGAAATGTGAAAGAAAGAAAGAAAAAATATTTATTGCCACAACAAGACGACATGCGGTAGGTGCACATAAAAATAACTTAATTAGGTACATTTTAGGAATCATTTTATCAATGTATGATACCTACTTTGCATGTCGTAGCTGCGGCAAAGAGGTTGACACTCAGCATGATGCTGTGTTGTAACGTTAGTCACAAACTCACAACACAGCGCCGATTTTCAGTGTCAATCCCAAGCGATTTGCGGGTATTACTTACCCACTAAATAACGGGAAAAATATTAGAATAAAACCACCCAAGTGCGAGTCGGACTCACACAGCAAGGGTTTCGTACCACCCATCGACCCCATAGAAACTGATTTAATTTACGAGAATTCATCAAAAGACATCAACGCACCCTGCGCGAAATTTGAATGTTTGCATCTCTTTCTTACGCAGGTACCACCACATATGTCTATGTTTGTCCTATTTTTATTATATGTTGCTAAACTACAGAGCATGTACGATAATCAGACCAAGTTTGAATCTTGTGTGTATTACAACTTTGAAGATAGAGCATGAAGAAAAAACGTAAAAAAAAATTATGTACCATGTATGTTTCTTGTATGGGGATATTTTTCGTAATAGGCACCATAGTAATGGATATTCTGTGAAAATTTCAACTGGTTATCTAATACCATTACAAAGATACAGCCTTGTGACAGACAGACGGACGGACGGACAGCGTAGTGAGAGTAATAGGGTTCCGTTTGGGTACGGAACCCAATAAAGAAAAATGCAAATGGAGCGAAAAAAAATTCGGAAAGTGAATCTTTGGCCTATTTTCAAGAATTAGCCAAATCTAAAACAAATTTATTCATAATTTTCACACTAAAAGCGCCTCTTATTTATTTTTCTCACAGAGGGAGATGAAAAGCAGAGTGTATCACTCAGCTACAAATATTTTTTTCCTCGGACGACGGTCTTTGAATCCCTTTCTTCACGCTCAGGATTCCACTAGAGAATCCTTCGCTCCACTCTCGAGATTCATCCCTTGTGATACAATCTACTACTGTAACTTCCATGGTTATTTAACTCTATTGCTGTTCCAAGGACATCTTTTGTCAGTAATGTGTTGTATGAATAGTTCATTGCACCAATCGCTTCATGAGGTAAACTTTATTTCAGTAGTAATTTAAAAACAAGATTGTATGATATTATGGGTGTTTTTTTTTGGATTTATCAGTTTCTTCAAAAAAAAATTTTTTTTTTCTCAATAGCAGCCCGGAGTCTGGATTTGTGCCCGGTCAATGGCAATAGGCTCGCCCCCTATTACATGGGACTATAACATAACTGGCGAAATGTGGGTGTACTATTACACCTCTGCCTACCCCTTCGGGGAAATAAAGGCGTGATGTTATGTTTATCAATTTCTTACTTGTAGGGTCAGAAAAAATCAACTGATGTGTGACAATAACCCTTAAGATAATTTAGTTAAGTAATAAAAAATATTGACAAACTACAAAATAAAATGATACAATATTTACAAAGTACAAAATAAAATTATACAAAAAGGCGCGCCTATGCGTCAAAATATTCCTCCACACCGCTGTCATCTGGCATGACACTGATAAATAAAATTAATTAATTAATATCCGGGACATTTTACACAGTACCATCTAGTCCCAAACTAAGCAGAGCTTCTACTATGGGTACCAGACAAAGGATATAATACTTATGTTATACTTTTTTTGTAAATACATACTTACAATACATAAGAAACACCCAGACCAACAAAAACACTTCTGTTCACATAAATATTTGTGTCCTGTGGGAATCGAATCCACGAAATAGTTATCAGCAGTCCGACATTCGAACCACTAGACCACAGAACACTCACAAAACATAACTAAGCATCCTTAAAAAACAAAAAGGTCATCTGCGTGGCTTCGTATTTACTAGAATCTACCTCGTGCTGGATGAAATAATGGATGTTAGAGAATACAGATAATGAAGTACTCGTATTCAGTTCTAGAATGACACGAATTCGTTTATCATTAAGGCGCTAAGAAGAATCCTGAAATTTGTACACTGCTGCTGAAAATAATCATCTAGGACGCTTCCATCCTTCCTGCCCATCTTCTTCACTTATTTAAACCAAGCGTGCCGTAAATTCTTAGCAAGAAATTAAAAAAGATGGCCAAAATCCTACTATTGGCATACTTAATAAGACCGCTATAGAAATGTAAAACAGGTGCTTATATTTCATCACCACTCATTTGAATACGAAACTTCATTTTATTTCTGCCCTTGCGAATTATGTTAATCAAGATTTATGACACTTTATTTATTATCTATGGTTAATAAATCAATCAGGAAGAGGATACCTGGTGAAGCATTATTATTATACCATGCATTTGATCATCATTGTCATATCTATGTATCATCATCATCATCATCATCATCATTTCAGCCGAAAGACGTCCACTGCTGGGCATAGGCCTCCCCCATTGGGGGGATATGCCATAATCGCCACGCTTGGCAGGCGGGTTGGCGATCGCAGTTGGTTGGTTAAATACTCAGAGAACGCTGCAGCCCATCCTCTGGTGAATCCCAATGGTAATTTATACGTTGTTCCTGTTTACTACTATTTTCATGGTGTACAATAAAGTATATTCTATCTATCTATATATCCTTAACGGCCAAAATTAATATCCAATCTATCCACGATTTACCCTACTAGAGATAGAAATTTGACATATTTTGTATGGAGCTTATGTCAAATTCCTATCTCTAGTAGGGTAAATCGTGGATAGATTGGATATTAATTTTGGCCGTTAGTCGCCATAGTATCTATTTATCGATTACGTAAAATCTCTTTCCCGTATAATATTGATCAACTAGTTAACAGCTACGGCTTTGTTCCTATCATCAACTCAGCCTATCGCACTCCATTGCTGGACATAGGCCTCTCCCAAATTGCGCCATAACACTCGGTCCTCTGCCTTCCGCATCCAGTCCCCCCCAGCTACTTTCATCAGGTCCACTCCGGTCAGGTCAGGTCAGGTATAGGAGAGTAGTGTTCTCGCGCCTCTTGGGACCGAGGGTCTTGGCTTCACCGCCCGGACCGCGAGGAAGAAAACCTCTATAAAAAATTGCGGGAGGTAGGGCCTGCGAGCAGCAGACTCGGGGTAGTTTGCTGCCCGACCAGCAGCTGGCGTAGCTGGCACAGCTGGCGTAGTTAGCGCAGCTGGTAAAGGCCCATGAGGTGAGGTGGCGTGCAGTGTTTTGTGTGCGCCACCAAGGAGGGTGCGGCCGACGTTAGGCCGCACGTGTAGAAGGGGCTCGCCTGCTTGTGGCGAGCCGGGACCTGTCGGGGGTGGTTGTGTGAATACTCACGGGTTCCCACGCCCCCGGCTAAGGTAGTTGAAGGAACACCGTGGTGGTTTTAGTCGGTAAGAGTCCGACACTGGCTTCGCCTACCCCGGGCGGAGTGCATCTATGAGGATTTCCCCACGGCAAAAAAAAAAAAGGTTTGTTCCTATAGTATTTCGATAAAAGGTATCCTATGTGTTAATTCAGGACATGGTATGGTATATCTGTGTCCCAAACATCCAAATCCGTTCACTCATTTCAGCGTGATTGAAGGACAAACAAACAAACATCCATACTTTAAAATTTATAATATTAGTAGGAATTGGAATAAATAGGTAGTAGGAATAAAATAAGTACAATTAACGTTTCTAATTTCACCTGTTCATGGGAATTTATATGTAAATCGATCTTCAAACTGCTGTTTCCGATTTGTCGTATTATTTACATAATTTATATAAAACTTTTTGGCCTCCTTTTTCGGTTTTATAATAAGCAATGATAGAAAACTGTTTATTTCTATTAGCTGTCTTGAATTGCTTATTAAATAAATTATTAATTAATTTTAAAAAGTAGATATTACATTATTATTTTATAAGTATGTATTTACAGAAAAAAGAGGATATAAATAAGTATTATATCCATTGTCTAGTACCCATAGCACAAGCTCAGCTTAGTTTGGGACTAGATACAGCACCATCTAATAATAACAGCATACAGCACCGTAAAAATGTCCCAAAGATATGTATTTATTTTATAATATGTATCTATGAAATGAATAAGACTTATTTAAACACTTATCTGAAGCAGGCCTAAAAATTATAGTAGGCTTATGTGATTTACCATACGTACCTACTCATATTTTTTTTTTTTTTTATCAAATACTAATGGTAATTAGACTAGAGATAAAACGTATAGGGCATGCCGCAATAGCGGCGGTAAGGCCCGTCATGGAGGAGTGGCTGGAGAGGGGCTATGACGCCCTAACCTATCGGCTGACGCAGATACTCTCGGGGTATGGTTGCTTTGGGAAGTAACAGATACTTCCCTTCGCATAGGCCGGGAGCCGACTCCCGAGAGTCATCACTGTGGGAGCTGCCTTGAAGACACGGTGCAGTATACACTGGCGGAATGCCCAGCTTAGGCCACGCAGCGCCATGACCTTATCACTGCAGTAGGCGGCAGTGATCTCTCGCTTCCAGCCGTTGTTTTGTCTATGGTCAAGAGCGAGAACGCTTGGGAGGGTGTCGTCTCCTTTTGCGAGGAGGTTCGAAAGGCGACGACCTCTCTTCCCACATACATACGTGGACATAGGCCTCCCCCGAGTAATAGCACAACGACCGGTCCTGTGGTTCCCGCATCCAGCGGATTCCCGCAGGAGAATCTACATACATAGACATAATTATTTAGTAGTTCATTTATATAGAACATAGCATGGCTCTCCACTTCTAATTGATTAATACAATCAATGTTACTGGGAAATATTTCCATTCCACCACCACGACATCCGGCAAACGTATTGAGTACTTATCTGTCTTATTATTACGCCCAAGAGGATACTACTACCTATAGAAACCCAGTCTAACTTGCGCATGCGTCGCCGGAAACCACATAAGTAACAAGATTTTGAATGAAATACTCATAAGTGCTGTTCGAACATAATTCATAACTTAGTAGCAAACACTTATAGCTTGCTATTCGGAGAGCACGTTTCACTAAATGATTAACTGTATTACGTAAAATGTAATGATCATTTATCATTTCTAAGGTCGTATGCGCACCCAAATCAATTGTAAAGTCAGCCCACACCCAGTTCATCAGCCTCATTTTACTTAAATGTTAACGTCATTTATTAGAATGCAAACCATCTCGGTTTTAAATAACAGACATGTTATTTTTCTCTCAAAGTACGCAAATGTGGGATAGTAAAAAAAATACAAGATTAAAAAGAAAACAATGATACTGCTGAGTTTCGGTCTGAAGGGTACGGGTGCCGGTGAAATTACAGTCACATGAGACTTTCCATCTTCATGTCTCAGTTTGGCGAACCGACTTGCGGTACCATTTAGGCAACAGCCTAGGTGGTTTTGCAGTTGTTATGGGCAAAGGAAACCGCTTAACATCAGGTGGGCCTTCAGCTCGTTTCGCCAACCTATACCATAAAAAAAAAACCCGTCTGCCCCAGAAGGAGGGTAATGTTTTTATCTTGTAAGCTCACTGACTTGATCGATAGAGTTTTCTTCATGATTTCTGGACTCGGAGCTCAGATAAAATACCACCATACTATATTTAAAAGCAAATAAATATTTGAATTTGAATTTGAGATAATATATATATTAGGTATTACCATCGACCATACATCCCATAGACGCCTCATAACACGCAACCGATGTATGTCAACACATCTATGAAATTTCACTAATGTAGGTCGCCACTATTCACCACTTGAAAACTTCAAATCAGTTTGGACTAGTTATAATGACTTATAATTTTATAACACTAAGAAATTTGCTATTGAGAATTAATATAAATTAGTTGAGGGTATATGGGAATTTTTGCATGGGGCGAACGAGTGCGATGCGTTGTGTTCATCCACCTACATCTTGTGGTAATAAATGTCGACGGACCAAGCGGCGGTGTATAGAAAAACCTAAACTGGTTTATGTTCTATACTGTACCTGCCAAATTTTTTTTTTTTTTGTGGATAATAATAAAATAAAATAAACGTGAACCGTCAAAACTGCTACGTTATGAATTATCTAATCCTTGGAAGGGCCAATCGGATTGCAGTACCTCACCTCAGCTAGTTGACAGAAATTATTGTACGCATTATATTCAACCACCTTGTGGTGGACCGTACTGGTGAAGGTCGCGGGAATCCGCTCGATGCGGGAAGCGTACAAGTCGTTGTGGCGATGCTTGGGGGAGACCTATGTCCAGCAGTGGACGTCTCTCGGCTGAAATGATGATGATTATATTCAACATCAGGCGTCTATTGGGTTGTATGGTCGATGGGTATTACTTGAAAATGAAACAAGGTGAACCTATATAGCGCGAAAACTTAAAAAAATTGTCAGCGCCAGTTACCATTTTCACTGTTAGCTGAAAGGTGACTCGACTAACCAGTTAGAAATTTATCTGTGATTACAGAAAACCTCATGGTTCTTAGCCATACATTTATACTAGCAGTGTATTTGCACCTAGGTACCAGTGGCGAAGGCTGAATATTTTCAGAAGGTACCTAAAAATCCTAAAATAGCTATGATCTTACGTAAATATAATAAAAAAAACAATTTAACAACTTTTAATTTAATTTTACATTCTATTCTAGTACTTTAAAACAAGAAATTAGCATAGAAATGTCTTTGATCTGTATTTAAGCAATTCCTAAAGGGAAGCTGGTGGTAATCGTGTTATATAGACCCTTCGCCACTGCTAGGTACTTTATTCTATGACGAGTTTCAAAGATAACTAATGGTCTTAAAATGACATTATTGTAAGATAGATAGATGGATAGAATATACTTTATTGTACACCATGAAAATAGTAGTAAACAGGAACAACGTATACATTATGGGTACATGGGTGGTCTTATCGCAAAAAGCGATATCTTCCAGACAACCTTTGGATGGACAAAGAAGACGTAAGATCTAGATAATGGGGGCATTCCGTGGCGTACTACTGCATGTTAATAAACCAAAATAAATAATTAGCCCAAAATATATTACACATATAGGTATCATAAATATATATAATATACAACGTGCATCAGAAATGCGTGGTCATATTTGAAGAGCTTATTCAGGGGATGCTATCGAACAACTTTTAATATGGGACCAAGCCTGAAATCGCGAAAAAAAAAAACAGCTGAACCTTACATTTTGTCGAGCGACATCGATCATTTAGTAGGAAACAGCCTATTTTTTTTCGCGATTTCAGGGTTGCTCCCATAGTAAAAGTTGTTCTTTGCTATATAAATAACCTTACAATTTAAACTAGAGATTGGATACATAGGCAATGTCTTATTAAATTACAATCTATTTGGAAAGGTAGTATTCTTTAACTAATTTAAAGTATAATAATTAATTAATTATTAATTTTCTTTTGTAAGTAGTCTGTCTAAAAGCTCTATGTGAGTTAAAAAGCTCAGTAAGTTTTTCACTGAACCTTAGTAGTTGGTGCTTACATCTACCAGCAATTTTACTATCTTGTGTTTACTAATAAAGTATTGAATTTCATAGAGTGCACAGTTTATAAAATATTTTGATGGAAAAATAAAATCACACAGTTCTTTGGATATTTTTTATTTAAAATTATAAAGCATAACGTTATTATTTACAGCAAACATTATATTAGAATACACAGTACAAGTACAAGTATATTCACTTAAGTTAATGACTTAGGTATCACCCTAGATTGCAGCCTCACGATGAGCTATGAAGCGATTCTATTTACAAAGACCGGACTAGGTTTGTGACCATTTATATTATGTACACATATTTCTTTGGTCACACAGTACTGAATTACCAACCGCTGGACCAACCGTGGCTGTGTCCGTGTCCGTGACTGCTGTGCCCGTGACTCTCGTGGACTTTGTGGTGGACAGTCTTCACGACTGGCACGGGGTAGCTCTTAACAACCGGGACGGGCACCTTGATCAACTTCACAATTGGCACTTCAACGATCTTCTCAAAAGGGACGGGGTTGTCAACATTCACATGAACAATTTTCTCGTAGGGGACTTTCACGATCTTCTCGACTGGGTAGGGGACAGGTTTGTCAACCTTGACCTGCTGAATCTGTACGACGGGCACGGGAACGTTTCTCACGACTGGCACTTGGACGGGGTACGGTTGGGGCACGGGGATTTGGACAGTCTGGGGCACGGGGTAAGGCACGGGCTGGGGTACTCTATGGGTCACTTCCCTCAAGACCTGGTAGGGCTCTTCACGAACGCGGTACTGAGTGGGAGCGCCGTTACTGTTGGCGAGGCCGTGAATCTCGGTGATGACGGGAGCTTTGACGCCTGGGGGTGGGACTTCACCTCCGGGGACAGTCGAGCCAGGGCCGATTCCAGAGCCACTACCGAAGCTAGGTCCACCGAAACTTGGGCCGCCGGAACTTTGACCGCCGAAACTTGGACCGCCGAAACTTGGGCCGCCGAAACTTGGACCGCCGAAACTTGGTCCGCCGAAGCTAGAGCCGCCGAGTCCAGAGCCACCGATTCCAGGACCACCAAGTCCAGGATCACCAAGTGCTGAGCCACTAAATCCACTAGGTCCACCGAATCCACCACCAATGGGTCCTGAGATGCCATGTGACGCAGGCAGTGATGAATCTAGGTTGGTGCTACCGCTATCATATCCGTGAGAGTGGCCGCCATCGTGTCCGTGCGGGTAGCCACTGCTGCCTCCAATCAGTCCTGAACTAGAGTAAGTGGCCGAGGGCAATGATCCAGCAGGGAAACTGCTGGGAGAGAAGCTGCTGGATGAAGAATGATGCGAGGGATATCCACCAGATGAGATACCGCTTGAATGAACATCATGATGATGTCCGTGGAGATAACCGGCGTGGCAGCTGCTTAGTAGGATGGCTAAGCATGTCACTTTCATCTGAAAAGATAGGAATGATTTAGTTTTCCATTCGTTTGAAGTTGTCATTTCGTGTCTCAGTTTGAAATACTTACAAAAGTAGCCATTGTGATTAGCTAATCGCTGGCCACTCGGGTGAACTTGTGTCTACTGCAACAAGCGACGCTTGTTTGTGTTTATGTCGTATACTTCCATGATATTTATATCGATGTCGCGTGTAGGTCAACACGCGTTGAGAACGAGAGTAAACGAACTGGTTTTTGAATCGTCTTTCCTTTTCTAACGGAAACATTCTGCGTATAGTCGAATTATTGAATATATTATGCTCATCGGTTACTCAATGCTTGCTTGACTGACGAAGGAGCCTCTAATGTATTAATATGAATATTATAGCGATTTCTAACTGAAATGACATTGGTAAGGTTTTAATATCGAAATAGTTTAATAAAATGCCTATATTATGAAATTTCAAAACGATGGGCTCATTTATTATGGAAATGATGACACGTTTAAGAAGTGGCCTTATTTAAAATCTAAACATAAACTAACGTTAACAGCTCTGTAAATAGTAAAGGAACGATGAATAGGATACTGCAAATTTTCTTTCAGATGAAATAACACAGGTTGGCTGGTTGAACGACGGCCTCATTCTGGATGTTTAGTACTTGATTCTCGTTCCAAATAATTGTACAAAAAATGGCACCTTTATTTGTGAACGACATAACATAACATCACGCCTGTATTTCTCCGAAAGGGTAGGCAGAGGTGTAATAGTAGGTACACCCGTTTATTTATTTTTTATAACATATGGGGGCAAACGAGCAATCGGGTCACCTGATGGTAAGCAATCTCCGCCGCCCATGGACATCCGCAACACCATTTTGCCAGTTATGTTATAGTTCCATGTAATAGGGGGCGAGCCTATTGGCATTAACCGGGCACAAATCCAGACTCCCGGCTGCTACTGAGAATTTCCTAATGAAAAACCCAATAACCCTCTGCCCGACCCGGGAATCGAACCCAGGACCCTACGCTCGGCAGTCGCGCTTGCAACCACTAGACCAACGAGGCAGGCAGTGGTAATTTGTGAAATATTTTTCTAATCTATTTTATCAACAGAAATCTAAATAATAAGGTATTACAAATGTTATCTATTGTCTTTTACTATCAGAACGCATGTCGCCGATTTTCCGCTACCAAAAACTAAACATGCAAAACAAAATAAGCAATTACGACCACCATGTTTCTATTAGCATTCAATGCGACAATGCAAAATAAATTAAGTCTAAAAACTATTTCGGTGTTAGATATGCTGCAAAATACAACTTTACTGTTAGAAGTTTTTAAACTTTCGCGAATTTCACTCATATTGAACTATGTTTACGGGACTTGTCGCGCACAATTAAATCAAAATATAACGAACATTTTGACTAACCTCGACGTTTCGGTCAAGTTGCATTGGCCGTGGTCACGAGCAGACTGAAGTATGCGGGTGTCATCGTCTTGAGCGGCGCGTGTTTTCTCGAACTACCCGCGGTTGGTTTTTCGTAAACGACGTCGGCGACGTTTCGTCGCTGTTTTTTAGTGACTCTGCATCCAGCACTGATGATCAGGAAAACGATTCGCGCACTGGTGTCCTATGAGACACCTGTATGCGGCGACAAGTTCACGCGCCTTTACCACTTGTTTTACCTTATATTATTTTGATTTCTATGATGTCATCAATAACAGTGGACCATAAACTTATTATACTAGCAAAAGTATGATAAGTTGATGCAGTGGACACTGTTCAGTACTTACAAATCAAAGTTTCATGCAGTGAGGTGATGCACCTAGCACCGCAGTGCCGATCGGTCGCTATTTCCATCCTTTTTTTTTTTTTTTTCCCGTGGGGAAATCCTCATGGTCGCACTCCGCCCGGGGTAGGCGGAGCCAGTGTCGGACTCTTACCGACTAAAACCACCACGGTGTTCCTTCAAGTACCTTAGCCGGGGGCGTGGGAACCCGTGAGTATTCACACAAACACCCCCGACAGGTCCTGGCCCGCCTCAAGCAGGCGAGCCCCTTCTCTCCGAACGGCCTAAAGTTGGCTGCACCCTCCTCGATGGCGCACACGGAACACTGCACGCCACCTCAGCTCATGGGCCTTTACCAGCTGCGCCAACTACGCTGGCTGTGCCAGCTGCTGTGCAGGTTGGGCAGCAGACTACCCCGAGTCTGCTGCTCGCAGGCCCTACCTCCCGTAATTTTTTATAGAGGTTTTCTTCCTCGCGGTCCGGGCGGTGAAGCTAAGACCCTCGGTCCCAAGAGGCGCGAGAACACTACTCAGCTGGCACTCCCGGGGTTACGAGATCGACGGGGGCAGGGTAGGACAGTCCCCCCGCTGCCTGCCCAGTGGCAGGGTGAGTGCACACCGGGCCCACCCCTGCTCCTCCACTGTGCCCTCTGTTGGCAACAGAGGGACACATGGAGCAACTCCCCACTGCCCCAGAACGGGCCCCTCCCGCGCAAAAATATTCGCCACAGGCAATAAAATCCCCCGAAGGTTAATCCCTCGAAAGGATTTTATTGCCCGTGCCCAGGATGCACCGGCCAAACAACTGGCGTTCCCTCCAGACGTGTCCAGAAGGACAAGCAGCCGTCAGGCACACGTGGAGGTTTTCTGGCCAGCACCCCTGCTATTTCCACCGTCTCCGTCATTTGTACTAGATAGCAGACTCCAAGACAGCCAGAGCTTGTGCGAGTATTTTACCTCCTGTACGCGTGATTTATCGTGGAATATTCTTTCAAATATTTTTTAATTATGTATGAATGTGGATAGCTATAAGAAAAAGAGGTAGACCAAAGAAAAGATGGATGGATTGTATAAAAGATGATATGGATAATAAATCGGCCCATAAATCTCGGAGTAATCGGTGTACATACATGAAAAAAAAAAGTGAACACGGAGATGACGGCTGATAGAGACGTATGGAAGAAAAAAACATGCTGCGCCGACCCCAAATAAATTGGGATAAGGGCAGGAGGATGATGATGATTTTTTAATTATGTTTACGCACACACATTTACCATATTCTTGAATATGTCCCTAATTCGTTTATGCTGTATATTCTGCTGAATTCATTTCAGGTTCATGATCAGTCACCTTTTTATCAACCTTGTTCAAACTTGCTATGGCATACTCATATTCTGTTCGTAGGTATGTATGAGTATGACGTAAAGGTATTAATTACATAATGTAATGGTTATGATTCATTCAATATTTAATGAACATAGTACGTAATAAATAAAACTTGACCCTGTATAACGGCCAAAATTAATATCCAATCTATCTACGATTCACCCTACTAGAGATATAAATTTGACATATTTTGTATGGAGCTTATGTCAAATTCCTATCTGTAGTAGGGCAAATCGTGGATAGATTGGATATTAATTTTGGCCGTAAAACATGAATTCGAAGATCGTACGTTTAATTTATAAATCGGGCAACACATTGGAAAAACAGCCATACTTAAACATAACACGATTTTTTTGTGGCAATATGCAGAAAAAGAAAATTTATAGTATTTTCACGTGTTTGTATTCTAACTTTACCTGAGCTTATTATATTCTATATATTATATACCAGGCCCCTCAGAAAGTATTGCGAAAAAAAGTTTTTATATATGGGAGACTGGCCAGTTATAATGTTTTTCGAAAATATGATTATTTATAAGTAAAAATAAGTAAGTTCCAATTTCAAAATTTCCCTCCACATTTTTTGCGAGTTAATTCAAAGTATTGTGTCTCACTGAAATATGGATCTGCGCCGGGAACATTTTAGAGCTATGATTTTATACGATTTCAAGTGTCGCCTGAAACCGGATGAATCGTACGATAGACTTCAAATGGCATTCATGGATGAAGGCCCTTCCAAGGCAACCGTGTATCGTTGGTATAACGAATTCAAGCGCGGTCGACCAACTTTGGGGGATGACGAAAGAAGCGGTCGCCCTTTGACGGCTGTTACCGAAGAAAACGTGCTAGCAGTGAAAAATTTAATCCAAGACAATAGGCGAATTACATATCAGGAGATTCAACACATATTGAAGATTGGATCGGGAAGCGTTCACGAGATTCTACACAGCCATCTTCGCGTGAGGAGGATAGTATCACGCTGGGTGCCGCACAACCTCACCGATGCTCAGAAGCAGGCCCGGGTGGAATGGTGCCGTGATATGCTTAACAAATTTGAAGCAGGCTCGTCTCGGCGTGTTTACGACATCGTTACAGGTAATGAGTCCTGGATTTATCAATACGACCCAGAAACCAAGCGCCAGTCGACTGTTTGGGTGTTTCAAAATGAGCCAACGCCTACCAAAGTGAAGCGATCTAGAAGCGGGGGTAAGATTTTGATCGCTAGCTTTTTTAATTTGACTGGCCACTTGGTATCAATTCCCTTACGGGATCAAAGAAGCATTAATGCCGAATGGTATACTACCAAATGTTTGCCAGAAGTTTTCTCTGTTATAAGCAACAAGCGACCAAACACAGGGCTCCGCGGGCTACTGCTCCACCACGACAATGCACCTGCGCACACCGCACTCAAAACGAGGGACTTCCTGGACAGCACGCCAGTCAAACTCCTGGGTCACCCTCCTTACAGCCCTGATCTAGCACCGTGTGACTTCTTTTTATTCCCAAAAATAAAAAATCAGCTCAAAGGGATACAATTTTCGTCGCCGGAAGATGCGCTGGCTGCGTTCGAGCAGGCTGTAAACGAGGTGTCTGCGGCGGACTGGAAAAAGTGTTTTGAAAACTGGTTTAGGCGCATGAATCTTTGTATAGAGGCTGGTGGAAAGTACTTTGAAAAGATTTGATAAAAATATATGTACGTATAGAACAATTTTTTTTAGTTTCGCAAAACTTTCTGAGTGTCCCACGTATGTACTTGTTTAAACTTGTAACTGAATTTATTATGTATTTGATGTTCTAATGTTATCTGGTTGATTTATATATTATTTGTATGTTTTGTGAATTAATTTTTGACAACTAGTATATTTTATTTAAATTAGATTTGATATATTAATTATTGCACTAATTTATATGTTTTTGTTTTTTTATTATCTATATATATAAAAATCAATTGCTGTTCGTTAGTCTCGCTAAAACTCGAGAACGGCTAGACCGATTTGGCTAATTTTGGTTTTAAAATATTTTTGGAAGTCCAGGGAAGGTTTAAAAGGTGAGAAAATGTGGAAAATTTGCGAGTAACATATAAAAAATAAATAAAAAAAAACCATACAAACTGTTCCTACCTGTTAAACATTTGATGTTCGTCCCCTCTAATTTAAAGAATGTATTAAATAAGATATGGATGAAATTTTGTGTGTATGTTCAATGGGTTCCTGGATGGTTTAAAAACACTATTGGACCCGTTAGGTGGCGCTGCAGTCGTTGTGTCACCAAATTTGATTTGCTGAACATTTGATAACATGGGACCGAACATGGGACGGACGGGACATGGGACGGGACATGTGACATGGGGGACGGGACATGGGACGGGACGGGACGGGACATGTGACATGGGGGACGGGACATGGGACATGAGACGGGACATTGGACATGGGACGGGACGGGACATGGGACGCGACGGGACATGGGACGGGACGGGTCATGGTACGCGACGGGTCATGGGAGATAGTGAGATAGTGTGATAGTGAGATAGTGGGATAGTGTGATAGTGAGATAGTGGGATAGTGAGATAGGGGGATAGTGACTGGACTGGACGGTCCGAATGAAAGGATGGATGGATGGAACTGGACTGGACTGGACTGAATTAACAGGATCCGTCATGTGGGTTAGCAGAATTTAACGCGAGCGAAGCCGCGGGTAAAAGCTAGTTATTAATATTTTATCAATATTTCGTATGCCTATCGGCGGGACAAGGAGATGCTTTATTTTTCACGTAACTTCTTTGATTTAACCTGTGTACACGAAATAAATGAATTTGAATCTGAAGATAACAGTTTTTATCTCTCCTGAAAAGTTGCTCAAAAACAGAGCTTTTGACAATCGCGACGACGTATTTCCTAATATTATGCTGTTTTTTTTTCCGTGGGCAAAATCCTCATGGACGCACTCCGCCCGGGGAAGGCGGAGCCAGTGTCGGACTCTTACCGACTAAAAACCACCACGGTGTTCCTCTGATGACCCTTGGCCGGGGGCGTGGGAAAAACTCCTGTAATCGCCCAACCATCCCCGGCAGGTGCCGGCTCACCACTAATAGGCGAGCCCCTTCTCCACGTGCAGCAACCACATCGGCCGTACCCTCCTCTTGACAGGCGCGCGCATAACACAACGTGCCACCGTCACGGGCCTTGACTGGTCGGGCGGCGGGCCACCCCGAGTCCGCCACCCGCAGGTCCACACCTAGGGAGGCTGGAGGCCCTCCTACGACGCCCAGGTCGCCTCCTGCGGGTGGGAAGAGAGGTTATCGCCTCTCAAACCCTCTCCGCTGCCTCCTTAGCGAGCATCACCTCCTTGCAGAAGGAGACGGCGCTTCCCAAGCGCTCTCGCTCCTGACCATAGACCGGCCGGAAGCGAGAGATCGCTGCCGCCTACTGCAGTGATGAGGTCACGGCGCTGCGTGGCCCAAGCAGGGCACTCCTCCAGTGTGTGCTACGCCGTGTCCTCTGGACAGCTCTCGCAATGATGACACTCGGGCGTCGGGTCCCGGCCTATGCGACACAGATACTTCCCGAAGCAACCGTACCCCGAGAGTATCTGCGTCAGCCGGTAGGTGTGGGCACCATGGCTCCTTTCCAGCCACTCCTCCATGACGGGCCTTACTGCCGCCGTTGCGGCGTGCCCTATTATGCTATGTTTAATTTACTTCTAATTAATGATAGATCTGGTTTAATTAGTACGTGCATTATATCTTTTAATATCAACAGATATTCTAATTTTATTAGATAATCTTATTCATTTTGTCATATCAAAAAAACTTTCGTTTAATAATATATTCATTTTAAATAAATCAAGTTTTTTAAGGTATGGCAAACGCAAAGGCAAACGTACTACTTAAAAGTCATAGTTTTTTTTATTAAAATGTGTGATTTATAGATTAATGAGTCAAATTAATATAACAAACACAATTTATTTTACAAATTTACCTAATACGATGAGGGTATAAACTGTGAAATCTTTATACAATGTTGGTGTCATAATGATCTCAACCTACAAAAGGGTTCTGTAAGAGAATTAGACAATTAGAAATGCATCTTGTACCAATAAAAAAACTATTTAAATTTAAAAGTGGCCTTTACTTTGGTCAAAGATTAAACATTGCCATACATGCTGCCAGTCTTCTGAGCACGTTACCAGTTGAAAGCGACGCGGAGGAATATTTTGATGCTCTTTTTTAGTTTTTAGCTTTAGGTCTAAAAAAATTTAACTATATTTTAGGTTTATTTTTATTTTTAAATAAGTTATTTCATGTAGTTGACAAAAAGAAATCATTTGATGATTAAAAAGTGATATCAATTTGGATAACTGATAAAAAACAAAAAAAAAATACATCTTATTTGTAAAGAAAATAACCTAAAATAAAACTGAAGCTAAAACTACGGAACACAACAGCATCGCAATATTTCCCCGTATCGCTGTCAACTCGTAACATTCCCAAAAGACTGGTATGGCAATAATAGTCTTTAGCCAAAGTAAAGGCCACCCTTCTGCTCACGTGAAGTGTATTATTTAATTTCCCTATTTGCTTAACGGTCCCGGAGAAAAGTCATTAACATCCTGTAGGGCAATTGTGTAATGCATTCACTTTGACATAAGTTTTCATTTTGAATTTAAAGCAACATTCATTGCGTGGTAGGTAGTTGCCGATAACACGGATTGTCAAAACACACGGAGCAATGAACATTGACATCCAGATGATTGCGATCGCGAGTGAGTTATGCAATTCGGTAGCAGGCCATTGCTTAAGTAAGCCAGTCTCTTTTCAGTCAACCTCACGCCTCAGAAGCGACTGAAAATAAATATTTAAACAGAACAAATGCCATCTGACCTCTTTAACATAAGGGTGTGTACAGATCGCTGCGGCGGATATGCTGCCAGTGCACTGCACGCAAGCTGTGCATACGCCAGCTGCCATATTAAAAGTGCACCAAACAGTTGCATTAACTGCATTCGCCAGATCTGTACACATCCTAACTAGTGCTGTATAACAAAGCCTTTGTGTTTTATGTGTACCGGTTTCCTTAACTGCCTGCCAAGCATTTTCGGTCGTCTTACTGCCTCCAACGAATTACATAGATATTCGCATGATGCGGGCATTATCTATGTTGTATTATGTAAAACATTATGATACTCAAGAGCAATGAGCTAACACGGTAACAACTTGTTAGACTGCTTGTAATTTGAATTCCGGATTTCTTATTACACATACTTTAACTGACACTAACGCATAATTTTGCACTCCACAATCTTGTATTGCGTTGCCGTGTGATTTTTGTTTCCTGCTCAAAATGCTTACCCATGTGGGTGTCATTAGTTAGACGTTGGGATTGTCTACTATATCGTCAGCAGCATCCTCTTATAGCATACGCAATGTAGGGCGCCCTCCAGGTGGACCGACGACCTGAAGAAGGTGGCTGTGGTGGGCTGGATGTGAAGGTGGAGCCAATTGTTGTGGCGCAACTTGGCAGAAGCCTATGTTCAGCAGTGGACTGTATAGGCTGAGTTGAGTTGATGATCCATCTATGCGATAATAACAACAAACAGTGATCAATCAATCTGTTAATCAAATGTGGTGAAGACACACGGTGAGGATGCAATAATAATTTTTTTACGACCCTGTTTTGTCCCACTGCAGGGCAAAGGCCTCCCTTCCTTTCTTCCACTTTTCGCGGTCTATGGCAATTTGTGGCCAATCCTTTAAGTAGGAGTCCAGCTCATCCCGCCATCTCCTTCTGGGCCTACCGCGTTTTCGTTTCCGGCTGTCTGGGATCCACTCTGTTGTGAGTTTCGCCCATAGCCCCTCCGGCATGCGGCAGATGTGGCCAGCCCAGTTCCATTTTAACTTAATCTTAAACTAATATTTTATCCCATCAAAAACATAAATGTGAAAAAGAGGCCAAGTTTGGTACAAAGAAAGTGCAGGATTACCTATCTGTTTAGTCGATAAAAGAATTGAGATTTTAATGGGTGCCAAGTTCTATAGAGGTTTCTTAAATCATAACTGCTGGAATGTATAACGTTCTTCACTTGTTTTAAAAGAAAGTTAGTTAGATTTCTTGCAACTGGATAATTGAAAAACTTTTAACCTTTAACAGTTACAAGTGGTGCACACTATTGCTCGGCTTAAACACACTACTGAAATGTAAAAAATTGTAACATTCAAAGTCTGCGCACTGTAATGATCGCCATAAGGTTCGACGTATTCACTGGAGCAATGCCCAGATTCAAACTGTAACGTTACACGCGAAGTACTTTGTACACCGTGATCAGTTTCGAAAATTATTGTATTTGCTTTCTTGTAGCCACGGATACCGTGATCAGCGGGTAAAATATTAATTTGTTTCTTTGAGGAAAACGGATCACGGTATCAGTGGATACAACGCTCCGGGATCCGTGGCTAATTCAGTCTGATCCCGGGATCCGTGGATACAAACCTGAATGCTCGCGGTCAGTTTCTTGATACAAAACCAACTGATTTCTATAAAAGTCAGATACAGTACGGTACGTATGTTAAGATAGTATATTACACTATCTTTATATGAATTCCATATTGCTATCTTAATCGTGTGTTAATTGAGCGATATTTCGAAAGAAACTGACTTCTTGATACAAAACCAACTGATTTCTATAAAAGTCAGATACAGTATGGTACGTATGTTAAGATAGTATATTACACTATCTTTATATGAATTCCATATTGCTAACTATCTTAATCGTGTGTTAAGCTTCATTAAAATGTACGATGAGCGACATTTCGAAAGAAACTGACTTCTTGATACAAAACCAACTTATTTCTATTAAAGTCAGATACAGAACGGTACGTATGTTAAGATAGTATATTACACTATCTTTATATGAATTCCATATTGCTAACTATCTTAATCGTGTGTTACGCTTCATTAAATGTACGGTGAGCGATATTTCGAAAGACGCTGAAAAAGAAAATATATATTTCACCGTGTGTGATTGATTTAACTCTCTACTTGAAGGCACTAGTTCATCGAGATATGTTGTAATAAAAATAATGAAATGTTGCCTCTGAGGTCGCTAAGGTTAAATATTATAGCCACAGAAAGTTATGACCTATGTTATGATAAATAAAAGTTACATTTATAATTCAGATTTATTTCCAGTCAATTTCCCAGTCCATCCAAATAATAATGGCCTTTTTTGTACCGGATGAAAAACGCAGAAGTAAAATACTAAATTAAAAAAAAAAACTGGATTATGTTTTGTGTGTTGCAGTAGTTTGACACATACAAAATCAAATTCAAAGTTTTAATTCAAATAGGCACAGTACCATGCTTTTGAAAAATTTCGAGAATGTAGTTGCACGGTTCCAAAAAGTAGTTACTATGGAGAAGAGCCGGCAAGAAACTCCATGGATATTCTTTTAAAATAATAAGTGGTATTATCTGGTATTATTAGAATATTTTTCTATAGTCAATAGCGAAAGTAGATTATAAAAAACAAAGTTTAACCGGATTAAATCGCGTATATTATTTAAATTGGTTTCCCTGACGTTTCGAAAGCTTTGCAGCATTTCGTGGTCGCAGGTAGACTAAGATGACAAGCGTCTTTACAAATATTTCTAAAAAATATTTTAATCTACCGTACAATATTATTAATTAAAATCGTTTCGATGCACGCAGTAATCACTCACAATATCATTATCTTTTACAGTGTTGCGTGCTGTTTGGGACTTGATTATTTTTAGGACTGGGTTCCAAACAGGTGGTAGCTGCCAACCATCTTCTCTATTAAAATTAGGATGTTTTTAGAAATATTTGTAAAGACGCTTGTCATCTTAGTCTACCTGCGACCACGAAATGCTGCAAAGCTTTCGAAACGTCAGGGAAACCAATTTAAATAATATACGCGATTTAATCCGGTTAAACTTTGTTTTATTATAATGTGTAGTGATCGCGAAAACCTAAGAAGTTATTAGATTATAAAAAAATTTTAAACTCATAATAGAGGTACTGATTAAAGTTTAGTTAAAACAACTGATGGAAATCCAAATAATGACGGTTTTGTTACAAATTGAGATCAATAAACCGAAAAACCGGATTTCTGAGGCATGAAGCACTATTTTTTTATTAGGACAAACGCCCTACGGTCTAGAAAACATTCGTTGAATTTCCATCAGTACAAAACGTGATTCGAACACCGGACTCAAGGAACAGTTTAAAAATAGAGAATCGTTTTTAGAATTTTTGGAATTCAATACTTAATTCAATACTCAATTCATTTATTGCACTCCACAAGTATGTAATTCGATCAATCGTCTTTTGAAAACATATACGGGAGTTCTATTACCTATTAGAATTCCAGTGTTTTTCAGTTTATTGTCTTATCATGGGGATATAATCGATTTAAAGAAGAATTTCATTTTAGAGTTGTGTCATCATCATCATCATTACAGCCGAAAGACGTCCACTACTGGACATAGGCCTCCCCCAATTAAGAGGGGGATATGCCATAATCGCCACGCTTGGCAGGCGGGTTGGCGATCGCAGTTGGTTGGTTAAATACTCAGAGAACGCTGCTGCCCATCCTCTGGTGAATCCCTTAGTCGCCTTTTACGACACCCATGAGTTGTGTCATATTGAGATGCAAAACCAGAGTAACAGCTTCTCCTCTTTCACATTCCTAAATTAAAACGCGGTTCCTTATTGAATGTTCTCAATAACATAATGTAGATTTCCGAATTACCACGCGTGCGAAGCCGCGGGCAAAAGCTAGTAGTATATGTAAAAACAATCAATTGAAACCCTGCAAGTAGAAACTGAATTTTATAAGTGCCTGTGTCTGTAAATGATTTTGATGAAAACAATCTAAGGCCCGTATTACAAAAGCTTCCTCAAGTACAGTTTAAACTCCAATCACCTGATCACTACTTAAGGATAGAATCGTTACTTGAGTATCGGTCTTATTCCAGAACGGTAATTATAAACTTTAATTCAACAACATAACACACGAATTTCACCTGAAATAGAATAGAAATCTATACTCAAGCGTAGTCTGGACCACACTAGAGTGATTACAGATCAAAACTCTGCTCAAATACCGAAACAGGTGACATTATAAAATAAAGCTAAACTCAGCTGAACTGTGATCAATAAATCTCTGCTTGAGGAACGTTCTAAAATCAAAGCTCAACTTAAAACTAGTTTTAAACAGTGATCAACGCTTGAGTATCGTTCTGGAATACGGGCCGTAGATATCTCTCTAATCTTTGAAATAAGACGCTATAATTTTTTTGTGCACAATTCTAAGTAAAAAACCGACGAACAAGCAATCTGAGTACGACATGCAAACTAAACGACAGATGTTCAAAACGATTAGACAATTATACTGACCGATGCGTTTCATAATTTAAATTGATCGCAAAACGTGAGACGCGGGTATGGGGCTGCCAGCCGCGATCAGAAAGCGTAAGCGCGACGCACGCGATATTCTTAATATTTCATTACATTTAACGCATAACAGTGATTCAATATATTTTTTTGATATATTAGTAGTTATTTCACAATACTGAGATCGATAAAATTTAATATTGTAAGACATAAATAAAATCGCCTACTACTGGCTCGTTGGTCTAGTGGTTGCAAGCGCGACTGCTGAGCATGGGGTACTGGGTTCGATTCCCGGGTCGGGCAAAGTGTTATTGGGTTTTTTCAGTAGGAAATTGTCAGTAGCAGCCCGGAGTTTGGATTTGTGCCCGGTCAATGGCAATAGGCTCGCCCCCTATTACATGGGACTATAACGTAACTGGCGAAATGTGGGTGTACTATTACACCTCTGCCTACATCTTCGGGGAAATACAGGCGTGATGTTATGTTATGTATAAATAAAATATTTTTTGTCAAAAATCTGCTTGATCTCTGTTTCAATAAACTATCAAGCAATCCCGCAGACATTATGAGAGATCAGAAAATATGGCTTATTTCGAAACTATTGTAACGAGTGATTTAATTAAATACTTAAATTTGTTTATACTACACGTGAAAATAATATCTGCCGCCTAACAATCGCCAGTCTAACTTCTGAAAAGATAAATCCTGATATAAACTTTCATAGACTTTTTATACTTTCTGTTAATGATTTTACTGAACGGTTATAAAATTATTACGTAAAAGTGAGCAATAAACTATGAATTAATTATCACCTCTGTTACGAACAAAATATTATGATGCTCATCAAACGTTCGTGAAAACTGTCTTGATTTCATTCTTAATTCCAATCTTGCAATGATTAGCACTTAATTACATAATTTCTGTCTCGGTGACATTAGCCTCCATAACGTATCGTTACATTGCTCGAGTGAAATCAGAAGAAAAACATTAATAACATAACATATTGTCATGTCGATGTAATTTTGCAATCCAATTTAATTCGACTTTTTTATTTATTTGTAACAAAATTATGTTTTTTTAATTAATTTATTTGATTTGACTTTGGCTTAATGATGGCATGATTACCTATTTATATTTTAACATTCTAATCATTGTGTATTTATAATAAAGTTAATGATTTTTGAATTACTATATTTTTTGCAATGTGGTATTGATAAATTATGATAATTAATTTAATTTTACGTTTAAAATAATTGCATGAATACTCGTAATACTAAGAATGGTGTGCATACCTATAAGTGACGTGTTTACACCGTACTAAAGACTTATAAACATTAATTATAGATTTAAATTGTAAATATGTCGTTGGTGTGCCTTGCTTAAATAAATAAATAAATAATACAGAGATAAATTTATTTCGTGATACAGAAGCATCTTTTTTAGTATTTGCAAACATGCATCAAATGAACTACTGATTCATGCGTGAAAAACTTCAGAAACTACAGCAAGAGGGAATGTGGACAAATCAAATAATACGCAGGGTATTTCTACATTATATTTTTGTAAAACGTCGTGAATACTTACAAAAATTTAACAACAACTTCAACAACTATAAAATTAACTTTTCACATTATAATAAAACAAAGTTTAACCGGATTAAATCGCGTATATTATTTACAAGTTCTGGCGAAGGAAAACCGATACGTACCTAGAATGCTCCGTGAGGCTATTGAAATTAAAAAACATCCTCATTTTAATAGAGAAGATGGTTGGCAGCTACCACCTGTTTGGAACCCAGTCCTAAAAATAATCAAGTCCCAAACAGCACGCAACACTGTAAAAGATAATGATATTGTGAGTGATTACTGCGTGCATCGAAACGATTTTAATTAATAAATATTGTACGGTAGAATTTTTTTAGAAATATCTGTAAAGACGATTGTATCTTAGTCTACCTGCGACCACGAAATGCTGCAATGCTTTCGAAACGTCAGGGAAACCAATTTAAATAATATACGCGATTTAATCCGGGTAAACTTTGTTTTATTATAATGTGTAGTGATCGCGAAAACCTAAGAAGTTATTAACTTATCACATTAACAAAATTAGAACAAAATTATTATTTTAAGAACAATATTTACAATACTTCGTCTATTTTTATAGATAAGCTAACATACACAGGTGTATGTACAAAATCGTAATAAGTCTTAACCATAAATTCTTACACATAAAAATAAATGCCAAATTAATAATACACGATTTTTAAGCAGTCCAATGAAATAGTTTCCAGGCAACAAACAAAGGCAACTGAAATAAAATAACTTACAAACATTTAAATAGAATATAGAACATTGTACATCAGTTCAGAAAATCCACTAAATTTAGCAGTTAAAATACTTGTAATAATACTCTACGTGGTGGTGTCTTCATTACCGATATCAGACTTTGACTCCGCAACCGGTGGCGGTGGTCGCAACAATATTGGTACTCTCTTCTCTAAACTTTCAGATTCAGCACCAGCCTCAAACAACGGCTCAGTTTTCATAATCCGAAGGACTTTCGGTTTGTTAACACGCCGCCTACGGGTGGTATGCTTTTCCATTTTCATGTGACTACCCCTACCCATAGCTGAATGCGGTGGAGGAGGTTTCAATAGAGGATAAGGTTCTTCGACATCAGACTTAGGATGCTTCCTTTGATAAGAATGACGGCCAGATAACAACAAATTTGGATGTCTGTGTCTTTCATTAATTGTTCTAGAACCAGACATATAGTGGCTTTTTGATCTACTGTCATCAAAATTACTGGAAATTACATCATCACCTTGCCCTGTTAGATCAGAAGCTGCGCTAACTTCCCTTTCACTTGCTGAATCGTCTTGTTCTATAACAGCTCCTATAGGGTGAGTACTTGATGCATCAGCAATAGGCACAATACTTTCTTCTTCTTCTTGACTACGAGAATATTTTACACCTTGATAAGGAACTCGTCCATTATTGTAAATATCTAAATAAGAGCCACCTAGCGCACTAAATCCATCATTTATCGGCACTAAATTTGCAGTATTTTCATTTTTCAATAACAATTGTAACTGGGAGAGATCGAATTTAAGGGGCTTTGAATATTGTTCTCTTAATGCCATTATGTGAGAATCGTCAATAGTAGGCTTTCCTTTTAATATTTCGGCAACTAACTTTAGATCTACATTAAAAGGGTTTGCAACTTTAAAGCCGTTGATCGTCGATAATAAACTGCCCGTTTGATCCATTTCTGGTCTGTTGATAGCTGGTTGCTTATTTAATAATAACTTGTTTAGCAAGTTGGTTGTGACGTCAATTTGATGACTACCAACGTTTTGATTTATTCTCATAGGTAGTGGTGTTGGTATGCTCCCTTGATCAAAATTGATATTATGTAACTTTAGGGCATCATTAGCCATACTCTGAGTCAATTTGTATGGGACATCATTGAATTTCAGAATGCTAGCAATATCTGATGGTAACTGATTTTGGTTACGATTGTATCCTGCCTGTTGAGCACTCTGTGATTGTATATTGTCTTGATAATTATTAGATTGTTGAGATAAGTAACTATGGCTTTGTGGTGATCCCGAGTAACTACCTTGATTATAATAAGATTCCGACGGTTGTTGCTGTTTACCATAAATTGACTCTATTTGCTTAAGATTGTCTGATGCTGAATAGTCATCAGCTTTAGTTTTAATGTTAAATCCATAGATAGTATTTTTATCTTTATAAAATGAATCTGTGACTGGTCGTAAATACTGCCTAACATTTTGTTCTTGTTGATCTTTTCCATAATTCATCGAAGTAAACCGCCCGTTATTATTCAAATTCGTTCCTGCTTTTGAGGGATCAGAATTAGCCACTACATTCGTTACATCAATTGGGACTATATTTTTCAATGCCTTATCATGGTCAAACGGTTGTTTTGGCTTGTTATCAAAATTATCTCTCGGTGTTGAAAAGAAATAAGGAGAAGCTGTTACAAGATCATTTTGTGCATTAAACGAATAAGGGCTTGAATTGGAATTATCAGTATATTTATTTTTGTGTTTGTCGTTATAATACCCATTTCCTGAATTGCTTATATCAGAGTTACCGAAATTGTTAGATCCGTAGTTGTTATTATTTCCATATAATTGTTGCTGTTGTTGTTGCTGTTTCACTCTTTCATGTGCTTTCGCAGCTGCTTTTGCAAATTCTTGAGCTTCAATAGATTCTGTACCTGATTTAGAGACTTGTTCGTAATTATAGGGTTTACCAGTTTCTAAATGAAAATTCATTGAGCTTTCTGCGGGACCATCTGATTGCATATACTGGGACTGGGAATACCTTGGCGGATACCCTGTGTTATATTCAATCAAAGGCTTTTTACCTGTTAGTTTCCATCCAAAATCACCATTAGAATAAAGATCTGCTTGACCTGTTTCATGCTCTAGATCTCTAGAGCGAATTTTTAAATTACTTAACACTTGGTTATCAGGCTGTACGTAATTAAGAAATAGATTATTAGCTGAAGCCAGGCTACCGATACGATGTGTATCGCTATTGCTGTTATCTGAATTTGAGTTCAATCTTGAATCTTGTTGCGTATTTTGGTATTGATAATTCTTGTACTGATTATATTGACTCTCTTGAATAGACTTTGATGCAGCATTTATATTAGAGTTCATAGCGTTTTGCCACGATTCTCTCAATTGGTCCTGATAAGGTGAAGTGGTGGTCGTTGATGAAGATGTGTACTCGTTTTGAAATTGTTGTTGGATATTTGTCGGGTACCTCACTCCGTTACTAGCATAATCATAATGGTCAATTAGCATTTTCTTATTTAGGTCATTACTATCATAGCTTACGGGATTATTTCCGATCGTTGTTGTTACTCTGTTATAGTCAGGTGACCCAGTTTGTATTACTGATAATGGAGACGATACATATGACTGTAAATTTGTGGGACTGGAGAGATATAAGGGCGAAGAACTAGAAACATATGAACCAGACTGTGTTCCGCCATACTGACCATTAATTAAAGGTGTTGATAAATATGATGAAAGGGGAGATGGGGTACTTTGAACGCTCTCTAAATACGTATTAGGAGTACTGTACTGGTAAGGACTAGGACTCGATTGATAAGTTTGGCCAATAGAAGCTTTAGACTCTGACGGTATTTGATAATTCTGTTGGTTGCTATTGTCGTAATTGGATGGATTGACAGTCGAGTACTGGTACTGTGGCTGCGGTGTAGCTGTATACCCAAAGCCCGGAGCTGGGGTTGACATCTGTGTTTGTTGGTAGTACTGATTTTCTGCCCTTAACTGTTGGAGGAATTCCTCAGGTGGTAAGGAGTACTGCACGGATGCATACTGGTTACTAGCCCCTGCGTCGCTGTCTTGTGATTCTATATTCTCTAGTTGCTTCTCCGTTTCTTCTATTTGCTGCTGGAACGGGTTTTTGATTCTGTAAATCTTTCTGCTCCGCGAGTAAAATGATTGACCATAGTTATTGTTCTTGTTACCATCGTCATTTATGTTATACTGTATGCTGGGTGAACTTAAGGACTGGCTATTCTGGTCCCTCTGTAGGATATTGTTAAAGCCCGTGATGGCGTCAACTTGGCCTTCGTTGGAAGCCATCTGTTGGTAGCGGAGAATGTCCTGCTCCGTGAATCCATCTTGACAGCGGGTGATTTTTATCAATTGTATTATGACTAGCAGCCGTATCTGAAACCAAAAATGTTACCATTATTATCATTATCAACAGATACAACAAAAAGGGCCTACGTGAAGTAGTTAGTGGCCTAGTTTACTTATATGAAATTCCTCTTTAGGAACAGGCCATATTTAGCAGATCATATAACATGTTTCGATTATATCTATATTAGCCACCATCCATCGTCGTATACAGATTAACTCGTGCTATGATTAAATTATGCTTCGCAAAAACTAACTTCTATAACTTCCAAAGTATATGAAGCACCTGTTTATAAATTAGCATGTTGATGAGTTAACTATAGATTTAGAAAACTTACAAACTACCATCTAATAGTTCAGCATTTTTAGAAAGGCACTAACTTTCATTAAAGGACTAGTATAATGTTGACTTGCATCTGACCTATCCACTCTCAATCTTTACCCGTAACTTGTCCATCGAGTGGTTATTTTTACCCCACTGTTGTTGCAAGATTTTCCCTTTCAACTACGAGAACTTACTACGTCTCAGGGGTCAACCCGCCAACGTTCAGTTCTGTACCCACCTACTCAATTAATGACTTTGAGAAACACTAGTGTTTTCACTATTAGTATTTTGAATTTGAAATTAATATAATATCTTATCTTATCTCAAACCTGTTAATGACGTGTTATAGAACGTTGCTATTAATGGTAAGTAATCGCCATGGAGTGGAAAATATGTATCTCGTGCGGTTGTCTTAAAGCGCAATTATACGTGACACGACTAGAGAAGTGAAAACGTTAATAATATTTGCATTAATTGCATCTCACCAATAACGAAATGAAATTAAATCTGATATATTTATTTGACGCTAAACAACACGTAGGCCTGACATGCCTGGATTTGTAGTTTGGGAGATTTGACAAATCTGCTAAAAAATATTCTGTCAGTAATCATCGTCATCAGCCCATTACCGTCTCACTGCTGGGCGTGGGCCTCTTCTCAGAATGAGAAAGTTAAGGCACCACGCTGGCCTTTTTTTTGTTTTCGGTTGAAATTCCTCATGGATACCCTCCCTCCGTCTGGGGACGGCGGAGGTGTATGTCGGACTCTTACCGACTAAAACCACACGGTGACCATCCTCTGCACAAAATAGAGGAGCTCCGGGACCTCCATTGGACCGTGCTGGTACCCCTCTATTGCTCGCTGGCCTTTTTTTTTTTTTTTGTTTTCGGGTGGAAATCCTCATGGATACCCTCCGTCTGGGGACGGCGGAGGGGTATGTCGGACTCTTACCGACTAAAACCACACGGTGGCCATCCTCTGCACAAAATAGAGGAGCTCCGGGAACTCCAATGGACCGCGCCGGTGCCCCTCTAGTGCTATGCCTTTAGCACGTCCCGGGAAAACAATATTATTTCCCCCACAGTAGCACGCGACCACCACGTACTGCTGTCCTCCCCAGGGTCGCTTAATAGACGCCTCGAGTTCCCCCACACTTAGCGTCCACGATCCCGAAGGTCCCCTGCCAGATGTGGCAGCAGGGGATGCGGCCCTTCGCCCTATCTGGGCCTTGCGCCAGGGCGGTTGCCTCCCCGGCGCCGCCTTCTCCGAGCGGGATCGGCCCTCTCCCGATCTCGCTCTGCGGCCTCCTTCTGAAGCATAACAGTCTCGCAGTGTGGGTTGGCGGACTACATACACCATCGAGAACTGTATGGAGCACTCTCTGGTGTGCAGGTTTCCTCACGAGGTTTTCCTTCACCATTAAAGCAAGTGATAATCAAATTCTGATCAACACATGAATTCTAAAACTCAGTGGTGCGGGCCGGGTTCGAACTCAGACCCTCCTGCAATGTAATGTCGTCTGTCTGTAACGTCTTATATTAAATTATAGTTTCGCGCAGCTCCCAGACGTGATACTGAAATGGATTTTGAGGAGACGGGTTGTAATTGTGCCTGGCGATTCGCATTACTGCAATAGACTAGTCCTAAATAAGCTGTTCTATTATATTATTATTAAACTTTAACTGTCGACAGAAAAGCTAACTGTATTATACCTAAGTATCTCCACGAATGATAAATAATACTTTAGTACGTCCGGTCATCGACGCGATCGTCTTAAACTTCAATTTCTTTTGAATAGGAAAAACAAAGTTGGACAAAATGTGAAGTCTGTACCTCGCTATACAACTTTGCTGACTAGCTAATTACAAGCTTTTATTTTTTAACTTCACTTGAAAAAATAAATTGTCTCGGCTTAGTTAATTTTTTTCAATATTTTATCATAAAAAATTATGCTCTATTAAGTAGACATGTAATATTACATATAATTGACACGGGCAGTTCGGCAGAGCGAGCGTGATGCGTGCGCGCAAGTAAATCTCTGCACGGGCGACGACCGTGCGGTATGTGCATGCGCGGAGCGATAGTGAGATGTGCGACTCGTCAGCCGTGAATCGCTTTCCTACTCTCCGTGTTGGATTCCTAATTATATTACAGTACTACGGCTGTATATCGCTGTTTATCATCACCTTGCTATAAAAACATAAACAAAACTGGCAGTATTTTCTTGAATAGAACCACGGACAGTAAAAAATATATACAAAGTGATGCGAACAATCATAGTGAAACCAATATAAAAACTTTTTAACAAAAAATAAAACCGACTTCAAAAACCTTAACTAAAAAGTAAAAAATAATCATTGTATGTATTTTAAAATCTTAACTTAAACAACATTTTTAAGGCGGCGCGTGGTTGACCCTTTGCGTCATGTAATGTACAGTCCAGCGCAATATCTATAGTAAAAACAGTTTATGTGAACGTACATGAAAATCACGCGCCACCTTCAAAATGTTGTTTAAGTTAAGATTTTAAAATACATACAATGATTATTTTTTACTTTTTAGTTAAGGTTTTTGAAGTCGGTTTTATTTTTGTTAAAAAGTTTTTATTTAATACGTTTTAGTTGAGGGTTGATTCATAAATGTTTATATAACCAATTTGAGAATATATTTTTATTAACCTTTGCTATCCCACTGCTGGGCAAAGGTCTCGCTCATGTTCTTCCAAACGTCCAATCACTATCGTGAAAAAAAAACACGCATATCGGCCAAGAATTCTCAGAATGAGGAACCAATGAGCAGATCATCTAGATACGTAAAGCTAAAATAAACTGATTTATTGAAGCTGGTTAAAAAACTACTTAACCTAAGTCAATAAAATTTATATGGGACCACCGCGCGGACTTTCTCTATCAAATAAAAAAACAACCACGTAAATCGGCCCACAAATCTCGGAGTAATCGGCTTACATACATGAAAAAAAAAAAAAAAAAAAAAAAAAAAAAAAAAAAAAAAAAAAAAAAGCCGCGGAATACATAACCTCCTCCTTTTTTTGGAGTCGGTTAAAAACCTTGCTCCTCCGTATACAAACCAGCGCTTACGCCCCATACAAGAAACCTCGAAAAACATTACATTTTTTTTTTTTTTGCTCCTGCTCTATCTTCAAAACGGTAGCACGTGCCCAGCGTAAAACTTGGATTGATTATAGTGCATGCATACTATGTAGTTTAGCAACAAATACTAAAAATAGGGCAAAAAAAGACATATACGGTGGTACTGCGTAAGACTTGAGTTAGAAAAAAACACTAACGTTGGGCACCTAAAATATTCGATCATCACAATTACCTAATTCTAAATATTGTCAAAACGAGGCCTAAAGGTAACAAAACCAGTGAAACGCGGAAATTAGAAACCAAAAAATGGTACCAAATCACTATTTTATATTCACACATCACTGTATAATTTATACAACATAAAGTCAGAGGCACACTGGTTGAATCGCGAACAAATGATTTACGATTAAAGGAGTCGTGAACAGATTCACACAATAGAAAGTTTCTTGCTTGCTAGGAAGCTTTCAACTCGTGACCATTATGCATGCAAGACAGGATAATACGAGGGTGAAAGGGCAATGGTATCTACCCACACTCTAGTATCGTAGAAAGATCTGATTAATTATGTTTTGTACGCCTATCTATACATAATAGTGTAAACCTATAAAATTTTACAGCTTAATAAACATTTGAACTTGCTTAAGAATGTTGCTTACAATACGGTCGCAGTCAATATATGTATGTCTCGAGTCTTTAACAAGCTCGTTTCGATTTATATATTCTCTGTAGATTTAAAGTGATATTACAATTTAAAGACATTGGAAATAGCAAAGATTCTGTAATCTTTGCTATGTCTTTAACCTTTTACGGCCAAAATTCATATCCAATCTATCCACGATTTGCCCTACTAGATATAGGAATTTGACATAAGCTCCATACAAAATATGTCAAATTTCTATCTCCAGTAGGGTAAATCGTGGATAGATTGGATATTAATTTTTGCCGTTATTCTATAATCTGAGGTCTTAAAACTGTTACTGGAGTTTTATTGCATATATAAGGATATTCGGTAACTTAAGTTAAAATTACAGTTGAACAAAGTTTCATCAAACAAAACATGATGTCACCCGGGTGTGTTAGAAAGTAAATAAATAATTATAAGATTTACATGCATAAAGTACAACTAGTCAAATTTTTTATAAAGGTATATGCAAAAGTGCACCACAGACTGCCCCCATCTATTTTTCACATATTTCTTGTCGATCCAAAGGTTGTCTGGAATGTCAGCGATGAGACCGCCAATGTACCCATGACATGTTAGTCCTAAGTTTTGTTAGTGGTAATGGTGTACAGTAAATAATATTATATCAATCTATTTATCTATATTTTTAGTAAACTAAAAAATATCAATAAAGAGGTGGAAAATTGAATTTCCACCTCGTTATATGTATTTTATCTCAATAAAATACACACCAACCAAAAAAATTTAATACAAAACGGCGATGAGTAATCAAAACCTACAATAATAATAAACATTCAAGCATAAGTTAGGGCTTCAGGAAAACGACTGTCAAAGGTCGCCGAGACATCGGCTGGGATGTTCACCGTTTCTCTGCCCTTACTGGTCACGCGTTTCACCCGTTGTGGCCAGGGAAAGTGCGCTTCTGAACATGTGTCACTTTTAGCACTAACTACCTGTTCAGACAGGCTGTGAGTTCTTTGACGTAGTGTGGGAATAGCGACAGGGAAATTGATTGGCTAGAAATGTTAGCGATGAAAGCGCAAGTTGGGATGAACTGTGATTTGGTACGGCATACTTTTAGAACGTAATTGTTTTTGATTGCTGTTGAATTGGTAGTTGGTGTTATGGTTGTGAATTATAAAGTCGTCAATTGAGCATGAACTATCTAAGCTAATGCGAAGAATGTCTTATGTTCTTAGTTTGCAATTAGTTAAAATAGTTACTTTTATTATTTTGTTTGATCTTGATTTCTGGTAATATTATTGTGATAAATCGAAGTAACATAAAATGTCATCAAAATAAATAATCAATAAAAATCTTGTTCAAATCCATAAAAAATAACATTTGTATGAATTTATTATTATAATAAAACAAAGTTTAACCGGATTAAATCGCGTACATTATTTAAATTGGTTTTTCTGACTTTTCGAAAGCTTTACAGCATTCGTGGTCGCAGGAAGACTAAGATGACAAGCGTCATTACAGGTATTTAAAAAAAAAAAAATTAATCTACCGTACAATTTACTGCGTTACTTTTATAATTGTAGACGTTTCGCGATTTTCAAAACATTCACACAGACATTGCCAATATATTTAGACTCGCTAAAATAGCAATATCAATAACAAGTGAAAGGCTTTTTGAACATTAAAAAAAACTTTCTTTTGACTTTAACACAGATTCGAAATAATCAAAAATCTAAAACATTGGTTTTAGAAAAGGCGAAAAGCAATATTTTTTTAGCTCAGCCGTATCATCGGTCGTCATAATCCATCACAGATGAGCGTCAACGATAAAACAAGCTGTGAATTTTGTCACCGTTTCAATAAACGTAACATTTAAAAAACTTCGATTGATTTCAATATTATAGGCAATTCTTTTTTGATATAGCCGCACAGTTATAGTAAAAAATATAGATGAACTGCGAACAATCTAGCGAAGCCAAAAAAGCTATGGTCATTCGTGTACAACCAGCGCTCACGCACACACCATGCACCTGAAGGATATTTGCTTTCGCGATGCTTACTGGACGATACCGCGACATGTGTACTGAGAGGGGTGAGCACGGTTTAAGGTGCATATGGCTGCGTGAGCACTTGTTATACACGAAGGAGCATAGTTTTTTTTTTTTTCACTATGATTGTTCGCAGCACTTCGTCAATATTTTTTACTATATCTGTGTATAGCCGCTAGTTTTGACATCAGTCTTTCGCAGATGAGGTCCGAGGATCGACTAAGCCTTTTAAAACAGAGAGCGACAATTTAATCGAATTGATTTTACGCGTAGTAGTAGATCTAGTTCAGTAACGGGAGCTCGTGGCTAAGTAAAAACACGTGTACCCTGGCGGCATATCTGTGAGGTTAAGCTGCGCTAGCCGCGGTTATTTCTTGGATGGGTGACCATTTCGTTGTACATAAAGACACCAGAGCACGTTAAGCTGTCGGTCCCGGTTTCCATACGATATCTATGGCAGTCGTTACGGGTAGTCAGAAGCCCGAAAGAGTGACAATTGGTATAACCTTAAGATATCGGTATTACCCAGTAACTGTGTTGCGGAGGTCTGATGGTAGTCGCTCCGTGTTAAATACTGATGTTCAACCGCATCTGGTTAGACTGGAAGCCACGCTCACGAGCAGGATTCGAACCTGCGACTCCTGGCATAGCTCGCCAGTGCTTTAGCCACTAAGCTACCGTGAACATTACTCGTGGTATCGAAATTAACCTCCACTTTGGTACGTCTTTGTATGACTTGTAGTTATTTACAAAACTAAATTCTATCACAGAATGGCTGATTTTGTCTTTTGTTATTTCATGACATCGACTTAATAAAGTTAAACAATTAACTAATGAAGATATATGCCAACATCTACACTATAATATACTAAAGCTGAAGATTTTTTTGTTTGTTTATTTGATTGTTTGTTTAAACGCGCCAATCTCTAGAACAACCAGTTGGATATGAAAAATAATTCTTGTTTATGATAGCCAGATTAATTTCACTGGTCTAACCTCTGAATGTCGGTATTACCCAGTAACTGGGTTGCGGAGGTCTGATGGTAGTCGCTCCGTGTAAAATACTGATGCTCAGCCGCATCTGGTTAGACTGGAAGCCGACCCCAACATAGTTGTGAAAAGGCAAGGAGGATGATAATGATAGCCAGATTTATGAGGAATATTATAGGCTACTTAACATCACGCTACGATCCTAAGGAGCCCAGCAATAAGACAAATAGTCAGAATTTTTTTTAAACGGGCGGGTGAAACCGCGGGGCACAGCTAGTACTATAATAAAAACAAATAGGTTCCTTAGCCAGGTGGACCGACGACCTGATGGAAGTAGCTCATCAGGTAGCTGGTGGGGACTAGATGTGGAAGGCAGAGGACCGGGTGCTGTGGCGTAATTTGGGAGAGGCCTATGTCCAGCAGTGTACTGCGATCATCATCATTGTACCGTCTTTGTGACGATGATTTCTATTATTATTGTATGGTGGTGGGTAGACAATATTACTTATTAAATAAACTAGTTCGGTGCTAACCCTCGCCTTTCATTGACGCTGCAATCATCATCATCATATAGACATATGCCTCCCCCAAGCATCGCCACAACGACCGGTCCTGCGCCTTTCGCATCCATCAGATTCCCGCGACCTTTACCAGGTCGTCGGTCCACCTTGTGGGGGGCCTACCCACGCTGCGCCTTCGAACTGCGATAGGTTGAGTTGATGAGGTCCCTTTCCCTACATTAACATACCTCTAACACGGTTATGGCAAAGGTTCTTCGATAGCCGCTAGTTATGCAATATTCGGAACATTTTCTAAGGTTTATGGCACAAAAGTGGGACGACATGTCTTTAAAATGGGACCGAACATTATGTAACTCAGATAATATCAGAGAAAGCGCACGAAGCTAGGAATTTATTGTTTAGACGTAAAACAGATGGAAACTTTCATAATTATGCTTTGAGGCGGTTAAATCATTGTTATTGTAATCCAACCGGTGTTTATTGTTGTTTTTTTTTTAATGTTGGTTTGGCATAAGAGTCGTAAACATTTGGGAAATCGTATTTTCTATGAATTTTTAATGTTCTTGATAGTTTTTTTTATTTGTTTGTTGTGACTTCTGTTTTAAGGTTATTAATCGTTGAATGAATGGAGAATAACTTCCAAAGACCCTTAATTAAATTTAAATAAAGTATATATTGCCACAACCATATGAATATTCATTGATTGTGTCAAACACAAACAATTTTTTAACCGACGAAGCAGTGGACGTCTTTCGGCTAAAATTATGATGATGATAATGATATTCATTGAAATATGGTCACTGGTTATATTTTAGCAGGGCCACATTTTTCAGTAGCGGAATAAATTAATATTCACTTGAGAAATTGAGACTGATACCACCTAATATGCTGAAACTTCACCTGGCATATTTGTACAAATATTTGCAATAGGTATTTTACCAATACAAAATATTCCCTAATTCTATTAATACGCAACTATCTTGTATAACAAACCACATGAACATAATGTGTAAACACGCCAAATGGAGAACCAGCGTTGCAAACAGCAAACCTTATTTATTTATTGTTTGATTCTTAATGGGCTTGCGTTTGACCGCCACCTGAGTGCGGTCGTCGATGGTACCAGGCCCCTCAGAAAGTATTGCGAAAAAATGTTTTTATATATGGGAGACTGGCCAGTTATAATGTTTTTCGAAAATATGATTATTTATAAGTAAAAATAAGTAAGTTCCAATTTCTAAATTTCCCTCCACATTTTTTGCGAGTTAATTCAAAGTATTGTGTCTCACTGAAATATGGATCTGCGCCGGGAACATTTTAGAGCTATGATTTTATACGATTTCAAGTGTCGCCTGAAACCGGATGAATCGTACGATAGACTTCAAATGGCATTCATGGATGAAGGCCCTTCCAAGGCAACCGTGTATCGTTGGTATAACGAATTCAAGCGCGGTCGACCAACTTTGGGGGATGACGAAAGAAGCGGTCGCCCTTTGACGGCTGTTACCGAAGAAAACGTGCTAGCAGTGAAAAATTTAATCCAAGACAATAGGCGAATTACATATCAGGAGATTCAACACATATTGAAGATTGGATCGGGAAGCGTTCACGAGATTCTACACAGGCATCTTCGCGTGAGGAGGATAGTATCACGCTGGGTGCCGCACAACCTCACCGATGCTCAGAAGCAGGCCCGGGTGGAATGGTGCCGTGATATGCTTAACAAATTTGAAGCAGGCTCGTCTCGGCGTGTTTACGACATCGTTACAGGTGATGAGTCCTGGATTTATCAATACGACCCAGAAACCAAGCGCCAGTCGACTGTTTGGGTGTTTCAAAATGAGCCAACGCCTACCAAAGTGAAGCGATCTAGAAGCGGGGGTAAGATTTTGATCGCTAGCTTTTTTAATTTGACTGGCCACTTGGTATCAATTCCCTTACGGGATCAAAGAAGCATTAATGCCGAATGGTATACTACCAAATGTTTGCCAGAAGTTTTCTCTGTTATAAGCAACAAGCGACCAAACACAGGGCTCCGCGGGCTACTGCTCCACCACGACAATGCACCTGCGCACACCGCACTCAAAACGAGGGACTTCCTGGACAGCACGCCAGTCAAACTCCTGGGTCACCCTCCTTACAGCCCTGATCTAGCACCGTGTGACTTCTTTTTATTCCCAAAAATAAAAAATCAGCTCAAAGGGATACAATTTTCGTCGCCGGAAGATGCGCTGGCTGCGTTCGAGCAGGCTGTAAACGAGGTGTCTGCGGCGGACTGGAAAAAGTGTTTTGAAAACTGGTTTAGGCGCATGAATCTTTGTATAGAGGCTGGTGGAAAGTACTTTGAAAAGATTTGATAAAAATATATGTACGTATAGAACAATTTTTTTTAGTTTCGCAAAACTTTCTGAGTGTCCCACGTATAGATGTTTTATTTCACGAAAGCGGGTGAGTCATACTTGTGTGTATAAATCATACTTGTGTGTCTAAATGTACATGCACATTGTCTTTGCGTGCGTAAGCTCGGGAGCGCTCAATTTTGGCCGAGTTTTGTAGTTACGCACACAAGAGCGCGTGTCTATACGCATTACAACTACAAATATGGCTCACCCGCTTTTGTGAGATAAAACAACTGTACACGCTTGTTCAGGAAAAACCTATTCACTACAGTCTTGAAGACCACCAGATTACATATTTCGGAAAGAAACATAGACGCCGCAAGGAATTTCTTAGCTTAGTCTTCTACAAAAAATATGTCGGTACCGCTAAGAAATTATGAAAAAGCAAGATCTCATTATGAAAAAGCTCTTCCCGGGAAGTACATACTACCACCGTACCTACTTCTGCCGCCAAACAGTGATACTTGCATTGTTGTGTTCCGGTGTGAAGGCTACGGGTGTCGGTAAAATTACAATCACATGAAACTCTCTTTTCATGTCTATCAGTTTGGCAAAACGACTCGCTGTACCATTTAAGCAACAGCCTAGGTGGTATAACAGTTGTTATAGGCAAAAGAAGCCGCTTAACATCAGGTGGATCTTAAGCTCGTTTCGCCATCCTATAATAAAAAATATACAAAAATGATAAAGGTATTACCAAAACGCTTCATGTGTAAGGGTGCTTCATAAACAATTCTTCATCAACTCAGCCTATCGCAGTCCATTGCCTGACAAAGGCCTCTCCCAAGTTGGGCCAAAACACTCGGTGCTCTGCCTTCCTCATCCAGTTCCCCCCAGCTACTTTAATAAGGTCGTCGGTCCACCTGGCTGAAGACGCCCTACGCTGCGTTTGCTGATGCGCGGTCTCCACTCAAGAGGTCGTCTGCTCTAACGACCATCGGTCCTTCTTATGCTAATCCAATAACACTTCATCATCATCAACATCATTTCAGCCTAAAGACGTCCGCTGCTGGACATAGGCAAAGGGGGGTTATGCCATAATCGGGCGGGTTGTCGATCGCAGTTGTTTCGTTATATACTGGGAGAACGCTGCTGCCTATCCTCTGGTGAATTCCTTAGTCGCCTTTTACGACACCCATGAGAACCACACGGTACAATACCAATAACAGTTACGTCTGTCTTATTCAAAATTTTATTCTCATCATTATCTTGAATAAATAATCATTAACAATGATCCACCATCAGTTTTCACCGGAATCTTCATCAATCAACTGTAAGTCTATTATGATAGGAACTTGATCATTCAGCGTAACGAAGGAGGCTCAATGACCAGACCGATCCGTCATTGGGGCTATAATGCTGGCAGGCTATAATGCTATGGTAATAAGGCTATTGAACTGTAGTAATTGATAGTTTACGTGAGCATTGCCTTTTGTGAGTAGTTGTCATGAATAGAAGTGTGTTATGAAATAGAGTTAGAAGAGAAGCTTGATGCTTGGGTTTGTTTAAGTCTCTATCTTTTAGACTTCACGTGAGATATTTATATAAATAAATAAAATAATAATTTTGGAACATTTTAAACATCATCATCTAGTCCCAAACTAAGCAGAGCTTGTACTATGGATACTAGACAATGGATATAATACTTGTATACTTTTTTTTTGTAAATACATACTTATACATAAGAAACACCCAGCCAACACAAACACTCATGTTCATTACACAAATATTTGTGTCCTGTGGGAATCGAACCCACGACCTCGTGATCAGCAGTACGACACTCGAACTACCTGACCAGACGTCATCGTCGTCATATTACTCTTGTTGCTATAATTAACTTGTAACTATAATTTACTTAATAGAGAATAATGACTAGATCTGCACATGTAATTAGGTTTAAAAATAGTAGTTTATGAAACTGTTGCATAATAGGGGTTATTAAAACACGAGTGTGAGTTTAAAAACCGAGCCGTAGGCGAGGTTTTTAATAGTATCACACGAGTGTTTTAATACCTAATTATGTCAGTTTCATACACTATTTTATCTACACTCATACAATTTTAAATAAAATACCAAAGTCAAAATCTTAGTAACATTGTCGTTGTTTTTCTTGATTTCTCTGGTAAAAGATTGTTCGTCATTTACGTTGCTGCATCCAGAAATTCAGGCGGGGTCATATTTTCCTCAGTTCAGTATCACTGCTGTAGTCAGATATTTTTGCCCAGAATAAAACTTTCGACATACAAAACCATAATAATAACGTAAACAATAACAATAAATTTACAAGTAACGATGTCCATATCCAGTAGGCCAGGCGCGCGGCCGCGCACGCGCGCTGGTGCGCGCCTACACAGATAATAAAATATTGTCTGGCGACAACATTATAATCGGAACTAATTTTCTATCCTTGTCAGGATTCCGTCAATCTCTGTTTTATCATACAAAAAATATGCCTGTAAACACTTAAATATAATTAAAAGCAATATGACAATCAAAAGTTCTGCCAAAAACGCGATTTTAAACGATAAAAATTTTCAATGTATGACAAGTGCGCCACCCTGAATTTTGTGTACTCATTGGTGCCAAACTGTACGACTGCTAAAAAAAAGGTTTGAAAACTCCTTGGTTAGGTTGAAGTGGCATTAAAAACTCCTTAGTTAGGTTGAAGTGTGCGGTTATGGAAAAAAAATTAAATTACCGCATTGTTTTGTTCAGCAAACTGTATCGTAATGAAACTTTTTAAATTCATAACAGGTGCATGTGCGTAAAGTATGTCATTATGACATTACTTTCGAGTTCATAATTCGAATTTTACGATATGAGTGTAGATAATAGTAGTTTATGAAACTGTTGCATAATAGGGGTTATTAAAACACGAGTGTGAGTTTAAAAACCGAGCCGTAGGCGAGGTTTTTAATAGTATCACACGAGTGTTTTAATACCTAATTATGTCAGTTTCATACACTATTTTATCTACACTCATACAATTTTAAATAAAATACCAAAGTCAAAATCTTAGTAACATTGTCGTTGTTTTTCTTGATTTCTCTGGTAAAAGATTGTTCGTCATTTACGTTGCTGCATCCAGAAATTCAGGCGGGGTCATATTCTCCTCAGTTCAGTATCACTGCTGTAGTCAGATATTTTTGCCCAGAATAAAACTTTCGACATACAAAACCATAATAATAACGTAAACAATAACAATAAATTTACAAGTAACGATGTCCATATCCAGTAGGCCAGGCGCGCGCCCGCCCACGCGCGCTGGTGCGCGCCTACACAGATAATAAAATATAGTCTGGCGACAACATTATAATCGGAACTAATTTTCTATCCTTGTCAGGATTCCGTCAATCTCTGTTTTATCATACAAAAAATATGCCTGTAAACACTTAAATATAATTAAAAGCAATATGACAATCAAAAGTTCTGCCAAAAACGCGATTTTAAACGATAAAAATTTTCAATGTATGACTAGTGGCGCCACCCTGAATTTTGTGTACTCATTGGTGCCAAACTGTACGACTGCTAAAAAAAAGGTTTGAAAACTCCTTGGTTAGGTCGAAGTGGCATTAAAAACTCCTTAGTTAGGCTGAAGTGTGCGGTTATGGAAAAAAAATTAAATTACCGCATTGTTTTGTTCAGCAAACTGTATCGTAATGAAACTTTTTAAATTCATTACAGGTGCATGTGCGTAAAGTATGTCATTATGACATTACTTTCGAGTTCATAATTCGAATTTTACGATACGAGTGTAGATAAATATATTTTTTGGCTGAAATTGTTAACATAATGTCTTATAATAATTATTATTGACGAATTGTATTATAAAGACATGCTAAGATTGTTTATTAAATAAGACAAGTAAGAAAAAACAGAATGTATGTGAACTTTTGGTAGATTGAACTATTTTTACGACTGCCTCGTTGGTCTAGCGGTTGAAAGTGTGACTGCTGAGCGTGGGGTCCTGGGTTCGATTCCCAGGTCGGGCAAAGTGTTATTGGGTTTTTTCATTTGGAAATTCTTAGTAGCAGCCCGGAGTCTGGATTTGTGCCCGGTCAATGGCAATAGGCTCGCCCCCTATTACATGGGACTATAACATAACTGGCGAAATGTGGGTGTACTATTACACCTCTGCCTACCCCTTCGGAGAAATACAGGCGTGATGTTATGTATGTTGTTGTTGAACTATTTTTAAACGTACGTACGTATAGTACGTACGTACAAACGTACGTATGTACGTACCTGCCTGTAGACGACGAAACCTTAAAAATAGTATTCTTCACAGGAGTATAGTCGACAAAACGTCAGTGGTAACAGTTTGTCCTTGACAGTGTGTTTATTTCGTAAGTAGTAAGGGCGGTTTTCCTTCCTTCTCATTCTGAGAAGAAGTCCGTGCCCAGTTGTGGGACAGTAATGGACTGATGATGATGAAGGACGGTTATCGTAATTCAAATATTACCACTGACTTGAGGTGGACTGACAAAGACACTTCACTGACTTGCAAAGTTTGAAGACAAAAGTCTTCAACCAGTGCGTCTTGCCTGTCATGACTTACGGTGCCGAGACGTGGACACTGACAGTTGGGCTAGTCCACAAGTTTAAAGTCGCTCAGCGAGCTATGGAGCGAGCTATGCTTGGAGTTTATTTGAAGGATAAAATCCGAAACGAGATTATCCGGAGAAGAACCGGAGTGACCGACATAGCTTGTAGAATCAGTAAGCTGAAGTGGCAGTGGGCTGGCCATGTCTGTCGAAGGACCGATGGCCGCTGGAGCAGACGAGTCCTTGAGTGGAGACCGCGAATCGGCAAACGCAGCGTAGGGCGCCCCCCTGCCAGGTGGACGGACGACCTAAAGAGCGTGGCCGGGAGGGACTGGATGCGGAAGGCAGAGGATCGAGCGTTGTGGCGCAACTTGGGAGAGGCCTATGTCCAGCAGTGGACTGCGATAGGCTGAGTTGATTGATTTGATTGAGGTGGACTGTACTTGAATATCAATTTCATTATAAGTGCCATGTAACTGAATATGCCTTTTTCTTGAAGTGTCATATAGAGTTAATCAATCAAGCAATAAACTGTACGTAATGATGAACCATTACATTAGAATGAAACGCTAATAATTTTATAATTCGCTCATTATCATCAATCAATGTAGCAGCCATGCTATTAAAGTTAAAGTATGCATGAAGAGCCGTAAAACTACATTAAACTTTGATGTCCCGAATTTTTATTTCATCAAGATTAAAATTATCAAAGTAGTATTGAACATATTAATTTATTTTGTTTATATTAAGTAGGTTGTATATCAACTCAGCCTATCGCAGTCCACTGCTGAACATAGGCCTCTCCCAAATTGCGCCACAACGCTCGGTCCTCTGCCTTCCGCATCCAGTCCCCCCCAGCCACGTTCTTTAGGTCGTCGGTCCACCTGGCAGGGGGGCGCCCTACGCTGCGTTTGCCGATACGCGGTCTCCACTCAAGGACTCGTCTGCTCCAACGGCCATCGGTCCTATAGGTTGTATGTCTACATAAATATAGTTGATCTGGGAGTGTGGAGGATTTACAAAAAATTTTGATCGAATGTGTCCGATATGAGTCTTTAAAAATGATTTCGTTAAGAGTAGAGTATACCACCTTCTTGTCCATATGAAAAGTGCCAACGGTTTCCCAACCCAAATGTTATTCGATTTCGATGTTTTTATTCATGTTATTTACACCGTGAAAAACTATGTTGATAACTCGGACGAATAAAAAAGGCGGACGGAATCCCGCTAAACAATAAGTGAAGCATCCATAGTATAGTACATATAGCCGGCTCGCTTAAAAATACACGCACACATTTACATCCATAATGCCAAAAAGCCGCAATCATGCAAACACTCTAGTGTGATGGTAGTCACTGTTGTAGTGTCACAAATAAAATAACACTATAAATCTGGTGTGTATAAAAATGCTCTCGAAATTATAGTGGGTTTAAGAAAAAATTAAGTGCTTCAGTCTTTGTTTAGCGAGATTCCATCCGCCTTTTTATTCGTCCGAGGTAGATAACATGAAAAAAATACGTAAATGCGTTAAATATAATAAAATATCTATGCAGATCGGGAAACCGGTCGTTTTGTCCAGTGTGTGGACGTCTTTGGCTGAAATGATGATGATAATGAACTATGCAGATAGTTTTTTTTCTTAATATCGTAATGACTGTCATCGTAGTTATAGGCACCTAAAATTAAAATATTTTGCATTGAAATTATGACGAAGAAAATTATTTTGAAATAACAAAACCTATCAGCATATATTATAACAATCTATTCAAGTAATTGAAACAAAAAACAAAAAACAATGAGGTTTACGTGGTTAAAACAGATTTTACCCAAAACAAAAAGAAAGACCTACATAAAAAGGCAATGTAGGTAAAACTTTTGCCAAAACATCGCGGTATGACGATCCTCCTTAAATTCTGAATTAATCAATAACTAGCTAGTTGGATTTATTTAAATCACCATTTTAATTAAATATTACGTACTCAATTTCCTAAGAAGCATTTTAAAATATAACAGACTAAGGCCCGTATTACAGAAGCTTCCTCAAGTACAGTTTAAACTCCAATCACCTGATCACTACTTAAGGAAAGAATCGTTACTTGAGTATCGGTCTTATTCCAGAACGGTAATTATAAACTTTAATTCAACAACATAACACACGAATTTGACCTGAAATATAATAGAAATGTCTACTCAAGCGTAATCTGGACCACACTAGAGTGATTACAGATCAAATCTCAGCTGAAATTCCGAAACAGGTGACAGTATAAAATAAAACTAAACTCAGCTGAACATGATCAATGAATCTATGCTTGAGGAACGTTCTAAAATCAAAGCTCAACTTAAAACTAGTTTTAAACAGAGATCAATGCTTGAGTATCCTTTTGTAATACGGGCCGTAGACTTAATGGCGACAGAAGATAAATTTTCTTTGAAGAGCAGTAACAATCAATGAGTTATGAAGTGGATCGTTACGTGAACGTCACAAGTGCCCTCATGGGATTTTCCCAAATTGAGAAATTATGTAATGATGATGATGATAAAATAGTAATATTTACGACGTAAGAATTTTTAATGAGTTTACAACAACTTATTGAAAGAGTATTACCATGATTTTAATTAATATTTTGAAAAAAAAAATGTATTATATCTAATTTTGTTTTGTATTTCTTAAAATTAAGTTTTCATCACATTATCACATGAAATCTTTGTTGTATTTAAACATTTTACTAACTTTAAAATTGGGAAGTTAAGGTAAGAGATGAGAGCTTCATTCAGTAGTGGACATTTAATTTACTGGTTGATAAATAATAATTGATCCGTGTTGTGTAAATAATATTTATCTTTCAAACGTTGTTCAAACGCGAATAACTTTCGTTGTTGTGGGTTGGAACATTCCTGTACAACACGGATCAATTATTATTTATCAACCAGTAAATTAAATGTATATTTTTCTTGTGCAAGTAACTATTTTCTGCATATTATTTTAAAGATACATGAATGTTAATTAATTAATTTGATTATCACTTGCTTTAACGGTGAAGAAAAACATCGTGAGGAAACCTGCACACCAGAGAGTGCTCCATACAGTTCTCGATGGTGTGTGTAGTCCACACTAGATCAGCGTGGTGGACTAAGGCCTTAACCTTCTCATACTGAGAAGAGGCCTGTGCCGAGCAGTGGGGCAGTAATGGGCTGATAATGTTATGTAATTTTTTGTTGATTTTTGTAAAATTTATTATGTTTAAGAAGTCCTTCTTATTTGAAGATAAATAAAATTATATTAAATACATTTGTATTTTGGTCAGTATGTGGGTGGATTCATCTCTGCTTAACACGGTTCAATTATGGAAATAGATAACTAGCATTAGTTCTAACCAAAGACATTTCTATACTTACGTCAGTATAATACCTTTATGGTTCTAACTATCCAAGTTATCCATCTGCATCACTGTCTGCATTTATTGTAGATATATCGAAAATTCAAACGCCAACAAAACATATTTAACCATTGAAAATATACCATTAATTTATATATCAAACATATTTCCCAATTAAGTCATTACTGTAGCTACACACTGTCATTATAATGGGAATATTGACACTAGCGCTTAGCAATGTGTCACCAATGACATTAGCTGTCGCCATTTCTTATTCCATATCTGGGCATTTTTCAAAAAGTTTGTCCGTGACGAAATAGGAGTTCCTTTTTTTTTCAAACTTTTTATTTGACCTAATTATAGCTAATGTAATAGGAAATATACATGATTATATTAGAAAGATATCATTTTATGTTAAATATCATCGATTGATGAAAATTCATTGTTTTTTATGTAATGTGTTGCAACGAACTGCTCCATTTCGTCACTTTAATTAGTAATTAAATTAGAAATAAATTAACAGTTTTATCCGAAGCAAAGTTTTTTTTATTTTATTCAATGAATAGAAGCTATGAAAAGTCAAAATGTAATGCAAAATATTTATTATAATCAAAGAGTTATACAGCGTATACGATCCTAATCGTCATTATTGCAACATAAACACTATCAAAAACTATCGTTGTATCCAGAATACAAAGAAAATATCAAAATTAACTAATACAATAGAATCATATGTTTTAACAAAATATAATAAAAACAAATACAATCTTCTAACCTTGATATTTTGTCATTAAATCTAAATTAAACACACAGCCAAATCTGGACAGTAACGCTCGTGGAACGTAGCGTTACTATTAGGAACTAGTAAGGCGGAGTGTACAGTAAAACATATTATTTATCAGACTTAAATATAATCACAACCGGAGGCGATATCCATGGATGCGCTCTACGCGTACATTGGTATCACGGAATACAAGAATAATTTATATTCATTTCCTCTATGATTGGTATCAATACAGATTAAATACAATAAATACCTTAGTAAAAATCACTTAGGTAAGATCAAATACTACAATTTTCTTAATACAACGACTAACGACGTGTTATTGAAATGACTGAAAACCTCTTAAGGGGTTATAGTACACATCGATATGAACAACTACTACTATGGGACAAATCCTGAAATCGCGGAAAAAAATCAGCTGTCCTACATTTTGTCGATTTATGTGTCACACAAATGTAGGGGAACAGCTGATTTTTTTTATGATGATGAGTACAATGACCCCTTAAGAGGTTTTCAGTTATTTCAATAACTTTTTGTACAGGGTGATTTGTAATTAGTGTAAAATATTTTAACACGTCATTGTACTGATGATAACAAACAACTTTCACAAAAATTTAAAAAAAGATTAACTTCGAATGACAGAGTAATTATTTACTAATTTCCAGTAATAAAAGTATCAAGATAAAAAATTCACTTCAAATAATAAAGTAATTATTTAAATAAAACAAAGTTTAACCGGATTAAATCGCGTATATTATTTAAATTGGTTTTCCTGACGTGATAGAAATCTGACATATTTTGTATGGAGCTTATGTCAAATTCCTATCTCTAGTAGGGCAAATCGGGGATAGATTGGATATTAATTTTGGCCGTTAGATGACAAGCGTCTTTACAGATATTTCGAAAAAACCGAACAATATTATTAATTAAAATCGTTTCGATGCACGCAGTAATCACTCACAATATCATTATCTTTTACAGTGTTGCGTGCTGTTTGGGACTTGATTATTTTAAGGACTGGGTACCAAACAGGTGGTAGCTGCCAACCATCTTCTCTATTAAAATTAGGATGTTTTTTTTAATATTTTTTTTAATGATGTATTGAGTGATTATTGCGTGCATCGAAACGATTTTAATTAATAATAGTGTACGGTAGATTAAAATATTTTTTTAGAAATATCTGTAAAGACGCTTGTCATCTTAGTCTACTTGCGACCACGAAATGCTGCAAAGCTTTCGAAACGTCAGGAAAACCAATTTAAATAATATACGCGATTTAATCCGGTTAAACTTTGTTTTATTATAATGTGTAGTGATCGCGATAACCTAAGAAATTAAAAATATGTTTACATTTTTACATTACTTAGAACCCTCCATCTGTATACAGCTTTAGAACTTCATTTCGTCACGAAAAAAGTTCCGCTTGTATATCACGTGACGAATGGATGTGACGATTCCTCGACTACAGTAATAAGAATATAATTTCTAGCTATTCTAAAAGAAGGATTTTACTATAACAACTTCTGCTTGGTCATTTATTAATTAAATATGAAATCTGTCATAGCAAAACAATAAATTGAACTGTTTTTACCTTATAAAACGCCGACACTATGAGGAACACAACAAACTAAACCGTGACGCTTGCAAACTGTTCTTGCCGCATTTGATTAGTCGATTGAATCCGAAACCAGAATGACGACGGCCATAGACTATAAATGTTGCCATTAATAAAAAAACAATCTTATTTTGTAATTTATAAGTTCGTATCATATTAAAATCACCGTGACTATGTAGGAATTTCCACTACATATGATTTTCGTGGACACAATAAAATTAAAGATAATGTTATTTTATATGTCTTTAATTAGACATAGAGTTTTAAATGTAATGCCGTAACTCAAAATCTATATAAAAACATCACATTTGGGTGCCTATGAAAAAGATAAAACGAGTAATTCGATTTCAAAGTTTACAAGAAGGGGTTGGACACAAAGAATTTGTATGGTCAGTGCCGCTTTAGAAGGCTGTATTTTGTAATCTACACAGTTTTTCATATTTATTTTACAACAGTAATATAGTTTAAGATTTGTTTTCATAAAACATCCCCAGGAAGTACAAAAATATATAATTCCTTTTTTATCACAATGTTACGATTCCACCGGACAGGGTGATTTACTAGCCGACAAACTTTTTGAAAAATGCCCATCTACTTTCATCAGCCCATTGTTCTATTTCTATTATTATATTGATGGTGTATTTATTTAGGAAGGAAACTACATTGTTATTTGTGGGAAATACCTATGTATATATATTTAGTACTAGTAGTAGGTAATAATAATAATAAATAGCGTTTATTACGAAACATTGTACAGCGTTTCAAATCATACATAGGCTATGTTTTCATAGTACCTACAAAAAATATTTCAAATAAATTAATATTTTTGGGACATTTTTACACAGCACCATCTAGTCCCAAAGTAAGCAGAGCTTGTGCTATGGGTACTAGACATTGGATATAATACTTATATACATTTTTTTTTGTAAATACATACTTATAATCATACTCCTTCGGGGAAATACAGGCGTGATGTTGTTATGAAGTTATGTTATGTTATACTTATGATACATAAGCAACACCCAGACCAACACAAACACTTATGTTCATCACACAAATATTTGTGTCCTGTGGGAATCGAACCCACACCTGGTTATCAGCAGTCCAACACTCGAACCACTAGACCACAGAGGTCGTCAAAGCATCAGCGTCAGCGTTAACATCTGTAGCCGAACTAGGCAAAGCCTGTGTTTCGTCTATCAGCGCCAATCCCTTCAAATATTTTTCTATTAGGATAGCCATCAAACAGAAATGTTAACATAGTGTAGGTCAATGACATTACTGTAGGTACGTAGTTGTTAACTATAATTATTTTACTGAATGATACAATATTACAATCAAATTAGTTAGGCAACCGCAACTGCTAAGCGTGGGGTCCTGGGTTCGATTCCCAGGTCGGGCAGTGTTGTTGAGTTTTTTTACTAGGAAATGTTCAGTAGTACCCCGGAGTCTCGATTTTTACCCGTTTTATGACACTAGGCTGCCTCTTATTACATAGGACCACAGCATAGGACTAATAACATAACTGGCGAAGTGGGTGTATTACACACTTGTGCTTACCCCTTCGGGGAAAAACAGGCGTGATGTTATGTTATGTTATAAAAGTCTGGAGCTAACCTCAAAATAATGATGAAAAGTTGTGAATGATTGAATGATGATGTGAATTGATCTGTATCAATTGTTGGTAATGTTTCTACCAACTCATGCTATATTGACAGTGTTTTCAGTTATTAATAGCTGTTTATTATTTAGCCATTAAACAATTTATTAACACTTTTTTTCAATATTGCATTTTTTTGTCTTAGAACTGCAACGTATGTCACAGGACAACTAAAAAAAACTTAGTGGGCAATTAAAATGTAAGTATCATGAGGCCATTAATGTTTGTACAGTAATTCTACATATCCCTGCTCATTTATTGTCTAGCAGTATGAGTAATGCTCACTTAAATGCAATGCTGATGGTGGCATTAGTATCGGATCGTTAAGTTCCCTTCAATATGGATGAGTTAAGCGACGGCTGATGCTCGCGTCATGCTCGTGAACGGGTGCCGCCTGTTGGGACAGGTCAGCTCCTACATACCGGCAACTCTTTTTAGGTTAATGTCTAAAGGCAATATTCTTAGCTTTAATCTTTTTGTTTATTCCTGACATTAACCTACATTACACTCAAATTACATGAATAAATAAAATAAATAAATATTTTTTGGGACATTTTTACACTTTTTTTTTTTGAATGAATTTGTTGTAGTAAACAATTAACTATTTTAAAAAGAGACTACATCCATGGAGTTTCTTGCCTATTCTTCTCCACAGGACCCACAATTTGGAACAGTGCAACTAGAGCCTGACGTTTCAAAATTGCCTGTAATTAGGTTTATAAGAAATAAAAACATTTGAATTGGTTTAAAATCAGATACACCAAAATAGGTACCGTAAAATGCCCTAACTTTGCCCACAAGCCCTACTTTGCCTGAGGCATTAATTTAATTTTTACACGCACTGTCACTTTATAACTGAACCAAAATGTAGCGTTGTTATAGTTTTTAAATCTCCCGATGTACGGAAATCATAGCTATTATAGTTTACTCAAAAAACAACTAGGCAAAGTAGGGCTTGTGGGCCAAGTTAGGGCAGTTTACGGTAGCTTATCTAGTCTGGAATAGTAGACGGATGGAAACCCTCTAGTTTGAAGTAAACGGCACCAGTACCTTTGTACTTTATATTCCTAAAAAAAATATAAAAATAGTTTTTCTTTTTGTAACCGTCTGTGTGCGTAAATTGTTATAAATAATAGTTTTTTTAAACCAAATCAAACCTTAAGTCAGCAGGAAAACAAAAGATGAAAAAATAAAAAAGCTATTGAAACTTGAACATTATTATTTGATAGACATTTTTTTTTATTCTCTCTACTCTAACGCTAGAGTTTTCCTCGTTTTGTTTTATTTCTGTCTTGCCTTTGTATGAATATAATGTTTTATGCAAATATATGAATAACTTATAACAAATTAGCTGACTTTCAGTATCGAAACATTTATAAACTACCAAACGAAATACAAAGACTTATCTTAATTTACATGTTAGTCCTAAGGTTTAATTATGTTAATGGTGTACAATAAAGAATATTCTATCTATCTATCTAAGTATATCGTGATAAAACTGACAACTATTTCATTCGTCTTTCAATAAAGACAACAGGCTCAACATTTTCAGAGATTGTAAACAAGAGAAAGGTGTAGGTAATGCTAAGTCAATTTAAGTTTTATTTAAATCTTAACATCTATTAAAATAATTTAATTAGTCGGGCCGTAGGTTCTTTTGGTTTCCATATGATTTATTGTCAATAATTATCTGCTAGAATTTAAGATATATCAAAAACAAATAAATAATACTTACGGTTTGCAGTACGATCATCATTTTCACGTGTATCAGAAGACACCAATCCACACAGTTCTGTTCAACACAACATAGTTTATTCACTAACACCGTAGTCCAAATTCCTGTTTGCGTTACCTAACTTATGGATAAGGGTTGGTACTTGTAACTGGGGGTGGTTGTATGTACGGCCGTGTGTTGGTTGCAGCCGTGGTGAAGTGAAGTTCAAGGCTAGGCTAGCTTAGGTTTATATACGAGGGTAGCAGAGCGTGGAGTTGTGCATGTGTGGGTGCTGCATCGGTGCAGGCGCATGCGCATAGACGGGCCTTGAGTTAGACGCACACAGAGAAAAGACGGAGGTGCTCAAAGTGTGATCTTTGATTTATGTTTTGATTGTATGTTAATTTTGCAGTGGTCGGGTCAGCTGTATCTGAAACATGAAAGTTTATTGTTACATAATATAGCGACATCTATCTCGCTTCATGAGAACTATCCTGAATCACGTAGGTAGGGGTCATCATGTTCCTCCAACTCAAAGGGAGGATCCTCCAACCAGGCTGGGTCTGCTGGGCAGCCTGTTGGGTGTTGCTTGTATATTATAAGTATATATTTACAACAACAACAAAAAGTATTATATCCATTGTCTAGTAACCATAGCTCTGCCTAGTTTAGGACTAGACGGTGCCGTGTAAAAAAATATCCCAAAATATTTATATTTATTTATTATATTTCCTTGTGCGTGCGACGTGGGCTCAGTACCGCACGATCTACCCCCCTAGCCAAGTTGACAATCTACAATCGTCAACGCGAATAGAAAATAATCAAAATGTATGGGAATGACATATCTCAACGAAAAAGTCATTTGTTCGGGGCTGGGCTTAGTAGATAGATAGATACATAGAATATACTTTATTGTACACCATGAAAATAGTAGTAAACAGGAACAATGTATAAATTATGGGTACATCGGCGGTCTTATCGCTAAAAGCGATATCTTCCAGACAACCTTTGGATGGACAAAGAAGACATAAGATCTAGATAATGGGAGCAGTCCGTGGCGTACTACTAAACTAAAATAAATAAATAGCACAAAATATATTACACATATAGGTATCATAAATGTATATAATATATATATAAATAATCTTACAATTTAGAATAGAGCTTGGATACATAGGCAATATCTTAATAAATTACAATCTATTTGGAAAGGTTCTTTAACAAATTTTTTAAACGAAAACAGTGACTGAGCTCGCCGTATACACAATATCAATACCTATTAATATTATTAATATTTAGTATCGCAATATCTAATTCAGTAAAGAAAATTTCTAGATGTTTTTATTCAATAGAATGAGGACGCAAAAAATCTACTTCTCGTTCCGTTTTTCGTCAAAAAAGTGTACGATGGCTCTTAAGCCTCTCATCATTGGAAACTATTACGAAATAACAAAATGAAAACAAGCTTTATTGCCATACATGATAGATGTTACATCTGTCGGCCTATTTAAATAATTAGTTGCGCAATAATTTATTAATACATTATTGAGAAATGTTAATAATAATAGTCGTAAGGAACTTGTCATGGCTGTTGAAGGGTTAATAGCTCGTAAGCTAATATATATCGTAATATTAGATTAGTTAACATATTGGCGTAAACGAATCGATCTGCATATTCAGTTAACCCAGTTTTAAACGATTTCTTAGTAACGTTGTTATGATTTCAATGTCAGTTATATATTAATGATTTTGAAATCCCATTGAAATTGTTAAATAATTGCGTTAAAAAATTAGTATCGAAACCAGTTTTTTTTTTTTTTCAAAATAATTAACACCTTATAATATAGCAACAACTGATAAGATTGCAGATAAAAAAAACCTGCAAAAGCTCTGTACTTAATAGTTTCGGATTTGGCCCGCCAGCTCTATTTTCAAAATCGACCCTGTATATTTTGTAAATAATATGGTATGGTGTGATATAATTAATGACAGCTTGACTTATTCTTGTTGCCACAGTAAACAGAACTGCATTATAGAAACGTGCTCTTCAATATATAAAATGGCTGAACTTTGAGTACCACTGTGTATCCTCACGGAGCTAACATTTCCACGCCTAGGGCGAAGCGAATCGTCTTAAAGGGTACCTTTAACATTTACTTACAGGTTATGTAATAGGGACTTTTACAGCATCCGATGTTCTTCAATGTGATTCCGATGTGATTTCTTCAGTTTAATGAACTGCTTCACTGTTTGCTTGCTCCCTGGTTTATTTGAATTAGACACTAGACAATAGAGGCTCGTATTTCATAAGGTTGGTGGCTTTATCACCATTCCATTTTTTTACCAGCATTATTTATTTACTATAGTTCCTGAAAATACACTTTACTTGAATCAGTGGCCAGATTTTTGCCAATACACTCAAAAATTGTTCAGTACTACACTTAAACTGAGTTGTTTACCTATACTTAAACTTGAATATCAAATATTTTTTGGTGTTATTACACTATTGTGTTGACTTAAGTATTTCTTCTTTATATTACAGAATTCATTCGCAAAGAGAACAATTACATCGTATCTTTTATGTCTTTACCAATTATCTCAATTATAAAAAATAAGTCCAGAGAGTATTCATTTCTGGACTTACTTTTTGTTAAGTAAATTAAGGTAAGCTTACGAGTATCAATTTGTTAGGAGCTGCTGGCATCCAAACTAACTAAAACCTGTGTCTCACACAGGCAACGGTATACTACACTCATTCAATGAAAGACTTTACCAAACTGGTAATCGTACTTAATAATATGCACTAAACACCATTAACTCCCTTCGAAGTCGTGCATTATAAAGACACCCGTCAGTTTCCTATAGAGCACCACAACTTCCCTGTATAAAGTTAACAAAGCTATCGGCCCATCTTGAAAGGGAAACTGTTGTTTATTAGTCCGATCCACCGATATTTCACACTTTGTGTGTCATTGTCGTTTTAAAAGTATTTTAGAGGCAATTGTTTTCTTTGTTTCATCACGTTTAGCGTGTATTTGATCGTGAGGTGACTTCAAACCGTGAAAGTACCTACTAGTTAATAAACAATAAATTCATTTCATCATCATCATCATCATCATTTCAGCCGAAAGACGTCCACTGCTGGACATAGGCCTCCCCCAAGCATCGCCACAACGACCGGTCCTGTGCCTTCCGCATCCAGCGGATTCCCGCGACCTTCACCAGGTCGTCGGTCCACCTTGTGGGGGGCCTACCCACGCTGCTCCTTCCAGTACGCGGTCGCCACTCCAGAACTTTACTGCCCCATCGGCCATCCGTTCTGCGAGCAATGTGCCACGCCCACTGCCACTTAAGTTTGGCAATTCTTCGGGCTATGTCGGTTACTTTCGTTCTCCTGCGAATCTCCTCATTTCTGATTCGATCACGCAGGGACACTCCGAGCATAGCCCTCTCCATTGCCCTTTGAGTGACTTTGAGCCTTCTTATGAGGCCCATTGTGAGCGACCACGTTTCAGTACCGTAAGTAATTACTGGCAACACACACTGGTCAAAGACTTTCGTCTTGAGACACTGCGGTATTTTGGACGAGAAGATATTGCGTAGCTTCCCGAACGCTGCCCAACCGAGTCGGATTCAATTCATTTATTACGGACAAATTACATCCATTCCATCTTTATGTCTCAGTTTGGCGAACTGACTTGCGGTACCATTTAGGCAACAGCCTAGGTGGTATTGAAGTTGTCATGGGCAAAGGTAACCGCTTAGCATCAGGTGGGCCTTTAGCTCATTTCGCCATCCTATACTATAAAAATAAAAATAAAAAACCCATATAATATAAATGTTATGGCAAATACGTGGGACACTCAGAAAGTTTTGCGAAACTAAAAAAAATTGTTCTATACGTACATATATTTTTATCAAATCTTTTCAAAGTACTTTCCACCAGCCTCTATACAAAGATTCATGCGCCTAAACCAGTTTTCAAAACACTTTTTCCAGTCCGCCGCAGACACCTCGTTTACAGCCTGCTCGAACGCAGCCAGCGCATCTTCCGGCGACGAAAATTGTATCCCTTTGAGCTGATTTTTTATTTTTGGGAATAAAAAAAAATCACACGGTGCTAGATCAGGGCTGTAAGGAGGGTGACCCAGGAGTTTGACTGGCGTGCTGTCCAGGAAGTCCCTCGTTTTGAGTGCGGTGTGCGCAGGTGCATTGTCGTGGTGGAGCAGTAGCCCGCGGAGCCCTGTGTTTGGTCGCTTGTTGCTTATAACAGAGAAAACTTCTGGCAAACATTTGGTAGTATACCATTCGGCATTAATGCTTCTTTGATCCCGTAAGGGAATTGATACCAAGTGGCCAGTCAAATTAAAAAAGCTAGCGATCAAAATCTTACCCCCGCTTCTAGATCGCTTCACTTTGGTAGGCGTTGGCTCATTTTGAAACACCCAAACAGTCGACTGGCGCTTGGTTTCTGGGTCGTATTGATAAATCCAGGACTCATCACCTGTAACGATGTCGTAAACACGCCGAGACGAGCCTGCTTCAAATTTGTTAAGCATATCACGGCACCATTCCACCCGGGCCTGCTTCTGAGCATCGGTGAGGTTGTGCGGCACCCAGCGTGATACTATCCTCCTCACGCGAAGATGGCTGTGTAGAATCTCGTGAACGCTTCCCGATCCAATCTTCAATATGTGTTGAATCTCCTGATATGTAATTCGCCTATTGTCTTGGATTAAATTTTTCACTGCTAGCACGTTTTCTTCGGTAACAGCCGTCAAAGGGCGACCGCTTCTTTCGTCATCCCCCAAAGTTGGTCGACCGCGCGTGAATTCGTTATACCAACGATACACGGTTGCCTTGGAAGGGCCTTCATCCATGAATGCCATTTGAAGTCTATCGTACGATTCATCCGGTTTCAGGCGACACTTGAAATCGTATAAAATCATAGCTCTAAAATGTTCCCGGCGCAGATCCATATTTCAGTGAGACACAATACTTTGAATTAACTCGCAAAAAATGTGGAGGGAAATTTTGAAATTGGAACTTACTTATTTTTACTTATAAATAATCATATTTTCGAAAAACATTATAACTGGCCAGTCTCCCATATATAAAAACTTTTTTTCGCAATACTTTCTGAGGGGCCTGGTATACAATTATTAACATCAAATATTAAAATCTAAATGAATTAAAATATCAATTACGTTATTATAAAAGATTAAAATCAAAATCATATAAAAAATAATTTAAATTAAAATGCATTGAACAGAGACAAAATAAATAAATTATAATAATTAAAATGTTCATAATTTAAACTAGGGTCTACTTCGGAACATTATAGTTACTACCTACTTTATCTTCCCCATGCTTGAGCCATAAGAACATCAATGACTCCCCAGTGCCTCAAAAACGGCCCGTCCAACCTGTCGGTGACGACGGTCAAGACTGCTGCTACTATCGCGCACTCTACCCGCTATCGACGTCACCCTTTTGCGCATGGTGACATAAAAACAGTCCACGCGCACCCCAGTGAACATCCCCAATGTGAAAACGCAACAGCACCCTAAGACACCTAAGAAGAAAACCTGATCGTTATTTAATCCTAATTGGGAGCTGTAACATAATATAAGGAAAAAAAGTGAGAACTTCAGAAAAATATAAGAAAATATTAATCACTAAAAATGCCTGGTTAAGAACATTCTAAGCTGACGAGCATGAGGAGATTGATAAATGTAGATAAAGCGAAGGAGGTGTATCAGGATCTTAACAGGTGGAAATCCATAGTTGCTGCCTACCCCAATGGGAGACAGGCGTAATAATAGGTATGTAGATATGTATGAAAAAAAAAATTGTTGATTTAAAATTTTGCTTGTTATTTAGCACAAGTTTTAAAATAAATACCGCAAGGGGCGAATAGGTACACCAAAATAATTTAAAAATATTAAAATGTAACTCGCCTCGTCGTAAGGTACGATTGGGACACTCAAAATGGGGCGAGTGGTACATTTTAATAAAAGGGGCGAAATCTAGGGGGCGAGTGGTGCCTACACCGTTTTTACCCTCCGATGGCTGACGGGGCCTTTTAATGATTTAAGAGAAATCATATGACTATTGATATTAGTGCTGCACATGTTTATACAACCCAAAAGGTTACGATAGTAAAAATAATAAATAATGATGATAAAATATTTTATTTACGGCGTTATATAAGCACATAACATTACATTAAAAATTAACAATTTAAAGTAGGTAGCTATAAGTAACCAGTCGTTGGCTCTGTTGATAATTTAGCAGTGGGTCCCAAACTAGGCAAGCCTGTATCTTGGGAACCGAAATAGTATTCCATACAAGAAATCCCAATTCGTAGGCTAAAGTAATGTATGATGAACGTTTCAAGTTCCTTCATGACACACATACACGATACTTAAGATCATCGGAAAACTTGGGGCTTCTGATGCCAATGCATTCTACAAAATTTTATGATAAATCTTTTACTGTTCAGGCTGTGCGTCTGTGGAATGAGTTACCTGTGTCTATACGGCGAGCTCAGTCACTGTTTTCATTTAAAAAATAAGTTAAAGAATACTACCTTTCCAAATAAATTGCCTATGTATCCAATCTCTATTCTAAATTGTAAGATTATTTATATATATATTATATATATTTATGATACCTATATGTGTAATATATTTTGTGCTATTTATTTATTTTAGTTTAGTAGTACGCCACGGACTGCCCCCATTATCTAGATCTTACGTCTTCTTTGTCCATCCAAAGGTTGTCTGGAAGATATCGCTTTTAGCGATAAGACCGCCCATGTACCCATAATTTGTACGTTGTTCCTGTTTACTACTATTTTCATGGTGTACAATAAAGTATATTCTATCTATCTATCTATGATGAAATGAAATGTAGCCACAAAAAGCTCTGGATGGTGAGTGAAGTACAGCACCAGGACTTAGCTAAGGACTAGTGGTGATGGACTCAGATCTAACATAAAACAACAACACGCCTGTATTTCCCCGAAGGGGTAGGCAGAGGTCTAATAGTACACCCACATTTCGCCAGTTATGTTATAGTCCCATATAATAAGGGGCGAGCCTATTGACATTGACCGGGCACAAATCCAGACTCCGGGCTGCTACTGAGAATTTCCTAATAAAAAAACCCAATAACACTTTGCCCGACCCGGGAATCGACCCCAGGATCCACGCTCAGCAGTCGCGCTTGCAACCACTAGACCAACTTGGCAGTCTAAGATCTAAACGTTTATCATTCTGAGAAAGTAAAATTCTGATTAGTGAATAAGCTAATAGATAAATGCTATGATAGTTACTAGCAACTAACTGACCAATGACAACGTACAGAACCTTGGTGGCATTTCCTTTTTAAATGCTATTCTGGATTCGTTTTGATAGAAAGAGTTTACCCCCCTGTACAACCGCACGTCAATGGTACCTACGTACTACGCAATTTTCTCCCTACTGCTACCAAAACGGCGCTTGCTCAATCCCTCCTTCTCCCTATTCTTGACTATGCCGATGCCAGCTATTTAGATCTTACTGAGGCACAACTAAATAAGCTTGAGCGACTTCAAAATGTTTGTATCAGATTTATATTTGGCTTACGCAAATATGATCATGTCTCCGAATTCCGCACTAAGCTCAAGTGGCTCCCTATACGTCTTCGCCGGAATACCCATATTTTATCACTTCTCTACAGTATTCTGTTTAATCCCAAGACCCCCCTTTATCTCAAAGAACGTTTCAAGTTCCTTCATGACACACATACACGATACTTAAGATCATCGGAAAACTTGGGGCTTCTGATGCCAATGCATTCTACAAAATTTTATGATAAATCTTTTACTGTTCAGGCTGTGCGTCTGTGGAATGAGTTACCTGTGTCTATACGGCGAGCTCAGTCACTGTTTTCATTTAAAAAATTAGTTAAAGAATACTACCTTTCCAAATAAATTGTAATTTATTAAGACATTGCCTATGTATCCAATCTCTATTCTAAATTGTAAGATTATTTATATATATATTATATATATTTATGATACCTATATGTGTAATATATTTTGTGCTATTTATTTATTTTAGTTTAGTAGTACGCCACGGACTGCCCCCATTATCTAGATCTTACGTCTTCTTTGTCCATCCAAAAGTTGTCTGGAAGATATCGCTTTTAGCGATAAGACCGCGCATGTACCCATAATTTGTACGTTGTTCCTGTTTACTACAATTTTCATGGTGTACAATAAAGTATATTCTATCTATCTATCTATCTACCTAGTAGTTTGACTTTGACAGCGTCTTTATTTCGTAAGCAGTAAGGGCAGTTTTCGTAAATAATAATAACTAGCCTATGCCCGTGACTACGACCAAGTAAATGTCGTTTATCGCGCATCCCTCGGGAACTGTTCATTTTCCCGGGATGAAAAGTCGAGTACTATAGTAGTCTAATCTAGTCTAGTCGTCTATATCTTAATTCTGGTTATGTTCTATCTGTATGCCAAATTTAATTAAAATCGGTCCAGCCGGTCTTGAGTTATAAATGATGTAACTAACCCGACTTTGTTTTATAAAGATAAGGGTAATTGAAGTAATACCATGGACGTCCGTAGGTACTTTTATTACACCAAAATTGTCGTAACGCAAATACCCGTAAAAAAAATGACTACACAAAACATAACATAACATCACGCCTGTATAAAATATGACTAATTTAAATAATCTAGCATAATAATATTTTATGCTGAAATGAATGCAATACAAATCGTAATCTATTCAAGAATTATATGCGGGATTTATGGGTTACATTTTCCCATTATCACTAACAAGATGTAAAGAAATTTTAATGGTAACAATATGGTGCGTTGGTACCATAAATATAAATCTACACGATTGGCCTTTACAAAGCCTAAGGTGATAACAGATTATTACTAAGGGACTTAGGTCGTTGACTTGTTCCGTGTAACAAACGTAAAGAATTGCACTATCCTCTTTCTTCTCATGAGTGTCGTAACTAATGGAATCAATAGAGAAAGAAAGAAAGAAAAACTATTATTTGGCACAGAAACAGTGACAGGACAGCACTACAATAACATTATTAAAAATACTAAAGATATAAGAAAAACATGAAGTTGCGGCCGGGCATGCCCATGCGAAAAGGGTCACCAACTCAGCATGTGGTAGCGTGGAACATCCAGCGCTGATTTTCAGTTGGCATCCAGAGGTTATTTCAGAGGATGGGCAGCAGTATTCTCTGAGTATATAACCAACGAACTGAGATCGCCAATCCGCCTGCCAAGCGTGGCGATTATGGCGAGGCCTATGTTCAGCAGTGGACGTCTTTCGGCTGAAATTATGATGATGATGAAGGAACTTAGGTGAGTCAGGTACTGGAAGGGCCAGGCTAGATACCAGAATCAAGAAACAGAACCGAAGTGATTTGTGTTAAACACAACCTTTTCACGTTTCCTTCAGAACCTTTTTTCTTAACACAACAATTAATGCATAAATTCTGGCCTACATTAGTTCCTTTTGTTTTTAACCGGTTAAAAAAATCAATCGCAGTTTATTTATAAACAATTTTCTTAAAATAAATATCAAACGCCTACCCAAAAACTTCTCGAATATCTTGTCACCACTCTACACAAAAACTTGCCTTAAGCCACCCATCAAGGCTTACACACATCGACACAATATTTATCTATGGTAAACCCCTATTACCGGCCACCTAGAGGAACGTAACTGCAAATTATCCTACGACTCAATTTAGCAAGTGCTTTTACTAACAGCATAACACTATATCACTCGGCTAGGTAATAGCTTAAGTGATGAAAATTGCAAATTTACGTCGCATTTCCTTCAACGCCTTGTATACAAGCGCCTGCGCAAACAGAGCGCAGATATTGGATTTATGTTGTGTGTGTATTTCTGCTACTGAGTTTTTGAAACGCCCCAAATCTTTGCTCGGCTCGTAATCACTGTGGAAATAATTCTTGTATTCCTAACGTGTTCTTCTATCGTGACGACATGAGCTACATAATGATAATACCTCATGCCATGGGGAAAAGATTAGCCAGTCAGCGGGCTGGTAGCGGGGCTGACTGCCCAAGGTGTGCCGGACGATCAATTAAGTATCGTCACTCTTGGAGGCTCTTTTTATGCACACCAACGTGTTGATATGTACAATATCTATGATATAGCTCACACTGTGGAAAAAAGGCCGTCAATAGACCGGTAGTGGGGCTAAGGTTTACATTTAGAGTCGAATCTAAGCGTGAACACATGAGTTCACATGTGAGTTTTCATGTGATTTCAGGGTTGGTCCCAGAGTAAAAGTTGTTCATACTGACGAGTACAATGACCCCATTAGAGGTTTTCAGTTATGAAAATTCTGAAAATCTGAAAATTCTGGAAACAGCTAGTATAATAATATACTAGCTGTTTCCAGAATTTTCAGATTTTCTTTTTTGGCACTAAATCAAGACATATTGTGAATATGAGTCATTTTAGTCCATAAATATAAAATTTGTTAATAACTTGACTACAGCGCCACCTTTTGGATCCTAGCATAACTATGAACCACCGTCTTGACAAAAAATACAATGTGTTAGTATAAAATTAATCGGTCAAGTCGTTCCAAAGTTACACGATTACTCACAGATGCGCCAACGATTCGTGAACATAACGTTTATAGGTAGGTATTGTAATATCACAGTAAACAGTAAACATATATTTAAAGCAGTACCGGAACTGTATTGTTGATGTCTATTAGTTATAATAAGGTATTAAACTAGAGTTAAAATTCTCGTAAAGATGAGTTAGCCTAAGAATTACTTGTTAACATGACTGTAAACAATTAGAATAAGATCTTTTTGTATACCTAGTACCTACTTTTTATTATTATTCCAATAAAGACTTTTCAAAGTCAAATCAATCAGCACCGAAACTACGTACAAACGCTCGAAACGATGCACTCACGCAGACACACGCCTCAACAAGACCCCTAAGCGGGGTATGTACTGACAGTACTGCGACGTCCGCTTAGCTTAGAGCCTTGTTGAGGCGTGCGTCTGTGTGAGTGCGACGTATCGAGCGTTTGAACGTAAGTTTCATTACTGTTAGCTATACATTTACTGTGGTAATATGTAGCTTGAAAGGTAAATTACAAAATCAAAATGAATAAAAGCATTTCTTTCGTGTATAGATAAGAATTACTTATCGCCTAAACAAAAAACAGCTAATAAAAGGTTTACTATACCTAAGGTTCCGTCCACTTGCTTTAACAAGTGTACACTCAAATCAATCTAATGATAGTTTACGGTTCAAGCTAGCCTTTTCCTGATTCCTCATAGCAAGTATTAGTATACCGGTAAACTTGTACCGGAAAACGCGGAAGTACTTAGGGAAACGAGAGTGAAAGAGTGAAACACACCTAGTCAGTAACCAAAGCCTCTATGATAAGAATATTACAAGTAAGACCGCTTTTTGTGACAACCTGCTTGCAAGTGGCAATTAGTAGGTTTTCCTGGTTTAAGCTTCTTTATCCAATTATAGACTGGTACTTTGCGAAAAAATAAATAGCCAGCTAACGCTTTATATCCTATTTGTCGGTGTAAATTTTATTGCTATTAAGTTTTTGTTTCTATTGTTTCAGGAAAATTATAATTACAGTTCCAGGGATGGAACTGGATTTTTGTCGTGAATGTCCTCAAACTATTATTAGTGTAACATCTTCTACACGCTTTGATCAACCACCCAACAGTGAGAGACGTAGCTATTAGAAAAGATGAGACACGCCGACTGCCCCTTTCGTTGTTATAGCTCTGTCTCTCTCTCTTATAGAAGCCCTTAGACCGTGGATGGGCACCTATATGAACTAATCATAAGTATAAAGTTGGTTGCTCCGTGTGGTGCCGGACATAAAGAATTGCACCACCCTCTTCTCATGGGTGTCGTAAAAGGCGACTAAGTGATTCACCAGAGGATGGGCAGCAGCGTTCTCTGAGTATTTAACCAACCAACTGCGATCGCCAACCCGCCTGACAAGCGTGGCGATTATGGCATATCGCCCCTTAATTGGTATAGTAATGGTTATCGGTCTCTTCTTCTTCGTGTTAGTGGTACGACTGATCTTTTGTCACACTTTGCAAGCCCAAAACTTTGCAACCTCTATCTTTGTAATCTTGAACTGCAGCGTCACTGCAACTAGATCGGCGCGTCATGAAATTACGTGAATTAGGGCCCAGTTCTCGATGGTGTGTGTAGTCCGCCAACCCACATTAGGCCAGCGTGGTGGGCTAAGGCATTAATCTTATTTATTTATTTATAATTTATGTACACACAATAACATATGAAAGGAGACCGCATTAAAAGTATTTAGTACAAAGTTACTGCTTATTTCAAAGAAATTTCTACCAGCAGACCTGCGAGAGGCGAAAAAAGTAAAAGCAATAGATACTTAAATAAATACATATAAATTGTGTATAGGTAAATGCGATACAAATCTAATCTTCACATTCTGAGAAGAGGCCCGTGCCCAGCAATGGGACAATAATGGGCTGATGGTGATGATGATGGTGATGAATATTACATTTATTTATTTCCTTAATCCATGCAAAATTTTATGCGTATTTTATTATTCAGGGAAAGTGGTAACTTAATATTAATCTAGATAAGCCTGCAATGTAACTACTAACCTTTAAAACCGACGATAAAGTTCTTGCGGGTAAAATTATTGGCGTAACTAGTGCAAACGTCTCATGTTATCATATATAAGAGAAAATGCGTAAACAATCTATTAAGAAGATAATTATTTGCTTCATCGACTTTACGGTGAAAACAATAATTAGGTACGGTCGGATCGTCTGATTCGAGAAAATTGTGTCATTTTATACACACACTAGTACAGTCGACCGCACGTATGTTACAAACTCGTGGAACAGCCAACCCAGAGACCACTTAGTATCAGCAGAAGGAACGAATGAAATCACTATGTCTTGTATTTAGAGTCGATTATACTTTCAATTCATCATATTATATCAAGAGTCAATTAGATTATTTAATAAATCTCGTCACTTGCCAACTTGATCATATTATATAATTTTAGCCTAACTTTTCAGAATGAATCCAGTGGTAACACTTGAATTACAACAACCGCCCTTACTGCTTAAAAATAAACACGCTGTCAACCATGTACCACTGACATGCGGTCGACTTTTTACATAGTGATGATCTAGCAGGTGATCGCTTCCGTTCCATACAAGAGGGTCTGAGTTCGAACCCTTCCCGCACCTCTAACATTCCGGATCCCTTTGGAATTTGATGATCATAATAATATAAAGGCGTAGGAAAACATCGCGTGGAAACCTGCATACCTCAGAGTACTCCATAAAGTTCTTACTGAAGTGCAGTCCGCCAACCCACTCTAGGCCAGCGTGGTGAACTGAACCCTAGTCTCAGCAGTGGGTCAGTAATGGGCTGGTTATGTTATATTATATTAACACGACTAGAAGTGCTTGTAACACAATTCAAAAGATCACTGTACTGTAGAATCATCACAACGCAAAAGTTGTAAGAGCTTTCCATGATGAATGGGTCCTGTATTATTTAGTAGAACGGGTACAGCAACAGGGAAAGCCTCATAGATGCACTCGTCTGCCTGGAAGGAGGAGCTAGTGTCAGACTCTTACCGACTAAACCCACCACAGTGTCCTTCGACTATCTTTGTCTGGGAGCGTGGGATACACTCTGCATTCTTCACCCACCCCTAAATAGACTCCTGGCAAACAGAGTATTGTGTGCGTCATCCCAGCGAAAAAGTGTCGAATTTCTTAATTCGAGATAAGTAAATCGTTAGTGTATGACGTCGTGTAATTGTGTATGAACATTTCAGATTTGTGTGTCCAACCCTTTTTGGGATATTCAACAAAAACGTTTTCCGCTGGAACGACGTCTTCCCAGCGAGACTTTTTTTTTCCAAAGGACGTAAGTAAAATAAAATAGTTACATGGATTAGAGTATAACGAAAGGTAAATGTGTATGCATAAATGAGATTTGTGTGTCTAAAGACTCCGAAGATATTCAAGTTTCCGCTGCGGTGACGTTTGGCTGATTGCTGGGTATCATAAACGGTTAGGCGAATAGTTGTGACTTATTTTACACATGTTGCGATTCTTTTGTGTGTAATGTTTGTGAAAACAGACTTCGAAAAAAAAATACCGCTAGGAAGCTATAAATTTTAAAATGAAATCAGGTTATTAGGTCCTAGTACTGCAAATATGAGCTCCGAAGCCTAAATGTTAAAGTTTATTTGTACCTTATAAATGCCCACATTGTCATGTTAAGTCTCATCGATGTACTGTAAGTAAATAATGAATTATGAACAAAATTGCTAGGTCTGGGCCACGATGTTGTTCGCCATTCGATTGAACGAGTTTACTATGGGTTGGCAAATTAAAAGGTATCCCATTCGTTAGTGTATTAGTTCAATTATCCATCTGTAAAATTGTAGCCCAATACACTTAATAATTAAAGAAATATAATCAAAAAACCAATGAGAAGCGCAATACAGAGATAAACCAATCAAGTTTGAATGTGTACTAAAAAGCGGCCGCGCGATACATGGTGCTTACCTTCCAAAATTGTTAGTATAGTACCGTTTTTATTTTGGTACATGTGTACACAATTCTTTAGTTTTTATTTTCTCATTTTACTTTATACAGTCATCAGTTCAATTATTTCAAAATAAGTAGGTACTATTCAGTTATTGACATGGGGTCACTAAGAACAAATAATAATATTGTAGAGTATGGTAATGAGACCACGACTGTGGTGCTAAAGTTTTACGTATTATGTGAGATTTCCATGTAGGTAATTAACATTCTTGGTTTAGAAGTTACAAAGTTCTGACAGACAAATGGATTTGAATTTCTTTTTTTACAGGTTCCGTCCGTGTGTCCATCCGTTTAACTTGAAGAAGTAAAAACAAAAAAATCATACAGTTAGTGATTTGTATGATTATTTTGTTTTTGTTTTGTAACGGACACTCAAGCATAGTGAATTTTTGTGTTTTATTGCGAAAAAAGTTATTCAAAACTTATGTTTAATTTTTTTCTTACTTCCTTTGTTCTTCATATCAGATTCAACATAAAACTACCTCGTTTTGTGTTTCCTAGCGTTTTTATTTATGCTATCTGTGTCGATTTCGTATAAACGTATGTTTGGCAACATACATCCAAAGTTGATGGGACCCCGTACGTTGACAGTGGGCTAAAATAAAGAGGTAAACAATGAACCACGGTTCACTGTAGCTGCTAATGTTCTCGTCTATTCACATTTACAATTAATTTCACTGCACTTGTGGCATAGTCGTTAAGGTGGTCACCTCTCTATTGACACCACGCCAAATGTTGTCGGTTCGATCCCCACATGCAGTTAATTTATTATCTACGTAGAGCTGGTTACGAATAATATACATAATCTTTAATTTTAATAAACATAACAACCTACATTAATGTAGATACCTACTGAGCTTATGAATGAGTCAATTATTGTAACTGATCTGTGATTTTAAACATTAAGTAATTTAATTAAAATAATAGCTATACTTATTTTTTGTATAAATACTTTTTCTATATCTTTTATGTTGATTTTAGTATGTAGATTTTTATTATTTTGTTGTTGTTGATTTTTTGCACGAGTTTTTAAGTACCTATACATACACATATCTACAATCGATAATAATTAGTAAATTGATACTTTTGAAAATAAAACTAATTAAACTGCAGTTGTTTTTCATTTTTACTAATTATTGTGTACGCACCTGTACCAAAGTACCACACCAATAACAATAAGTATGCTAACAATTTTGGAAGGTAAGCACCATGTATCGCGCGGCCGCTTTTTAATACACATTCAAACTTGGTTGGTTTATCTCTGTATTGCGCTTCTCATTGGTTTTTTGATTATATTTCTTTAATTATTAAGTGTATTGGGCTACAATTTTACAGATGGATAATTGAACTAATACACTAACGAATGAGATACCTTTTAATTTGCCAACCCATAGTAAACTGGTCCAATCGAATGGCGAACAACATCGTGGCCCAGACCTAGCAATTTAGTTCATAATTCATTATTTACTTACAGTACATCGATGAGACTTAACATGACAATGTGAGCATTTATAAGGTACAAATAAACTTTAACATTTAGGCTTCGGAGCTCATATTCGCAGTACTAGGACCTAATAACCTGATTTCATTTTAAAATGTATAGCTTCCTAGCGGTAATTTTTTTTCGAAGTCTGTTTTCACAAACATTACACACAAAAGAATCGCAACATGTGTAAAAAAAGTCACAACTATTCGCCTAACCGTTTATGATATCCAGCAATCAGCCAAACGTCACCGCAGCGGAAACTTGAATATCTTCGGAGTCTTTAGACACACAAATCTCATTTATGCATACACATTTACCTTTCGTTATACTCTAATCCATGTAACTATTTTATTTTACTTACGTCCTTTGGAAAAAAAAAGTCTCGCTGGGAAGACGTCGTTCCAGCGGAAAACGTTTTTGATGAATATCCCAAAAAGGGTTGGACACACAAATCTGAAATGTTCATACACAATTACACGACGTCATACACTAACGATGTACTTATCTCGAATTAAGAAATTCGACACTTTTTCGCTGGGATGACGCACACCAGAGTATTCGGATATATCCTCAGCTGAACGCAACCCCACCCAGTAACTGGAGACCATCGATATCCTAAGGTCTTCTTCTTCTTATTCGTGTCGATGGTACAATATTCATATACTGCAAGCCCAGAAATTGGCCACCTTAATTGCGTTGTCCGTAGCATATCCTAAGTTAAGACCAGTTTTCACACTTTCACACTGTCGGGCTTCTGATTCATCAACATCATCATAATTTCAGCCGAAAGACGTTCACTGCTGGACATAGGCCTCTCCCAACCATCGCCACAACGACCGATCCTGCGCTTTCCGCATCCAGTTGGAAGTGGACGAGGCACATTGCTCGCAGAACGGATGGCCGAAGGGGCAGTAAAGTTCTGGAGTGGAGACCGCGTACTGGAAGGCGCAACATGGGTAGGCCCCTCACAAGGTGAACCGACAACTTGGTGAAGGTCGCGGGAATCCGCTGGATGCGGAAAGCGCAGGGCTTCTGATTACCGCTACTATTTTAAGTTTTCTCTCTGTGGGTATTTCTTTGAGAGTGCAAGTCATATCATTAGCCTGCAGAATGACTTACTATACATTTTAGCGATTACAGTAACATCTTACAAATCACTTTCAGTTGACGCGACGTCTGGAACTCGTGCAGTTTTTTGAAGAATCTCAGATAAATTAATCAAAGTCCTGGCATTATTTTCGTGATGATAAAATATCGGTGTGTACGATGTTATTAAACAATATTAAACAATAATAATTGTATCATTACTCGCTCAGATTACAGACGATCTCGCACGAACATCCAATATATCGTGAAATATGATCATGAATTAGAAATATAATATTAATAGCAATCATTCTTTAGATGATTTTGCTTCTGGTTCATTTAACGTAAGTTATTACGTTCGTGATTAGTTTTACTTTTACTCTTAGAATATTATTTTAATGACTTGACATTTGCAAACGCATTTGTAGTTACACTATAACCATTTCCGTAGATTGTGCTATGCTATTATTTTATGCGTGTTGGGCGCTCATTTAACGTCGCAATGAGTTTTTGCTCTGGTATTTCCTATCCTTTTTTTTTTTTTTCCGTGGGGAAAATCCTCATGGACGCACTCCGCCTGGGGTAGGCGGAGCCAGTGTCGGACTCTTACCGACTAAAAACCACCACGGTGTTCCTCTAACGACCCTTGGCCGGGGGCGTGGGAAACTTTTACTCTCCCAACCATCCCCGACGGTTATGCTAAAATTATTCTCTTGTCCATTTGCAATCTGTTTTTCATTTGCTTCATTTGCATCTTACGCATAGCAGATGAAAACTTATTGAATAGCCCGATCAGCCGTCATCTTTGTGTTTTTTCACAAAATCCATTGATATTTTTATAAACAGATTATATTCTTGGATCTCTTGTCAACCCCATTCATACTTTCGATAGATATATAGGTTTAGGGAAGTAATAGGACTCATGATGGGTGTAATAATGATTTTCTACTATATTTTAGAAACACCTTAATGCTGTTTCTGTTTGCTCTTACAATTCTAAAGGAATGGAACGATAAATTAAAAACTAGTAAAACTGAGGGTTAAAATTTAAACACAAGCATATGCAAATTTTATTAAACTATTTGATTTATTACACTAAGTTCATACCTATCCCAAATTATTGCACATCAAATTAGGAAGAATACACAACAACAAATTTTGTAATAAATAATTGTAAACATTATTTTACAATAATGCATTCACACTTAAAAATATATTGATAACAATCTCAACTACTGCTTCTTATTGTACTGATTGAGTATATTTACATCAGAATTAAAATAATGCTTCATGATAACTCAAGTTGACCACAGACTCGGTAAATTCTCATTAACTGAAGTATAGATCAGTCTCAGGTCTACATATTCATATATGTATCTCTCTTACCGTCTAAATCTCCATGTAAAACCAAAACAAACAAAAAAAAATGTACGATATACTTTTTTTGCTTTTTCAAAACTAGAAGAAGAAAAATTATCCATTTCTTTCTGTAAAATCTAACCGTTGTCTCAGTTTATTACAATAGCTACGATAAATCAATCATCAATATTAAGACTCAACTTTGTACCATCTTTAATATACTTATCATCAATCATCATATTTATATTAGGCTTCTATATTTACAGCACCTTATTAATTCTTAACAATCCGCATACATTGTTATCTAATATAATTAACTTATGATAATCTTTTCTTTTCATTTCTATCATTTTGGTTTTTAAAGAACGATGATGAGCTGGAATCTGGTTTGTTTTCTGGCTTGATCATACGTTTGGCATGAGAGTGGTAATTCCTAGGGTATGATGGAGGCTTCTGTTTACTCACTGGTGGCACGTAATGGTATCCTACTGTATACTCTGATTCTGGGTTATAATCTTGATGGACTACCGTCTGACTGTAAGAAGAAGACACTGGATGCGAGTTGACATAAGACACCTTTTCAGTAACTGGATTGTGAAGGTAGGTCTGAGGAACCATAACTTTGTATGGCAGCTGATACTTTGAAGAGTATGGCATTGGTGTAACGTAGCTTACAGTTTGAATCATTCCCGAGTTCTGTTTACCTGTCTTGTAATGTGACGGCAAAACAGTCGCTATTGTGTGATCTTTACTCGGGTAATTCTCTGTAAGAACCAAACCATGACCATCACTCTGTTGTTCTTGATGCTGGTATACATAGTTTTGCTGTCCACCTACATCTTCTTGTGATCCTTGACTTAGGATTGGCTGAGCAGTTTGAGAAGGATATTCAGAATGAGTTTCTTGTTGATCGTGCTGTGTCTGTGTGTAGTATCCGTGGGAAACGTGAGAAACAGCGGCTTCATTAGCTGACCCATAAGAAGGTGCGGGCGTTCCCACAGATTCATATCCCGCCGAAACCGATTCCGAATGTTGGTCTTGCTGTGATCCGTATTCTGGAGCGACTGTATATGCAGTTTCGTATCCTGCATCTGCATGTGCCTGAGGAGCTCCGTATTCAGCGCCAGGAGTGACCGCAGTTTCATAGCCAGCACTCTCATGTGATGGTACTTCATATTGAACCTGAGCGTTGGCGTCATGGAGACCAGCTCCTTGCTCTTGTGATGCATGATGACCGTCTTGAACTTCTGCAGATGTTATGTGTTCTGTTTGTTGTTGATAATGTGAAGAAGGCATGTAAAACTTTTGTGACGAAACAGCTGACTGCGGCACATATTGATACTGGTAATCATGTTTTTGTGGCAGTGAAGGCTGTTTGTAAATAGAATATCCTTTCGGCATCGTCATGTAGTTGTGACGAACGTAGCTTGATGGATACCTGGCCATTACAGGTTGAACTGCTGAGTATTGCACTCCAGACTGATGAGATTGGGTGTATGATGGCTGAACGTAGGGATGTGCGTAATGCTGAGGCTCGTATTGAGACACAGAGGAACCACTGTGCCCATAACTTTCATGGCCTTGAATTTCTTGACCATGACTTTCATGGCCTTGAATTTCTTGACCATGACTTTCATGACTGTAAGAGCTAGGATATGCCATAACCTGAGGGGCAAATCGATATCCAGCTTTCTTAAAATACTTGTTAACTAATTCTTGTAAATTCAAATGGTTTAAGTAACTTGATAACGGATAGTTTTGTGGTAAGTTAGCGTACAATTCAGCTGTAGGATTAGTTAGGGACGAGCTTGGTATTCTCAAAACCAAAACTGGAACGACTTTCTGTTCTAAGTGAGAACCAGGTGTTCGCAAATGATCCTGTGTCAATCCAACATTTTGATAATCTGGGTTTTTGATTAGTTGTGTAGGATCGACTAAATAATTTGGCATTACCGTAGGGAACTGTCCGCTGAGGCCTGTGAATTTTTCACCGTTATATGTGGTATACAGAGTTGATGGATGCGATGAATATGAACTACTGCTTTGTTCGGCTGATGAATATGAAGCAGGCTGAGGTGCAGGAGTTTTAAACTCAACAGCTGGTTTCTCATACTGATAAGCAGGTTTTTCCTCTTTCACAGACACTAATTCAAAAGCTTGCGATGGACGAATTTCAACGCTGGTTTTTACATGCTTTCCTGCGTGGTCGTAGTGTCTGAAAGAATGCGTATTGGCCGGGGGAATATCTTCTTGTGAGTAAGGATATATCATGAATTTGCCTTTCTCTTGCGCAGGTTTTCCGAAATAAGAGTAAGTATACCCATTGTTCGTTTTATATCCATATCCGAGATTAGCGTCAATGGTTCGTTTCCCTTTGGTTTTCGTGTCAGTATCGTTAACAATTTCAATTGCTATAACAGCCGGGAATGGTAAATGACCGCTGGGACTAACTTGAGGCGCTTTAGGTTTGTCTTCTGAAACATTTTTCTTTTCTTCTTTTGGAGTATCATTTTTAATACCATATTTTGCTTCTACATCTCTTAAAAATTTCTTCTCATCTGCTGTTAATGTTGCATTTGACTGTTTGTCTTTATCTTTTATCTCTGATTTGTATTTCTTTGGGTCAGGTTCTGCACATGTCAATGACAGCGCCAAACAAAACAGCATCTGAAATTGATATAAGGTATAGATTAGTATAATCATGAATCTCAGTTAAACAAATATGTTGTGACAATCACGTGAAAAAATAATAAAAAATCTGTAAAGATACACAAAAACCAAATCACAGATAAATTGACAGCCTGTGTAAATAAAAATAGTTCATATCGACCGGTTGATTGATGGACCCTTTAATTCGTCCTTGAAATATAATGATTATACAAAATTAGATGAGTGGACTCATTGTTATACGATTAATAGTAATCATTTATTATTCGATTAACAGTATCACTTCTTCTGTCGTGTCGACATGAGCTACACAATGATAATAGCTCATGCCGAGGGGAAAAGATTAGCCAGTCAGCAGGTTAGTACCGGAGCTGACTGCCCAGGGTGCACCGGTCGATCAATAAAATATCGCCACTCGTGGAAGTTCTTTTAATGCACCCTAAAAAAGAAGTAGGTAAAAATTAGAGCTTCGTATTTAATCTACTCGCTTTTATAATATGTCCCGCGCAGATGGCTAGTCTCCATTGAGTTTGGCCGCCGTGACCGAAATTCGGCCGGGAGGACATTATTATTATTGTTACTCGCTTTTTACAAAAAATATGTCATTGCTAAACTGTATCTGCCTCACCAACTACCACAATGTAATACAGTGTTCTTAACTACTTTATAACAATGAAGTTATTTTCAATAGCATGTGTAGTAGCAGTGTCCGTCTATACAACGTCCCATTAACTAGTTGCGTGTTTGTCTCATCGTTCACTCTCTAAGTGAGCTCTGCAATTAGGTAACATAACATTATCTTTATTTCTTAGTATTCCAACATTGAGTTAATCTTGTGAAATTTTACATCTGTTACGATGCGATGATGCCAGATAATCACTTGACTGAATGCACATATCCGTGTACAAATTGGTGCACATAATCTAAGATTGAATTTATTGAAATTTCTCCGTTATGTGTGCATCAACTTTCCATTCATAAAATATATTTTTTTGTAAAATTCTCTAAGATATGATAATTTTGACATATGAAAGAACATTTAATTTTATTTTGATCGTTAAACTAGTATTCATTAAAAGAATTACGATCGGTGTCTGCCATGTCTGGATACACATTATCATTCTTTATGATCTGTCTCTTGCGCAACAGTGATTTTCTAGCGGAGCGCGCGACCCGTTGCGCCTGCGACTTTCCACGACCTCAGGTTCTCGATGTTTACCTCGCTGATTAATTAAATACATGTTTTCATTATGTGGAAGTTGTAACTATGGACTTGCGTAACAGTTATACGCTCTCTTGGTGACTGCACTGCGATTTTATTGTAAACGCGTTCACAACTGTCAACTAATTGGCTAGACGAATACATGAATAAAATGTAAAACTTCCTTCAGAAGATCCATTGCTATTAACATTTTATTACTACTGTAATATCCCATTCATAGCATAGCTATATTAAGCTAATAAAAATTACATATATCACCGAGTAGGTGCTAAATAGCAATGGTCGTGATGCGTTCGCGCAGCTATCGATGCAATACGAGATGAAAGTAATCGTCGGGAGCAGAGATGTAAATGTTCGGAGAAAGTCTTGAGGCCAGCGTCCAGTTTGTTCAGGATTGCGACATCGAATAACAATACGTTTCCTAGTTACGACGCGACTCCTGCCAACTTTAGATAACTGTAATTTAAGTGTATTTTAAACTCGTGACTCCGTTGTTTTATTGTCTTAATAATGTTTACGTGAGTTACAAGGAAAATGTGTATTATAAAATCGATAGTGGAGTTTATATTGCAACGGTAATGCGTAAAATCGATTAATTACTAAGACCAATATTTCTGTCTGGTGCAGATATTTATTACCGCAATAAAATTTAAACAGAAGGCCAATTCTCGTAACTAAAAACATTCGAAATATAGTTCCAAACTAATCTCAGTGCTTTAAATCTCAATATTCAGATAGTAGATGTTACTGATTGCCGTTTATTGGTGACATTAAACAGGAATATCTACCCTCAGGAGATTGAGGTGTAAAGGATTGAGATTAGCTTGAAACCACAAGACTTAGACTAAGTGCTGCGAACAAGCATATTGAAGCCAAAAAAACCGTGCTCCTTCATGTACAACCAGTGCTCACGTACACACCATGCACCTGAAGGATATTTGTTTTCGCGATTCTTACTGGAAGATGCCGCGACATGTGAACTGAGTGGGGTGAGCACGGTTTAAGTTGCATGTGTGTGCGTGAGCGCTGGTTTGTACACGGAGGAGCACGGTTTTATTGGCTTCACTATGATTGTTCGCAGCACTTCGTCCTTGAAACTATATTTTGAAGGCCTTCTGGTGAGCAAATACAATTTAATTTTATTTAATGTAATTTTATATAAAATCAACAAACAATTTCAATTCGTAGAACCGAATATTTCGAAAAGGGGTTTTGAAAAATCTTTAGTCATAATTTCCTATTTTTCACACATTGAAATATAAATTTAAATGGAGATGTAACTTTTGCCAGCATCAAAAGCCCAGCCTCCATGCTATAATCTCGCATGTTTCAAGATTGTGTCATGCTAAGCGCGTGCGCAATCACGATGACATTACTATTCAACGGATATGTTCAGGTCGAACACGGTCTGCATCTGCACTTAATTGTGAGTAAATTAATTCTGCACCTAGTTACAGTTACCTGGTGCATCTAGACCGTCCTCATAGCCTAATTACGTAATAGTAGAGCTTTCGAAGAAAATAGTTTTTTGTACAAATACTACTTACACGGGTTTATAGTAAATGGTGCTTCTGGTGCCCACACAACGAGACCTGCCCCGGAGAGCACGTTAAGCTATCGGTCCCAGTTGTCATACGTATATCTATGGCAGTTGTTACGGGTAGTCGGAAGAAAGTTTGACAACTGGTCTAACCTGCGATTGTCATACTGTCAAACTGGCGCCTCGCCAGTTTAATCAGCCTATCCCGGAGACAGCCAATCCCGCTATCATAAATTTGTTTCTGCACATCATAGAACAAAGGCTAGTACACAATTTTAATTTCTAACAAACAAATACTAACCAGAAAGCTCTTTCAATTAGATTGTGAGAGCTCTCTCAAGATTTACGCCTAAGTGGGTTTAATGGTCTATCATATAATATGTCGTAATATTTATGTTGTAGAATAAAGACTATAATTACCCAATTAATTAAAGAGATGATTCTCTTTCTACGAGTTATGTAATGTCTATTAAGCAATCTGAGCTTTTAATTATGACAGCAATACTTAAACCGTCGTTAGCCATGTATTACCTAGGTACTAGCCTCGACAGCCTCGTTGGTCTAGTAAAGTCCTGGGTTTTATTCCTGAGTCGGGCAAAAACTGTTACTGGAATTTTTCTGTCAAGGAAATTTCTCACGAGCAGCGCGGATTCAGGAAGTTGGCGGTGCTACACCCCTATACCTCGGAGAACACGTAAAGCCGTCAGTCCTGTGCCTGATCTCTCTTCGATCGTGTCGGATTGCCGTCCCATAGGATTATGAGAGTGAGGGAATAGTGAGTGCACCTGTGTTTGCTCCAAAGACATTTCTATACTAAAGTAACTCTATGGTTTGCTCATACATTTGTGCACTATTATGTTCCACGCAGATAGCCATGTTGTAAAGATACTTAGTTGTCTTAGTTTTTTTAATGGACCAAAATTATTAACATTTTCAACAAAACATAACATAACATAACACCACGCCTGTATTTCCCCGAAGGGGTAGGCAGAGGTGTATAGTACACCCACATTTCGCCAGTTATGTTATAGTCCCATGTAATAGGGGGCAAGCCTATTGCCACTAACCGGGCACAAATTCAGACTCCGGGCAGCTACTGAGAATTTCCTAATGAAAAAACTCAATAACACTTTGCCCGATCTGGGAATCGAACCCAGGACCCCACGCTCAGCATTCGCGCTTGCAACCACTAGACCAACGAGGCAGTCATTAACATTTTCAATTTGTAATAAAACAAGTTTAACCGGATTATATCGCGTATATTATTTAAATTGGATGAATGGATTTTGTTTATTCTTTCTACAATGTTGTCCTTTCTGTACCTTCTTTTAAATAATATAACATTTTTGGTAATTTTTAACAGTAGTCAGTAATTAAAATCGTTTCGATCGTTTTTCAATTTGTTATCTACTGAAGGTCCTTGTCTATGTAAAAAAGCCACTCTGGCGCTTACGGCCTCAGTTAAGATAAAAAAGACAGTGTTTGTTATTGTTGGAAATATACCAGGCCCCTCAGAAAGTATTGCGAAAAAAAGTTTTTATATATGGGAGACTGGCCAGTTATAATGTTTTTCGAAAATATGATTATTTATAAGTAAAAATAAGTAAGTTCCAATTTCAAAATTTCCCTCCACATTTTTTGCGAGTTAATTCAAAGTATTGTGTCTCACTGAAATATGGATCTGCGCCGGGAACATTTTAGAGCTATGATTTTATACGATTTCAAGTGTCGCCTGAAACCGGATGAATCGTACGATAGACTTCAAATGGCATTCATGGATGAAGGCCCTTCCAAGGCAACCGTGTATCGTTGGTATAACGAATTCAAGCGCGGTCGACCAACTTTGGGGGATGACGAAAGAAGCGGTCGCCCTTTGACGGCTGTTACCGAAGAAAACGTGCTAGCAGTGAAAAATTTAATCCAAGACAATAGGCGAATTACATATCAGGAGATTCAACACATATTGAAGATTGGATCGGGAAGCGTTCACGAGATTCTACACAGCCATCTTCGCGTGAGGAGGATAGTATCACGCTGGGTGCCGCACAACCTCACCGATGCTCAGAAGCAGGCCCGGGTGGAATGGTGCCGTGATATGCTTAACAAATTTGAAGCAGGCTCGTCTCGGCGTGTTTACGACATCGTTACAGGTGATGAGTCCTGGATTTATCAATACGACCCAGAAACCAAGCGCCAGTCGACTGTTTGGGTGTTTCAAAATGAGCCAACGCCTACCAAAGTGAAGCGATCTAGAAGCGGGGGTAAGATTTTGATCGCTAGCTTTTTTAATTTGACTGGCCACTTGGTATCAATTCCCTTACGGGATCAAAGAAGCATTAATGCCGAATGGTATACTACCAAATGTTTGCCAGAAGTTTTCTCTGTTATAAGCAACAAGCGACCAAACACAGGGCTCCGCGGGCTACTGCTCCACCACGACAATGCACCTGCGCACACCGCACTCAAAACGAGGGACTTCCTGGACAGCACGCCAGTCAAACTCCTGGGTCATCCTCCTTACAGCCCTGATCTAGCACCGTGTGACTTCTTTTTATTCCCAAAAATAAAAAATCAGCTCAAAGGGATACAATTTTCGTCGCCGGAAGATGCGCTGGCTGCGTTCGAGCAGGCTGTAAACGAGGTGTCTGCGGCGGACTGGAAAAAGTGTTTTGAAAACTGGTTTAGGCGCATGAATCTTTGTATAGAGGCTGGTGGAAAGTACTTTGAAAAGATTTAATAAAAATATATGTACGTATAGAACAATTTTTTTTTGTTTCGCAAAACTTTCTGAGTGTCCCACGTATACTTGCAGCTAGCCTAGAAACTGAGTCCGCATTTTTTTTTTATAACCTAGTAGGGCAAACGAGCATGCGGGTCACCTGATGGTAAGCAATCTCCGCCGCCCATGTACATCTGCAACACCAGGGGAGTCGCCGATACGTCACCAACCTTTTAAAAAGACGTATGCTCTTTTCTTGAAGGCTCCCATGTCGAATTTGTTCGGGAAAACCGCTGACGGAAGTTGGTTCCACAGTTTTGCTGTACGAGGAAAAAAGTGGCGTGTGAAATGTACTGTAGTTGACCAACAACCATCAAGATGGTGAGGATGGAATTTAGATTTATAGCGGCATTATTGAACTGGACCCACAGATTCATATGCACACTTCCAAATCGTGCTTTTAAGTCTTTTGTTCGCAAGCGCTTCCCACGTATTCTCGAATTTTTTTGCTACCTCGTAGTTACTTTAGATATTCTGTGCTAAAGGCATCTAGAAAACTAAACTTTTGTATAGATAATTAGGAAATAGGGGCGCGCTCAAGCGCACTGTTAATAATCAAATATGATTTTAAATGTTCAAACGTAGAAATAAATTATTATGAGTATGTTTTGTATGAAGTAACAAAAACATAATTAGATAAAAAGACTTATCAATGTTGTTTACCTTTAGTAATTAACTATCTAAACATTTCGAAAAGAGGTAACATCCCAAAACCATGCACGCCGTGTACTGTGTTGTGGGCTGCGTTCAATATGTGGTGAGTTTAAAGCAGGCCGATTCTCTGTTAAAACCAAGTTAAAAAAATATTACTGCAAGTTAAACTGCCTCGTTGGTCTAGTGGTTGCAAGCGCGACCGCTGAGCGTGAGGTCCTGGGTTCGATTCCCGGGTCGGGTAAAGTGTTATTGGGTTTTTTCATTAGAAAATTCTCAGTAGCAGCCCGGAGTCTGGATTTGTGCCCGGTCAATGGCAATAGGCTCTCCCCCTATTACATGGGACTATAACATAACTGGCGAAATGTGGGTGTACTATTACACCTCTCCCTACCCCTTCGGGGAAATACAGGCGTGATGTTATGTTATGTTATGTTAAAACAATATTAAAATTTATTTTCTTTAATAAGGCTAATTGTGTGACACAATAACAAACGGCGAAGTCCCGCTTTTTTGTGTTTTTCTGTAGTCATAAAATCTAACGCTTTCTTATTGATTTCAGATTTATAGGTACTGTCGATAAATAAACCAACAGTGTGCAATTTTATGAATAAAACTCTAGTAAAAACAGCAAACCGCAGACCGTTTGACCATAACTAGAACACTAATTTAAATAGTGGTACTGAAACTTTAAATTTTTTAAGCCAGTAAAAGTAAAAATATAGTTTTTCTGTGGCAATACAAGTGCAATGCCACTTGAGGTCATGTCACGTAAGATAAAATCGCGGGTCAAAAGTCACTAACCAGTAGCCAGTATGCCGTTCATGACCTACAAACATACATACAAACCCGCCTGTGTGTTGGGCTGTGTTGGGCTAGGCAGACTATGGATGGGGTGCTAGCCAGAAAACCTCCACGTGTACCTGACGGCTGCTTGTCCTTCTGGACACGTCTGGAGGGAACGGCAGTTGTTTGGCACGGGCAATTAAATCCTTTCGAGGGATTAACCTTCGGGGGATTTTATTGCCTGTGGCGAATATTCTGGCAAGGGAGAGGCCCGTTCTGGGCCAGTGGGGAGTTGCTCCACGTGTCCCTCTGTTGCCAACAGAGGGCATAGTGGAGGAGCAGGGGCGGGCCTGGTGTGCACTCACCCTGCCACTGGGTAGGCAGCGGGGGGACTGTCCTTCCCTGCCCCTGTCGATCTCGTAACCCCAGGAGTGCCCGCTGAGTAGTGTTCTCGCGCCTCTTGGGACCGAGGGTCTTGGCTTCACCGCCCGGACCGCGAGGAAGAAAACCTCTATAAAAAATTACGAGAGGTAGCGCCTGCGAGCAGCAGACTCGGGGTAGTCTGCTGCCCGACCAGAAGTTGGCGTAGCTGGCACAGCCGGCGTAGCTGGCACAGCCGGCGTAGCTGGCACAGCCGGCGTAGTTGGCGCAGCTGGTAAAGGCCCATGAGGTGAGGTGGCGTGCAGTGTTCCGTGTGTGCCACTGAGGAGGGTGCGGCCGACGTTAGGCCGCACGGGGAGAAGGGGCTCGCCTGCTTGTGGCGAGCCGGGACCTGTCGGGGGTGGTTGTGTGAATACTCACGGCTTCCCACGCCCCCGGCTAAGGTAGTTGAAGGAACACCGTGGTGGTTTTAGTCGGTAAGAGTCCGACACTGGCTCCGCCTACCCCGGGCGGAGTGCGTCCATGAGGATTTCCACACGGCAAAAGAAAAAAAAAAAGGCAGACTATGGATGTCCACCCGCTACGATCCTGACACACCTCTTTCGCTATACATTCATTATTCTCCGCTTGCATACTGGTCGGCTTAGGTTGCTCTTAGTCTGGCCTTTTTAAAAACGCTCACCATACGGCAGTACGTACCGACGGTCATCACGTATAATAACTTATTCAATTGACATCAATACCGAGTGCTATCATTTCTACAACGTGTTATTGAAATAACTGAAAACCTCTTAAAGGGTCATTGTACTCATCAGTATGAACAACTTTTACTATGGGACCACCCTGAAATCGCGAAAAAAACAGCTGTTCCCTGCTTTTTTCCGATTTATGTGAATACAAATGTACAACAGCAGTTTTTTTTTGCGATTCCATGTTTAGTCCTGTAGTAAAAGTTGTTCATACTGATGAGCACAATGACCCTTTAAGAGGTTTTCAGTTATTTCAATACGATAACACGAATGTTGCTTGCACTGAAATGAACGTATTGTGTCATTATATTTCAGTTTACTACGCTATAATATTAGAATAATTAGGCTTAGCACCGCATAGTCACAAGAGAAGTGAAGCATATTCAATTTGGCCTTAAAAGGCTACGTTCAGTACAGCTTACGCAGGCCTATGTGTGTCGGCGAACATTTTACGTATCGCTTGCACACATTGATTGTTTTGTGCATCAACTTTGAGCGGAACTTTGAATAAAACTGACACTCTAGGTCTTATTACAATTATGCAACGTTACTTTTTGTTTACGCAATTTGAGAAACTAATATTTTCAGAATCACCAGGAGAATCGCTTAGGATGTTTTTTTTTTTCTAAATCACAAAATTACATGCTTTTATAGCCACTCCCCTAGTTCGTAGCGGGAAAGTGAAGAATGTCATGCAGGGACTACCTGATGCACGGAATCTAATCGAGACGAACTTCCTGGACCTTAAGGATCTATTCACGACCCTCTGATGTACCCAAATTTAACCAAAATAACCAAATTAAGTTTCAAATGCTTGGGAAAGGCCTATGTCCTGCAGTGGACGTATTTCGGTTGAAATAATAAATAAATAAAGAAATAAATAAATATTTTTGTGACATTTTAAACAGCAACATCTAGTCCCAAACTAAGCAGAGCTTGTACTATGGGTACTAGACACTGAATATAATACTTATATACTTTTTTTTGTAAATAAATACTTATAATACATAAGAAACACCCAGACCAACACAAACACTTATGTTCATCACACAAATATTTGTGTTCTGTGGGAATCGAACCCACGACCTCGTGATCAGCAGTCCGACACTCGAACCACCAGACCACAGACGTCGTCAAAATGTTTGTTGAAATAATAATGATGATGATTTATGTTCTGTTTTATTTAAAATATGGTTTGCACCAATAATTACCAAGTTTTCACAGTATGGTGATTAAGACATTAAAATTCCCCCATTCGTGGTTTGTTGGTTTTAGAAATGACTGAATGCCTCATTTTCCACACGTTTTCTTTTTGGATTACTTGTTACGAATTATGTGATATGTTCCTATTTTAATTTTTGATTTTGGCAAGTACACGTTAAGTTACGTACCATATTTTTATTTTGTCCTTAATTTTGTCACGTAAAATAGGTATCAACCCTAGATGAGAATAGGTATATGCACGTTGTTAGAGAGATTGGCTTCTGTATGGATGTTTATTCATATACCCTGACCGTTAACGGGCTGATATGATTAATGATGTTCTGTTCTATCCTACATACTATTAAAATAAAGATGTTAAAGAATGCAAACTGGTTTTCATTGATAACGAAAGTGAATTCAAATGAGGCACCATAAAGCTTACTCTAGCTTTAGAAGTTTGAATAATACTTTGACTTGACGATAATATACATAATTACTCTTATACTGGAAAGTTTTACGTTTATTAATGAGAAACGTGAGTAACTTGGCTACATCCCATTTCGTCAGGTATACTTTTACATAAAATCACGCATGTATTCCGCGAGGGGGTAGGCAGAGGTGTATGGTACACCCACATTTTGCCAGTTATGTTAAAAGTCTCATGTAATAGGGGGTGAGCCCATTGCTATTAACCGGGCGCAGATCCAAGACTCCGGGCTGCTCATAGAAATCTAAATACCTAAGATAATAGAAATGTTATCTACTGTTTTTTAACACCGGAACGCGTGTCGCCGGTTTGTCACTACCAATACATAAATACGCAATTATGCCCATCATGTTTCTAGCATTCAATGCAGAATAAATTAAACCTAAAAATATTCCGCTGTCAGATATGCTGCAAAATACATTTTTTGTGACTCTGCGTCCAAAACAGCACTGATGATCAAGCTAAAGGTTCGCGCACTGGTGTCCTACGAGACACCTGTACGCGGCGACAAGTTCACGCGCCTTTACCACTTCTATACCTTTATTTAGATGGGGTTGCTACTGAGTATTTCTTAATGAAAAACCCAATAACACTTTGCATGACCCAAGAATCGAACCCAGGATCCCAAGCTCAGCAGTCGCACTTGCGACCTCTAGACCACCAAGGCAGTCTATTACAGCAGTATACTTTTGTCTTTTAAAATTAATTTGAAGTTTACGAAATGGAATATCAGTGATATCCTAGCGGTTGATAAGTGGAAAAGGCGCTTGAAATTGTCGCCGCGTACAGGTGTATTTTAGGACACCAGGGCGCGAACCGTTTGCTTGATCATCAGTGCTGTTTTGGACGCAGAGTCACTAAAATTGTATTTTGCAGCATATCTAGCAGCGGATTTTTTAAGCTTAATTTATTTTGCATTGAATGCTTAAAACACGGTAGGCGTAATTGCGTATTTATGTGTTGGTAGCGTTAAACTGGCGACATGCGTTCCCGTAGTAAAATACAGTAAATGACATTTCTATTACCTTATTATTTGGATTTCTATGGGTTGAAAGCTATCCTTCCACGCAGGAGGATCATTCATTTGTTTCTTTATCCTTCAATCACGCTGAAACGGCTGAATAGAGTTCAATGAAATTTGACACACAGATAGATCGTAATCCAGATTAACATGTAGGTTATTTCTTATACCGGGCAGATAAGCAGTTCCCAAGATAAGTGCGATGACGTCTTTAAATCGAAATAAACGCGGGCAAAGCCGCGGGTATAGGCTAGTTACTTCTAAATAAGTGTTACAAATAGTATATTAAGATTTTTATTATCTTCCTCATTTGCTCAATTTTCGGACAAATAGACTATCTAGGATCTTATTTTTAGCTATTCCGAAAAATTCTCACGACGAAAGCCTTGTTAAAACTTTTGTCACAAACTGTATGTACGAAACTTAATTATGTCAGTCGTTGCAAGTTCAAATGTCAACGTATCCAAAAAGGAGACAAATACTGACACAATTACTAATGGCAACACTTGTATTATGAAGATTACTAACAACATTGAGAAACAAACTTGAACTTTACGCCACTTGCGGAATACTCTCATTACATTATATAACTTAAAACAACATTTACCAGTGCAAATAACCGCATGATGACGTCACTGTGCCGCACTTTCTGTCAAAAGAAAACAGATTTATCAGATCACAGCACTATAACACATCACATCACTGTTATCACGTTATCACAAACACTATGTACCTGTGTGTTGTTCGGTGTGGGTATATGGAGCGGGCGGGTACATGCAAAGCAATGATTCAGCGAAACACAACGTTACGTTCTTTTATACCTCGGAAACATTCCCACGAGATGCGCAAGAGTCTCCGCTTGACCGAAAGCGCTCACTCCGGTAGAGCGCTGCGTGCAGTCCACGCGACTAACTTGACTGCGCGCTTTCACTGGGCGCGTCTTGGCATAAGTTCTTCAACGATTTTTTGCAATACTTTCACAGTGCACCTGTGATTTTATTGCTTTTTTTAGTAATGCAAATAATATCATCACAATATTATACGAGATTTTTTTAAGCGATACATCTGTTGCTTTTGTGCGCTCGATTGCCAGGGGGAGTATCCCAAGAAAATACATGACGTCTGCGTCACCGTTAACTTTCCCCTCCATTAGCACGCGGCTACCCTAATGACTAGAACACACACACACGTTCTATCCACGCTTGCTTAAAAAACTTCGCTTCTGTTGGGTGTCCCCCGGCGCCAACTGTTTTTTTTTCCAATAACTTTTGTTGGCATTTAAGATGCCAGTATTCTTCATCCCAACTTTTATGACTACTGTACTGCGAGAGCCCACATCCCTCATCACCCGTAATAATAACTTATAGCTATCTCATTTTACTTCACATAACTAAGATCAATTCACTGAAACTAAAGCATGATTCCCTGTTACCATTTAGTGCAAGAATGTTTTTTTTTTTTATAAATAAAAAAAATTAAGGATTCCAAAACCACACGTTCTCATTAACCTGTTTTCAGTAAATATCAATAAACGTGTCATCTTCACCATCAAACGTGAAGATAATCTTGATAACACTTTCTTGTATAACGATTCATTGTCAGATGGTAGGTGTAACCTGCACAGATTATTTCACCACTATCATCATCGATAAGAATCAGTATTTCATCTAACAATTGCTTTTTCATCGATGTATCAAGATAACTACTAGGTACAGTCTAACAAAGCAATTGGTATACAGGGTAGAGAAATATAAATGAAGTTTTCTCAGAAGATTATGGATGTTTTCGAGTGAAATATCATTTTAATAACGGACAAAGTTAAACTGTATTTATACAAAACCCTAATCAAACCATTCTAAAATGACTTCTTGAGAAATCTTCATCTTTATCTGGCGACCCTGTATACTAATTGCTTTGTTAGACTGTACTAATAGGTCAAAGGTTTTGACCTGAAGTTTAGCTTGGAGAAGTCTTTTGTCATTTAGCTATTACCTACGACAAACTATTTTTCATTAAACACTTTTTGTAATACTGCTATTTTGACAACCATCTAAATTATTTTTTATCATTGTTTTCAGGAGAGGAAACTGCGATCACTCAGTGTGGAATACTATAATTTAGGAGACCATGGTTGTTTTGAAAACCCCAGCAAAGCTGAAGAAAAGTTTTAGTTTAAACGATTTTATAACCTTCCAAACTACCAGGGTTCATTCTAATCAAATCAAACGACGCACATTTGTTAAGTGAACGTATTTTAAGTGGATGGTAACGCTTTCGATTTATTTGCATACAGCGAACAGTGAGGCTGGACGCGAGGCGTAATATTGCCAAAACTGTTTTGCCTACTCTGATGAAATTAAACAACAAATGCGTCATCAATTATCATCTATAAATAAATTATAAAACCGTAATTGTTTGTTTGTTTCTTCGAGTATAACGCTACAAAGCTAGCATAAAACTACTGGACCGATTTGGATGATATTAGACACACAGATAGACCAAGATAATACTACTAAACAATACTTTTTTAATTAACTTTTTACGCCGCTGACATAGGTAGTAACATAACATAACATCACGCCTGTATTTCCCCGAAGGGGTAGGCAGAGGTGTAATAGTACACCCACATTTCGCCAGTTATGTTATAGTCCCATGTAATAGGGGGCGAGCCTATTGCCATTGACCGGGCACAAATCCAGAATCCGGGCTGCTACTGAGAATTAAAGCAGGTAAAAATAAATAAATAGGAAAGGTATAGGTATAGGTAGTAATAAATAAATATTTACTTAAAACCGAATTTTGTAGCTCTTCAAGCTACGCAATACGAAGTTTATCTCCGTGTTCTCCTGTCGTCAAATTCTTTAATAATTTGTCAAGGTATATTATTATTATTAGAATGTAAAATATCTTTCAATATTTAGTATTATAATAATGATACACCGAATTCTCGTTCGGACTGCCTCGTTGGTCTAGTGGTTGCAAGCGCGACTGCTGAGCGTGGGGTCCTGGGTACGATTCCCGGATCGGGCAAAGTGTTATTGGGTTTTTTCATTAGGAAATGCTTAGTAGCAGCCTGGCGTCTGGATTTGTGCCTGTTCAATGGCAATAGGCTCGCCCCCTATTATATGGGACTATAATATAACTGGCGAAATGTGGGTGTACTATTACACCTCTGCCTACCCCTTCAGGGAAATACAGGCGTGATGTTATATTATGTTGTGTTATGTTACACCGAATTCATCAAGTTTATGTCCTGATTTGACGAAATAGTTCGTATTACAAAACAAATAAATAAATTGTTTTTTGCCTACGTTACATCATATCAAAACGGATACCTACAAACGTACAGCCGTTAATTGCTGTTACCATTTCCAATAAAAACCATATAATTATATTTTCTTCTAGTTACTGACAAGCTTCTTCATTAAATTGATGTCAAACTGGTTATGTAGCTGATGCTTTTTCTCAATCGTAGTTAATTATTGGAAATCACAGTTGTCACCTTAGTGTGTTATAACAGTTATAAGCATTTTGCAACCTACGGTCAATCTGTGAGAATCCAACAAGTTGTTAACTTAGAAGTAAAGTTGCAACAGTTCATTGGAATAAACTCATTCCAATGAGTTGAGTGAAATTAATTTAACTTTTGGGGTTAAGATATACAATCTGACTCAAAAAATATTTCATCATCATCATTTCAGCCGAAAGACGTCCACTGCTGGACATAGGCCTCCCCCAAGCATCGCCACAACGACCGGTCCTGTGCCTTCCGCATCCAGCGGATTCCCGCGACCTTCACCAGGTCGTCGGTCCACCTTGTGGGGGGCCTACCCACGCTGCGCCTTCCAGTACGCGCTCGCCACTCCAGAACTTTACTGCCCCATCGGCCATCCGTTCTGCGAGCAATGTACCCCGCCCACTGCCACTTAAGTTTGGCAATTCTTCGGGCTATGTCGGTTACTTTCGTACCAAAAAATATTTGAAAACATTTATATATGGCGCCAGAAGTCGGCCATTTTAATGTTTATAATTTTGATATACCCACCCAGTGTCACTCTCACAATCTAACGACACCTCTCAAGTTAAAATCCAGGCATACTATTATAGTATCTGTGTCCAGGCTAAAGAGCGTGCCAAAGAAATATACATACATACATACATAAAAAACATACATACATACATACATACAAACATACATACACTCGAAAAAAATAACCCTCCTTCTGGCGCAGTCGGGTAATAATAAGACAATATTTAGATTTTTGTGATTCTGGCGTTAACATTGATGTATTAATTGTGACAGGTGAGTATTATTTAAGTATATGTGAAATAGTTATAGATAGTTATATATTTTTTTTTACTTCTTGTTCTGTCTTTTAAACTAATATCATTATCCTGTAATTATCTACGGTTAAAAATAGTTCCAGCTGCGTAAGATATTATAATCTCCTACAAAGTACTGGAAAATCACTTCAATAAGCTCTCATGTTTGAAGTCGGTATAGTCACTAAGCTTCGTATTGAAGTACAATCAACGACAAAAGTCGATGAATATTTAGGAATTTCAGAATTATTTTGGCAGGTAAATTGTTTGCAAAATTAATTATAAAGACGAACAAGAAGACATTATAAGATACACAATTATACCTTCAATTGAAAATACTTGCAAGTTTTCATTCATATAGAACAATTTAGGATTTTAAACCATTGTCATTTACTAATCAAATTATTATTATTATTAACCAAATATAATGTGATAGTAAATAATTATCATCATCATCATAATTTCAGCCGAAAGACATCCACTGCTGGACATGGGCATCCCCCAATAAAAATAAAAATAAATAAATAAATATCTTTGGGACATTTTTACACAGCACCATCTAGTCCCAAACTAAGCAGAGCTTGTGCTATGAGTACTAGACAATGGATATAATACTTATATACTTTTTTTTTGTAAATAAATACTTATAATACATAAGCAATATGGGGATATGCCATAATAATACCCTTAGCCACTCGCAATGGTGTTGCCCCTGCTGCCTGTACTGGCGGCTGTTAAGGGGCCCAGCTAGTGAGTTGGCGAGTCACCGTCTGCCAACACATATCAAATTTTTGAAGTTGAGAGGCAGACGCCGTTTTCTTCCGGCCAAAGAAGTTAAACCCAGACCATCAAACACCTCTTCCCATAGCTCAAACAATTTTAGTTGGCATATTTTGCAATAGTTCTGCACCTCCCCGGGACGGAATATGACTGTACCCCTATAGTGCAGCTGTGGACTGTCCCCAGTTGGTGCTTCATCCCATCTTAGATTAAGTTTCTCAAAGGGGCGACTGCGAGCTGGACCTGTGTCCTCTGGCAAGCCTTCCAAAGGTCCGGATTTCTTCCTCACGGAAGACATGCCGCTATATGTTAAAGAGATACAAATAATAATGTATCTATAATAATCCTCTTTATTGCGATTGGAGATCGCAGTAACCAACCGTTAAATACTCAGAGAACGTTGCTGCCCATCCTTTTGTGAATCCATTAGTCGCCTTTTACGACACCCATGAGAAGATATTATAGGAAATAGGGTGGTGCAATTCTTTATGTCCGGCACCACACGGAACTTAACTTAGTACTCTTAACTATACTCTAACGGCCAAAATTAATATCCAATCTATCCATGATTTACCCTACTGGAGATAGAAATCTGACATATTTTGTATGAAGCTTATGTCAAATTCCTATCTCTAGTAGGGCAAATCGTGGATAGATTGGATATTAATTTTGGCCGTAAGCCGACAAGCATGCATGACGAAGTTAATGGACGTAGATAAAGCGAAAGGGGTGTGTCAGGATCGTAGTAGGTGGAAATCTTTAGGCTATGGGAATCAGGCGTGATAATATATATAGGGTGGCGGTCAGACGCAAGCCCGTTAAGTATAATTTTTTTTAATTTAGGTTGCATTCAATGTTGACTGTAGCAATCTAGATCATTATATTTTGTGAGTACATATTTCGGTGGCTCAATCTATTTTGTGAGTTCATATTTCAGTGGCTCAATCTTTAGTTTATTACTCAGTAAATTATATGATGAAACTAAACAAACTGGTGTTGATTGGGCTTAGTCGAAGCTTCATAAATCGTAACTTTAACTGGTTCAAGATATAATAAACCTATCGTTAATAATATCTTATGCAAACATCGCGGTTATAATAGTGGGTAATCTTCGTTCATCGTTTGATCAAAACGACTTTTAAATATTTCAAATGTAGGTCATTAGGGTTCCGTACCCAAAGGGGGCCCTATTACTTTCTTAACGCTGTCCGGCCGTCCGTCTCTCCGTCTGTCTGTAATTGAATTATTACAGCTATTTAGCATAACGGCATTTCGGACGTGCAGACATGGTACACTATATTCTATTGTATCGTATTCACAACAAAGATTGTTTTTTAGGGTTCTATACCCAAAGGGTGCCAAACGGGACCTTATTACTTTCGTTACGATGTCCGTCCGTCCATCTGTCCGTCTGTCTGTCATAAGGCTATATCTTTTGAACAAATTACATTCTCAGGTACAGAAATAAGAAAATAATCATCCTCTCATACAAACTGCATAGGTCAATTATGTACAAAAATAAATAATTCTATGAAAAACCACCGTTGAACCCAAAAACATGATTGGCATGCCTATTAGTGCCTATGTTGTATCCACCTGTCTTTCAAATAATTACTGCAAAATTTATGTATTCAGTTCTTGTGACGGATAAAATACATTCTTCGGATAATTTCCGTAAACATAATCGTCGATTTAATTGTTTTAATTCGGTTTCCGTAACCTTTTATTAGTTGATTACTGTAATTATTGCAATAGCTAATTTGTGTTTTATGTGTTAATGCATAAGACGTATTTTGCAATGCAATTCTTACTATATTAGCCTGGAAGATGGTTTATGCGTTTTCTGCAATACATTGCAATGTGATGCATAACAGAAATCTACATAAGTATGTGCCTCAGACCAAAAGAATAAGATAGACGGAGCGCGTAGCACTAGCGAATGAAGCCAGAAAAAGGAGTACTAAATGGCTAAGGAATACCTACTATTCCGTCCACAGTATTTGCGAGCCGCGTTCGGGAGCGCAATCTTATTCTTTTAGTTTGAGGATTAGAAGTACGCTCCAGATTGCGGCTCGCGAACGCTGTGGGCGGAATAGTATGTACTCCTTTGTATTCCTTTTTCTGGCTTCATTCACTTGTCCTACGTGCTCCGCCTATCTTATTCTTTTGGTCTGAGGTACATACTTATGTAGATTTTCTGTTATGCATCACATTGCAATGTATTGCAGAAAACGCATAAACCATCTTCCTGGCTGATTCTGTATGACTCAAAATTGCAATCATTTGCGGTGAGCTTGAACTAAAATCGAAGGTCATAATAGACAAGTTAGGCAGACATTCACTCTTTTAAAATCACAGTGATGAAAATTTAACATCCTGTTTCATCATCAACTCAACTCAGCCTATCGCAGTCCACTGCTGGACATAGGCCTCTCCCAAGTTGCGCCACAACGTCCTCTGCCTTCCCCATCCAGTCCCCCCCAGCCACGTTTTTCAAGTCGTCGGTCCTCCTGGCGGGGGAGCGCCCTACGCTGCGTTTGCCGATTCGCGGTCTCCACTCAAGGAGTCGTCTGCTCCAGCGGCCATCGGTCCTTCGACAGACATGGCCAGCCCACTGCCACTTCAGCTTACTGATCCTACAAGCTATGTCGGTCACTCCGGTTCTTCTCCGAATAATCTCGTTTCGGATTTTATCCTTCAAAGAAACTCCAAGCATAGCTCGCTCCATAGCTCGCTGAGCGACTTTAAATTTGTGGACTAGCCCAACTGTCAGAGTCCTGTTTCATATCAGATGACATTCAGGCTGCGTAAATACAAAATGTTTTTTTTTCATCATGGTATTTATACTATATAATAATACATTTTACCAGATAGTATGTTATATGTTTATAACATACTATCTGGTAAAATGTATTTTTTTTTCAAAATCAAAAAATTGCATGTTGTTTAGGCACCAGTAACTTCCCGAGCTGGTAGCTGGATAGCTGCAGGATGCCGTTTCAGGGTTACCTGACACACGAAAACCCATTTCCATGGTCTTCCTGAATCTCAAAGACCTACTCGAGATCAGCTGATATACCTATTTATCTTTAGTTCCCAAAATGAATTCTGTAAAAAGAATGAATAATTTACGAGAGTTCATCAAAACACATCAACGCGCCGTGCGCGATTATGAATTTTTGCATCCTTTTCTTACGCAGATACCACCACATATGTCTATGTTTGTCCTATTTTTAGTATATTTTGCTAAATTATCTATCTATATCTATCTATATCATAGTATGCACTATAATCAGACCAAGTTTGACGCCGGTATGTATTACCGTTTTGAAGATAGAGTAGGAACAAAAACGTTGAAAAAAATGCCAACTTTTCGAGGTTTCTTGTATGGTGACCCGCTTTGTTTTAAAGTTTATTTTATATTTTTAGTAGTTGTCGTAATAGGACTCATAATAACACATATTCTGAGAAAATTTCAACCAGATACCTGTTACCTTTCAAAAGATACAGCCCTGAGATATAGCCCTGTGACAGACAGACGGACTGACGGACAGCGTAGCGAGAGTAATAAGGTCCCGTTTGGCACCCTTCGGTTACGGATCCCTAAAAACTAATTTCTGTCTGTCTTGCGTTAATTATGTTACACGTGCATAAAAAAACAATATTTGTAGTGAATACAATACAATCGAATATAATTTACCATGTCTGCACGTCCGAAACGATGTTATGGTAAATAGCTGTAACAATTCAATTACACATCTACGAAATAAAAATAATCTAAAAAGATAACAGCAACGGTCTGCAAAATAATCAAAATACGTTACATAGATATATTCGAACGCATTTGTCAATCACGCAACAGTTCCGACGCATACAGCCTTAATTTAAATTTGTAACAATGGCGGGAATGTACTTGTGTGTAAAAAATGGCGGAGAAAAGAGACAGGTTGGCGTTAGAAATTAAATAGTTACGTATTATTACGTAACTATTACAATTAGCTCGTTAGCGAGTTGATAATTATATGAAATTGTGAGTAAACTGTTTCTTGAAACAATGTGGCTGGCGTGATTCGGAATATTTATAGTCTTAAGATACGTTTAAACAAAATTTATTTTAAGTTTTAATTGCTTTTATTTTATTATTTTTAACGCATTTACGCATAATTTTTTTTGGAGGTTAATTTCGATACCACGAGCAGTGTTCACGGTAGCTTAGTGGCTAAAGCACTGGCGTACTGAGCCAGGAGTTGCAGGTTCGTTTTTTCTTTCCACAATTTAAATCATTATATTTGCTTTTTCAAATATACGTACGGTATTATTATGTCCCTTGACCATAATGTATCTAAACAAGTTACTTACATGGTTAAAATTAAATGAAAAATTTAGAGTTTCGTTTTGCCTTCGATAATACGATAAACAATATTCAAATACATGTTTATTTTATTTATTTATAATTTATGTACACACACACACATATGAAAGGAGACAGCATTAAAAGTATTTAGTATAAAGGTACTGCTTATTTCAAAGATATTAACTATCTAGTTTTTTTATTTTTTTATTCTTAACGGTCTTTCGTAGAACGCCACCTCACCTGATGTTAAGCGATGGTGCGTTTAACTAGAATTAAGGAAGAAACTTCTTGAAAAATTATTCAACAGTCGTTTGTTTAGTCTAAAACACAGGAAAGTTCAACACTTGATATCAAGAACAGTATAGAACATACACACACTTGATGTACGGTACCGATACTTCGCGATGGTACATTTTGTCGAAAAAATCCATTGAACGAATCTTGCTACATTACACGTACCTACCGCTACCATCGAACATTTAGTGCAAGCGATTTTAGCCTTAGTTGTGGTTCACCGGAAAGTTTTCTGACTGTACATATGTCTGATTTAAAAGGTTTACTGTCCGACCAAGAATGTTTTGGCTCTCGCTCAACTGGACTGGAATACAACTAAAGCCAAAACCTTAAGCGGTAGTTGTTGTTCTATATACCACTATAGAACAACAAGGGGCTCGTGGCTAAGTGTGTGGATTGTACGATCTGCAAGGTTAAGCTGCACTAGCCGCGGTCAGTCTGTGGATGGGTGACCGTTTCGTTACACATCGAGACCCCTTCGTGCCTCGGAGAGCACGTAAAGCAGTCGGTCCTGTTCCTCGATCTCTCTCCGGTCGTGTCGAATTGCCGTCCTATCAGATTATGAGAGTGAGGGAATAGAGAGTGCATTTGTGTTTGCACACTTGTGCACTATAATATGTCCCGCGCAGATGGCTAGTCTCTATTGAGATTGGCCGCCGTGACCGAAATTCGGCCGGGAGGACATTATTATTACCACTATAGAAAAAATAATAGTAGATACCACTCTTGTTTTTCTTTCGTGTCGACATGAGCTACATAATGATAATAGCTCATGCCGTGGGTAAAAGATTAGCCAGTCAGCAGGTTGGTAGCGAGGCTGACTGCCCAGGGTAGATACCACTACATTTTACACTCGCTTTTACAGACGTGCGGCACTTTGTCGACAACAGAGGTAACGGCTGCCGTCGTCGCGTGTCGGCGGCTGCCGTAGACGCGACGACGGTTGTCGTCGACACGTCGACGGCTACCGTCGATAGGCCAGCGTTAAACTTCAAGCGTTGCCATTGGTCAGTGGCAGAGGTAGTCGGGGCCGTATTAAAAGCAGCTGTCGACGCCGCGCTGCCGCTGAAGCCGGTTACGACTGCAGTTACTTCTGCCGTCGTCAAAGTGCCGCTCGTTTGTAAGAACACATAAACCTTCATATCTGGGAAACTAACCTCCAGTTTCAAGAAGGCTGATCAATTTGGTCTGTTGTCAAATCTCATGTCAGCTCCTGTGATTGGCCGGCAAAAATGTTAACAACCAATCACAACGCTTGACCTGCGATTTGACAGCTAATTAGTACATTTTTGCGTTGATCAGCCTTTCGGAAACTGGGGGTAAGACTGACAGCTTATTTACACATAAAGTTGATAATAACCAGATCTATAAAATAATAATAGTCTATTGTTATATTGAACTAAGTTTACGGGACTTGTCGCGCGTAGTCTATTGTTGTTAATAAATAGTCTCAAGAATTCTTTTTATTTGAATAAGCTATAATTCTTAGTTTCAGAAATATTAAAGTTTTTGTTGGTGACCCGGATTCATTGCTCCCGAGTGTATTTGGAAGTCACTGCTCATAATTCTGCACCTTTAACATGAGACCAACACTGAAATCGTGAATAAAAAATCTTCTGTTCCATGCATTTTGATATGTAATGAAATATATATAATATTATATTATTGACGACGTCTGTGGTCTAGTGGTTCGAGTGTAGGACTGCCGATCACGAGGTCGTTCGACTCCCACAGGAAACAAATATTTGTGTGATGAACATAAGTGTTTGTTTTGGTCTGGGTGTTTCTTATGTATTATAAGAACGTATTTACAAAAAAAGAAAGTATATAAGTATCATATCCATTGTCTAGTACACATAATACAAGCTCTGCTTAGTTTGGGACTAGATGGTGCTGTTAAAAATATTTATTTATTTATTTTTATTTCATCATCATCATCATCAATTCATCTATTTTTATTTATATGAATGTATTCTGAGATAGATCTCATAGATGATATGTAATGAATTAATGATGTATAAAACTACTGACGTGTAAATTGACTTTACAAATAAATGAATATGAATATAGGTACCTAAATATGATCGGGTTAGGTATCGCCTTTTGTATGGAACAGTTGTTTTTGTTTCCTGATTTTAGTGATGGTTTTATACTTAAAGTTGTGTACAATGATAATATAATCAATAACTGTCCTTGACCTTTTACCCGCCGGCCGCCACTCTCAGAACAGTAGAGCTACGAATTCATCAATTTATTAGAAGGCACGCCACGACTTTATTAGAAGACGAATATTGTATATTATATTGCAACATTTTGTCTTCTAAATGGCCAAAAACACGAATTGCAAGAATTTTTTTGACTTCCAAAGAAGTCCGTGGGAGCCAAAAGATAAACGTTTTTATTTATTTATAATTTATGAACACACAATAACTCATGAAAAGATACAGCATTAAAAGTATTTAGTGCAAAGGTACTGCTTATTTCAAAGAAATTTCTACCAGCAGACCTGCGAGACGAGAATTCAAAATCAAATCAAATTCAAGTTTTTTTCAGTTATTTAAATATGGTGGTGTATGTTTGATCTAAACACACCCTAACATGCCTTGTTTACTACTATGTTCCGTAGTTTGTATCTTTGTATGCAAGTGAGAGGTAAGATGTCACCGTCTTATCCGCGCTAATCTTAATGTTGTACGTTTTTGCAACATTTCCTTACATAACATTGCATGATACTTTTTTGTCAGAAATACAAGACGCCTATGTTCTTCCGACATAGTGTTGTTTAGTTTCAAATCGTAGAGGTTACTGAAATACTGACACAAATATTATAATTGCGGGTCGGTTCGGTTCATTTTGCGTCACACTCACAACTAAAGCTAGTCATAAATCTTGTTCTAGAATTTGATTAGCCTAAAAATAGCAAGATATTATTAGATACCAGATTAATGAAATAAATAAATACTTCAGGACATTTTTACACAGCACCATCTGGTCCCAAACTAAGCAGAGCTTGTACACACGGCTACACATCAAGCTGTACATTTCCAGTATAAGATGACCTCGCATTGTTTAGGTTGTCCGTATAATGCGAGATCAGCTTATACCGGAAATGTACAGCTTGATGTGTAGCCGTGTGTACTAAGGATACTAGACAATGGACATAATACTTAAATAGTTTTTTTTTGTAAATACTTACATGCTTATAATATACATGAGCAGTGTTGCCAGGTTCAATTTACAAAATCCGGGAGGCCTAAGAAAAAAAAAGCGGGAGATGTATTGAGAAATAAATATAAAAATCGGGAGATGATGTTATCGACTAAAATCAAAGTTTTTTGAAGTAACCATATTTACATTGAATATTCCTACATATTATTAGGTATATTATATTTCACTACCATTTCAGCTGTAATATTAAAATCAATGCAATTAGAATTTTTTATAACATTTTGTGAGAATTTATGATAATTAAGTTATTACAATATGGAAATGACGGAAATATTCAGGGCAGCAACAATAACCGAATTAATTATCATGTTTAATTTTACACAGTTTTTTGGCAGATACTAATCTTATTTCTACTATTAGGCTTTATAGAGGGATTGTAAAAAATCGGGAGATTTTTGTAGAAAATCGGGAGATTTTTGTAGAAAATCGGGAGACCGGGTGATTTTTAGGAAAATCTGTGATTCTCCCGGAAAGTCGGGAGACCTGGCAACAGTGTACATGAGAAACACCCAGACCAACACAAACACTTATGTTCATCACACAAATAATCAACAACAACCGCGTCAACTCCGAGTAACCAGTTTTATTCATAAACTGAAATATCGATATCCGAATGATCGAGTACTTACGTAGTTTGCCTATACAACGTGGATATGACAATACGACAATAAATAAAAACACGGTTATTACTCGTCTATAGAAGCATTTTAAACACATAAATAAGTTGTTTATCGAAAATTAAAAAAACTAAACTTTTAACAAAATAAATATTAAATCATCGAAATAATAAGTAACACCATTAGTAATCATCTGTAATCATTAAGAGAGAGAGTTTAAAATCATATGGACTCACACAGGTCTTTGACCTAACGATCTTTGCCTAGAAAAATTGTACTTCATTCAAAATTAATGAAATTAAAATAATTTCCTGTGATTTAGCTATTAACTGGATTTGACAGATTTTTTTTATATGGTCAGAGGACATGATACTCTGTAAGTGGTTTTATTTAATGTCGTATGGTCATATCCACTCTGTATATTAACATGTCGAACTTACTGCAGCCAAAAATAGATTCAGTCAATTTATATCGTTTGTTTCTTCCAAAAGTAAAAATTTTATCGCATAAAATCCGCTTCCTAAAACTAATTAAATGCCCGCCAATCAGACAAATAGGAAGAAACTTAATTAGTGCACACGTGATATAAATTTGCCATTGCACAAGCATTGCAGGAGATTCCATTCGAAAAAATATATATTACACCAGCATAACTAAATGAATGAATGAAAAATTCATTTGTTTAAAACATGAGTATACAATACAATGAAGTAGAGTAGGTAACTAATAAAGAATATGAAGGAGTAGCTAGTGCTTTGCTAGATTTGTAACTGATAGTTCGACACAGATTAACAACAAGGGTTAATCGATGTGTTTAAACAAGCAGTTCTATATTATATTCTAATTACTAGATTCTACCCGCAGCTTCGCACGCGTTTAATTCGTTTTATCACAGAAAGAAGTTAGCGGATCCCTCGGGAACTTTGGTAGACTTCTGGATTTTCCTTTTTTTTTTTCGGTGGTGCTTAATATCTCTTACACCTGGTAGTTATACCTTTTTTTTCATGGATATCCTCATGGATACCCTCCGACTGGGGACGGCGGAGCGGTATGTCGGACTCTTACCGACTAAAACCATACGGTGGCCATCCTCTGCACAAAATAGAGGAGCTCCGGGAACTTCATTGGACCGCGCCGGTGCTCCTCTAATACTATGCCTTTGGCGCGTCCCGGGAAAACAATACTGTTTTCCCCACAGTAGCACGCGACCACCACGTACTGCTGTCCTCCCCAGGGTCGCCTAATAGACGCCTCGAGTCCTCCCACTCTTAGCGTCCACGATTCCGAAGGGGGGTGACAGGGGTGCCAGATGTGGCGGCAGGAGATGCGGCTTGTCGCTTGGTAGTTATACCTAATGAATAACATACGAATGCTTTGGCCAATGTTGTTTGCTTTTTTATATTTTGTATTATGATCCAAATGATGATGATGGGCAATAGGCTCGCCCCCTATTACATGGGACTTACAACATAACTGGCGAAATGTGGGTGTACTGTTACACCTCTGCCTACCCCTTCGGGGAAATACAGGCGTGATGTTATGTTATGTTATGTATGATGATGATTATGATGTTTTGCTTATGGCCAGATAATTGATAATTAAGTAAACAAAACATCAATAACGCCATTTATTTGATAAACAAAGATAATAAACACAAAGTTTCATTAGTAGTTAATTAAAAGTATAAAAACTTGTCGAATGTAGCTCGTAACGTTTTCAATAATTCTGTTACAATCACTACAAAAACCAAAAATAATATTTCAAAATTGAATAGTTAGCTGGGTTGCAGCGGCATTTGATCTCAAAACTATCTATAAAGTATACCCTTCAGGCCACCAGGCCACGGAATCAAGTACGTGACATGGTAAATTAACAGTTCATAATTCCAAAATCTCGTCGCCTAACAACTTCTATATTTTTTCTCAATAACAATTTTGACATTTAATCCTTTATGACCTCTGATTTCGATGTGAAATTTTTAGTTGCATCGCAGGACCATATAAAACCAATAATTGAGATAAGATATATCTTATACGTAGCTTCAGACTATGGGTATTTACCATACAAAGTTTCATTGAAATCTGTTCAGTAGTTTTTGCGTGATTGTGGAACAAACATATTTAGCTAACAGACACAGTTTTGACATTTACTGTTTTATTCTAAGAAAACACAGAAAACGTTTTATTATAAGTACTTGTAGATTTTAACAAACTAATACGAATATTATTTGTTAAAAGAGCCTCCACGAGTATTTAATTGATCGTCCGGTGCACCCTGGGCATTCAGCCCCGCTACCAACCTGCCGAACGGCCGATCTTTTCCCCACGGCATGAGCTGTTATCATTATGTAGCTCATGTCGACACGATAGAAGAAGATTTGTTAAAATTTATATTATAAACTATTAATAAAATTATAGTTGATAGTATTATTATTTGATTAATAGTTGCGAGATGATAGTTGTTAATCGATACATTTGTGTATTGCTTAATAGAATGCGAAAACGCTCATTAAAAGAAGATGATTAATGTCTGAATTAATCACTAATCGAAGACCCTTTCGACATTTTACAATTCACATCTTTCGAAACTCATTACAATGATACACGCCTGCCCCATTTATATCATAATAATCTCAATTCGATTCGATTCTCTATATAATCAACTCGATATGTAATCGTTAACTGTCGAAACCTGCACTAATTACAACAACCTTAGAAGAGCATTATTATAATAAAATAACAGACTATCTCAAGATGAACACACATAAAGTATATTCTGAAGTTTAGATCAATTTGCAAATTTAAATCTTATGACAATGGTAAAAAGTTTGAATTACAGAGACTACATCTAAAGAATAGTTGGCAGTGAGAGTATTAGATATAAAAGCCACGTGACTAGTGGATTACTTGGCGGAATCATAATTGAATAATGTTTCGACATAGCCCATGATATAATTCGTACAATCAAGTACTCCATAAGAAAGACGTTTTGTTATAATGTCATAATTTGAAGTCTATTGAGAACTTTAAAAAATTAAATGACAGATGATAGATGTATCATCAACACAGCTTATCCACTGCTGGACATAGGCCTCTCCCAAGCTGCACCACAATACTCGGTCTACCGCATCCAGTCAACCCCAGCTACTTTCACCGTTCGTCGGTCCACCTGGCTGGCCCTACGCTACGATTGCCGATACGCGGTCTACACACAAGGACTTGTCTGCTCCAAGGGCCATCGGTCCTTTGACAGACATGGCTAGCCCACTACCACTTCAGCTTGCTGATCCTACAACCTATGTTTTATAATTGCTAAATGAAGAAATATCCAACGAAGAATCCTTGACATTATTCGTTTAATTTCCAAGTAAATTATTAATGCTTAAAATTGGTAAGAAGCCAGGCTTGATTTCGTTCCAGGCAGTTTCCAAAATTCTTAGCAAAAAATTGCATAAGTGTACTCCACGCTATATACAAACCAATTTCCAGATGCAGCACCGGCTGTCAGGAAGACCAGTGGGGGGTCCCCCAGCAATGCACTAAGCTGAGGTCTGAGTTCTTCCCAGGGTAGTAAGTAGGTGCAATCAGCGTCAAGTAGCTCAACAATTTGTGTAAACACCTAAAATATTGTTTTTTGACTGCAAACAATAATGAAGTCTGGCGTGTGATTCTAAAATACACGAATCGTGTGACGTACTACTTGCGTTGTTCGCTGAGTCAAATCATTAAACATAATATAAGTATTATAAGTACTCTGTGTAAAGTAGCGAGAGAAGCGGCCCTTGGCTGGGGCAGCCTAGAGACTGCCCGTTCCACACGCCGCGCGCACATAGCCGCGAGCAATTTTACGAGCAGTCGAGCACGCATGCTTAAGTGTCGTTTCTTGTCGTTAGTATATATTCTATGCCTAGGTAATGCCTGCGATAAAGTCCATTCGAAAAAAAAAAACTACCAACCAACAAATTCCACCTCTTCCGGCGCACACCATCAATGCAGATAAAATTTATGATTTGTCTAATATGGAAACAATAAACACAAATGCTGGTCCACTATGTCACAGCCGTAATAGTGGCCATATATAACAGAACTTACATCCAAATAAAAATATAGAAAGCTTCAGTATTTTACGATATCATTCTTCCTTTTTAGTATTTTTCTCCTCATTCATCTAATTAGCTTTTAGCAGATGACTATCTAATATTACGCTAGCAATGAATTAAGCATTTTATTTTGCAACTTTGGATCTTTTTAGGTAACTTACTAGCACCACATTTAAAAGTAAAAAATCTCTATTCAAAAACATAACTAAAACTGTTTAACTAGAGTTTTACGATGAGTAGAATGCAAAAAGGGTTTAGGATAACATGGTCCACTTTCCTGTGTCGTCAATTTCCTAAGACGTTCATATTCCTATCAACGTTAAGATGACTATTTTTTTTAAATTAGTTTTTATTTGAAATCTCGAAACTTTTTTATGAAAAATAAGCAGCAGCGAAAAGACCAATAAAATATTTAATAAAACGTCCAAGTTATAAGCGATTCAAATGTGTTCAATAGACAGAAACAGCACCATTAAAGAATGACGTCATTGTACAAAACCTTCATAGTAACTTGACATCTCTCCAAACAATGTCCGTTTCGCACGACAAGGACAGAAAATGCCTCTTCCAAGAACTTAAAGTTGTATCTCTTTCATTTTTTCATGGATTTTGTTTATTCTTTCTACAATTTTGTCCTTTTTGTACCTTCTTTTAAATCATATAAGATTTTTGGTAATTTTTAACAGCAGTCACCTACCGGATTCTAGAATGCCCTCTTCCTATGTCGTCCACTGTCTAATTCGTTTACTTCTTAAGTAGTTCTCTTCCTTACTTTTTTATTTCCTAAGTAGCTAAACATGTTTATGAGATGTGTAAACAAGTAGGAACATAATTTATAAGTGTGTTATTTTTAACAATAGGACTGGCATATCCACGGAATAAAAGTCCACTAAATAAAAAAAGATTTAAAAAAAAAAGTCATCCATTGTCTAGCTCGTCTACTTCTTAAGTAGTCCTCTTCTTAATTCATTGTTTTTTTAATGGTTACTTGTACCTGAACAGTTTGGCGAACCGACTTGCCGTAAGACAACAGCCTAGGTGGTATTGAAGTTGTTATGGGCAAAGGTAACCGCTTAACATCACGTGGGTCTTTGGCTCGTTTCGCCACCCAATACTATAAAAAAAAAATAGAAGCCCCCGCAAGTGGGACGGGGTTGGGCACCCCCAAGAGTGGGTTCAGGACAGTGGACCATGTCATCCGGAGGCATTAAAAGGGCTTAGGATGACAATGACATGGTCCAATAAAACTTTTTCTCACCTATCCACATTAATATTATGAATGCGAAATTAACTCTGTCTATCTGTTTGTTACCTTTTCACCTCTGAACTGATTATGAGTCTTCTTATTTAAGTGAACCATGACATGATATTAATCATTCTCAGACGAAGATCTATCAAAAAGCTGAGAAATTGATCAATGTTATCTGTTGAACAGGTTGTAACAAATATCTGGTGTGTTACGTGATATATCATTGGTTCAACTGTGTAGGATTTCTCAATAATTTGGAACAGTTTCTTTATACCAGGCCCCTCAGAAAGTATTGCGAAAAAAAGTTTTTATATATGGGAGACTGGCCAGTTATAATGTTTTTCGAAAATATGATTATTTATAAGTAAAAATAAGTAAGTTCCAATTTCAAAATTTCCCTCCACATTTTTTGCGAGTTAATTCAAAGTATTGTGTCTCACTGAAATATGGATCTGCGCCGGGAACATTTTAGAGCTATGATTTTATACGATTTCAAGTGTCGCCTGAAACCGGATGAATCGTACGATAGACTTCAAATGGCATTCATGGATGAAGGCCCTTCCAAGGCAACCGTGTATCGTTGGTATAACAAATTCAAGCGCGGTCGACCAACTTTGGGGGATGACGAAAGAAGCGGTCGCCCTTTGACGGCTGTTACCGAAGAAAACGTGCTAGCAGTGAAAAATTTAATCCAAGACAATAGGCGAATTACATATCAGGAGATTCAACACATATTGAAGATTGGATCGGGAAGCGTTCACGAGATTCTACACAGCCATCTTCGCGTGAGGAGGATAGTATCACGCTGGGTGCCGCACAACCTCACCGATGCTCAGAAGCAGGCCCGGGTGGAATGGTGCCGTGATATGCTTAACAAATTTGAAGCAGGCTCGTCTCGGCGTGTTTACGACATCGTTACAGGTGATGAGTCCTGGATTTATCAATACGACCCAGAAACCAAGCGCCAGTCGACTGTTTGGGTGTTTTAAAATGAGCCAACGCCTACCAAAGTGAAGCGATCTAGAAGCGGGGGTAAGATTTTGATCGCTAGCTTTTTTAATTTGACTGGCCACTTGGTATCAATTCCCTTACGGGATCAAAGAAGCATTAATGCCGAATGGTATACTACCAAATGTTTGCCAGAAGTTTTCTCTGTTATAAGCAACAAGCGACCAAACACAGGGCTCCGCGGGCTACTGCTCCACCACGACAATGCACCTGCGCACACCGCACTCAAAACGAGGGACTTCCTGGACAGCACGCCAGTCAAACTCCTGGGTCACCCTCCTTACAGCCCTGATCTAGCACCGTGTGACTTCTTTTTATTCCCAAAAATAAAAAATCAGCTGAAAGGGATACAATTTTCGTCGCCGGAAGATGCGCTGACTGCGTTCGAGCAGGCTGTAAACGAGGTGTCTGCGGCGGACTGGAAAAAGTGTTTTGAAAACTGGTTTAGGCGCATGAATCTTTGTATAGAGGCTGGTGGAAAGTACTTTGAAAAGATTTGATAAAAATATATGTACGTATAGAACAATTTTTTTTAGTTTCGCAAAACTTTCTGAGTGTCCCACGTATTTCATAAGAGCCCGTTAAAACCTCACGAATTTGATTCTGAAGTCAGTTAAGGTACTAATATTTGTATGCCACCTGAGAGCACACAGAGAGACTACCTATAATGTACCTAACACCAAAATTACCTGTGTACACAAATAAACATTTTGATTGATTGATTGATTGAGTTTGTGCGGTTTCTCTAACTCTTATTTTTCTTAGCTATCATAACATTATAATTAAATACATATTTAAAAAGCTTTTCTTATTTTCAAAAGAAATATTTTTAATGAATAATTGGAAATTCAGTAATTTATTAAAATATTTGACATTGGTGTTGATTCTTTTGTTTAACAATTAAACTTTTCATACGTTTTTGTAATAGAGAAGACAAGAAAGAATTTTTGAACTAACACTTCTTTACACTTCGTCTAAACTACCTTACACTTTATACTTCGTTACACTTCTTCGTATTTTTCGTCAGCACTTTCCTAACTTTTTTGACTAATTTGACAGCACAACTTGTCCACTAATTTGTCCATCGAAAGCTGATTAACATACATAAAAGGATTTTCAGTTAAATGTATTTAATACTAACCTGGAAACCCGAAACAAAATCTTTTCAATAATTTATTAATATAATTCGACATTGCCCATGCTACGTGAACTGAGCGGTGTTGACAATGCCCATTGTAAGACGGGTAATGCGCATCGCCCGTAATATTATAAAAAATCTATATTTGTGGACTTTTCCCAGAGGATTTGTGCAATGACTGCACATCCTGTGAACTTTGCCCGAAACATAAAAATGTAATATTACATCACTGCTGATTTTTATTACAGTGTCCAGTGAGTTTAGAGTTTAAACTAAGATTGATATATACAATCCATAGTAAGTTTACATAATAACATAACATATAGTTTCTAGCCACACCTTTAACTTTTGCCACATAACTGACCTAGTGACTTAATTACATATGTATATGCAGGGTTTTTCTTTTTTATTCCTAATTTAACTGTTATTTAAATTAGTGTTGTAACTTTTGATATTGCAATGTTATTTGCATTCTTATCTCCGCTTGAAATTTAACTGGAAGAAAATTTACTTTGTAAGATACATACGAAATTATTAATTTAATTATTTCAAAACACACTGCAAGATGTTAGTTACTTTTGAATTAGTTTTTAGAAACCGAATCTACAACCAATATGAAAACTTTTTTACTCAAGGATGCATCACTCAAAAATCGAACAGAAACTGGCTATTTATTTATTTTTACTCGACTGCGCCAGAAGGAGGGTTATATTTTTCGAGTGTATGTATGTATGTATGTATGTATGTATGTATGTATGTTTGTATGTATATTTCTTTGGCACGCTCTGTAGCCTAAACGGCTTGATGGATCTTAGCTTGAGAGGTGTCGTTGGATTCGTCTTAATTGTGAGAGTGACACTGGGTATGTCAAAATTATAAAAATCAAAATGGCCACTTCTTGGAGCCATTTTATGTGATTTCAAAAATTTTTTTTTGCTCAACACCTATCGAGTGGGGTATCAAAATAAAGGGTTTTATAAATGGTTTATGAAAATATAAACAACTTACATGTTTAAATGTAATTTGGAATGAGAAATGCTAAAAAACAACAAAATATTCAACGTTAAAAATGAATTTGACTTTAAAAAAAAAACATTAATAGTATGATAAATAAAACATGACAAAACTAAAAAAAAAAACAAATAAAAAAATTAATTAACAAAAACAAAAAACCCGACTGCGTCTAAAAATAACAGAAAAGATATAAACAAGACTTATTTATATCTTTTCTGTTATTTTTAGACGCAGTCGGGTTTTTTGTTTTTGTTAATTAATTTTTTTTTATAAGGTGTGCTAGCTTTCTTAAAAATTTAAATGTTTTTGCTTCACCGTTGCAAGTGATATTGCTTGTCTACCTCACTATTTCTCTACACAAGGAAATATTGCTTAGATAAAATAAGTCTATAGGAAATAACTTTAAGAGTAGTTTTATAAGAGTATTGGTTTTTAATTAGTATTAAGTCGTCTTGATTAGCCAATGTTGTGTTTACCCGTAGTTGGCGTACAAATAAGGACAATACTGTACTGTATTATTTGGTATGCTGTGGGCGAACCTTATGCGATAAATAATAAAAAAATAAGTCCACATGATCTCATTGTTTTAATAAAATTACATATAAATATATAACGTGTAACAGAATTAACGCTAAACCTCAGACACCCCATTCAGAATATTATGAATACTATTTGCTAATATTTTTTTTTTTCAAAATCACAACATTTTTAAGCATCAGTAAGTTCTCGTGACACAACTTCGAGAAAGAAGCCAACAGAAGGATCCGTCTGGGCTGGGCAGCATTTGGCAAACTTCGCCGAGTCTTCTCGTCGCCTATACCGCAAAGTTTGAAGACAAAGGTCTTCAATCATTGCGTCCTGCCAGTCATGACTTACGGTGCCGAGACGTGGACACTGACAGTTGGGCTAGTCCACAAATTCAAAGTCGCTCAGCGTGCTATGGAGCGAGCTATGCTTGGAGTTTCTTTGAAGGATAAAATCCGTAACGAGATTATCCGGAGAAGAACCGGAGTGACCGACATAGCTTGTAGGATCAGTAAGCTGAAGTGGCAGTGGGCTGGCCATGTCTGTCGAAGGACCGATGGCCGTTGGAGCAGACGAGTCCTTGAGTGGAGACCGCGAATCGGCAAACGCAGCGTAGGGCGCCCCCCTGCCAGGTGGACCGACGACCTAAAGAACGTGGCTGGGGGGGACTGGATGCGGAAGGCAGAGGACCGAGCGTTGTGGCGCAACTTGGGAGAGGCCTATGTCCAGCAGTGGACTGCGATAGGCTGAGTTGATTGAGTAAGTTCTCGAGTTGGTTGCTGGATAGATTCAGGATGCTGTTTAGGTCTTACCTAACACATAGAAACCCTTTTCGCTTGTCTTCCTGAACCTCAAGGACCTACTCAGGATCCGCTGATATACTTATTTATCCTTAGTATCCAAAAGGAAGGAAAGTATGAAAAAAAAACGTGTGCGGTCAGGAACGAAGTTATCCTTAAAATTCATATTTTTTTGACGGGTTCATTATAATGCTAAATTTTGCAACTATCATACCAGCATAAATGACAGGAAACATCATGCGTTGGACTGAGATGCCACAGGGCCCAGTGGGGTAATTGTGTAATGCATTCACATTGACATCAGCTTTCATTTTGAAATTACAGCAATATTCATTGCGTGGTACGTAGTTGTCAATATGACGGATTGTCAAAACATACAGAGCAATGAACATTGAAATCCAAATGATTGCGATCGCGAGCGAGTTACACAATTCGGCAGCTGGTTTGGTCCCCAGTAAAACGTGTCTTTTCGTATGTTTTATTTATTAGTTAGCTGTAACTTTGACGTTACCCAGATGGAGCTTAAAGGTGAGGTCAGCTGACAAATCTATATCCGTACTAGCGGACCCGGCAGACGTCGTCCTGCCCGGAAAAGCAGCGCCACATATAATTAAAATCGTCCCTGCCATTTAGGAGAAGATCAGTGACATACAGACAGAAGGGCCACCTACCGGATCCAATTGTGTTTTCACACCATCCAGGAAACCATTGAAATATTCACAAAAAAATTCATCCAAATCGGTTCAGCTGTTTAGGAGGAGTTAGGCGACAATCAGATGTACAGAAGAAATAAATATTCGCGGCTTCACTCGCGTTAAATTCTGCTAACCCACGTGACGGATCCTGTTAATTCAGTCCAGTCCAGTCCAGTTCCATCCATCCATCCATCCATCCATCCTTTTATTCGGACCGTCCAGTCCAGTCCAGTCCAGTCACTATCCCACTATCCCACTATCTCACCCCATGTCCAGTCCCGTCCCATGTCCCGTCCCGTCCCATGTTAAATGTCCCATCCCGTCCCATGTCCAATGTCCCGTCTCATGTACCATGTCCCGTCCCGGCCCATGTCCCTTCTCAAGTCCCGTCTCGTCCCATGTCCCGTCCCCCATGTCACATGTCCCGTCCCGTCCCGTCTCATGTCCCATGTCCCGTCCCGGCCCATGTCCCTTCCCATGTCCCATCCCGTCCCATGTCCCGTCCCCCATGTCACATGTCCCGTCCCCCATGTCACATGTCCCGTCCCCCATGTCACATGTCCCGTCCCGTCCCGTCCCGTCCCATGTCCCGTCCCCCATGTCACATGTCCCGTCCCCCATGTCACATGTCCCGTCCCCCATGTCACATGTCCCGTCCCCCATGTCACATGTCCCGTCCCCCATGTCACATGTCCCGTCCCCCATGTCACATGTCCCGTCCCGTCCCGTCCCATATCCCGTCCCCCATGTCACATGTCCTGTCCCGTCCGTCCCATGTCCCGTCCCATGTTATCAATTGTTCAGCAAATCAAATTTGGTGACACAACGACTGCAGCGCCACCTACCGGGTAAATAAATAAATGTAGCTTATATGACACGTTCGTAGATTTACCATAGCAGCGCCATCTATTCATTACTTACTCAACCCAGTCGAAAGGTATCGACATCTGTTAGAATCATTTGGAGTTAACAGATAATTGTGACTGTCAAATAATAACAGACAAATAATTAGCAATAAATTAAAATTGCGACTATAATTTGAGATTTAATCTATCCTATCTCTCAAGTTGGATCGAACTCCACATGGTGTGCGAATTTTATTATAATCGGTTAAGTGGTTTAGGAGTCCGTTGAGGACAAACATTGTGACACGAGATTTATATATATTAGATATTCAATGTACTCTATGGGTATAAAGCAAATCTTAGCGTGACGTGACGCTACATTTTCTCCCGAATCACACCTACCGCAAACCCCCATAAGGAACTTCGTTCCCAAAATGGGTATTATGTAACATAGTATTATAAACCATAGCAATCGATTCTCCTAGTGATTCTGAACAACCCACTTTCTGGACTTGCGTTTATGTAACAGTAATAGTAGTAGTATGGTAACAGTTTGACATTGACAGCACCTTTATTTCGTAAGCAGTAAGGGCGGTTTTCTAATTCAAGTGTTACCACTTTCATATAGTCGACTGTACATGTTGTATTTTTCAAATAAGTCGTAGACTTTTCCGGGTTGATTTAATGATGTCTTTAAACTTTAGCCCCATAAACTAAGTACATACATAATGTTTACTTTCATAAGCTAAGTTATGTCCCTTTATGTTAGGTTAGGCTTATGAAACAGGTAGCCACAGGTAATTATAATCTTGACGCACTTTATCACTACTACTTGTAAGATGTAAATAATAATGAACATTATATAAATCATTGTGAAATTTTAGGCAAATATTTAATTAAATATATATTCAATGTTACGCAACTTAACTGAAGGGAGAAACTAACGTTTACCATATTTGGTCAGAATGAATAGCGGAATTCCATGGTAATTTTCACGTAATTTCTCGATTTTGATCTACATAATTTAAACAGTGAAACAGAACATCATATAATTAGTAGATTATCGGAATTAAATTGCAAGTAATAGTTTCTTTGATAATTTTAATTTTCTCACAAAAAGCCCTGTCTTTTGTTTTGTACAACGTAACAGAAAGGTGTAGGCATAATTTGTTTGGAAAGCTCATTCAGGGCATCATCATCATTTCAACCAAAAGACGTCCAGTGCCGGACAAAGGCCTCTCCCAATGGGGGGATATGCTATAATCCCCACGCTTGGCAGGCGGGTTGGCGATCACAGTATACTCAGAGAACGCTGCTGCCCATCCTCCGGTGAATTTCTTAGACCCGCGTTCCGGTATTAAAAGACAGATAACATTTCTATTACCTGATTACTAAGATTTCTATGCGTTACCCCCATTATTACAAACGCTTAGACGGTTTAGACATTGTTTAAACCGGGTCACAGATAATATAATACTATACCGGGTTAAACGTCAAACTCCAAACATAAAAAGGTATTTAGCCTGGCTTATGCAAAACGTATTATTAAACCCGATTTTGTAATAAATTGGTACCGGTTTAGCTAATAAAAACGTTTTAAACAGCATAGTGTAAGTTATTGAGTTGTATATCTTAACAACCTAACACAATGATATTTAAAAGTATAGATATGACATACCCTAACAATATGAACGAAAAAAATGTGCCGTACGCAGCGGCAGCATAATAAACATAACCTAGTACAAAGTAAGTTGGTTACTTCAAGTTATTTTCACGTCATAATTGGAACACTTTCTGTACACACGCGACGGCATTTTAGTTTTTTTGTCACCGATCACGCTCGGCGCCTTACTTGACGTAGATAATTAGAAAAATCTTAATTAGGACGTATTAGTCTTCAGATTGCGAGCGCAAGAAGCATATCTGTACTTTTAAATATTATTGACCTAACATCAATCTATCACACACATGTCAAATTCAAGCTTTTATATTATTATTAGGTACATATTATATCCTCTTGACGACAGTAAATCATAAAACAAAATAGAAATATCAACAAAAACACGTTTATGATCTAAGTTGAATGGACTGAACCACTTTCCTACTTTCAATAGTCCAGGACAATAGCCTGATCTAGTGACCAACAAAAACGGACTGGCACTGGGCTAAGCATTAAGTGCAATGAAACGTGTAATAAGTTATAAATTGAAATGAGTACACATAAAGGTTGTGCTCCAAAGGAATAGGCACCGTTATTTATAGACAGGTTTTTAGTGTCTTTATAATCAGCTCATTGTACAACCTTATTCTTAGTTTACACTAAACCTTTTTATTTTTTATTTTATTTTTATTCTTAACGGGCTTGCGTTTGACCGTCACCTCACCTGATGTTAAGCGATGGTGCGGTCGACGATGGTACACGCTTGCCCAGCAAAAACCTATAAACCTTATACCTAAGGGGTACTCATCATTTTGACTTCTGTGGTCTAGTCATCAACTCAGCCTATCGCAGTCCACTGCTGGACATAAGCCTCTCCCAAGTTGCGCCACAACGCTCGGTCCTACGCCTTCCGCATCCAGTCCCCCCCAGCCACGTTCTTTAGGTCGTCGTTCCACCTGGCAGGGGGGCGCCCCACGTTGCGTTTGCCGATTCGCGGTCTCCACTCAAGGACTCGTCTGCTCCAACGGCCATCGGTCCTTCGACAGACATGACCAGCCCACTGCCACTTCAGCTTACTGATCCTACAAGCTATGTCGGTCACTCCGGTTCTTCTCCGGATAATCTCGTTACGGATTTTAGCTCGCAGAGCGACTTTGAATTTGTGGACTAGCCCAACTGTCAGTGTCCATGTCTCGACACCGTAAGTCATGACATGTCATGACACACACACACCGTATGTCATGGTCTAGTGGTTCGAGTGTCAGACTGCTGATCACGAGGTCGTGGGTTCGATTCCCACAGAACACAAATATTTGTGTGAACATAAGTGTTAGTGTTGGGTGGTAACGTTATCTTAATATATATAAATCTCGTGTCACAATGTTTGTCCTCAATGGACTCCTAAACCACTTAACCGATTATAATAAAATTCACACACCATGTGGAGTTCGATCCAACTTGAGAGATAGGATAGTTTAAATCTCAAATTATAGTCGTAAATTTATTGCTAATTATTTGTCTGTTATTATTTGACAGTCACAATTATCTGTTAACTCCAAATGATTCTAACAGATGTCGATACCTTTCGACTGGGTTGAGTAAGTAATGAATAGATGGCGCTGCTATGGTAAATCTACGAACGTGTCATATAAGCTACATTTATTTATTTACCCGGTAGGTGGCGCTGCAGTCGTTGTGTCACCAAATTTGATTTGCTGAACAATTGATAACATGGGACGGGACATGGGACGGACGGGACAGGACATGTGACATGGGGGACGGGATATGGGACGGGACGGGACGGGACATGTGACATGGGGGACGGGACATGTGACATGGGGGACGGGACATGTGACATGGGGGACGGGACATGGGACGGGACGGGACGGGACGGGACATGTGACATGGGGGACGGGACATGTGACATGGGGGACGGGACATGTGACATGGGGGACGGGACATGGGACGGGATGGGACATGGGAAGGGACATGGGCCGGGACGGGACATGGGACATGAGACGGGACGGGACGGGACATGTGACATGGGGGACGGGACATGGGACGAGACGGGACTTGAAAGGGGACATGGGCCGGGACGGGACATGGTACATGAGACGGGACATTGGACATGGGACGGGATGGGACATTTAACATGGGACGGGACGGGACATGGGACGGGACTGGACATGGGGTGAGATAGTGGGATAGTGGGATAGTGACTGGACTGGACTGGACTGGACGGTCCGAATAAAAGGATGGATGGATGGATGGATGGATGGAACTGGACTGGACTGGACTGAATTAACAGGATCCGTCACGTGGGTTAGCAGAATTTAACGCGAGTGAAGCCGCGAATATTTATTTCTTCTGTACATCTGATTGTCGCCTAACTCCTCCTAAACAGCTGAACCGATTGGGATGAATTTTTTTGTGAATATTTCAATGGTTTCCTGGATGGTGTGAAAACACAATTGGATCCGGTAGGTGGCCCTTCTGTCTGTATGTCACTGATCTTCTCCTAAATGGCAGGGACGATTTTAATTATATATGGCGCTGCTTTTCCGGGCAGGACGACGTCTGCCGGGTCCGCTAGTGTATTATAAGTATGTATTTACAAAAAAAAAAAATATAAGTATCATATCCATTGTGTAATACCCATAGAGGAAATTAATATTCAAGTATTCCGTGGTAATACCCATAGTAGCTCGTAGCTAGTAGCCAAGCTCTGCTTAGTTTGGGACAAGATGGTGCTGTGTGAAAAATGACCTTAAAAATATTTATTATGAACAACTCTTACTCAACTCTAAGGGACCAAACCAGAAATTGCCAAAAAAAACAGCTGATCCCTATACCTATTTTGTTTTTTTTTTTCGTGATTTCTGGTTAGGTCCTATAATAAAAATTGTTCATAATAATGAGTACAATAACCCCTTAAGAAGTTTAGTATAAACTAATAATAAGGTTGTATAGACTGTAAGGAAAAGCAGATTTTTTCCACGATTTGAAGGTTGCTCCCATAGTTAAATCTGTAAGTTATGATGAGTACACTCATCCCTTAAGAGGACCTTGAAATAAATGAGTCTTTGAATGATAACTAACGCCTATAAATTTTTTGGATTATGATTAAAAATCACCTGTTTTCTATACAATCTTAACGATCGTATAGCGTACCTATAATATGAATTGAGCCAAACAGATAAACAGATAAATCATTTTAATCTCTCATTTATGATGCAAAATCTAAATTGTAAAGCAGTTCGCGGTTGTGATAGGCCATTCGATCTTTTGTTCATTGTCACTGTCAAGTGAATGGCAAAACCTGATATCTCACTCGGTTTTAAATTACCCATGTAACTGCCCATGCGCACGAAAATGGAGCGGCTTTTTATTGCACTTCTAGTAGTAGTTACGCCTTTAGTAGTAGTAGAGCTCCTTTGTGAAAGAGCTCGTCCGGGGAAGTACTACCACCGTGCCTACTTCTCCGCCAAATAGTGATGCTTGCATTGCTGTGTTTCGGTCTGAAGGGTACGGGTGCCGGTGAAATTACAATCACATCATCCTCATGTCTCAGTTTGGCGAACCGACTTGCGGTACCATTTAGGCAACAGCCTAGGTGGTATTGAAGTTGTCATGGGCAAAGGTAACCGCTTAAAATCAGGTGGGCCTTTAGCTCGTTTCGCCATCCTATACCTACCATAAAAAAAAAAAAAAAACGGTTTCTGTGAGCATCTGAATAAGTGAGTTAAGGTATATTTGTAAGTAGAAGTCACTCGCGGTCTCGCCCGCGTGGTTGTCGTTTACCACATACTCTTCAAAAACCCTTAAGTTTTTCGGGTTGTCAATAAGAATAAAAATCACTGAAGCGATAAAGGTCGAAGAGTAGACTTTATTAAGCACGTCTTTGCAGCTCTAATATTAATTGGTGTTGAAACTTTTTTGTTGTTATTATTAACATAACATAACATAACATCACGCCTGTATTTCCCCGAAGGGGTAGGCAGGGGTGTATAGTACACCCACATTTCGCCAGTTATGTTATAGACCATGTAATAGGGGGCGAGCCTATTGCCATTAACCGGGCACAAATCCATACTCCAGGCTGTTACTGAGAATTTCCGAATGAAAAAACCCAATAACACTTTGCCCGACCCGGGAATCGAACCCAGGACCCCATGCTCAGCAGTCGCGCTTGGGACCACTAGACCAACGAGGCAGTCGGTTGTTATTATTATCACCACGTTATCACATTTTTTATTAACTCACTGAAAAGTCATGTCTGTCTGTTCGGTACAAATTTTGCAATCGATTTTAAACTAACTTCCCGATGAGCTAGAGACTTGAAACTTTAAATATAGCTCAGAACTGGATGACAATCCAATATTAACTCGCTTTTGTTTAAAAAAGTGTTACAAGAAAAAACTTTTTCATCAAATTATTATTCTTATGTTCTTCTCCTTGTAGCGCAACATCGGACAATCCCACTTATCGCATTATGCGCTCAGGATGTTGTGGGAGCTGGCACGCATTCTGCAAAGAGTCGAGGCAACCCTTTCCGGATTATGGCATGAAAGCCGTCAATCCTCGCCTCAGCAAACATCCCAGAAGCACTACAAAGACGTGGCAAGCCCATCAGCATCCTGAATGCATTATTATACTCCATACTGTATGTCTTTTGCGTAAATTATTATATATTCTGTTTTTCTCCCTAATCTTAATTAGTAAACAATCTTGGCACGTCTCTTTATTCAAATAACTACTGATAACTTTTCACATGATTTTGTTTTGTTTGACGCTCTATATTTTTTATAAATCAATTTTGTAATTTATAATTTTATTTTAAATAAAACATAAACATAATCAGCCCATTACTGTCCCACTGCTGGGCACGGGCCTCTTCTCAGTACGAGAAGGCTATTAAGGTATTATTAAGGTTATTTTAAATGAATGATCATAATTTATCTTTTTGTTATTTGTATCTTTGACCTATATGAAATTATTTAGTTATAGAAATTAATAGAATTTATTACAATGTCATTATGTTATAGTCATGGAATAATGGTTTCCGCTACGCTCCGTCGCGGATACCATTTATTAATCTATGGTTATAATCATGCTTTATTTTTGTATGCCTATAATTGGCCGATCATAGAGCACTTAAAACTTTATTATGTACTACTAACCATTTTACCCATATATCACAAATAAAATTCTGATTCTGATTCCGATAAAATATAATGACTAGTTCTGCACATGTAATAAGGTAAAAAAATATATTTAGTTTGTGAAATTGTAAACATTATGTCTTTTAATAAAATAAAATATATTAAATAAAATAATAATAATAATAATAATTTTTAATATATTATATAAAATATTATAACGAACGAAAATGTTATGTTAACTTCTGATAAAGTTAAGTCTGCGTAAGTTAAGAATTATGTTAATTTAAAAAAAAAAATACTTGTAACAATTGTTATCAATAAATACAATACTATACCAGGCCCCTCAGAAAGTATTGCGAAAAAAAGTTTTTATATATGGGAGACTGGCCAGTTATAATGTTTTTCGAAAATATGATTATTTATAAGTAAAAATAAGTAAGTTCCAATTTCAAAATTTCCCTCCACATTTTTTGCGAGTTAATTCAAAGTATTGTGTCTCACTGAAATATGGATCTGCGCCGGGAACATTTTAGAGCTATGATTTTATACGATTTCAAGTGTCGCCTGAAACCGGATGAATCGTACGATAGACTTCAAATGGCATTCATGGATGAAGGCCCTTCCAAGGCAACCGTGTATCGTTGGTATAACGAATTCAAGCGCGGTCGACCAACTTTGGGGGATGACGAAAGAAGCGGTCGCCCTTTGACGGCTGTTACCGAAGAAAACGTGCTAGCAGTGAAAAATTTAATCCAAGACAATAGGCGAATTACATATCAGGAGATTCAACACATATTGAAGATTGGATCGGGAAGCGTTCACGAGATTCTACACAGCCATCTTCGCGTGAGGAGGATAGTATCACGCTGGGTGCCGCACAACCTCACCGATGCTCAGAAGCAGGCCCGGGTGGAATGGTGCCGTGATATGCTTAACAAATTTGAAGCAGGCTCGTCTCGGCGTGTTTACGACATCGTTACAGGTGATGAGTCCTGGATTTATCAATACGACCCAGAAACCAAGCGCCAGTCGACTGTTTGGGTGTTTCAAAATGAGCCAACGCCTACCAAAGCGAAGCGATCTAGAAGCGGGGGTAAGATTTTGATCGCTAGCTTTTTTAATTTGACTGGCCACTTGGTATCAATTCCCTTACGGGATCAAAGAAGCATTAATGCCGAATGGTATACTACCAAATGTTTGCCAGAAGTTTTCTCTGTTATAAGCAACAAGCGACCAAACACAGGGCTCCGCGGGCTACTGCTCCACCACGACAATGCACCTGCGCACACCGCACTCAAAACGAGGGACTTCCTGGACAGCACGCCAGTCAAACTCCTGGGTCACCCTCCTTACAGCCCTGATCTAGCACCGTGTGACTTCTTTTTATTCCCAAAAATAAAAAATCAGCTCAAAGGGATACAATTTTCGTCGCCGGAAGATGCGCTGGCTGCGTTCGAGCAGGCTGTAAACGAGGTGTCTGCGGCGGACTGGAAAAAGTGTTTTGAAAACTGGTTTAGGCGCATGAATCTTTGTATAGAGGCTGGTGAAAAGTACTTTGAAAAGATTTGATAAAAATATATGTACGTATAGAACAATTTTTTTTAGCTTCGCAAAACTTTCTGAGTGTCCCACGTACAATAAATATTATTGACGAATTACTTTAAAAAGACATTAAAAAAACATGCCAAGATTGTTTACTAAATAAGACAAGTAGTAAAAAAAAGAGTATAGATAAATATATTATAATTATCAAGATCAATCATTTTGGATAACATTGGCCTAAACCGACTTCTGATTTAATAATTAAATACTTTAAGAAGATATTAAGTAATTTATTTATCTAAAAAGTTGCTTTCTCCAAAATTCATAATGACAAATGACATACTATGAATAATATTTATTTTTGTAATGAACGTTCCATAAATGATAAATATATCAATATTTAAAATAAATTATTTTTGTTACGCCTATCCATCTTGCATCACTTTGTGAGTCTTCCATGCATTTTTTGACATCAAAATTATCATATTTTGTGTGTATACGTTCATGGTACCTTTATATAATAACCAATTAGTTCCTCATTCTTCTTACTTTTTACTTGGTTGTCATTATATAATTCTAATGGGCAATTTAATTAGATATCCGGCAATTAGAGTCATTTTAATGTGCATAATATCTGTTTACCGTAAAAAGACTATAAAATTATTATGTATTTAGTTAAGTTACCGGTCTCTGAGTAAAAGTTGTCCTTTTATATCTCTTTTGTCTTTTTATCAGACTACAGCGTGACTAGGTGAATGAGAGAGCTTTTCAAGAATGTAGTAGAATGTGCGTACACATAATGAAAAAAATTGATCAAAAACTTATTCTACAATAAATCGAGAAAAAATACTCGCGCTAGTTCTGACTATCTAATACTCTTACAAACTCATTTTAAAACAGTTTCCTACCCAACATTAGTACAAAAGGCAGAAAGGGTGGAAATAGCGACCGACAGACTCTACCGTGCCGTCAAAGTTTCATGTGGTGTGGTGATAATGATTACACACATTGATTCACATGTTGATGTTATAATTTATTTTATTTTTATTAATCGATTTGTAGATGAATTAATTATCAATGGTAATATTTTAGATGTAATAATTTATATTGTCAAATTTGGAATAGTGAGTTTTATTATATTATGATGAATGACTGACTCGTTGGTGACAAGCGCGACTGCTGAGCGTGGGGTCCTGGGTTCGATTCCCGGGTCGGGCAAAGTGTCATTGGGTTTTTTCATTAGGAAATTCTCAGTAGCAGTCCGGAGTATGGATTTGTGCCCGGTTGATGGCAATAGGCTCGCCCCCTATTACATGGAACTATAACATAACTGGCGAAATGTGGGTGTACTATACACCTCTGCCTACCCCTTCGGGGAAATACAGGCGTGATGTTATGTTATGTTATGTTATGTTATGATGAATGAAAAATGTACTTATCTATAAATTGTGACGTATAATTTTAACTAATCATCAATAAAATCTTTATCTGTTTATCTGATGCACCTATCATCACCACACCACATGAAACTTTGATTTGTAAGCGCGAAATGTATGTACCAGGTGTCACCAAACTGAGCACGTGTGTTATTACGCCATATACTTTTCAAGAAGAACCTGTCTTAACAATGAGCAGTGGGGCAGTGTTAGGCTGATGATAAATAATTTCACGCCTGTGTTTCCCGGAAGGGTAGGCAGAGGCACAGATAATATAATACTATGCAGAGGTGTGAAGTATATCGATATTTCATCAGTTATATGTTACATAATTCCTGGGCAAGCCCATTACCATTTACTGGGCACAAATCCAGACTCCAGGCTGCTAGGTACTGAGAATTTCATTCCAAAAAACGTAATAACACTTTGCTCGACCCGGGAATTGAACTCAGTACCTCATGCTTAGCAATCGCGCTTGCGACTACTAGACCAATGAGATAGTCATAAGCTGTATCATCATCACCATCATCATTATTTCAGCCGAAAGACGTCCACTGCTGGACATAGGCCGTAGCTGTTTTGATACAGCTACGGCCTATGTCCAGCAGTAGCACTTTAATTACAATAATTAATAAATAAATATAATCATCATCATCATCATCATTTCAGCCGAAAGACGTCCACTGCTGGACATAGGCCTCCCCCAAGTATCGCCACAACGACCGGTCCTGCGCCTTCCACATCCAGCGGATTCTCGCGACCTTCACCAGGTCGTCGGTCCACCTTGTGGGGGGCCTACCCACGCTGCGCCTTCCAGTACGCGGTCGCCACTCCAGAACTTTACTGCCCCATCGGCCATCATTTCTGCGAGCAATGTGCCCCCGCACACTGCCATTTAACCAAAAAAATATATATTTTATAAATAATATAATATAATTAATTAATAATTATACTGTGTGTTAATATTGTTAATGAAAGTAACGTGTTGATATCCTAATAAATAAATGTGCTGTTTGCTGATATGAGGATGAATTGTAAACCCAAGGTTTAAGTAGGACTTTTCTAACCAACTTTGACTAGAAAAGTCCTACTTAGTGGGCTGGCTTGTTCTTTAGTCCAAGAATAAGCGTTGCCATTCAACGTGGCAACGCTGCCAGTCTTCTGGGCACTATGCCAGATGACAGCGGTGTGGAGGAATATTTTGACGCCTAGGCGCGCCTTTTTGTATCATTTTATTTTGTTTTTTTGTAAATATTGTATCATTTTACATTTTATTTTGTACTTTCTAAATATTTATTATTACTTAACTAAATTTATCCTAAGGGTTATTGTCATTCATATAATAATGAAATAAAGTTTACCGTTTATTTGAAGTAAACTTTGATTGTATATCTTAATGATAGTTTGATAAATAAATAAATGATGACACGATAAATTCCTACGTAAACTATCAAAGTCATCAAATATGTAGGTCTGTAGTCCTAAATAAATTATACCATCCAATAAACATTCTTAAGCATCTGATTGTTCTAAATAACCAAAAACATTACATCGCTATTCACACTGATGTAACACATTGCGGCCGCGGCCGTTCGTCCCAGCTTTTCACTTTTTCTCAGATGAGGCATCTCATTTTGCTTAGCATGCATGAATTCGGGTGTAATAACCGTCCGCACGTCTGCTATGAAATATTTATGAGTTGTTTGTCCGAGACTCCGATCTCACTTTGTTGTCAACGTACTTCTTACGTAATGTTGTTCCATTTTTAAAAGTGAATAAGCGCATATTTATTCATAGCGGCCATGATTTATAATGGGAAATTTGCGTGTCTACGGATTATGGATGGTGAACGCGTGTCATCAATTTTATGAACACATTTGGTGATGGCGGATGTAGCGTAAATTGTAACACTGCTGCAGAATTGAAGTGGATTCCACAGCTTTCAAGATCATCATCGTCATTCTCTGAGCCTTTTTCCAATTATACAACGTGTTATTAGTAAAGTATATTTAAGAAACAAATATCTATAAGGATAAATTGTGTACGATTATATGAAATAACTCATTTTAAAATAAAAACCTAAAATAAAACTAAACCTAAAGCTAAATACTAAAAAAGAGCATCAAAATAATCCTCGGCGTCACTTTCAACTGGTAACGTGCCCAAAAGACTGGCAGCACTGCCGAGTTGTATGGCAATGCCAGCCTTTAGGACACGTAATAAATAAATATTTCTAGACGGTTAGTCGACACTTCGTCTAGAAATATTTCTAAATAAGAGGCGGGCACTAGGACCCGACGACACGAGAGTTTCGACCCCAAACGGCTCGAAAATATAATTATTGCTAATTAATTAATATTGTTTGAGGTTCTCTCTCGATTTATGTGAACACAAATGTAGGGATTAGCTGATTTTATTTTCGCGATTTCAGGGTTGATCCCATAATAAAGTTGTTCATAATGATGAGTACAAAGACCCCTTACGAGGTTTTCAGTTATTTCAATAACATGTTGTATTGGGGTCGGCTTCCAGTCTAACAAGATGCGGCTGAACATCAGTATTTTTCACGGAGCGACTGCCATCAGACCCCTTCGCAACCCAGTTACTGGGTAATACTGACATTCGGAGTTTAGACCAGCTGCCTAATTGCGTAACTCACTCGCGATCGCCTTCATTCGGATTTCAATGTTCATTGCTCTGTGTGTTTTGACAATCCGTCATATTGACAACTACGTACCACGCAATGAATATTGCTGTAATTTCAAAATGAAAGCTGATGTCAATGTGACTGCATTACACAATTACCCCACTGTTTTCAGATTTTCGGGCTACTGACTACCCGTAACGACTGCCGTCAACGATTTAAGAAGCTAGCCGTAGATATTTGTATGACAACCGAGACCGACAGATAGACAGATTTTTTTTTTTTTACAAAATTAAAAAATAGGTTACACTTTAAAAGAAAAAGAAAGAAAGAAAAACATTAGTCAGACACAAACTGAGACACATATATAGCAGTTTGTAGAATACACGAAATAGATTGATAGAATATCAATAAGTACAAAGGTAAGGTAAAGGTAAGGACGACGTCTGTGGTCTAGTGGTTCGAGTGTCGGACTGCTGATCACGAGGTCGTGGGTTCGATTCGCACAGGACACAATTATTTGTGTGAAGAACATAAGTGTTTGTGTTGGTTCTTATGTATTATAAGTATGTATTTACAAAAAAAAGTATATAAGTATCATATCCATTGTCTAGTACCCATAGTACAAGCTCTGCTTAGTTTAGGACTAAGATGTTGCTGTGTAAAAATGTCCCAAAAATATTCATTTTTATTTATTTAATAAAATATTTAATTAATAATCATAGAAGAGGAAAACAAATAGTATAAAAGTAGATTAGTAGCCAAGGGCTGTAAGGCATCAATTGCAGCACGAGCGCAGCGAGGGCGCCTATAGTTCGAGGGTGCAGTTGATGCTTACACCCGAGCTAACTACTCTGCTTTACATCTCGATTGTGAGGTAAGTAGAAAAAAACCGGCATTACAGAACTCATGTTTTTTTCCTAATTAGCACGTAATTATAAAAAAAACCCAAAAACAAACAATATTTAAAGTTAAAGTTTTCTATTCCCGCCTTTTTTCATCTTTTTTTTAAATTTTTTTTTTCAAGAACGAAATTGAGCTTCGCCTTTCGATATTTCAAATTGATGACTATTATACTCATACGAAGACAAGGCTGAATAGCGAAGCGATCTCTTTTGTCATTGGGCTGAATGCATGATGTCTATTGCCAGTATTATGGTTAGATGTACGCGAACTTTTTGAAAGAGTGAAGAGTTTTTTTTTTAATTACTTACCGCCCTAGGGCTTTTCTAGCTACATTATTACCCTAGAGCGCTAATTGGTTACCTACAAGCCCCATTTGGGGGTAATAAGGACCTACTTACCGAATATGAGAGATGTAAAAGATATTTTATGACGAAGTGACAATCATGCGTCGTATTTGTCTCAGAATTGTGACGAATGTGTGTCCAGCTCAGCATACGCAAATGTTGTTCAATCTCACGCTGGTATTCTGCTGGATCCCTATTGTAACTTAAGATGTCGAGCAAACCGTACAAACCTCTATGTAAGTACATATTTGTGGAGATCGTTTTGTGAGTATGAGTGTATTGTGTTTTCAAAATAAAACCAAGTATAATGTTCGAAATGAAAGTCATACTTAATTTTTTTTTTAAACTAATAAATTAAATTATAAATTATTTACTAAGCTATTCTTTTCTTTTTGCCGTAGGGAAATTCTCGTGGACACACTCCGCCTAGGGACGAGAAGGACCAGCAGCCGTCAGGCACAGGAGGAGGTTTTCTGGCTCAGCAGCCCTTATTAAACTACCGTATAAGGGCTGTAAAATTTGTGTGTAGCGCCTTGAACCCCTTACAAGATAGATCCACTGCAATTCTCGTATATTGTTACCATAAAAAATCATGCAAGCTGTATTGCAATATAAAATGGTAATCATATTATGTTATTAACAAACATTAATTACGTCTGCTTCCGTAATATTAAAAATTATATATTCTAATTATTTTATTCTCAATTTCTCATATGAAATAACTAGAAAGTCTAGACAAATGCTTTATATTACGTAATACTTTTAAACTTTTTTTAGTAATAGTTTGTTATATTTCTAAGGGCCATAATACACGGTAATCTGCTCCTGAAACGTACTAGATACAATTTCATAAAAGTTGTATGCTGCATACTACACTGCGCAGTTTCCCGTCGCGGTTCACAAGCGGGAGAAAATCGACCGCAATATGCAGCGTCAAACCGCCGCGCCGGCCGCCACTGATAACCGCTCCTTCAAACTACACGATGACGGTGTCCCGCTATTTAATAATTCTATTAATATAAGAGCAGCAAGAGCAGTGATCAGTGGTGGATCCATGCTGAACAAAAGACAGCGATAAACCGCATTCCGTGTAGTTCGATGGTCTGCGACAGCAGTCTCGAGCGGATTCTCGCTGCGGGAGAACTGCCCTTGTATGACCCTTCGACGGTGATCTTCTTCTATTTGTGTCAATGGTTTTAACTTGATGGAATTTGACCAGAAAATGGCACAGTTTATTCCCCTGTTTTGAGCCTGCATCAAGTCTTCCCGAGAGCAGGTGAGACACAACTTGGGCATGCAAGCTACTGAGACATGCTTTGCAGGGGAACTCCGCAATCGCATCCAGTATAACTTGCGTTGATGAAACCGCAGTCCTGGCTAGATTATCTTTGTAGCGACCAACTTCAAATCAAATAATTTATTCATTCATAGCATTTTGGGTATAATAATTATGATCACAGTGTTATAAAATTTGAACCACCAAAATCTACTTGAAGAGCCGTTTGAAAATTAATACAATAATTTTTTTATTCAACTACATTACACAACTTAATGTACATCATAATATATCAACAATATTTTAAAAAGAAATAGAAATATAGTCAGGGTAAATGGATGGATGAGGGTGGTGCCAGACGTAAAGAATTGCACCAACCTATATATTCTCATGGGTGTCCTAAAAGGCGACTAAGGGTCTCACCAACCAACCGCGATCACCAAACCGCCTGCCAAGCGTGGCGATTATGGCATATCCCCCCAAACTGATTGGGGGAGGCCTATGTCCAGAAGTGGACGTCTTTCGGCTGAAATGATGATGATGATGAAATGGATGAATCCTTAATTATAAATATAAATATATTATATGTCCTAAATGAAGTTTTGAAACTAGCTAAATAGTAATAGCTAAATAATAATTTTCAAACCCACGCCTTCAACTTCAAGGCAGTGATGAAAGTAAATTATTCGTTTAATATCATTTCCCCGTTAGTCCGTTCCTTAATCCACTGAGAACCTTACAAGTAATTCAAGTGAATTGGATCTGTTACACGCAGACAAGAAGGTAGTATGTATAAAAGTGTGGCCACTACATCTACGTGTAGAAACACGTTTCATTCCAGAGGACTTGGCGTCACAGGTGAATTGAAGGTTGGAGGTGTCAGCTCCATGTTTAAGAGATGGGTGATAAAAATCCTCAGATAGTAAAAGGTAATAAGAACAAGAAGGATAGCTTTTTCGTGAATATAAATCAAACAAACAACATAACATCACGCCTGTATTTCCCCGAAGGGGTAGGCTGAGGTGTATTAGTACACCCACATTTCGCCAGTTATGTTATGTATGTAAATCAAACAAAAGTATCTAGAATTAAGTGTTTGAATGGATTTCCTTAAGATTCTTAATTAAACCTGTTTATTTATAAAATAATGCTGCTAAATCATGTTTTACAAGTAGTAACTGTAATCATACAAGTTGTTGATCTGTAACCGTGCCATATTTCTAGCGCAAATGATAATTAATGTGCTTAGTCATCTAAAAATACTTGAAAAATTCTACGATTATTTGGATGCTGATAAGCAATAGTATGTCAACCTACACGGAAGCCATTTCGAGTAAATCGTGTTTCAAAATTACGGCGCCAATTTAATTAGTTTGTTCAAAAATTTGCTGCAAATATTGATGATATGCAGTCATTATATCATAATATAAGTTTAGATCAAATTTCTCCCATTAAACTTGTAAAATCTGTTATATTCATTTTAAAAACCAATAAATTTGATATTACAAAATGCGCCAGCAAACATTTTATTTGAATATACATTTCAAGTCTTATAACACATTATTGCTAAACTGAAAACAATTAATTAAAATTCAATTTGATTAATGTCAAGTTCCTTAACCCTATATTGATAAATGTATTATTAAGATAAAAATTGTAATGTTAAGGTGTTATCAATAAAAGCCATGATTTCTTACAATATTAAAATATTTATTTACCTCTTAAAAACGGAACAAATTAGGGACCATCGAGCGTTATTGGCTATTCAATCTTCAAGATTTACTTTGAATACTTACCTACCTACATCATAATCAACATTATCAAAATCAAACTACCCACAACAAAATAATCTCGTTTCGTTCGACTGGTTAGGGTATCAACGTTAATGCCGAGAACATCTCACATCTCCGTTTTGCCGATGACATCGTTGTATGGCTTCTTCTTCTTCTTCGTGTCGACACGAGCTACATAATGATAATAGCTCATGTCGTGGGGAAAAGATTAGCCAGTCAGCAAGTTGGAAGCGGGGCTGACTGCCCAGGGTGCGCCGGACGATCAATTAAATATCGTCACTCGTGGAGGCTCTTTTAATGCACCCCATGTTGCATGGCTGAGTCGGTGGAACACCTGGGCGAAATGCTGCACAGCTTAAACGGAGCATCTCGGCGTGTCGGTCTTGGCATGAATCTGGACAAGACTAAAGTCATGTTCAATATGCATGTCATGCCGAGGCCAATATTCGTCGAAGGGTCGGCTCTCGAAGTCGTATCGGAATACGTCTACCTAGGGCAGATAATTCAGCTTGGTAGACAAACTTCAAGAAAGAAGCCGACTGAAGGTTCTAGTTAGGCTGGGTAGTATTTGGCAAACTTCGCCGAGTCTTCTCGTCGCATATACCGCAAAGTTTGAAGACAAAGGTCTTAAACCAGTACGTCCAGCCTGTCATGACTTACGGTGCCGAGACGTGGACACTGACAGTTGGGCTGGTTCACATATCCGGAGGAGAACCGGATTGACCGACATATCTTGTAGGATCAGTAAGCTGAAGTGGCCGTGGGCTGGCCATGTCTGTCGAAGGGCTGATGGCCGCTGGAGCAGACTAGCCCTTGAGTGGAGACCGCGAATCGGCAAACGCAGCGTAGGGCGACCCCCACCAGGTGGACCAACGACCTGAAGAACGTGGCTGAACGTGACCGGATGCGACTTGGGAGAGGCTTATGTCCAGCAGTGCACTGCGATAGGCTGAGTTGATGATGAATCAGACAACTCATTGGGCTCGGACTGAATAGTTGCTGTATGATGAATAAGCTCAATAATCGACGAATGAGCAAGTGTTGTATTATCAGCCATAAACAGCAATCAACAGCAGCTAGAAACTCCAATAAATCCAGAGTATTCTCAAAGTCCAGATCTTGATCAGAAATATAAATATTCGGAAGGTATGTTTCTGCTGGCCGAACTTCTGGTAACCCCTCATTGAGACTGCTATTTGACGGAACCATACGCCTCTTTTCTTCAACATCGTGGCTAATAACCTCACACTGAAACTCCTCGTCAGAAATAGGACGCGACGCATGGCTTTCCTCGTGAGGTATTAGGTACATGATCCGCAAACATGGCTTCTTGATTTTGGGGGTGGCATTCTGAAAATAATTATAAAAATAAGACACAACTTGCAAAATGAGGGTATGGTAATAATTTCGAGAACCTGAAGATTTGAGACAATGTCTGTCTGCCCTGTTTGCGGATATTTACAGTCGTGAACCTGTTTGTTTTATTAATTCCCTCATTCCACGTTTTTCAAAAACGTTTCAAGTCATTTAACATACTATTGAAATAAACGAACGAACAAGTGAACGAGATTTTTTTGTAGCAATAACGTGTCAAGCTTTATAAAACTTTTACAAGCGCTAGTCAATAGTAGAATGTTTGTTAAGCAATAACCTGTTAATCAAAAATATTACATTTTGCTGAAATTAGGTAGTTAATATAAGTAATATTACCACGGTAAGTATGTAAAACGTATTTGAATGTAATTTTAAACAGTATTCTGTCATAAAAAAGCGTTGTTTTAATAATTTGACCGGTAAAATGACCTCTAAACTTGTATAGCTAAAATCCTTATATTTATGTAATATTTTGACTTACCTTTGATGATCTTATATTCCCCAAGTCTTCTACTGCGTTTTCCATGTAGTATTCGTGGCTAGTAGTCTTGTGAGGCCCACTTTATACGTATAATTTTAATTAAATATGGGCCAATGTTGTTTACACAGCCGAAAAAGGATAATACTAATTACGCAATAACCGATCATGTCCCATAACTTCTTTTGACTTTAAACAGATGGCGCCTAGGGCCATCAAACAATGTTTCAAGTGCCTAAACATCTTATTGCAAAATGTCTTACCCTTCGAACTGATTTCGTGTCAACCTTTTTATACTCATTTTTGGTATAAAAACCATTCAATCAGGTTAAAACCCTATTGAAAAACGTTATTTGTCAGCCAAAGAAGCGTACTGCATCATTAACTCAATTTTCGAATTTTTGTGGGTTGACACATTATTGCTTATCAGCATCCATTTAATACCCAAATTTTCACTTGAAAACATAGCGAGGGTTTGAGAATAAATCCCGAACGACTCTGAAAATAAGTCATCGGTGACATTGTCAAAGGGTGGAATTACCTGCAAATTGTTTTGGTGGTTTCGCATCCATCGTTTTTGTGTCGCACGCGACACACGGTATTTACAAACGGCAACAAACAAAAAAAAAAATTTATTTTATTGATTCGTGTTCAGTATCAGTGGTATAGTCACCTCCTTAAATATGACACGAATACAGATCAACATGTTATTAGGTACAAACAACTCGTATTTGATTAAGAAAATGAACAGTGAACTTCTAGCGCTTGAATAAAGATCCATTGTTTATTTTGACCTGAGAACACGTTCGTATTATTGTATTTATTAGACAACCTGACCTCAACATATTTTAGGCTTTTTTGTTGATTAAGTAGTTAAATCTTAATTTACCTCTAAAGTATTCAATGAAAGTCTAATGCCTAATGCGTTTTAGGGTGTATTTAAAGAGCCTCCACGAGTGATGATATTTAATTGATCGTCCGGCGCACCCTGGGCAGTCAGCCCCGCTACCAACCTGCTGACTGGCTAATCTTTACACCACGACATGAGCTATTATCATTATGTAGCTCATGTCGACACGACAGAAAAAGAAGCATGAAAGCCAAAATCAACCACTGAATCTGTGCTCCAGGCCTACGCTTTTCTAGTGGCCACATTTAACAAATTCCTGCAAACGATATTTTGTAGTATTCGCAAATTCGAAAATTTTGTAACTCGTTGACATATTTGGGTAATCTGTGCTATGTAAGCAATAATCTTACAAGATGGTAAACTGCATTAAATGCAAGTAATCTGCTCAAATACACCTATTTTACTGTAAATTGCGTGTAAATCGTAAGTGCTGATGCTTACTTGCCTTAACACACTCAGTTATTCAATTTATTGAGAGATAATGAAATCGATTATGTGACACAAAGTTTATGACATAAATTTTGTCGTAAAACTAATTTCATGACATAATTTATGCCATAAATTTTGTGTACCTATTGTTGTGTAAACAATATCCGAATGAGTCGTTGGGATAATTCAACTAGAGTAGGGTATAGTGATAAACAGATTGCCAAAGAAAAGAAGTTTGTATATATTAATTTCTTTAAATAAATACTTATAAACAATGACAATAGTGGTTTTATTCTCAGATTTTAGAGGTCATCATTGAAGTATAAAGTCTCGTGTTGCTCCCGTTTTTTCTTGATACAAACTTTATCACCAATTATCACCCCTTTAGAGATGGAATGTCAAAAAAACTTTCTTATTGCAACTCTAGGGCACTCATGGAATATTTCCTCCAAATTTATAATCTCTCAAGTCCACCGCTTTAAGCTGTAGGTAAGTTGGTACGTCATTGTCTGTCTGTCAGTCAGTCACAGTATTGTTTTAAGGTATAACAACACAACATAACATCACGCCTGTATTTCTCCCAAGGGGTAGGCAGAGTTGTATAGTTTTATAGGTATAGATGAAACTACCTCTACTCCACTCCTGTTGATAATCCAATATGCATAATAATTGATTAAGAAAGCAGATGATGAGCACACTGATAATCTTAATATTTGTTTCAATCATTAAGTAATCGGACAAGTATGACGTAAAAATATGCTTGTTTATACCATCATAAATTACAACCTTACTTCACACGGAGGCACTTTATCCCACTTTATATTATATTATCAATGCAAACTTGTATTACAAATGCGAAAGTATGTTTGTTCGTTTATTTTTCTTTCACGCAACGGAGCAATGGATTGACGTCATTTTTTGAATAGAAATAGTTTATCAGCCGGAGAGAAGCATAGGCTTCCAGCTTTTTATCCCGAAAAAATGCACGGTTCCTGTAATATAAAGAACCACGGGAGCAAATTCGTGGGTAAAACTAGTAGTTTTACAAGTGATAACAATAAGATAGACGGAGCGCGTAGAAGTAGTGACTAAAGACAGAAAAAATAATACTAAATAGCAAATGAGGTGCAATGTAGGTACCTACTATTGCGCCCACAGTGTTCGTGAGCCGCGAACGGGAGCGTGCGTCTAAATAATTAAAATAAATCATTTATTCAGGACCAAAACATTTGAAACGTGGTCGCTCACAATGGGCCTGATAAGAAGGCTCAAAGTCACTCAAAGGTCAATGAAGAGGGCTATGCTCGGAGTGTCCCTGCGTGATCGAATCAGAAATGAGGAGATTCGCAGGAGAACGAAAGTAACCGAAATAGCCCGAAGAATTGCCAAGGTTAAGTGGCAGTGGGCGGGGCACATTGCTCGCAGAACGGATGGCCGATGGGGCAGTAAAGTTCTGGAGGGGCAACCGCGTACTGGAAGGCGCAGCGTGGGTAGGTCCCCCACAAGGTGGACCAACGACCTGGTGAAGGTCGCGGAAATCTGCTGGATGCGGAAGGCGCAGGACCGGTCGTTGTGGCGATGCTTGTGGGAGGCCTATGTCCAACAGTGGACGTCTTTCAGCTGAAATGATGATGATGATGATGAAAACATTTTTACACTTTGTCCAAACCCGCCCAACTGAGTAACAGTGTGTCGGCGGGATTAACGCTCGTTTTTAATTTGGTTCTTATTGCTAGTAAAACTTAGGTTACTTACTTAAATTAAAGTGAAGTGATGGTACTACGCGCATATTATTATTACTGTGCTATAGTTCTCGTCATTTTCAGAGCTATGTATGAAAATAACGAAACTAATCCTCAGACCAAAACAATAAGTTTGACGATCCCAATTGCGGTTCGCGTACACTGTGTGCAGAATAGTAGGTACCTCATTTGCCATTTAGTATTCCTTCTTTTAGGCTCTTCGCGCTCCGTCCATCTTTTATTTTTTGTCTGAGGTGTAGTCTTTCTGACATCGCTAGTAATTAACTGATCATCTCAATGCGATACAGTACTTATGTTATTAATTATATTGTGCATTGTTGGCTCGGGTTACCATGTAGAAGTAGGTTATAAAGATAAAGATCATCTCAACTGAAGCACCTTTAAGACATTTGCTGTGCCCTCATTGTTACAGAGTCTGGAACCTATTCGGACACAAATGGTTAGACTGAAAACCAACCCTAATACAATTACCACATATTATAGTCCAGTCGATATCTTACACCGTACTCCACGTGTGCCAACCCTACCAAAATAGGTATAAATTTTGCACGCTCTTTAGAAGCTTATACTCTATTCGGTCCTCTGTGGTACTAGCTTAAATATTCAGTACCGAGCTTTTAGTAGTAGTAGAGCCCTTTGTGAAAGAGCTCATCCAGGAAACTACTACCTATTTCTATTGCCATACAGTAATACTTGCATTGCGGATATTCCAGTGCGAATTTTCTTCTTCACTGTGTGGTTCAGGCGCCAGTGAAATTACAATTACATGAGACTTTCCATCTTCCTGTCTCAGTTTGGCGACGACGACGCAACGCGACTTGAAAAACCATTTATGGACAAAATTAATATCCAATCTATCCACGATTTACCCTATTAGAGATAGAAATTTGACATATTTTGTATGGAGCTTATGTCAAATTCCTATCTCTAGTAGGGCAAATCGTGGATAGATCTGATATTAATTTTGGCGGTTAGCCAATAGCCTAGGTGACTAAGAAATATCCAGTCACAGTCACAGTACAAATAATACATATCTGTTTTCAAAATTCACCTGTTTCTGCGCGACGCCCTCAAGCATCTTGTCTCTGAACTTCTTCATGTCTTCAATAGGTAAAACTTTCTATTTAACTGTGGAACTCTACTATGCCTTTAAAACGCGATACCACTGCCATCTACTGTGTACTGATAAGACTGTGGATCGAAGTGGTATAGTAGATAGTCTTACGTTTCCACTGAGTGAAAGGTGTTGTTTGCGGATTAGTTTACCGATCTTCACCTTCTCACAACGTATATTACGTTAGTGTTGTTATTAATCGTCAATAGATGGCAGTGTAAAAAAATGTGAAAAATTGATTCATCATCCCCTGCATTTATCCTAATTCAGCGGTTGGGATGTCTATTAAAAATCAATTGCTTTTAAAATTATAATTTATTATCAACTCCGATGAGCTTCTTTCAAATAAAAAAATAACTATCGTCCGGTGCCCCAGTTCGTTCACAAATTTGCGGCTGCTTCGATGCCGCATTGCGTTTCGGCTATTTAAATTACTGAGTTTGATCGCGCTATCAAAATAGCCCGTTTTAGCGATTCTGTCGATGCTGCATCGGCTGATGGAGAAGTGAAGCAAGGGAGCAAAGTCGCTGCATCTAGCTTCAACCGTTGAATTTAAGAGTTAAATTTAAGTCGCAGCATCGAAATTCCGAAAGGGTTCAAATCACCGATTGTGCTTTGGCCCTTAACACAGGCTTCAAATGTCTGCCCTATATTAAAAGGTCATAGATGTCAAATTTCGATTTATGTTTGTAGTTATGTATAGCATACAGAATACGCTACTGCCATCCTATTGAAAAAACTCACCATTGAAAACAACCGCAGTTGGAGATAAAATACCGTATTCTTTCCCGGGATCCACCCACACGACTAAAGTATTTAATGGCACGTGACACGTCAAACCATTATGACTACAATTACACTTAATGCAATAATGTCGATGCACTTTCGTCTAGACGACATTAATCATACTACCTGTAAGTTATAAATCATAAAATTTGCATAAAAGTTACTTTCTAAACCCGAGGGTTTAAAGGCTTATATATATTCAGAGATCAGAGACAAATCTAAGCATGAAATCATGCTTTCAACATTCAAAATGTGTACTACATTTTGACAGTTGGAAGCATAAGTTCACGCTTAGATTTGTCTCTGAACGTACGCCTTAGAATCTTGACCATTCCAAAGTATTCAGTTCTTACTTCTTAACAATTATATCAGAGCCAGGAATCCCTTTACATTTACCATCTTTTCTTCCCACAATTCCACGGAAGTAAAATGTATCTTAATGAATAAGAAATTTTCGGCTTTCAGCATTAACAAATGATTTTATAATAATGTTACAGTTATTAAGTACCTTATTATAAATACATTATAATTTTCGTACAATACCGCTTTTACATTCTCAGCCCAATTGTTCGACGCCTAATTTACTGAATAATGGTTTTGCTTATGAAATATGTTGACGATCAAATTTTGGATACTTAGACTTACATCAAATTGAAATAATAATAAAAATATGAGTTGCCAGAAGGAATTCGTCGCCGGGGTAGGCCGTAGAAACGCTGGCGTAACGATCTGGATATGTTTCTCAAGAATTGGACTGAAGAAGCTACTGATAGGGAAGTTTGGAAGAATATGGGGAAGACCTTTGCCCAGCAGTGGATAGGTTGACTAAAAAAAATTAGTTGTCGAAATTAATGAAAACAATTGCTACGTATAATGTGGGAGCGTCAACTTCCTAAGAATTGGCAAAATTTCTCAAAAACTTCTTTCTTCTTCGGATTCATTCTTTTAATAGCTAAATAAAATCACAGGAGGCTCAAAGCGCTGCAAAGAGCGGTTGAGAGGCCACGGCCAAAAGCGTCCATAAGAGTCAGTTTTCCTTGCAACCAGTCAACTACTCTTCACCACCTCTCCATCGGTGTGCCGTGACCCTTACCCAACGTGGTGTGATTTACAAGATAATTACAGACAGAATCATACTGTATATTGTTAACATAGCAGAAATCACTGCTTTCGTGATTAAACCCTGTTCGTGTTAACCCTTATTCCCCCTACCATTAGTAAGGCAACTATCGCTAGTGCAGGTCACCGGACGTTTAACTAACTACTTAATTAAGTGCTAACGAACATCTATACAGCTTTATCGCTTCTAACTGACAGATCATGACACGGATGACAGCTTCATTAACCAACTTAAATGATTAGAAGATTTGCATACACTCTTGATAGGCTGAAGAGATCTCTTAAGATAGGTAATTAATTATTAAATCTAAGCAGGTGTGAATATTAAATCATTATTAAAAACAAATATTTTATAGGTCTTTATTTTCAAAGAGTATTATATGATTTAATGAATGTGGTTTATGGAATCCTTTCTATGATTTTGCCAAACGCAGTGATTGTTTAGGCGTATCTTCATCATTTAAAAATGGTTATTTCAGACAGAATCCATAGTAGTGTTAGTAACAATTCACTTAATATCAAGTGTTAGTAAGTATAAAATCAGGTACACAATTTTATTTAAAACACAGTGTGGAGCTGCATCCATCTCCGCATCATCGGGGAATCCCACCGACATGCGAACACACTGAGGATAGTGTTGTTACTGCCGTGGAGACGTGACATCAGGTAGGCACATCTTTTTATAATGATGACGGCGATACCATTAATATTTGTTTCGGCAAACATCCCTGACTACCATACTTACTTCTTTTTCAGGTAGCAGTTTTTTTCGTGAATCCCCTTTAAAGAAAAAGCTTACCTCTCCTCTCTTATTTATTTATTTATTTATCTGTTGCGCTATAGAGTCTGACCACGCTAACTCTGCAGTGGACTAATGGCAACACCCTAAATCTCTGTAATGATCTTATTATTCCAATGCATTGTAAAATTTACTCGTCTGTACTACTTACTTAGTCTAACAAAACTAAATCTGCACTAGAATAATTAATCATTACAGAGATTTTTATAGTTAGTTAGTTTTTTAGATAGTTATGGTTTACGGTTTTGCCATAAATTCACTGCAGAGTTAGCGTCCTCAGACTCTAGCAATGGACATAAAAGTAAATCCATTCGTACATAACAAACTTAAACCTCCTACACTAAAGAGACCGACCTACAGTTTCCTCAACATTTTTTTTTTTACAGTTACTTAGAAAATATAATAATTGTTATCGTTCGTAAATTGGCGATTTCAAATGTTAGATTCCCTTTCATGCTTACATTACATAAACATTAGTCATCTAGAAGTGATATGCCTAAAGATATTACAAAAGAAACGACTGCTTCAATAATATTGAACGATTAATCTCAGTCCATCTAGAATGCCTAGTTGACCTGCCAACCTGTGCTTGAAACTGTCTGCAAGCTTTCATTCATCATTTTCAAAAGATAAGATGCACAGCGATCGTATCATTAAAGGCATAGTCTAGCTAGATGTACTATTTACGATTCGAATCACATGTATAACTAGATTTTTTTTATATCATTATTAGCTTTTATACTTCGCTCCTTCTGGTTCTTTAACTGGTTAGGAACTGTGTATTTTTCCGGCATAATAAGCCTATGTCACTCTCCAGCCCATAAAATATATCTATCAAAAAAACATCAACCTCCTTCTGGGGCAGTCGGGTAAAAAAATCACGTCAATCCGTTAGTCCGTTGCTGCGTGAACGATGGACAAACCAACAAACACACTTTCGCAATAAATAATAAATAATAATAATAATAAACATTATGGGACATTTTTATAGAGTACCATCTAGTCCTAAACTAAGCAGAGCTTGGACTATGATTACTCAACAATAGATATAATACTTTACTTGTACTTTAACTTTTCCAGACTAACACAAACACTTATGTTCATTACATAAATATTTGATTAATTAATTATAATATTAGTAGGATATTTGAGAATTAACTTAACTTTTTTTTTTGTATGAAAAAATATATAAACATGTAGTTACCTACTTTGCTTATTTTATCACATTAATCTTATATTCTGCATTATTGCCGACTGTAGTAGTTATATTTAGTAATTTTAGTATGAAACACCATTTTGATTTCATTCAATTGAACTTATTTTTATTAATCTTTTGTTTTTCTCTAAGAAGGCACTGAATATAACTAAAAAGCTAACACACTTATCAACAGTACTCTCGTAACTTTCAATGAGATTTTATAGCCTTATGTAATTATTCTTAAGTCGTGATAGGCCATGCCGAACTTGACACATCTTTTGACAAGCGTGGCTAAAACTGTTCAAATTTTTGACAGCACTGAACATTAATGATGATAATTATAATAGACAGTAATTAAAGGAAGTGTAATCTTTAATTGTATGGGATTATAAGAAATGTCACAATTAGAGCTTTATTGATTTCACTTTTCTATCTTTTGTTTTCATTGTGAATACTTGACAAGTGCACAATATAAATACATGGTGAAGAATCACTATTCTTCAATACATATACAGGAATCAACAATATCTATTGTTTTTTTACAGTTATATTTTCAAATGAAAATACAGAAGTACTTTGAGACTTGGCTTGGTCGATTAATAAAGCATTAACCATTTATTTGATACATATTTTGTTGATAAATAAAATAAAATCTGTAGACACTTCCACTAAAATACCTATGTCTGTGTATTAACATATAATTTGCAGCCATGTCCGATAGTAAAACAAACTATAATTAACAACAGTTTTATTTTATTCTAAATAACAATACAATAATATTTTCTAACGGATGAAATACTGACCATTCAATTTTGAACTTCATAATATTAGATTTTACTATATTGTCAAACTTATTTGTCAAAGAATACTTAATTTCTATTATAATACACTCTTTCACTTTACTGCAAACATTTATTTGATCAGCTCTATCACAGACATAGATAGAATGGTTGTAATCACAATTTTACTCGCGATTCATGCGTGGCAACTTTCCAACAAACTACGCCTCCCATATTGACGTCATTCATTAAAAAAAATTAACTTCAATCAAATGTACTTTATAGCTTTTGTTTCTACAGTTAGATACAGCCTGCTTGTGTTTACCACTGTGTTTTAAATGTTGCGCGTCGTTAACTGTGACAATAAACTATTTTTCTTTCTTCTTCTTTCTTCTATACAGCACAATAAGGTATTTTTGAGGGTTTTAGTTGCAATATTTACAGAAACAAGTCATAAGGCGTACTGAGAAAGGCTTTGAAATGCGTGTTGGCACGCGCGCCCTGCCCACATGGCCATTCTAACTATTTCTGTGAGCTCTATTCTATTAGCTTTTCCATCTCGATTCTACAAATTACAAACAAATTCATACACACTCCTAACCTATTCCTATTACATTCAAAGTACTATGTATACTTATAGTTATTTTTCAGTCGTGAGTTTATTTCTGTGGGATCTTATCTACTTTTGGACTCCTCTTATAGTGTCCATATGTGACACCACCGGCACCTGTGTGATACATCTGGTTCGGCAGGAACCCTCGCTCGAAATGTCGCGGATGGGGCACCCGCCCACTGGCCAACGCATCATATGCCGCCAAAGGCTCCTTTACCAAACCCCTTTTTAGGTATTCAACTTGAAGACTTGAAGGTATGTAAGAGTCCAACAAGGATGCAGGACGTCTCTTGAATGGAGGAGCGTTATAATGATCTGGTGGCCGTGAAGTAAAAGGGTTAGGAATAAGTGCACCTCCATGATACACCGGCTTTTTTAAAGGCCGATAGCTCGGTAATGATTTGGGTATGTGTGAAAGATGCGCGGGAGGAGATTTAAATATTAATGGATTAGGATTTGGTAGTTCAGATATCCCATGATGCCTATATTCCTCCCTTATAGGTGCACGAGAGTTATAGTGACGCGGGAACTCTGGCTCAGTCGGCAAGTGGTACGGTACGTCTGTTTGAGTACTGTAATGCTGCTGATCTTGCTCCGGTATCTCATCGACTGTGTTCGTGTCTGTATACTCTGGATTATTAAAGTATTTCTTGGGAACATTTGTCTGTGCTACTAGTGCTGGGTTAAACTGAAACACTGGTAACTGATAGGTTAATACAGGAGCTACTGTTGGCGTGGCCTGTGGTGGTGAAGCGGTCGCCTGGGTAGGATATGCGACATACGTCACTGATTGAGATGGGAGATAGTTTTGGACATATGATTTTCCCGTAGGCGACACATATGCGGGGACCTCTATGTAATTAGTTTGTGGTTGTACTGCTTCAGGGGCCGTTTGATAAGCAGCTACCCTGGCCGCTACAGGTTGCTGGTACTGTTCAGCTGCATGCGGATGGTGCGATTGCTGTGATTGATCTGAGTAATACTGTGGGACTAGATATATCTGCATCGGGATATTGGACAAGTATCCAACCATGGCCTGCTGGGGAGGTGGTGGTGGTCCATACTGCACTTTGTTTGCAGCTGGTGCTTGTCGCTCTGGCGGTTCAGTCACAGCATACTGATGAACATAACGCTGCTGCTGAGGAGCAGACTGAGGCTGGGAATTCCCAAAATACCTCAAAAGTCCACTCTTCATAAAATCTAAAGAACTAAATCCTGGCCCCGTTTCAGAGCCAGAAGATGTTTGTGGAGTATCAGATTTCTCGATTTCGTTGTCTTTCTCGGTTCTCATTTCACTCCTCAAGTTATCTTCCTCGATGTCCTGCAACTCGATTTTCTTTTCGGCTCCCACGACGAGGGCCACGAGCAAAAAGGTAGCAACCTGAAAGTAAAAGCGGAAAAGTGAGTCTAAAGCAAGGTGGACGTCCGAGGTCCGCACTAGATCGCTAGAGATGGCGTGAAGAGGCGTGGCGACCGCCCGCACCCAACATTACGCCAAACAGGTGAATGGCAAAAAATAGACTAGAGCCTATTATGAAACCGGTTAACTTTGCCGACGTACTTAGATACGGGAATGCAAACTTTTACTTGTAATTTATGTGGTTAAAAGATACCACACGTTCCTACCACGTTACGTGTAACTAACATTACCTGTGATTACAATCATATGTTATCATCTACACATTATAATCATTAGAAACTTACGCATCGATGTGTGCTTAATACACTTTTTAATAGGTGGAACAAATAAATAGCTTTGCATCATACGTAACGAGCGCGAATAAACCCAGTTCGAAATATAATAACGGAGTTTGATGTGTGAAATGTATTCATATTCAAAGAGAAATAATAAGTCTGTCTTCGCAATATTAATTCTTTTGTTTTCAAATCTCACATCACACGTAGTAGAATTGAACAAGGAGTCTTGGAACTAAAGCATTCATTCCCACATATGTCGTACCTAATCCGGACATGAATAGATGATCTGCTACTTTAGGCTTAGGTCTGTTAATTGATGGTAATTTATCTGTCGGATTATACACAAGCATGTGTTAATGGGCTGTCACGCTGTCACTAGGTTAACCAGGCAAGATTTTACATGTTAAGGCACGCGTCCACCTATCTGTATTGTACGCATCGGACGGATAGGATTAAATACAAAAATGCGGATGACATCATCGGCATCCGAATGTCAATACTGAAACTCCAATTGCTCATAGAAATTTGTACGCTGCGAATATATGGACGCACTACGCTATACGGATCCGTTTAATGCGATCCGTCCGATGCGTACGATACCGATAGGTCGACGGATGGCTTTTTTTATCAGAATTCAAAATAAGGGATTCAGGGCTAAAATAAGGGACAACCCAATATATATATTTATAGAAATCAATACAATCTAAAATGAACAAAAATGTGACGAAATCGACAAACTAATAACAAATATAAACTCTAGCATCCCTAATAAACGAAAAGAAAACTGCATTTTAATTACTGTTCCGTATTGGTTTTGCCCAATTAAGGGTTATGGCAAAATTCTTAGGTGAAAAACGAGACGTCCCGTAAAATACGGGACATTTGCTGACAACAGCTGCGGAATTGTGTAGCTCACTCGCGATCGCTTTTTAATGTTCATTGCTCCATAAGTTTTGACACCCCGTCTTATCGGTAACTATGCATCACGCATTGAATATGAAATCTATTTTCATTGTGAATGCTTTACACAATTACCCCACTGGTCACCCTAGCTGTCACGTAAATCACCAATTTACCTCCCCCACTCCTGAAACGGTCTGACTTGTTAAGCATCGGGGATAAGCGCGTCAGTAATTTCAATACGTACGATTAAATTTAAGATAGGCACTTATTTAATCATCATTAACGCCATCGCCAGTACTATCGACTCCATCGATCATACTTCGTAATTTGAGATACAACATTCTAACTTCCTACGATAACCGATTACGTGCAATTTGCGTAATTCTTTAAAAAAGTTTTGTGTTAATCTTGCATTATAATATCAGAATTTGTTTAAATTATCTTAAACACCAATCTTTTGTTATCTAACATATGTATAGTCATCATCTTTTCTAGCCTTAAAATATTTATAAACAGGAAAACTTGCGACATTTTATCTAGCTATGAATTTGAAGTGGTATTTTGACACCAATTTTAAAACCTAGTTCATTCTAGACATAATCAAATTATACGTTATAAGAAGATCGTGGGCGATAAAAATTTGATTATTACATAATTATGTTTTAGATCTTAGATGCAGTTAAATAATATCACGCAAAAAGAAAGTTACCTGAGAATATTTTGGTGTTTGTACAGAACATTAGGACTTCCTTACCTGGACGTTAGGTTACCATATATCCACAGATAAAGAAATATATGAAGTTCGGGCAAGCCGTCTAGTTTGCATTGACTCCGAGTGTTGCAAGCTCAACTTACGCACACAACGCAAGAAACGCATCAATAAATTACAACAAAAACCAAAAACACATAAAAACACGCACACTTGTATCCTTACCATTTTACAAATAATAGAAAGTTTTCTCTCAAACTAGCGCGCATACTCACTCGGGTGCAAGTGTCGGTGGCAGTGTATGCCCGCTGTGCATACAACGGTCAGCCTTTACGCGGCGGCTTGTCCTCACTCTAGTATTCTGTTGCTCTGAGCATGTATCTCACCAATTATGATAATGTTTTGATGTACCTACATTGCCATTATGTATGTATTTTCCGTGTGGTGCCGGACGTAAAGAATTGCACCACCCTATATCTTCTCATGGGTGTCGTAAAAGGCGACTAAGGGATTCACCAGAGGATGGGCAGCAGCGTTCTCTGAGTATTTAACCAACCAACTGCGATCGCCAACCCGCCTGCCAAGCGTGGCGATTATGGCATATCCCCCCAATATATGCTTGGGGGAGGCCTGTGTCCAGCAGTGGACGTCTTACGGCTGAAACGATATGTATTTTCGAGTGAAATTAAGAACTTTTTTGATTCGATTAAGAAAATGCAAATCAGCTCTTAATTTGCATCTCTTTTTCCTCAAATACTGCATTAACTTTTGATTTTTAAATGGGTTTAATTAACAAACTCGTTATAAAATTGCAATGTGAACCTTGAACGTGGTCTTCATTTAACTCATTACCCACATGCATATGCAAGTGATCCGCTTTCTACGTTTCACTCTTATTCAATATATTTTGATACTCCTTTTTAGTTTTTAGCTTTAGGTGTAGTTTTATTTAAGGTTTTTTTATTTTTAAATAATGTATTTAATGTTTTAGAATATATAAATGACATATTAAACCCATATCCAATAAACTTTTAATAAATAAATACATTTTATTCGGAAAATATATCAAACTCGCAAATTTTTCGACTCTACCCGAATATGCAGAGAATAAATTTTATTTTCTCCGTAGGACCATATTTTAGAACCTCGCAACTAATTTTATAACGAATCAAAAGTGTACCTATGTAAGTAATTTACCTGTAAGACAAAAAACATTTGAACTATGAACTATCAATAAATCCTAAGCAAAAAATAAAGAACAACAATGAAACCACATGTGTATGTAAATAGATTGTAGCTCAAATACCTTAAGGCGCAAAGTTTTTGTCTGATTTCAAATATTGACTGACAGCTCGCTCGCTACCATGAATCTTTATGTCCCGTGAATGAGAATTGCCAAATTAAATTAGAAACGGGTGTATACTTCACGCATTTAAATCTCCATTTAGACTTTTTTATTCTGAAGATGTAAAATGTGAATTCTAAGTACAGATGACTGCATGACAGTGGTAGCACTTGAATTAGAAAACCGCCCTTACAACTCTCGAAATAAAGGCGCTATCAATGTCAAACTGTTACCACTGACGTGCGGTCGACCATACCCATAGGTTTTGGGAATTAACCAACACGGTGCTAAACAAAAAGAAAGTATTTTTAGTTGACTAGACACATAGTGAACGTGCTGAAGACACATTCAATGAAATAAACAGACTTAGGTATAAAGGTCAGTTAGTTATTTTAACCATGCAGACCTTATAAGTAAATACAAGTGATATTTAAAAGAAGTTGCCCGTAATAATTTTACTCATACTTGTTCCAAAATTACGTAATTGTTCATCAAGATAATGATGACAAAAAGTTGAAACGGTTACGGTAAATCGTTTTTGTACGAAATCTTTGGGTCCATATATAGTATTTTACACAATACGGTGAAAAATAATAATTTAACCAGGATGGTGCAATTTGATGTGCACCAGAATTAATTGGCGTAGTGTTAAGCATACAAGTGTAATCGAAACATAATATTTTCTAATCGAGGGTTCCTTTAAATCGTAAAATACATGACAATGAAAATTATATGTGCAGCATGATATTTTTATTGTCTTACATCGGCCCAGTTACAGAATCCAATCCCGCATCGAAACTTCAGTTCCGCAGGCCTGCGAGAGATACGCGGGATTTGCGATATCGCAATCATGATACCTACTATATAATAATATCAATAAAAAAATATTGTTTCTACTGTATTCATATGTATGTATTCTATGTTTGATCTTTTAAAGATCGAATTTTGGTGCACCAGTGGCTGAAATAGATTTTTTTATAATAATAATTGATTTTCCTCAAATGAAATATCTTGGATCCCGCCAATATTTTCATCAAGTCAGCCCACCTGGACATTACCTATGTTCGGATATGTGTACCGCACATGGTTTTTTTCTGAATATTTTCTTCAGTCCCGCTGATCCCGCATATGTAGTCCCGCATCACTGATCCCGCAAAATTTATGCGGGATCCAGCAATTGCGGGATTGGATTCCCTAGGCCCAGTTAATGTACCTACTTACCATTTCTTTCATGAATACATTTTGTCAAGCGAACTCAATGATTTTGTAGGGAACAGCTGTTTTTTTTTTCGCTATTTCAAGGATGGGCCTATAGTAAAAGTTGTTCGCAATGATGAGTACGTTAACTTGGCTACCGATGTAAGAAAAGTTAAGAAAAACTGTTGTGTAATGCTTAGCAAAAGCCGACTACATCCCAATTATATTTTTTTTTCTTTATTCTCACCTTTCCGTTACTACAGTAATTAAAAGTAATTAACATGAAATAAAACTATACCACACATGGCATGTGTCGGTTGTTACATAGCAAAGTTATTTCACTAATTCAGACAATGACACGGCCCACATATTTTTAATAGTTTTCAAGTTCTTATATGGTCAAAACTGCGTTTGATGTGTGGGCGATCTTAAAATTGTGAATGGGGTGTAAAGTGAGCTTTAATAAGTTAATTGATTAAATTACCTATTACAATTTTTTTTAATTCATTAGTTTTATAGCTTGTCTATTATGTAAAAAGATTTTACATTTATTTGTTTTGGGTATATTACCCAAATCAAATAAATAAATATGCCTAAATGTTTTTGGGACATTTTTACACAGCACAATCTAGTCCCAAACTAAGCAGAACTTGTGCTATGGGTACTAGACAATGGAAATGTTAAATTGTTGTTATTACAATAGCAGTGCTATAGCTTTGATCCAATATTTACGGCTAAGCCAAGGGCAAGGGGGTTCATGTCCTTTTCTTTGTAATATTCAAGTAAATACAGCAAGTTTTTCAGTACAATCAAGTATAACTATACAATCAGGGAGGTTAGGTACTAGACTCCCATTAGTTATTTCAAAGAATATCCAACAATAACCACTTATGTTCAAAATACATCATGAAATTCCAGCCTCAGGATATTGTGAACAATGACATGAGAGCCAAGTAAGGATGAAAATAGACGACCATGAATAAGAAAGGATGATAGCTTTCGTCAAAAACCGGAATCGATAAGTCCAAATAGAAGAATACTAACTGACGCCCGAACCTTCGCTCACAAGGTATGTCTATAAAAAGTATTCTATATGTTATTCCAGGACATGGTCTATCTGTGTGCCAAATTTCATCCAAATCCGTCTAGCCGTTTCAGCGTGATTGAAGGAGAAACAAACCTCCATACTTTCGCATTTATAATACCTATTAGTAGAATAGGTAGTACTTTTCAGTATTCAATTATTTTCTTCATCATAAACATTGCACGTCATCAAATTGCTAGCTGGCTATCTAATAGTCCAAGTAGCTCAATTAACCAATAAATATTACAGAGACTAGACTACCTAGGTAATATAGGTAGTGTAATGAAAATCATTTTCAAAGTAAGGACTAGCAGCTTTCTCCTTTTATAGTTCCTAGAATCCGATACAAATAAGTATTTGTATAGTAGGTACTATGATCGATCTTTTGCAATTTAGACAAACGTCTTTCCGAAACATGTACGGTACTCGCGAGCGCGACTTTCGAGATTTTGTAAATTATTTTCGAATATTCAATATCTTCGTCTAACAATTGATTTTAATTTACATTGTTATCTGCCTGTTGTTGTTTGTATCTGCCTGTATGCTACAATCTTGCAAGTAAATTTTAAAGTAGGAACAAGGTGAAATTTTGAAACTGATGGCCTTTTATCCGAACAGGGTGAAATTTTGAAGCAGATGGCCTGTTATCCGAACAGGGTGAAATTTTGAAGTAGATGGCCTGTTATCCGAACAGTGTGAAATTTTGTAGTAGATGGCCTGGTATCCGAACAGGGTGAAATTTTGAAGTAGATGGCCTGTTATCCGAACAGTGTGAAATTTTGTAGTAGATGGCCTGGTATCCGAACAGGGTGAAATTTTGAAGTAGATGGCCTGTTATCCGAACAGTGTGAAATTTTGTAGTGATGGCCTGGTATCCGAACAGGGTGAAATTTTGAAGTAGATGGCCTGTTATCCGAACAGTGTGAAATTTTGTAGTAGATGGCCTGGTATCCGAACAGGGTGAAATTTTGAATAAATCTGTTATTCTGATGACAGTACAACAATAATATAATTATGATCTTTAAAAAAGCTTTTGTTTAAATTAAGATTTCATTTAATATCTTTGTAATTGATAATATTTTACAATATTAGATGTAGCTGTAATACGACGAATAAAAAACAAAGCGAATGTATTTCCTAATAAGAATAGCCAATCAAAAATAAAACTGATAAATAACAATTTAAAAAAATCTTCACTGGTACAAAATCATACTAACCCAACTCTGACCCTGGAACCTTACCAATAAAACAACCTCAAAGGCCGGCCACTTGTAGGATTCCTACCAATGTGACTTTATATCACGCTGACACTGCATTGATTTCACACCTAATCAAGTATGATTAACAGTAGTTAATCCACAATATTTTGACCCTTATTCCAGAAAAAAATAAGGCCTAATTATGCTGCAAATAGTTTGGTATTTAACAGTCTGAACGAATAATTCGATCTATGATAATGTGCATGAGCATCTTATGTTATGATTACTATTAATTTCAATTAGGCAGTATGTAAATATATCATTGACTACCTATTGTTGTGACAGCCGTCAAAACACCAATCTCTAACCTACGGATGTTTTAGTTATAAACAATAATAGCAATGTCAATAGCATGTTGCGCAGGAGTTGACCATCTGTCCCTAATGTTTACAAAATATTACTCTTTGTTTAAACTATCTCATGAAATAGTGAAGATTACAAACATTATTTGTTTTCTTTGAGAGAAATATAATGTTTCTTTCACCTTAGATATCACATTACACTTTTTTTATAAATAAATACATAACTTCATACTTCATTGGTACAGATTTCAGTTTGACCTACTTACTGAATAAATGATTCATTTAAATTGAATAGCTTTCCTAATTTTGCTCACCTTCAAGAAAAACATGATGAATTCGAATAACACAGCACAGAATCCCAAATGTTATTCCCGTCACAAATCACCAACATTAATGAGCACTTAGTTTGAAGTCACAACACCAGACCTTCAACATATCACCGCATCTTGCCTGGACGACGACAACTTCAACTGCAGTCTGTCCTCATATCCGGCGTTGCGAGTCCACTGTCCACGCAAGCGCAGCCGAATGAAATCCTACAATTTGAACAAACCATCGGTTAAAAAAGAAAAACTCTTACTAAACTTCACCAATGATTACACTCGATAACTGAACCACCATTGCATATCATTAACATGTCACAATTTGCGCGGGAAATTCGAAAATCGAATTGAACTTTATTTTTTTATTTATCTAATTTATATGCAAAGTAATTATTTCACTGGCAGTAAAAGGTTTTATGTCATGAATTTATGAATAATATTTGTAATACGAACTTCTTTTTTTTTATAAAGTCATGAATGGCAAATGCGTTCGGACGGCTGCCCGCTCTGAAAGTGGTCGCGCGTATCGGCCGTTTGTTGTTAAATACCGCACTACTCTACATATTGGCGTACAGAAAGGCAATCACATCACGTCTGGGTGTTATGATGAGTTCAAATTGATGAAAAGGTAACATCTCTAATTTTATCAAATTTGTCATTGATGAGCCTATGTAACTACGTAATATTTCCTTTTCAATGCCCAATTCAATTATGCATTTTATAACTAATTAAACTATTTTCATTACATAAACTATTTCTCATTTAAGCTGTGAGTTTTTATTAAACATCAAATGGGTAACATTTTCCTAAAAAAATAATTATTAGTACCGTAAGTATAAACATTTAATTTGATCGGTGAATGGATTAGGAAGAATATTTAAGAATGCTTTCTTAAAGGCAATAAATATATTATATCAATTGACATTTGATCCAGCCATCTCAATCCAATTTATTACAGACAATTTGTTCTCGTTATTTCACGTCTAATATCAGTAGGCAGTACACAACTAACTATTAATCAAAATAATCAATCAAAAGTAAATCAATCTAAGTAATAGAACAATCTAACAATATTCATTGAAAGTCATCCTCTGCAATTGTATTGTACAATAAGACGATTGTCTAAATCTTGATAGGATAAACAGATTGCTCTAAAACTTTTTGTGAATTTTACTAACAATAGAAATTCGTGCGATTCAGCTGCACGTGGAAAATATTTTTAGGGTTCCGTACCCAAAGGGTGCCAAACGGGACCCTATTACTCTCGCTACGCTGTCTGTCCGTCCGTCCGTCTGTTTGTCACAGGGCTGTATCTTTTGGACGGTAATAGGTAACCAATTGAAATTTTCATAGAATATGTATTGCTACGACTCCTATCACGACAAATCACTCCATATATTCTCATCAACATCATAAATATTCATCCACACCCTCTCAACATTACACTTACACTCTGTACACACGCTAAAATCAAACCACACTCACTTTCCATTAATACACAACTCGACACATTGAAAAATTTTCATTAGTCAGTTCTGTAATTTTTATTTTTCTAGTTTTTCTGTTTTTATAAAGCTACTAATAGCTAACCATAATATTAATTATGTAAAAAACATGTGTAAACTTTATTTGTATGGCTCATCCAGAATAAATGTATGTCACTATATTCCTGGGGATTGGCACTGTTTCGCCGAGATACAGGTATCTCGCCTAGTTCGGCGGCAGAGGCTCCCAAAGTGTGTATCAACAACGAGAGATGTTTAATGTGTTAGATAATAAGTCGTCAAAGTTGTAATTTTTTGCATAAATAAATAAATAAAATAATAATAATAAATACTAAAAATAAAAAGTCTAAAACCAAACCATACAAGAAACCTCGAAAAATATCCATTTTGTTCAACGTTTTTGTTCCTGCTCGATCTTCAAAACAATAATACACACCAGCGTCAAACTTGGTGTGATTGTAGTGCATACTATGTAGTTTAACAAAAAATACTAAAAATAGGGCAAACATATACGTGTGGTGGTACCTGCGTAAGTAAGAGATGCAAATATTAATATTTCGCTCACGGTGCATTGATGTATTTTAATAAACTCTCGTAAATTAAATCAGTTTCTATGGGGTATCAGGTCGATGGGGGGTACGGAACTCTTACTGCGTGAGTCCGACTCACACTGGGCCGGTTTTTTTTATAATAGAGAAGGGGTGTGAATATCACCTAATGGTAAGTAATCAACGCCGCCCATTAAAATGTGAATCACTAGAGTTTCAGATGCGTAATACGTTTGCGGTATTTTAGGAAGATGGACTGGAAACATGTATTGACGACGGCTACGGCTGTGGTCTAGTGGTTCGAGTGTCAGACTGCTTTTCACGAGATCGTTTGGGGTTCGATTTCTATATGACACAAATATTTATGTGATGAACATATGTAGTTGTGTTAGTCTGGATGTTTTTTGTGTATTATAAATAAGTAATTACAAAAAAAAAGTATACATGTATAATATCGATTATCTAGTAGAGTAAAAGCTCTACTTAGTTTGGGACTAGATGGTGCTGTGTAAAATGTTTGCGGTATTTTAGGAAGATGGACTGGAAACATGTATTGACGACGGCTACGGCTGTGGTCTAGGGGTTCGAGTGTCAGACTGCTTTTCACGAGATCGTTTGGGGTTCGATTTCTATATGACACAAATATTTATGTGATGAACATAAGTAGTTGTGTTAGTCTGGATGTTTTTTGTGTATTATAAATATGTAATTACAAAAAAAAAGTATACATGTATAATATCGATTATCTAGTACCCCATAGTAAAAGCTCTACTTAGTTTGGGACTAGATGGTGCTGTGTAAAATATCCTAAAATAAATAAAATAACGTTTATTAGCAACCAAATATTTTTATAAACAATTGAGCTCTGTCTCCTGAACTAGGTGACAACCTGTATCTCAGGAACCAGTGCCTACCCTTATACTAAGCTCTAAGTTCTATATTCGGTAAGAGGTATATTGCTATTCATTGTTCATTAATAATAATTGTTATTGTAAGTAGGTTGTTGGGTATGAGATATATGGGCTGGTAAATTTAAGGATAGTTCGAAGGACCTGAAAGAATAATTATAGTTTTCCAAGTGTGGAGTAAGCTACTCTGGTTTCTGCTCAGGCTGCACAGGGTAAAATAAATCAATACCACCAACCTTTCACTCCCACGCAGTCGCTCTTGGCGCAGATCAGCTCAGCACGGCCGAATGTTCCAGTCCAACTAAGGTGATTGGGTAAATATAGCCACACCACACTAATCACAGGAAGGTTTGAGAACGTCTCAGTAGCAATAGTTTATAAGTATGTGAGTTAATCGAAACTGAAGAACTGCTAGAAGCGCGACACGGTCACGTACGCATCAATCGGCGGCTACGATCCAACTAACTCCATGCCGGCGCAAGGGGCGCGGCGAGTACTAGCGTCGCCGATCTGCAGCTTCCAAACGAGGGTAGTCGTAGAAAAATTGATGGTAAACAATTCCCTCTACCCCACACTTTTATTTGAGCAAAGATCGAACATAGGTAGTATAATAAAAAAACAAAAATGAGTAAATTGGTGGCGGTTACTACTAAGCCATGAGTGTATGTGTAGTTGATGTGAGATTGTATTGTGTGGGTGAGTGGTGTGTTCTTGATTTTGTGTATATAATATGTGTGTATGTTTGTGTGGATAGGATGTGTGTTTTATTAGCATGTTTTACTTTAAAATTGTAAAAAGATCTTCAGTTTAGCCATAATCAAGACTAAGAAGCCATTTTAGCACGTATTTTTTAATTTGTTAGTGCTTAGAGTAATAAGGCTAGTAACGTTTTCGGTTAGTATTTTATCGTAAATCTTTGGTGCTATGAAAGCATAGTGCCGTTGCGCAAAGGCAGATCTTATCAAAGGTACAGGTCATTGAAACCGTCGTTTTCTGGTGCGCGGAAGTACATCAAGCGCAGTGACACGGTGATACCTAAGAAGTGAAACCCAGACCAACACAAACACTTATGTTCATCACACAAATATTTGTGTCCTGTGGGAATCGAACCCATGACCTCGTGATCAGCAGTCCGACCCTCAAACCACTAGACCACAGACGTCGTCAAAAGTAGTCGTAGTTGTAATGTTAATAAAATTAATGTAACCGCCAAAAGGCGACTTTAAAGGAGAGGCAAAAAGCTAAATTACAATTCACAAAAAGAGTTGTAACTTTTTGTGTACTGCTCCGCTCATCTATCTTAAAATGTTGACATCTGTTATCTGAAATAATAACCATATGAAACCTATTGTTATAGTTTCAAGATGGCAAGGTGGTTACGTTAATAATAATAAAAAACGTGTTACATTAAGATATTTTGAAAAAAACTAATAACAGCTATAACATCGCTCACAGAATATACAACCTAGTTTAACTTATATAGCGAAAAACGTTATTGATTTAGTTTCACGTTGTCAATACATTAAATACATGAACCCTGAAAACATTACACTCCTTTCTTTTGGGCAGTCGTGTAAAAAGTAATACCAAGTCTGTCGTTACATTAACCCATACATTGCTCATTCTCATAAAATGTACCATACATCATAGACATAAAACATAACAAAAATGAGTTGAAATAGAAAAAAAATGCCTGATTTTGTTAACGTATCGCGTTTTTTTCAAGATATCGAGATTTTAAAGAGACAGAGACAGACAGAGAGAGAGAGAGATAGAGCGAAAATTTTGCAGTCGAACTGTATATTTAACTCAATTTCGTCATTTTGGCGGTTACATTAATTAATATTACAACCGACAATATGTTAATCCGGGTTGTGGTCTATTTATGTGCCAAATTTCATACAAATCCGTTCAGCCGTTATAGCGTGAAGAAGTAACAAACATACTTACATACTTACTCACTGACAAACTTTCGCATTTGAAAATAAATATAAGTGTGATTGTTGTGACTTTATCATTTATTTATTATCGAAGGTGTCGCGACACCTATCGCCTTAATAGTGGGGCCATTTGCGAAGTGATCGACATTTTAATTCTATTGTTTTTCTTTTTGTTGCCAGATTTTCGATAAATTACGTGCCTACATTATTATTGTAATTTTAAGATTCGAATAGTTTTTTTTGTTCCATTGTTCATTCATTCGAAGGCGTAAATCGATGAATAAGACATTAAAAATTATCGGAATGAAAGTATCAGTCAAAGCAACAACGACAGGTTATGGCCGTTTATTGGTAGTGTTCTATAGTACAGTCTACTTTCTGATGATAGGGCCTAATACTGTCTACCGCATGTCACTGGTAACAAAACCATGATAAGCGAATGTACGGTTCATACAGGACAGGCTCTGCTTGTACTGTTTATTACCATCGATATACGTATACTTTTTTAATGCGAATGTATTTATATTTCGAGTGTTGTGGCGCAATTTGGGAGAGGCCCATGTCCAGCAGTGGACTGCGATAGGCTGAGTTGATTAATGTATATTTCATTTCATTTTGTTTATTTGTCCTTCAATCATGCTAAAACGGCTGAACGGATTTAGATGAAAATTAGGCCACAGATAGACCATAACCTGAATTAATATATAGGCTACTTTTTATCCCGATAAAACACACAGTTTCTGGAGGATGCGCAATAAGTATTTTTGTGGTAAACTGAACTATACACGGGTGAAGCCGCTGGCATAGGCTAGTTATCAATAAATCGCCGTCAACAATGTGTTTCTCAACAATAACAACACTCATTCTTATCAAAGCAAAATCCAAATTAAGTTTTCAAGGCTACGAAATGGCTTCAAACTTGCACAACACAGATGCTTACAAAAGTTACAAGTATTCGACACAATCCCACATAGTTTGTGACGACTAAACAAATAAAAGTAGTGCTCACTTTTATTTTTACTAGCGGTCACATCCGTTCGAGCGATAATGATCGTCATTAACGTGAAGATTATGTACAGTCATCGTCAAAGGTAAATTTACTTGCTCAAAGTGTTGTATTGTGTGTGTTAAGTTGTATTGTGTGTGTTGTATAAACTAAGAAATTAAGAATAAAGTTGTATATTTATATGTATAATATTTGCAATTATCTATGTAAAATACCAGCCAGCCTTCAGCTAACTGTAGTTGACCGCACGTCAATGGTAACAGTTTGACCTTGACAGCGTCTTTGTACATAAATAAGTAAATATGTAACATTTTATGGGGTCCCTTGGGGTCTAAGAACATGTATTTCCCTACAACCTAAACTGACCAAAGTTTAACCGGATTTAATCGGATTAAACCACAAGTTCTGGCGAAGGAAAACCGATATGTACCTAGAATGCTCCGTGAGGCTATTGAAATTAAAAAACATCCTAATTTTAATAGAGAAGATGGTTGGAAGCTACCACCTGTTTGGAACCCAGTCCTAAAAATAATCAAGTCCCAAACAGCACGCAACACTGTAAAAGATAATGATATTGTGAGTGATTACTGCGTGCATCGAAACGATTTTAATTAATAAATATTGTACAGTAGTTTTTTTTTTTTTTTTTAGAAATATCTGTAAAGACGATTGTCATCTTAGTCTACTTGCGACCACGAAATGCTGCAAAGCTTTCGAAACGTCAGGGAAACCAATTTAAATAATATACGCGATTTAATCCGGTTAAACTTTGTTTTATTAAAATTTGTAGTGATCGCGAAAACCTAAGAAGTTATTACCTAAACTGACAAATTACCACGATAAAATGCTTGATTTTTTCAAGGAAAATTACTGGTTGTCTTTGAATGCAGTTTTTCATTACTCGAAAATTGATGTCGTGGTTTCTTTGAATAAAATATTTAGAAAATATTTAGTTTATAATAGTTCTGCAAATAAATTTGTTAAAGACACTTGGAAGCTTCCTTGGAAGTATGTTTTGAAGTCTTAAAGGCGCCGGCATTTCCTAGCTGACTATCCCTGAGACGTCTGTCGAAGGACTGATGGCCGTTGGAGCAGACGAGTCCTTGAGTGGAGACCGCGTATCGGCAAACGCAGCGTAGGGCGCCCCCCTGCCAGGTGGACCGACGATCTAAAGAACTTGGCTGGGGGGGACTGGATGCGGAAGGCAGAGGACCGAGCGTTGTGGCGCAACTTGGGAGAGGCCTATGTCCAGCAGTGGACTGCGATAGGCTGAGTTGATATCCCTGAGAAGGAACGCCAAAACAAAAACAGAAGTCTCTAGATATGCTACTAATATTATAAACGTGAATGTTTGTGAGGATGTATGGATGTATGTATGGATGTGTGGATGTTTGTTACACTTTCACGCAAAAACGACTGTATGGATTTTAATGAAATTTGGCATACAGATATAACATAGCCCGGATTACCATATTAGGCTACTTTTTATCCCGGGAAGATGAACAGTTCCCGAGGGATACGCGATAAACGACATCCACGAGGGTGAAGCCACGGGCACAGGTTAGTAGTGCTATAAAAAAAAAGAATGCCAGTGACGTACAATATCTGGAATGGCTTTTTGAGAGAAGAGCCATAGCAGCTTCAAGTAGACTAGTCCTAACTGACGGCATGCACTAGCCATCGTGAAGTTCGACCATATTTTAGGGAGCCCGAGTGCAACATTTCCAATCAGCAGGACATAAGGTCACATCAAGTACTCAAAACCGCCAGACAGCTGTTTTAAAGTGCGTATTTGTAAACCTCATTAACAATAATGATTGAAGAATTATTTGCTGTTGACTATACTTCAACTCTTCAACGTTTATGTTGCGTAAGAGTTAGATGGCTAATTTCTTTCACATTATCGGAAGTGGTTCACAAGATATGAAATAATTTTAGTCACGAAAGAACTTCTAGGGTAATTTAGAAATTATAAAAGATGTCGCGATCGTGACGTGGTCAGTCATTTGGTTCAGGTTCAAATCCATTAGCTGTTTAGGATGTTGAAAATCTGAATTGAATAATGTAGAGTGAGCAGCAAAAAAATTTGCGTGACTAAAATGACTAAACCATAGCTTGCAAGGTGCTAGGATGTGAATGTATCTTTTTTCACTTTCTAATGAGGTTGAATAAGATAACAAAAGACGTGTTGTCCAGCAGCATTTTAATACACATTTAGCGTAATATGAAGTTCAAATTACGTAATAATTCGTACCTACATGCATGCATTATCCTGACATTGAACGGGATGGTACTAAATTGGAACCTAAATATTAATTTAAATATCAGTTAATGGTAGATGTTTCTGATAATAGGTACCAATTAAATAAGACGTTCACTATTATACTGATCAAGGCTGTCTAAGCCTATATGGGACGTAACTAACGCAATATCGGGAGTGCCAATAGTTATTTAGTGTTTTAGGAAATCCTATGTTTAGACCTTGTATTCGTGCTACGAGCAAAAACTCATTTATATTCAGAAAAACGAAATAGAGACTGCATTTAATTATAATGACTAATAATACACTTTTATATCCAAAAGTGCAATCTCATGAGTCAAATGCAGTTGCATAAAAGTTAAGTCACGTTTTCGAAAACAATGGTGTGAATTAAAAATGTAACAGAATTTACATAAGAACTGTAAATTCGGTCAATAAGATGCAATGTGCAGTCAACGCAATATTTTTCTGTACCTACAATTATATGAAATAGAATTGACAGTTGTCAATGCAACACTGAATTTGTTGCTGTACCCATTTTGACACTATGCATAAATTGAAATTGTCAAATGGTTCTCAAATCGAAGCGTACCTTTTTTTTTTTTTTATGTATGACCACGCATAACTTTTTACATAGTAATCCGATTTTGTTAATTCTTTTTTTAATGGATTGGGTATATCTCGAAGTTGGTCCCATTTAAATTTCAAAATCAAAATCCACCCCTAAGGGTAGGAAAACAGGGGATGAGTGCTTGTTCACCCACTGAATTCTTACCTGTTCACCGATTCTGTTGAAACTTGGCACACATAAATGTAGTTCTAAACACTTCAACATAATGGAGACCTGGAGTTAGATTTTAGCCACAAAAAAAATTAAAATAAAACTTTTTAACAAAAAATCAAACCGACGAAAACAGAAACTAAAAAGCGAAAAATAACAAATTATGAGTCGGCGCCAAACAAACAATCAACGAAGATCATTAAATTACTTTAAATAAATAATAAAAACAACGTAACATCAAATACAACGTGAAATTTTCAACGATAAACAATAACTTTCCAAAAATGGGTTATCCGCTCGGCCACACTTGCATCTTGCACGCACTTTGCTTGTTAAAAGTTTGTTTGGCGCCGACTCATAATTTGTTATTTTTCGCTTTTTAGTTTTTCTAAATTACACCTTACAAAAGTGATTAAAATAATACTAGGCTTTCTCTTACACAGTACACCAGCTAAGCTCTTCATTGCGATTGTAATTTAGCGTAACAATTGTTCAAGCTTCAGACATCTAACTTATTAAAAAAAAAAAAAAATGTTTCTGAATAAATTGAATTGAATTGAATTGAATTACTTTAATGATAGTAATCATCACTGGCATCTTAGCTTTTTCTGAATCTTCTTTTTTTAGTTTGCGCACACACTTATGTTCCGCGCCATGACCGAATTTCAATAGGAAGGTTTTTTTGTTACCTAATTGGGTTAAGGATATACGTTTCCTCCCATATCTCAACGAAATATGTCTCATGCACTTAAGCGTCGGAAATTTCGCAGACAGAACTTCCTTCTGCAACTAAGTTATCTTTACCTACGATCTTATCAATTCCGATCTACTTATTCGATCAATTCATTAATGATTCTCTAAAACATAAGCTTTAGATTTTTTAGGAAAAATACACATAACGGTGCATTTACACTGTTTATTGAATTAAATCAAACTGGCATTTTTTTTTACGTGTTGTTTTTGTCATCATCATACTAACCGAAATACCTCGTCCGAAGAGTTTTACCACATATTCATTTATGAATAAATTTGTAGGTATATAAACATGTCATCATGTGTTTGGGTCAAAACAATGCATTTTTTATTGAATGGATGGGCGCCATCGCTTATGGCTCGCGGTGGTTCCAACTTGCATTTTGTACGAAAACTTGACGGGTTAAAATAGGTACGTCAACCGGCGCCTCGGCCTGGAGGTGGCCCTCAACAAGTCGGAGGCCATGGTGTTTCATGGTCCCCGACGGGCGCCGCCGGCCGGATCACACATCGTGGTCGGGGGGGTCCGGATCGCTGTCGAGCCCACCATGAAATATCTGGGATTGGTGCTCGACAGCCGTTGGGACTTCGGACCCCACTTCCGGCGGCTGGCGCCCAAGTTGTTGGGCGCGGCCGGGGCGCTGGCAACGCTGCTTCCCAATCTGGGGGGCCCGAGCGCCGCCTGTAGGCGGCTCTACATGGGGATCGTGCGATCCATGGCGCTCTACGGAGCGCCGATCTGGGCGTCTGACCTGACGGCCGGTAGCATAGCTGTTCTGCGGAAGCCGCAGCGGGCCATGGCCGTCAGAGTCATTCGGGGGTATCGCACGATCTCCTACGAGGCGGGTTGTGCACTGGCCGGATCCCCGCCCTGGGACCTGGAGGCGAAGGTGCTCGCGTCACTCTATCGGTGGCGTGAGGACGCGAGGTCGCGGGGCGAGCGACCGATGCAGCGAGAGATCGAGCTGCGTCGGTCGCAGCTCCGCGAGGTCCTGGTGGCTGAGTGGCGGGACAGGCTTTTGCGCCCTTCCGCCGGTCTCGCTACCGTCGGGGCGATCCGACCAGTGCTCGACGAATGGTTCGGGAGGAGGCACGGCTCCCTGACGTTTCGGGCGACGCAGGTGCTTTCGGGGCATGGTTGCTTCGGGAAGTACCTGTGTCGCATAAACAGGGAGCCAGACGCACGGTGTCACCACTGCGTCGACTGCCGGGAGGACACGGCGTGGCATACGCTGGCAGAGTGTGCTGCTTGGGAGGAGCCACGTCGTGCCCTCATCTCAGAAGTAGGCAGTGACCTGTCGCTGCCGGCCGTAGTTAATTCGATGGTCGGCAGCGTTGAGTCCTGGGACGCGGTGGTTTCCTTCTGCGAGACAGTCGTCTCCCAGAAGGAGGCTGCGGAAAGGTTGAGGGAGGTGGAGACCGTCCTCCCGATCCGCAGCAGGCGCACCGGGCGTCGGCGGAGGGCGGACAACGCCCTCTTCCAGCCCCCCTAAATGGGTCCAGGGGCGACGGAATCGGGGACGTCCGCCGCCCCCCATACATCAGGACCCGAGGTGGCGGCGCGTAGTGTTCCACGCGCGCCCCTCTTAGCCGTTGCGGGGGGAGTCAAACGCCTCACTCCCCCCGCTCGAGACGGGGCCCGCGCTAGCGGGCCAGCACCAGCCGGGGTTGCGGAAGAATAGCGCGTTCCCGCGACCCCGGCGCAGGTGAGTGATGGAACACCGGGGTGGTTTTTAGTCGGTAAGAGTCCGACAGACCCCCCCGCCCTCCCCGGGGCGGGGGACATCCATGAGGATTTTCCACCCCGAGATCAAAAAAAAAAAAAAAAAAAAAAAAAAGGTACGTCAACCGAACGCTCACCAATTTGTGATATTAGCAAATGCTCTATAGTGCTTGGTAAGTCGTGAAAAAAGGTTCCGTCAATGTGTTGCATATTATATACCTTATAATACATGTACCTATACATTATGAGAGTTCTTGTTACGTATACGTTACGTAGGTACAGTTATTTCAACTAATTAAGCCCTTTAAAAATTGTTTTTGCAACATTTTTGTGGTTAAAACTGTCGACAACCACATAAAATGCGACGTAATTCGTGATGTACTTGTATCATCATCATCACGATCATCGCATCAGGTGCAATAATATGTCAAGTGGTAAAAGTAGGCCTCACTCATTATCCCGTCAATCCTAAAGCTTCATGCCAACTGGTAATAGGTGTACTAGTGATCACCGTCTGCCCAAAGACAGTTCCACATTGTATGGCAATGCAATTAAAATAAAACAAAAGTTTATAATCAATAAATATCCACTGACTTTTCGAATTCGTCTGTGGATCAGGATTTGATTATCACTTGCTTTAACGGTGAAGTAAAACATCGTTATCCCAACCTGTGCAGGTGCGGGTGTGCACCCTAGAGTGCTCCATACTGTTCTTGATGGCTCGATGGTATGTGTAGTATTTTTTTTGTTAATTTTTTATTTGTTTATTATCTTTTTGATTTAAAAGTCCAAGTTTTACCCGTGGTGTATGTAGACCACCAACCCGCACTAGGCCAGCGTGGTGGACTAAGGCCTTAACCTTCTCATTCTGAGAAGAGGCCCGTGCCCAACACTGGGACGAAAGTAAAGGGGTGATGATGATGCATGAAAATAATCATCCAAAAATTAATTACTAATTTGACTTGGTTTATAAAATAGCCGTTTCTACCACCTATTGCGAATTCGCACTATAAGGTATCCAAGTGAAAAAGCTTAATTATCAAAAACAGTATTTAGCGCCAACAAAGTATGTTGCCATACGCCCCCCGCCGAGGCGATTTCATTTACTGCTTTCGCCTAACCGTTACAGTGCTAATAGGCATTGTTTGTTACTACCTCAGGTCCTGGGTTCAATCGTTTGTTTTATTATTGTTAAAACCTGCTTTGGTGTAGTGGTCACCAGGGCTGCAGTAGAGATGTATGACCTGGGTTAAATTGTTACATTGAACAACAAGGGCGTTGCCAGCCAAAGGGCTGGGCGGGGGGCAAAATGATAGATAGAGGATATATATTTTCGCTAAAATAAATAAATATGTTGGGACATTTTTTACACAGCACTATCTAGTCCCAAACTAAGCAGAGCTGGTGCTATGGGTACTAGACAATGGATATAATACTTATATACTTTTTTTTTGTAAATACATACTTATCTATACTATAATAAAACTGTAAAGGTCGAAAAGTCTGTACATTGAGTTTTTTTTCGCGAAAATCGGCTAGGGGGACTAGAAATAAGCAATAGAACACGAATCAATCGTTTAAAAAATTTATGTCTGTCTTTCTGTCTGTCTGTCTGTCTGTTTGTTACCTCATCACGTGAAAACGGCTGAACGGATCGTAATGAAACTTAGCAGTTGTATTGGTATTAGTCTAACTTAAAATATAGGGTATGTTTTATCTGAATCGGTTGAGTAGATCCAGCGATACAGCTTGACCCCTCTATTGTATTAAGTTGCATACAAAGTAAAGGTCATGATTGCTGGTTGGTTGCAAGTACCTAAAAATACAACTAGATTCTGTTAGTATTATAGAAAATATAGAATAACATAGCACAGCCCATCACTGTACCGCTGCTGGACATGGCCCTCTTCTTGGAATGAGAAGAGTTAAGGAACTGGATATTGTTAGTGTAATAGATTATCATAACATATTCAGCTCATTACCTACTGCCCCACTGCTGGGCACGGACCTCTTCTCGGAACGAGAAGAGTTAAGAAACTAGAAAATTTAGAATAACATAACGTAGTCAACCTATTACTGTCCCACTGCTAGGAGAAATGAGAAGAGTTATTGAACTGGATATTGTTAGTATTATAGAATAACATTACCAGCCGATTACAGTCCCACTGCTGGACACGGGCCTCTTCTCAGCATAAGAAGAGATGTGGTTAGTGTTATAGAATAACTTAACATAATCAGCCCAATTACTTCCCACTGCTGGGCACGAGCGTCTTCTCAGAATGAGGGAGTTTAGGGCTAATTCCATCACCTTAGCCGGTTGGTTGTAAAAACAAAATATAGTATGGTCGGTAAATAGTGTAATCGTCTGTGTAGGCGCTTATATGTACATATATATTTGAAGACATTGTGTTCATAATTATGACACGATGTTATTTTCTGACATCCACGCGGACGGAGTCGCGGGCACAGCTAGTAATACATAAGAAACACCCAGACCAACATAAACACTTATGTTCATCACACAAATATTTGTGTCCTGTGAGAATCGAACCCACGACCTCGTGATCAGCAGTCCGACACTCGAACCACTAGACCACAGAGGTCGTCAAATAAATACAATTCGAAAAGTTATAATCGTTTACTAATTTTTCGACTACTTTATTATAAACATTTTCTAGGGTCGAGTCTCTAGAGGGGGTCAGCTGCCTCCCCTGCCCCTGGCGACGCCAATATTGGAAAACGTGTTTCCTTCAATTAGAAAAATCTTAATTGCAGCCAATTGGAATGGTACCTACGAAATAAGAAGCCTGAACCTATTGCCGGTTCAGACTGAAAAGGCGACATGAACATTTATGAACTTTCCATAGCTTTTGCGAAAAACTTGCGTAAAAAATTTACTTGTTAAGGTCTCCCCTTATTATTCTATCGGTATACGATAAAACAACTCACACAACAACACTTTTGGAAATTCAAACCTTTCTTTAAGGGGAATATAGCAGCCAAGTGGCGCCCCCATCAGTAAAAAAAATATTACTCGCTGAATACATCATTTATCGAAAATTAAATTTTAGCGATTGTAGTACAGCCCCCCTATCCAAGTTGACAATCTACAATCGTCAACGCTATAGAAAACAATCAAAATGTATGGGAATGACATATCTCAACGAATGACTTTTTCGTTGAGATATGTCATTCCCATACATTTTGATTGTGAAAAGTGTAAAAAACGGCCACTTTATTTTAATCTATATTTAGTTTAAACTTCTTTCCTTTTGGGAAATAACACAAAACAAAAAAGTGTCGTGATCAGTTTCGAAAATTATTGTATTCGCTTTCTTGTAGCCACGGATACCGTGATCAGCGGGTAAAATATTAATTTGTTTCTTTGAGGGAAACGGATCACGGTATCAGTGGATACAACGCTCCGGGATCCGTGGCTAATTCAGTCTAATCCCGGGATCCGTGGATACAAACCCATTTTTTCTATCTACAACTACAGCAAACTATATTTTACTGAGTTAATAAATAGCGTCACTCGTGGAGACTCTTTTAATGCATTGTTTTTTATTTAATTGATCGTCCGGTGCACCCTGGGCAGTCAGCCCCGCTACCAACCTGCTGACTGGCTAATCTTTTCCCCACGACATGAGCTATTATCATTATGTAGCTCATGTCGACACGATAGAAGAAGAAGACTGAGTTAATAGTTTCTGATTAAACTACAGTACCTGTACTTCAATTGTTAAAAACGAATAATCGATACCTATATTATTTATTCAGCGAATATTTTTTTTTTACTGATGGGGCTGGCATTTGTCTGCTACATTCCCCTTATATGAGATGCATCAATGAATATTATTGGAGTACCGACATGTTAAGTATTTTTTACTAGGTTTTCAGTACGATACTGCTATTAATCGCATATAAAAGTGTTTGGATGACGTCCACTGGATCGGTTTCACTCGGTAGATACTTTCTAAGCAAGTGGAGCAGCGCCGGCGCACCCGATATCTCTTTACGCACTCCCTTTTGTAATCCACACCATAAGTATACGTATCTTCTTCACGTTCATTTTCACTTCATAGGAAAGTAAAATGAATTGTAAATATGAATAATCAATAATATTAATAATATCAATGAATTTTTTTATGTATATTTTAGTTTTATACAGAATCATTACAAGGTTTCCCGCATTTATAAACATTAAAAAAAAAATCTTCAATATTGTTTCCTTCACTGTTACCAGGGTCCGCTTTTCCACTTTTTCTGGTATGGAGATAAGTGGAATACTGAGGAAGGTCATAGGATACTTTTTATCGACAAACCACGCGATTGAAGCCCCAGGCATTAGCTAGTAAAATAATTATATAAATAATGCAAAGCTTAAAATAAATCTATTTTCACATGTAACGTCAATCACAATTTAACGCTTGAATGAAGATATCAATCAACGTACATCCTCATCCGCTAATAATTGGCATGAAAGTTAATGATTTAATCATTTAATCGGTCGCCATTTTGATGCTCCACTGGCTACTTGAGATAGACTTATATTTATATATCGGAGCGAGCGAATGATTTTCGTAGAAAATATTCAAGTACCCGCAAGACGTGAGATCATCGTACCACTCAATGAATCGGGAGAGTGTGGAAGGGGCGCGACTACATAAGGCGTTGCACGGAGCTGTAGCGAACCCCCCCCCCCCCCTTGGGGGACGCCCGCTTGCGGTATTGAAACCGCGTCTTTAGTTTGTAAGTATTTAGGATTAGGGAAAAACCTTCGGCGAATGGAGTCTCACATGGGACTCTCCGCCAACTAAGCCCGGTTAAGCAGAGATGGTACTTCGGTACCACATGCGAGAGTCCAGCCGAAAAAAAAAAAAAAAAAAGCTGTAGCGAACACTTCGATTGAGGCGACCGCGCTGTCCACAACTCTAATTGTGACACGGGTCACGCCTGAATCATATTGTCAGATTATTATCGTGTTTTGATATTTTATTATTATTTAATTAAATTACTGTTTTTTGTGTTTTTTCAAGATCAAATGAGTTGTATTTATTTTTGAAGTCATTTCTAATATTTTCAATTTGAATGGATTGTTTTAATGTTTGTTTTTATCGCAGTTTTATGTAAATAACGTAATTAATGGCTTAGATCCTGTGTAACATGGGCTATCTTCAGTCAACCTTCAGTCAGGTGACTCTTGATCCGACATATATAACTTGTCAAAACTGATAATATAAAAGTACGTAAAGTCACGATACCTTCATGGTAGTACATTTTGCTGACATATTTCCTTGAACGGCACCCGCTACCTATTTTTTTTTCTTGTGAAAATCCTCATGGACCCGCCCGGGGTAGGCGGAGCCAGAGTCGGACTCTTACCGACTAAAAACCACCACGTTGTTCCTCTAACGACCCTTGGCCGGGGTGTCGGATTTATTAAAAACTTTTATTTTTCCAACCAGCCCCCGGTTGGTCCCGGCTCGAACACGTGCAGTCAACACGTCATTTAATTAGTATAACACTTGCACGCCCATGTGAAGACAGAAAGTGGAGAACTATGAATGTTGATAAGATCTATGTATAACCAACCCATGTTTGCAAATAAATAAATGATTTGATTTTACATAGGCGGACTTAACGCCTTATTCTCTACCAGTAGTAGAGATAGTATTTTCGGTCTAGGTAATTTAGATGAGGCAGAGATGACACGACAGGTGCAAAAATGCAATTATTTCGTTAGCAGTAAGGGCGTTTTTCGTAATGCAAATGTTACCACTTACGTGCGGTCGACTGTACCTACTGCTGCGATCGGTACTTGAGTGCAAGCTATTTAGCCCCATTGGTTGTCAATCGCAAACATATTTCTGGCTGTACCTTTAGAGACTAACTTCAAATCACTTATGAATTATGATAAGAAGACAAGTTTTTTTATAAATAAATAATAGATATTTTTGGTATATTTTTACACAGCACCATCTAGTCCTAAACTAAGCAGAGCTTGTACACACGGCTACACATCAAGCTGTAAAATTCCAGTATAAGCTGACCTCGCATTGTATAGGTTTTCCTTACAACGCGAGGTCAGCCTATACTGGTTTTGTAAAGCTTGATGTGTAGCCGTGTACTATGGGTACTAGACAATGGATATAATACTTATATACTTTTTTTGTGAATACTTTCTTATAATACATAAGAAACACCCAGACCAACACAAACACTTATGTTCATCACCCAAATATTTGTGTCCGGTGGGAATCGAACCCACAACCTCGTGATCAGCAGTCCGACACTCGAACCACCTATTACTATAATTATATCAGCTATTACTATAATTATTATATTTTACTAGCCTCGGTCTCCCGATCTCGGTATCTCGGTGTCCCACGGGAACTATTCATCTTCCCGGGATAAAAAGTCTGGGCTATGTTCTATCTGTATGCCAAATTTTATCTAAATCCGTTCAGCCCTAACAGCGTGATTGAGTAACAAACATCCAAACATCTTCACAAACTTTCACATTTATAATATTAGTAGGATATTATCGGCTCCTCTAAAATCGCTTCAAAGTATAATTAAGTGCAAGACAATAGGTACCCTGTGATATTTGTTAATGCTTATGTAACTCCTTAGGTAACTATTATGAGTCACGTGAAATATTTGGGTACGTCTTTAGGTCACAGGAAACTGTTTTTGGAAACCAATTACTTAAAACATGTTTGAACATCTTTTTAGGGTTCCGTCCCCGAAGGGTGCCAAACGGAACCCTATTACTCTCGCTACGCTGTCCGTCCGTCCGTCCGTCCGTCTGTCTGTCACAGAGCTGTATCTTTTGAACGGTAAGAGGTAACCAGTTGAAATTTCTTCTCAGAATATGTGTTGCTATGAGGTGTATCACGACAAATACTAAAAACAAAAAAAGTCTAAAAACAAAGGGGGTCCCCATACAAGAGACGTCAAAAAACATGCATTTTTTTCAACGTTTTTGTTCCTGCTCTATCTTCAAAACGGTAATATATACCAGCGTTAAACTTGGTCAGATTATAGTGCATAGTATTTAGTTTAGCAACAAATACTAAAAATAAGAGAAACATAGACATATGTGGTGGTACCTGCGTAAGAAAGACATGCAAAAATTCATATTTCGCGCACTGTGCGTTGATGTCTTTTAATAAACTCTCGTAAATTAAATCAGCATTTATGGGGTATCAGGTCGTTGAGAGGTACGGAACCCTTACTGCGCGAGTCCGACTCGCACTTGGCTGGTTTTTTATTTACAATGTAAGTATCATGCAGGTTTATTAGGAATAATATGTTTTAATTCCCACAGGAGATTGAGGCTGAGCGACAGTTTGCTTTGGCTACCACAGGCCAAGCAATCGCCAATAACTTTAAGAGAGTTAAATTAATAAAATAAAATATGTTTTTCTTTTTAATTGCTATTCAATTGTTAAATTTTTAGGCTAAATAATGTAACTTGTCTTGGAAGGACACTGCCTCCTAAGATACAGGCTATTGCCTAGTTTAGGAGACAGGGGTTCAAATCATACAGCACAAACAGCCTGCTATTTACTATGTTGCATGTGATTTAGCTATAATAATTTGAGAAATTGTTTTCTAATCAATGTTCAATTATAAACTTATGTAAAAGGATTATATGAATAAAAAAATAAAAATAAAAGTTTTTATAATAATAATAAAATCTTTATTTCAGATGAAGAACCTCTGTATTTTGCATAGTATTTTAAAATGTAGCACTAGCTAATCAAACTTGTATCTTCAGAACTGTGGGGACCTGGTGACCTGTATTACAGGTGTTTCTACCTACCACAGGCACCAGCGATCCACAACCAGAAACTGGTCTCAGCTATATTAATTGTGTATCTTTGCTTTGTATTTTCTTTTTTTGGCTTGTGGAAAGAAAAATCGTTTTATTTATTTTAAAAAAATGCTGAAAGTTAATACTGGATATAGTTACTAGTATATTTATTATTTATTTATTTATTTATAGTTAATTAAAACGGTATAAAAACCAATTACATTAATTAACATAGAAACGATACAGTATTATATTATACGTGATATAGTTCGCACTAGACGTGTGAAGCCCTATCCAATGTCGCAACATTGGACAATCCCACTTGTCTTTTTTTTATAAATAAATAAAAACATTTTAGCTGGGCAGAAAAGATTGGTGAGTAATTCCGCATCCAAATGGTGATGTCTTAACATGAAACTACAAAGTCATCATCTTCCTTTCATTCCAATTTATTTAAGGTCAGCGCAGGTGCAACATGTATTTTTCTTCCATACATCTCTATTACGTCATCTCAGTGTTCACTTTCTTTCTACTCATATAATCTTTCACACAATCCATCAATCCATGAAACTAAAAAGACTATAAAAACACTAAACTAACTAAAACTTTAATATTTCCTCCCTTTTACTGTAAAGTCTATACTCCATTTAAATGAAAACTAGACTTGGAAGAAAGTTGTCCTTGTTTATAGACAGGAAAGGAACTTTCATTACACCTGCCTTTCAATATTACTTATACAGATGGACGAAATTCGTCCGAGCTTATACATATTATATTTTGATTTTGTCCTAGTTATATTAGATTTCAATAATAAGATAAAATATTTCTTAGGTTTTCGCGATCACCACACATTATAATAAAATAAGTTTAACCGGATTACATCGCGTCATCATCATCATCATTTCAGCCGAAAGACGTCCACTGCTGGACATAGGCCTCCCCCAAACATCGCCACAACGACCGGTCCTGTGCCTTCCGCATCCAGCGGATTCCCGCGACCTTCACCAGGTCGTCGGTCCACCTTGATTACTTCGCGTATATTATTTAAATTGGTTAACCTGACGTTTCGAAAGCTTTGCAGCGTTCGTGGTCGCGGGAAGACTAAGATGAAAAGCGTCTTTAGTTCTTTACAGATATTTCTAAAAAATATTTTAATCTACCGTACTACTTTTAATTAATTAAAATCTGTTCGATGCACGCAGTGTCGCAGTATCATTATCTTTTACAAAGTAGCGTGCTGTTTGGGACTTGATAATTTTTAGAACTGGGTTCCAAACAGATGGTAGCTTCCAACCATCTTTACTATTAATATTAAAATGTTTACCCTCTGTTTCCGTCGGGGGTTAAAAAAGTTACGTTCGCACATTTTTTTTAATTCTTTATCGATAAAAAATTTACAAGCAGGTAGGCAGGCATTATCCATAAATAAAATTATTCACATTGGGCATACGTAAATAGTAATTAAAAATCAGCAGTGATAGCCTAGTGGTTGAACGCTTGCCTTCCATGAAGGAGGGTGTGAGTTCGATCCCGGCCCGCATCTCTGACTTTTCGAATTCATGTGCGGATTTATATTCGATTATCACTTGCTTTAACGGTGAAGGAAAACATCGTGAGGAAACCTGCACACCTGAGAGTGCTCCATACAGTTCTCAATGGTGTGTGTAGTCCGCCAACCCGCACTAGGCCAGCGTGGTGGACTAAGGCCTTAGCCTTCTCGTACTGAGAAGAGGCCCGTGCCCAGCAGTGGGACAGTAATGGGCTGGTTATGTAAATAGTAATTCCATACACAGATGATTTTATGACCGATCTATAAGTAATCAAGGTATCTTCGAATAACCATTAGCTTTGCATTACAAGCCGGTCAATTAAAAAAAGGAATCATTCACGCCGCACATTATATTACTGTGTAATCAGCCTTACAAAATGTATTGCTAAATCTAATTACTTAGTAGATAAATACCTACATTCATTAAAAAATAACGAGATCACTATAACTTCTTATAATGAGGATTGGTTTGAGATTGCCTTTGTTGATGTGTTACTCTGTTATTTATTATAATTACTCTGTTAGTTGAAATAATGTAAAAAAATATATCTTTATATACATATAACAACGACATATCTAGTACAATCAGCCCCATAAGTCGAAGAACAAATTATACATTTCAAAATCAATTTTCTCAGGACTTTCTTGTTTGTTTCAATTATTGTTAATAACTTGATTATTTCTAAGCAATCGTACTATAAATTTAGTCAAACCATTAACTCGTGTTTTTCGACTTTTGGAGCTGACTACACCTATGGCAAATGGAACAATGGAGTGAATTTAATGTGAAGAATAATTCATAGAGTAGGTACCTAGATACCTATATCTGTTGTTAGGAAATACTTCAGCAAAACTAAATACGTAGAACCCGATGACACGGCCCTTCCCAACTTCATTAAAAACTGACAATTTACCCAAAAAACCGCAGACTAGAAATTCATAATGCACCAAATATTTCACAATGCAAAGGTTTCGAAATAACCAAATAGTGACAAAAGTAAACAAAAAACTAGGTATGAAAGAACGTTTAAATCTAGAACATGTTATCAAATAGGAAGGAACTGCTTCTAATACAATTCCCAAGTCACGGCTGTGGTCAAGAACAATTAAGATCGAAAATTATTCGAATTACTTGCACATACTTGCCCAGTATCATGAATAAAAATCCATACAGAAGCCAAGCTAGGGACATACAAGTGGCCGGCTGTGGTACACTCTCACATAGCGCGGCGATGTTTGCGTCACGTTCACCGAGACGAGTTCAGGTTTGTTTTTTTTTTTTTTTCCTAATTGATTCTCGCAGGTGGTACCGAGGTACCATCTCTGCTTAACCGGGCTAGTTGGCGGAGAGTCCCATATGGGACTCCATTCGCCGAAGGTTTTTCCCTAATCCTACACTTAAAACTAAAAACGCGGCTTCAATACCGCAAAACGGGCGTCCCCCAAGGGGGGGCTTGGACCTCGTTGGGACATTGCAGGGGGACCCCGCCGTTCCTATGTCCCCCTAGCAGCCGTTGCTGCGTCAGGAATGAATTTTCTCGAAAGTGGCGGACTTTCGGTATATCGGGTGTGTGTGTGACGCGCTAGTCGCGAATCGCCGTTAATCGGCCAGCCTCGCCGGCGAGGCTTAGGACCTACCTAAAACCTAACCAGTGGCTATGAAGCCTACTCCTAGGAACTACTCTAGAGCATGGGGCCGGTCTCGCGTGACGAGATTATCTCCGGTTGCGACACCGTGAGGGCGTCCCCAGGGGGGAGCTCAGACCTCGACTCAGGGTGCAGCTGGGGGACCCCGCCACCGGTCCCCCCGGCAGCCGCTGCTGCATCGTGTTCTGTTTCTCGAGAGTCGGACTCTCGGTATCTGTGTGGGTGTCGCGTCGGTCCTCGCCGGCGGGGACGGTATTTTGGACGACGGCGTCGGAGTGTACTTCACGTATGATCCGCTGTCATAGAATATATACTAACGACAAGAAGCGACACTTAAGCATTTGTGCTCGTAAAATTGCTCGCAGCTATGTGTGCAGGTCGGGGCGAGCGCGGGGGCCGTGCGCGGTGCGCGGCGTGTGGAACGGGCAGTCTCTCGGCTGCCCAGCCAAGGCACAGCGGTGACAATTGCATTCACGCGCTCGCTCAAGGTCACCGGCGAGCAAGCTCACACGTACACGGAGTGTCAACGCTGTGCCGCTGTGGTAAGAACCGGCTTGCAGCGGCTAATTTGTAAGAGCTTGGCTTCTGTACGGATTTTTATTCATGTGGCAGTAGTATATACCTGAATACCAGTAAAAGATCGAGTGCACGTGTCAATTAACAACAACGTAACATGCTTTAAAAACAATGGCATTACGAAACGCGATTGGTGTCGAAATAAGATTGCATTCGATAACAAAACAAAACTTACGTGTTAGTATCGTATCAATAAGCCTAATTAACATTGATCTCGCAGAAATCGCAAGAATGATGTTGAATTTTTTTTAAGTAGTTTTGAGTCATCTCTAACCAATGATATTCACAAGTATATACATATATAGATATTTACCCTAACAAATCAAACGAAAAAAATGTTCCGTACGCAGCGGCAGCACCATACACATAAACTAGTAAAAAGTGAGTTAGTTGGTTACTTCAAGTTACTTTCGCATCATAATTGGAATACTTTCTGTACACACATGACGGCATTTTAGTTTTTTTTGTCAGTGGTCACGCTCGACTCCTATAATTGACGGGGATTAATATAAAAAACATCCTAATTAGCCGCTGGAGTGACCGGGCGCATCTGTCTTTTAACCGTTGAGTGGCCACGACATTACGTTATTAGCCGAGTAAAAATGCGCGGCCCGCTCATGTTACAAAAAATGGTACCAGGCCCCTCAGAAAGTATTGCGAAAAAAAGTTTTTATATATAGGAGACTGGCCAGTTATAATGTTTTTCGAAAATATGATTATTTATAAGTAAAAATAAGTAAGTTCCAATTTCAAAATTTCCCTCCACATTTTTTGCGAGTTAATTCAAAGTATTGTGTCTCACTGAAATATGGATCTGCGCCGGGAACATTTTTAGAGCTATGATTTTATACGATTTCAAGTGTCGCCTGAAACCGGATGAATCGTACGATAGACTTCAAATGGCATTCATGGATGAAGGCCCTTCGAGGGCAACCGTGTATCGTTGGTATAACGAATTCAAGCGCGGTCGACCAACTTTGGGGGATGACGAAAGAAGCGGTCGCCCTTTGACGGCTGTTTCCAAAGAAAACGTGCTAGCAGTGAAAAATTTAATCCAAGACAATAGGCGAATTACATATCAGGAGATTCAACACATATTGAAGATTGGATCGGGAAGCGTTCACGAGATTCTACACAGCCATCTTCGCGTGAGGAGGATAGTATCACGCTGGGTGCCGCACAACCTCACCGATGCTCAGAAGCAGGCCCGGGTGGAATGGTGCCGTGATATGCTTAACAAATTTGAAGCAGGCTCGTCTCGGCGTGTTTACGACATCGTTACAGGTGATGAGTCCTGGATTTATCAATACGACCCAGAAACCAAGCGCCAGTCGACTGTTTGGGTGTTTCAAAATGAGCCAACGCCTACCAAAGTGAAGCGATCTAGAAGCGGGGGTAAGATTTTGATCGCTAGCTTTTTTAATTTGACTGGCCACTTGGTATCAATTCCCTTACGGGATCAAAGAAGCATTAATGCCGAATGGTATACTACCAAATGTTTGCCAGAAGTTTTCTCTGTTATAAGCAACAAGCGACCAAACACAGGGCTCCGCGGGCTACTGCTCCACCACGACAATGCACCTGCGCACACCGCACTCAAAACGAGGGACTTCCTGGACAGCACGCCAGTCAAACTCCTGGGTCACCCTCCTTACAGCCCTGATCTAGCACCGTGTGACTTCTTTTTATTCCCAAAAATAAAAAATCAGCTCAAAGGGATACAATTTTCGTCGCCGGAAGATGCGCTGGCTGCGTTCGAGCAGGCTGTAAACGAGGTGTCTGCGGCGGACTGGAAAAAGTGTTTTGAAAACTGGTTTAGGCGCATGAATCTTTGTATAGAGGCTGGTGGAAAGTACTTTGAAAAGATTTGATAAAAATATATGTACGTATAGAACAATTTTTTTTAGTTTCGCAAAACTTTCTGAGTGTCCCACGTATTTATGACTTTGTTTCTCAGAAGTTTGCTTACAATTGAAGTTTTATATAATGCTTATGAATAGGCCACTTCAACCCGTGAAAGTTTTATTTTAATTTATGTTTTATATTTATTTAATTTTCTCTTCACTTAAATAATCGGTTGTAAACATAAACATTGATTAATTTTTGTCTTATTTGTGAAACTAATTTTAACAATAAAGAGATTGTTAACCTAGATGTTTTATGGTTTAAAATGCATGGTGTGATTGTTCTTCATGTAGTAATAAAATAAAACCACATTGCATAGAAAAAATACGAGGATAAGGTAAATTCGTTGCCGCCAAGACGAGACGTAGGTACAACAGACTGAATAAAAAATATTTATATTAAATCTTTGAGTGAATGGTTGTAGTATTGCCGTACCTTTAAATGATCGGTTATTCATTAGGAACTAGATGGTAATATTGCCAAAAATAAATAACTCTTAGTTACAAAAATATTAGGCATATTAACGAGGTACTCCACATTCACTTCGCTTGGGTACTACTAGTACCCAAGGCCACTTTGAGGCAAAACACGTTTGGGTACTACTAGTAAGTAGTACCCAAGGTCACTCGAGTGGTTAGGACGTTTTCGAGTCTTCAGTTTCGAGTGCAAGTAACATATCTGTATAATACTTTTAAATATCATTGTCTCTAACGTATTTAATTGTATCCTTGCTTAAAAACGAATCCAATGCTTTACTATAGGTATTATTTTTCTCATGGTCACACGAATAGATAGCACAAATTATGACTTCATCCTGAAAGAAAAAGCTAAAATAACCTTCTACTCGTAGCTCACGTGACCCGAACTAGACGAGAGCGAGACGCTCAGTTTGCAATGTCAGTTTTACATCAGCTCATTCCATGATTGTGATCTGATTGACGTTAAACTGGTCGGTAAGATGAGAATTTAAATGTTGGATTATTATTATTTAGAGCCTATACTGTCCCACTGCAGGGCAAAGGCCTCCCCACTCTTTCTCCACCTCTCTCTATCTAAATGTTGGATTGATAGCTAAAAATTATATCAGGGTTATATCATAAGTACTAGAGGGCCTCCGGGACTTTGCCCGCGTGGATGTCGTTTATCACGCATCCCTCAGGAACTGTTTATCTTCCCGGGATAAAAAGTAACTTATAAATCCAGGACATGTTCTATCTGTGTGCCAAATTTCATCCAAAACCGTTCAGCCGTTACAGCGTGAAGAAGTAACATACCTACATGACACTCGCAAACTTTCGCGTTTATAATATTAGTGTGATCGATATAGTAGTAGGACTTCTAGAAACACATTTAAGTATTATATTATGATTGTATATATGTGATATCTAAAACACCACAAACGTTATGATCTCCTTACCTTTGAATAAAAAACGTGAGTAAAAAAATGTAAGAAACCTATAAATCACTTAATAATGTACTAAAAAGGGCATTCAGGTGTATTCAGCGTGCACCGGACGCAAAAACTAGAAAATCACAACTTAACTAGGACGCATACAAATGACACGTAGACACGCCTCGGCCGAAATCATACGCGAAAGGTGCAACAAAATGTACTTGTAATGTATTAAAAACCTACATAAATAAAGTAAGTTCTCTAAAAGTAAAAAAAGTTCTTTATACATTAACTCCTAAGCGCATTGAGCTTTAATACATACACGGTAACATATCTAGCTCATTACTGCCTCACCTGTCTTAATCCGAGGTGTGAGCCGGGTTCGAACTCAGACCCTCCTGCATGGAAAGCAAGCGTTCAACTGCTAGGTTGTTCCTGCTAAATATATATATATATATATATATGTACATTGCCCGTGCCGATGATGCACCGGTCAAACAACTGCCGTTCCCTCCAGACGTGTCCAGAAGGACAAGCAGCCGTCAGGCACGCGTGGAGGTTTTCTGGCCAGCACCCCTAATATATTATTATGAATAACTATAGCCTATGCGGCTTCGCCCGCGTGAATATCGTTTATCGCGCATCCCTCGGGAACTGTTCATCTTCCCGGGATAAAAAGTAGCCTATATGTTAATCCGGATTATTTTCTATCATTTCATCCAAATTCGTTCAGCTCTTACAGCGTTATTGATTATCAAACATTCAAAAATCTTTCAAACTTTCGTATTTATAATATAGTAGAATGATGAAGACGACTTATTAATAGAATAGAATAGAATAAACTTTATTTCAAGCACAAACGTACTCATATAGGGTTAGTAACAATTTTCTTAAGCCTAAATGTTAGTAAACATATTTACATACTGAAATATGTAGCTGACAGCAGTGAATTATAAATGGACAGTCTTCCCTGTCAGCTATCTTTTTCAGGACCTTGTTGGAACTGGTCCACACTCGTCGTACAAGGGACGCGGCGCGCTTTCGCATCGTGGTGTAAAAACAATCTACACGCGCCGCCGCAAACATGCCCGATGCACTACATCGCCACGGAAGCCCCATCAGTTTCCTAAATGCGTTATTGTACTGGACGCAGAGGGCTCCATAAGACGACTGCGTATACTTTTCCCACAGGCTACACGTGTAAAACGATGAACAAAATGCTTTGAAGAGAGTACGTTTAACTTCAGTAGTACAACGTGCAAACCTGCGAGCAATCATATTCGCCCGAACTATATTAATCAACTCAGCATACCGCAGAACACTTCCCGTAGGCTTGTTCCAATTCAAAATTCTCCAAACATCAAAAAAATCTAAAATCATTCATTAGTTTCCTGAACAGCTGGATATATTACACCACACTATATTTTTTCAATCGCTAAAACAAGTCTCATTAAAACTCTTCGCATTCGAATCCTCAGATTAAAGCATACAATTCACTGATAACACGAATCTGACGTGCATAGGATGTCACGACACTCCTCTTTCTATTGAAAACAAAGATATGTATAGCAGTGGCATCCGCATCGCTTACATAACCATTGTATAGCAGTTCAGGGTTCACGCACGCTGACTTTTGGCAGACATATCAACGCGCCATCCAGGTGGCGTGAATAGGGTTGTCAAAGTCACGGGTGAAGAGTTTTCTGTGCAGCGAAGCCCTTTCTTTGTACGTTATGACGCGTCTTTATTGCTTGTAAGCGTCTCAAACAGAAGCTGTTGGACGAATTTGTATGAATGTATTTGGTTTATTATCATAACCCATTTCAATCAATTATAATAATAACTTTATTCTTACATCATAAAAGTACAACCTTAAAATTTCTTATTACATGTGAGTTGGTATACTCCAAATGTTTAGGCAACCAATCAAAGGCAGATAATCCCGACATGTCGAATTGTTTTGATTCTTAGCTTGTTTTTTGGTGAATGAATTGCAACTTTTGAATTGTGTCGGTGCTAACAATACCCATGTGCTCTCACACAAAAGCAAAGTCTTATTCTTCTCAAAATAATCTATGTATACAAGAAAAACGTTACACCTTCGTGCCTCTAACTAAAACATAACATGTCACGTCGATCCTCTCAAAAATAAGTGGTGCCACCTGTTACAAACTAACTACAAGTTCAGTGTGAACCCATCACCTGCCAAGTAAGCATAATGATGACTGACACTTTGTTTTAAACACGTGGGAAAATTGGCGTAAAGTTGTGCCCAATGTAAATACATGTACAATAATGTGTAGCTGTCTACAAATGAGACAGTTCAAGGCTGATTGGGAAGGAAACTCTTTATATTACACTAGCTGTGCCCCGCGGTTTCACCCACGCCGTGCATCACATCGCCCGCCCGCGCTATTGCCTCATTTTCGCTTAGCGTTCTTTCTGAGTTTTTCTTTTTGCTCGGCTCCTAAGGGATGTAGCATGATGTTAAATAACATACAACCCTGTTATGTACGCCGTTATTGTCATGTACATCAGACCAGTTACAGATTAGTTAAGAGTATAGTGATTATTTTAATGTACATGATGTGGCTGTACTTTTATAAATAAATAAATAAACCCTCCTCAAGAATTAGGCTATCAAATGCAAAAAGATTTTTCAAATCTGACTGGTAGTTCCAGAGATCAGCGCGTTCAAACATAAAAACAAACAAACTCGTCAGCTTTATTATATTATAAGTATAGATAAGTTCTATAACAAAATACATGATAAAGCATGTAACAATCAATCAACCCCGCCAATCGCAATCCACTGCTGGACATAGGCCTCTCACAAGTTGCATGTACGTTTAATCAAATTATTGCAACTATTTGCAACCCTAACAACTTTTTTTTTTACTTTTCGTAACAGACTGTACGATCTTTAATGACTTAAGCAGCCAGACTTTGAAGTACAAAATAATAAATTGAATTTTTAAGCAAGATTTTGGTTTTGAATTGGTTAAGACTTACGACCCGTCTAGACGATTGGGAAAGGATTTTTTGAGGCAAGCAAGTGTGAGGTAAGAGTTTAAGAATGTTAGGATTTGTCCTACTTTAAGTTTAATAAGTAACTTTAATAAATACACTTGAGCTTTGAGCTCATTAGTACTTTTAAACTTGGCAATTGGCCGCATTCCTCGAACAAATAGATGGTAGATAATAGAGTAAAATTGCAGGTCACAATGACTCGTATTCTGAAAGTCATTTTTATATACAAAAATTCTGGAGCACAAAAGTGTTAGTGTAATAGACTAGTCTTTCTTATCTTTGTACTTTCTAACCTTTTGGAAGAACTCTTCGAGTATCGTTATGTTTAATGGTTATTTAGACTTTCCTAAGAAAAGCCGCAACTTACGTAACTCTGCACACGTATCCATAGTGATCGATATTCGCGTGTAAATAATAAAAATAAATAAATCAATTATTTAGGACCACAGAAATAGAATGGAAAAGTGGGCAGGGCGCGCGTGCCAACACTCTGTACCATAGTGCAAGGCATTTCAAAGCCTTTCTCAGTATGCCTTATGAATTGTTTCTGTAAATACTGTAACAAAAACCCGCAAAAATGCTTTATTGTGCTGTTTCTAACTGCAGAAACAAAAGCTGTAAAGTACATTTGATTAGTTAATTTAAAAAAATTAATGACGTCAAAATGTAAGGCGTAGTTTGTTCAAAATTTGCCACGCATGAACCGCAAGTAAAATTGTGATTACAACCATTCTACTCTATCTATTTCTGTGTTCAGGATCATAGAAATCTAAATAATAAGGTAATAGAAATGGCATATACTATCTTTTACAACCGGAACGCATGTCGCCGGTTTTCCGCTACTAACACATAAATACGCAATTACCCCCACCATGTTTCTAGCATTCAATGCAAAATAACATAAGCCTTAAAACAATTTTGCTATTAGATATGCTGCAAAATACAATTTTAGTAACTCTGCGTCTAAAACAGCACTGATGATCAATCAAACCATTCGCGCACTGGTGTATGTACGCAGCGACAAGTTCATGCGCTTTTGCCGCTTCTATTACCTTATATTATTTTGATTTCTATGTTCAAGAACAAAAAAAAACACTTTGTTTAAACCCGCCAACGTGTGTAACAGTTTGTCTGCGGGATTAGCGCTCGTTTTTAATTTGAGTTTGATTACTTTATATTTACCGTCCCCCCACAAGGTGGACCGACGACCTGGTAAAGGTCGCGGAAATCCGCTGGATGCGGAAGACGCAGGATCGGTCGTTGTGGCGATGCTTGGGGGAGACCTATGTCCAGCAATTGACGTCTTTCGGCTGAAATGAATGAATGATGATATTTACCGTCGGTAGATTTTTTTGTTGAACAACATGGTAGTTTAGTAGTAGTAGAGCTCCTTTGTGAAAGAGCTCGTCCGGGGAAGTACTACCACCGTACCTACTTCTTCGCCAAATAGTGATGCTTGCATTGCTGTGTTTCGGTCTGAAGGGTACGTGTGCGGGTGAAATTACAATCACATGAGACTTTCCATCTTCTTGTCTCAGTTTGGCGAACCGACTTGCGGTACCATCTAGGCAACAGCCTAGGTGGTATTGCAGTTGTTATGGGCAAGGTAACCGCTTAACATCAGGTGGGCCTTTAGCGCGTTTCGCCATCCTGTACTATAAAAAAAATGGTATGCTGTTGTCTTTTTCATTGAGAGCACAGTAAAATACACCATCAGTTGTAGTAACATAATTGGCACGTGGGTGGTATACAAGCCCCGCGTATCGGAAATAGAAATAAATCTAATGAAATGCGTATATCTGGTTTTACACGATAATTTTGTTACGAGATACTTCCCTACAATACGGACGGAAGTGTGGCAGTACCGCAGAACCTGTGAGCTGTGTTGTCTAGATCACTTTCTCGTAAAGGGATCAGTGTACTTCGGATAATGATAGGTTAACCGATACGTTCGGTAACCTGAGCATTGACTTGCGGAATTTACTCTAGCTGTGCGTATTTTTTTACGAAAAGACTACTTGTAACTGAGTGCGGATTCCCAGTTGAAAACTTACGCTATCGCTATCGAAAACTTTACCGAATACGTCGACTTTCATTCGTAAATCAATAGTTCCTCCTTGTTTCCGCTAGGGGCGCTACTAATGTATGAATGAGTCAATGCAATCAATCGCGTATTCGTAAGTTTCAAACTCGCACTAGGCACTCTGATCGAAAATAAAACACTTAAGTATAATCGTATTTCCATCACGGCTATTTTTTCCAAAGGTAATATTATTGTACTGTAATGTTGTTTTGGTACACCCGGATTACGCCAATGATGGTATGGACTCCAAAGGACGAGCTTAAAACAATGTAATACAATGACTAACGAAACTTTTGCCAAAGTTAATTCTATTACGATAGTAACTATTATTTCAGCTATACACCGGATAACAGAGAGGTGTAGTCATATTTGGAGAGCTTATTCCGGGAATACTATTGATCAATTTTTAATACGGGGTCAATCCTTAAATCGCGAAAAATAAATAAGCATTTCCATAGAATAGAAAGTCTTTATTTGCAAAGAATAGGTACATTGTAGTTGGTACATTTATTCACAGTGTTATTATTATTTCGGTTTTTCCGCTATATGTTTCATACATTTCGGTCAGTAGGTATTGCACTTTTCTAAAAACAGCGGATTATTTGTTGATTTCAGGGTTGTCGCCATATTAAAAGTTGTTCTATGCTATACCTTGCATGAGAAGTTTTTAAACTTTCGCGAATTTCACTCATATTGAACTATGTTTACGGGACTTGTCGCGCACATTAAAATCAAAACATAAACATTCCGACCGGAAAATCCTCTCCACTCATCGTCATTACTATCCCAGAATTGTACGAGAAGCGATAGAGATAAAGAAATATAAAAATTTCAATCGGGAAGATGGATATAGGTTGTCCTCCTCGTGGAAACCTGTAATCGAGAAGTGTTCGGGTCGTGGTATGTCTACATGTATGTCCACCGAAACTGTCAGCATTGTGTGTCGTGATTCAGCATACCTTGTTACGGACAGCGACGTTACGAAAACACAACCGCGGGTAGTTCGAGAAAACACCCGCCGCTCAAGACGATGACACCCGCATACTTCAGTCTGCTCGTGAGCTTTCCAAATATGACCACCTTTCTGTTAAGCGTTATATAACTGAAAATGTTAAGACTCATTATAAGACTATTTTCTACTGATAAGACTATTACCTGATAAGACTCCTTATAAGACTATTTTAGAAGGTAAGATAGATGTGAAGAGAAAAAGAGGAAGATCTAGAAGAACTTTCATACAACAAGTAATGGAAAAAAAATGTCGTGTCCTTTATGGAAGTCAAAAGAAAAGCGGAATGCAAAGAAAGGTGGGAAATTCTGTACTGACAAGAGTCGATGATGATAGAATTACCTATTGGATTTACATTAAATTACTTTCAGAAATGTATTTAAAAATAAATACATAATCGATGATATCAAAAAGCAATAAAAATTATTTACTCGCTTTAACTAAAAGCAATGTACAAGATAACAACAATTAACACATAATTATTCGGCAATTTAATTATATGAAAGCATCATCAAAAAGATACATGTTTCTAACCTTAATTAAGTTGAAGCGTAATAAATTCCACAAATTAGTTCACACATAATTATTTAGTTCGGCGATTTAAAAAAACGCCGATGCTACGTGATTTCAATACAAATCAATCTTGTTTCAAACTGGTATAACTTAAATCGCGATTGATTATAAGTTATTAGACGGTTTATTTAGTTATTAAGAAATAGTTACGCTCTATTTTGTGTAATAAAAATTAGAAGATCATGCAAAATTTTAGCTATAATAAGTCCAGATATCTGAGCGCACTTATTGATGATAACATCACTGATGGTGTGGTACCTACTGCTCTTGGTCTAATTCCCGGGCTGAAATTAAAATGCTTGTGCTTGGGTCGTCTAAAAGACTTGTTATATGATTTTCTCCAATGACATCATTGTTACAAAAAAGCTGCTATGGCATGCGTGTAAATACATTTAAAGACCCCATACAGCTAATGAGCTAAAAATTTAAGATTTGAACTGATTTTAAGATGTAAATGATTTCCTTAATTTTGCATGTTAATGTATGTTAGCAAAATAGAGAGCATTATTATGTTTTTCATGATTATAATAAGATACTTTGAACTTTGACTTTTTCTATTATTTGAGTAGTAGTATGAATATTGACGAAATATGTATGAAAACATCCGCTGCTTCTTCCTTCATGACTTTTATCTGCATGATATGACTGTCTTTCACCTTGTCCTCTGCCATATCCTTGTCCAGCTAATCTGCCATATCCCTGTCTAGCTCCTCTTCCATATCCTTGTATAGCTCCTTGATAATACCCTCGGCTTTCTCCACGGTCTCTATTTTGTTCATATCCTCTTTTCTGTTCATATCTTCTATTATATTCATATCCTCTATTCTGTTCATATCCTTGGTTTTGTCCAAACTTTTTTCCTTGTTCTGTGTAATAATTTCTATGGTTGCCACGATAATTACCTCTTCCTCTACATTGATATATTTTGTGCCCTGGTTTCCCGCATGTGAAACAATTAAAAGGCTCCTGTTGAAAATTATCTTGTGTCTGATAATTATGTTTTTGTATAAAAATATGAAAATTGAGTGTTTTTTGCTTATTACGTGTAACGGTTTACGTTATTAACACCTTTTGTATTTTCTGCAAGTGCACAAACTACTCATTTACATTAAGCTCAATCTCAAAACTTTTACTTAAAACCCAAATACGAAAGTCATGGCTTAACATGGCATGAAAAATCACCAACTAATTATACCTCAGAACCTTCGTGAGCAAATGACACGGAAACTAGTAATTAATAAATTAAATGAAGCACATGGTTGTCTCGCGAAAGTTGTTCTTAGCCACAAATAATGTGAAATAGTACTCGTATGAGGTCGTGTATCATTTATTACTATTACGTGTTTCAAAGATGCGTTACAGATGTGCAGACCGGTCTTGATTCGGATTGAACAACTTGTATCGATAATATTATTATTAATGATTTTTTAACTCGGCCGTGTGGTTCCCGACAAATACAGGGTTATTTGTAAAACATTAACAACCCTTTAAGGGATGATTGTGCTCATCAATTTAAACAACTTTTATTATAGGACCAACCCTAAAATCACGAAAAAAAATCAGCTGTTCCCTACATTTTGTCGATTAATGTGAACAAAAATGTAAAAACATCTGATTTTTTTTCGTGATTTTAGGGTTGGTCCCATAGTTAAAGTTGTTCATACTGATGAGGACAATGACCCCTTAAGACATTTTGAGTTATTAAATAACACGTTGTATACTAGCATATGTATTTTCTATTTGTATTTTCTATGTAGCTGTTTATTGACCCTGAATAAATAAAATAAAATAAAATAAAACACATATTTTCTTCTTGCGCATTTTTTAAAAGAAAGCTTTCCGTACATTTGAACGCCGAGTATTTCACCGAAGCCGAATGTATCAATTTGGTGTATCTCTAGTTATCACTACAGTTCGGAATACTAATGTAAGGGAAATCATGTTTTTATTTTCGCGATTTCAGGGTTGGTCCCCTAATAAAAGTTGTTGGAAAAATAAAGCATGAGACGAGTAAAGGAAAATACTAGTTGCACAAAATGACGTAGGTATTATGAACGTAACTTAATAGGGATAGCGACGAAATAAATAAAAAAAAGTTAATAAAATGACGAATGTTCATCACAACCGCTGAAATGGATGAGTACAATCATCACTTAAACAGTTGTTAATGCCCTGTATAAGGACGGTACAACAGTTATATCTGTTACAATTATTAAACATACTGAGGGACTATGTGGGTGGCCAACAGTCTGCAAGCCCACCGAATATCGAATTCAAGCCAGCAGAGTGCCAATCGGCGCGTTTATGTCTTTTGTTTGCAAGTGCTTCCCACATAGCACTGCGTAGCGTGGAACCAGGGGGTCTACTCCCGTTCGACGATATTCGATAAATCATTCATTGCACATTTTGCTACTCCGGTCAACCGTCGTTCCCTTATCGCATGCGATGATCGTGTTTTGACGTTTGATTTTCTCATCTCCGGTAAATTGTATACGACTATGAACCGTAGTCTATCTTAATTGTGCCTTTTTTATGTGCCTATCTTTATTATGTAAGTATCAGTCGGAACGAAAGTTCTTACTTCGTTTGTCGTTCGTAAAACGCGAGTAGACCTACTGTATGCAGTGCGCGGTGCGGAATTATTTTACGTTTTACAAACTATGCACGCATGTTCTGACTGACCATGTGTTGTGTCAAGCGTAGTCAATATTCCATGCCACTCGCCGCATTGTATATTAACAGGCTGAAATCAACAATGATGACGTGTTCGGAAGAGGCTTAGGGGAATGTAGTAGCCAAGTGGCACCCCCATCAGTAAAAAAAATATTACTCGCTGAATACATCATTTATTGAAAATTCGTTTTTAACGGTTAAAGTACAGGGGGTCTACTCCCGTTCGACGATATTCGATAAATCGTATGATTCATCGCACAATTTGCTACTCCGGTCAACCATCGTTCCCTTATCGCATGCGATGATCGTGTTTTGACGTTTGTTTTTCTCATCTCCGGTAAATTGTTTACGACTATGAACCGTAGTCTATCTTAATTGTGCCTTTTTTATGTGCCTATCTTTATTATGTAAGTATCAGTCGGAACGAAAGATCGAAGTTCGTAAAACGCGAGTAGACCTACTGGTACTGTAGTTTTATCAGAAACTATTAAGTCTGTAAATTATAGTTCGCTGTAGTTGTAGATAGAAAAAGTGCGAAAAACGGCCACTTTTGGATTTTTTTCTATCTACAACTACAGCGAACTATATTTTACAGAGTTAATGGTTTCTGATTAAACTACACATGACTCTGCTACGACTGGGCATGAGCCTTTGCTAACAATAAGATAAGATACGATAAAGGTTTATTTTCTCACCACAATACATTAAGTTATACATAATGGAAATACAATGTAAATTTTACAGTATACTGTGGGAGACTGGTGCCCAAACTAGGCGTAAGCCTGTATTTCAGGACACCAGGTGTCCTACCCTTGGGTAAGAATTACATTTTAATTGTAGTGATAGTACTCGTACACTGACAATAGTGCGGTAAGTTATTTACAAGTTATAATTATTAATTGCAATGCTAAGGTTTAAGACCTTATTTCACTACACTGACTGGCGTGGTCAGCTAGACTACACACACCATTTTTTGAAGTTCTCTCTGGCATGTTGATTTCCTCTACCGTTCAAAACAAGCTAAGTTCTATAAAAATAAGCACCGAAATAACCCCTAAGGCTATGTGTTATAATTAACAGTTATTACGTCTATAAAAGATGCGTTACAGATATGGAGACCGGTCTTGATTCAGATTGAACAACTTTAATATAGTTGTACTTATTACGCGAACATAGAATATGACAGAAATTAATGATTTCGATTTTGTTACGGTAATATTAATTTTTAATTGGATTGGATTTTGTAATGTGATTTTTTTAACATTATAGACACCGTGTCACTTTTCTCGTGGTCCAAACGAAAACCATTGATAAAGGGCACCAAGGGCTATCGAAAATCCACATAAAATTTGCAAGAATGTTTGCTTTTTTAAAGTAAAATAAAGAAGTCTTAGTTTCAGTCTTAAAATTATTTCTTAAATGCCTTTCAGTTGTTTGTGTTCATGACAAAATTGCACGTCCTGCGATAATAGTTTGAGCGCAAAAACAATTTTTGTAGGCACTGTGAGACAACGTGTGACGTAACGTGTGTGTATACGAAGCGAGTGTGGATGGAAGAGTTGGAAGGGGACGACCTCAGCGAACGTATCGCGATCAAATCGCGGATGTTCTCAAAAAATGCCAGGATAAGAGTTCTCTAAACCGACGAGCATGCATGACGAGGTTAATGGACGTAGATGAAGCGAAAGAGGTGTGTCAGGATCGTAGCAGGTGGAAATCCATAGTCTCTGCCTACCCCAATGGGAAACAGGCGTGATAATATGTATGTATGTACTGTGAGACAAATACGGAAACTACGATTTTCTCGAAAACTGGCGATTTTCGCGTAACATACATGGGGGTATTTTCGATAGCCCTTGGTGCCTTTTACCAATGGTTTTTGTTTTGGCCACGAGAAAAGTGACAAGGTGTATATATCGATATCATGTTTCGGGGCTGTTATTACAAACACACATACATACCTAAATTTATTCAGTGTGGGGACTTATTCCACAATTCTTAACCCCTTGTCTGCCTAAACGTGGATCCACTCGAAACATAATAAAATTTAATTGTGTCTGGAATTGCAGCATACGAGAGGTTAAAGCAGAGATTAGTAGGATTTATCAACAGTGTCAAGATTAGCACCAAAATAAATAAAACTATGCGTGATGTTCGTTTTATATAACCTACTAATACTTATTTAAAATGCAATCAAATGCAGCAGGTTTCTAGACCAAACTTTTTAATAGAAATGCTTAATCCGAATATAGAAATGTATCCGTTCTGATTTTTTTTTCATATTTAAATTTTTATAGTCACGTACATCAATAGAATATTCAACGACCTAAGATTTGATAACATAACATAACATAACATCACGCCTGTATTTCCCCGAAGGGGTAGGCAGAGGTGTATTAGTACACCTAAATGAAGCCACGACCACCGCCATAGAAGTGGCCAAATATTATATAAAAAAAGTGTGAACCATTGACACGAAAGAAGAAGAAGTACACCCACATTTCGCCAGTTATGTTATAGTCCCATGTAATAGGGGGCGAGCCTATTGCCACTGACCAGGCACAAATCCAGACTCCGGGCTGCTACTGAGAATTTCATAATGAAAAACTCCAATAACACTTTGCCCGACCCGGGAATCGAACCCAGGACCCCACGCTCAGCAGTCGCGCTTGCAACCACTAGACCAACGAGGCAGTCGAAGATTTGATAACATGCAGATTTTTGCATTCTGTGCTAACATGCATATTTTTGCATTCTGTGCTAACATGCATATTTTTGCATTCTGTGCAAAAATATGCATAGTCCTAGAGTGGACTATGCCAAACCCCATATTTATTATTAGGTTTTCCCAACCAAGAAACCCTCTTTCCCAACCGTAATATATACCTAAGGGATCACAATACATCTATAAGATACGTCTTACCTCTGTAATGTAAATTATTGTTAGTATATTATATTTGACATATCAAACCCTCGCCCAAACGCACATCCAGGCGAGACATAATGGAATTTTAATTGTATGTGCGGCATACGAGAGGTTAAGCTACACTGTTCTCACTAAACTATTGTAACACTTGTGGTCCACACATGATTTTAAAAGAGTATCCGTGGAGTTTTTTGCTGACTTTTATCCAAAGAATCTACTTTTTGGAACCGTACATCAAAATTCTGGACATTTCTTGGGAACACGTACTGTGCCTATGTGAAATGAAAAACTTGAAATTTTAATTTGGATAGGCAGCAGTGTCATTGGTCTGCTAATAACAGCAATCTGAATCGCCAGTCCATGTGTCAAATTAGGTAATTATGAATTTTTCTTCATTAAATGTGTTTTGTGGCCCGACGGAAGTCCAACAGGTTATATCCGAGCTGATGTAATGATGATGACTTTGAGTAAATTGCTCACCTCCTTAAATTGTAAAACACCATTATTATACTGCACCAAGCAAAATATGTTGGCTTAGGTGGCGAATGACCGGAAAAAACGGAATCGAAAGGGATAAGAGCCTCTTTTTACATTTTTAATAAACGTTAGGGGTCAGTTCAACTGAACCGAAATAAATGATTAGGTGAAATGATGCCTTAATTATTTTGTACAAATTTTAACATCGTGTCAACCGAAATCAACCTAACATTTAGTACAGTCAGAAAAAAAACTCAACCAGGTCATAGTTATAGGAAAATGCTATTCCAAAATTATTAACAGCGATCGCAAGAGTTAGCAAAGTTAGTTAGTTATGAAACAATATTGAAACATAATTGCAAAAAAAAACCCAATTTTACATCTAGGGCACTTTTCACCGCAATCAAGATTAAGAACAAGATCTTCTTCACAAAAACATGCCATAACATCCATTACACAAGAGCATTAGTGAACACTCCCTATACAGCAGGTGCGCCTGATTGCGCATCAATAGAAATGATACAAATAAAACGCGAGGCAATTAAGTAAGCACGCAGTTTCCTTTCACTGCCGATATCAAGTGTCCGAACTGTAGTGATAACTAGAAATACACCAAATTGATACATTCGGCTTCGGCGAAATACTCGGCGTTCAAATGTACGAAAGCTTTATTTCTAAAAACGCACGAAGAAGAAAAAAAATGTTTTTTTATTTATTTATTCAGGGACAATAAACAGCTACAACACATATGTTGGTATATATAAAAACTTACTATTAGTAGTTTTTACAATATTGTAGCCCATTCCATTACTGTAATGGTATTGGTGATTGTGATAAATAAATAAATAAACATGAATAAATTATCCACATATTAACACAACAAATGTAAGGCAAATAGTGCCACTAAGCATGCATGAGAGTTTTATAACGGGTGATCTAGGCTAGTATGTTGTGGGGTGCTGGCCAGAAAACCTCCACGAGTGCTTGACACGTCTGGAGGGATCGGCAGTTGTTTGGCCGGTGCATCCTGGGCACGGGCAATAAAATCCTGCAGAGGGATTAACCTTCGGGGGATTTTATTGCCTGTGGCGAATATTCTGGCGCGGGAGGGGCCCGTTCTGGGCCAGCAGAGGGCACAGTGGAGGAGCAGGGGCGGGCCCGGTGTGCACTCACCCTGCCACTGGGCAGGCAGCGGGGGGACTGTCTTTCCCTGCCCCCGTCGATCTCGTAACCCCAGGAGTGCCCGCTGAGTAGTGTTCTCGCGCCTCTTGGGACCGAGGGTCTTGGCTTCACCGCCCGGACCGCGAGGAAGAAAACCTCTATAAAAAATTACGGGAGGTAGGGCCTGCGAGCAGCAGACTCGGGGTAGTCTGCTGCCCGACCAGCAGTTGGCGTAGCTGGCACAGCCGGCGTAGTTGGCGCAGCTGGTAAAGGCCCATGAGGTGAGGTGGCGAGCAGTGTTCCGTGTGCGCCACCTAGGAGGGTGCGGCCGACGCTAGGCCGCACGGGGAGAAGGGGCTCGCCTACTTGTGGCGGGCCAGGACCTGTCGGGGGTGGTTGTGTGAATACTCACGGGTTCCCCGGCTAAGGTAGTTGAAGGAACACCGTGGTGGTTTTAGTCGGTAAGAGTCCGACACTGGCTCCGCCTACCCCGGGCGGAGTGCGTCCATGAGGATTACCCCACGGCAAAAAAAAAAAAAAAGGCTGGTATGTTGTGTTATGTATTATAATGTATATTATGCATTCAAACATAAATAAAGAGATCTTTTGGCTAGTATTATTTTATTGAGATTTTCAAATATTTGGAAATTAATATACTGAAGTAAAACCTCACTAGAAGTTTAAACTTTCGCGAATTACACTCATATTGAACAAAATATTTTTGGTTTTGTTTTTAATTTTATGCGCGAAAAGTCCCGTAAATATGGTTCAAATCCTCACTTCCTTCTCACTTCGTATTCTCACTTTACGCCATGATACATATAATTACCATACTATTTAAAAACTATACTAAAATTGTTGTTCATTATAATAATAATGTATTCATGATGATGGTGCCATCATCATCATGAATGCCCTATAAAATTCCACTGCTGCACAATACTGAATTCCAGGGGAAAAAGCATCCATAAGAACAATAAATAAGTATTAAGTTGTTCAGTAGGTTCATTAACCATTCAATTAACGTAACTTAATATTTTAGAATAAGGCTTTTTTGCATTATTCTAAAATATTAAGTTAAGCCGAATATTCTGTCGAAATTTTCGGCCCAAAAACTGACCTTGTTGTTGTTGTTGTTGTTGATAACTCTTACACCACTAAAGCGATTACATTAATTCTCACGTCTATCATACGGATAATTTCGCTTCAATTTATTAACGTGCGCCAGCGCATCGTTTGTACGAATAATTTTTAAAAGAACTTGTTTTGACTAGCCGTGTCGTAAATAATCTCAGACTTTTATGGCTTGTAGAATGTGATTTCATAATTTTTGATGTGCTAACATTCTTTTGTGAACTCTTCTTTTAGTCACATGTCTAAGTTAGCTCTTAGTATTTGAATTTCATTATCATAATATATTTAATTCATTACATACAAGAATTTCATAATGTTTCACAATTTATAAAACAAAACACAGAAGAGCGTTGTTGTCAACACGACAAGCAGATCATATGATCTATCCAGCAGGATACCGAAACCCGTAATGAAGGAGTGACTGGAGAGTCGCTATGGCACCCCCCCTCTACCGGCTGACGTAGATAATCTCTGTCGCGATTGTGTATATGGATCGCACCGGCCGGGAGCCGACGCCCGACACTGTGGAAGCTATCCTGAGAACACGACGCAGCGAACACTGGTGAAGTGCCCTAGCTTAAGCCACGTAACGCTGAGACCTCATCAATGCAGTAGGCGGCAGCGATCTTATCCGGCCTTGGTTCTGTCCATGATCAGAAGCGAGAATGCTTGGAAAGGCGTCCTCACCTTTGCGAGGAGATGATGCTCGCAAAGGAGGCGGCGGAGAGGAAAAGAGAGGTGACCAACTCTTTCCCCACCTACACAATGCAGGAGAGCGTATACTAACCTCCCGCCACCCTAAGAGTGGGTATGTGGTTGGCAAAAATGGGAGTCTCGGGGCAGTTCGCCACTCGACACATCAAGGCCCGTGACGGTGACCCATTGTGTTCCGCGCATGCCAGTTAGGAAGAGGGTGCGGCTGACGTTAGACCACACGGGGGAAGGAGCTCCCGTACTAGTGGTGAGACAAGACTTGCCCGGGCTAGGAGGAGAATGCAGGGTCTATGTCGCGTCCCCTGCCAAAGGTTGTAGGAGGAACACCGGGTGGTTTTAATCGGTAAGAGTCCTAAACTGGCTACGTCTCTCCCAGCAGAGTGCGTCCACGAGGATTTCACCACAAAAAAAAGAGTTGCTTACTACACGGACTCCAATACCACAATATTATGTTCCACTTACTAACTAAACTCTTCTTTACCCAGTCTTACTCATCCTCAAGATGATAACACAGCTCTTGAGCAGCTTTTCCAACACCAAACCAAATTTTTACGCTTTTCTTCCTACAACATATGCCTTCTTTCCTTGCCTCGTTGGTCTAGTGGTCACAAGCGTGACTGTTGAGCTTGGGCTCCTGGGTTCAATTGCCGGGTGGAACAAAGTGTTATTGGATTTTTCATTATAAAATTCTCAGTAGCAGCCCGGAGTCTGGATTTGTGCCCGGTTTGTGGCAAACCACAAAAAAAAAACAAAATACGCTATTACTAATCGCATCGTGCAATTGCGTAATCGCAATTACTATTTGCTCGCCCCATGTAGGAATTTATAACATAATTGGCGAAATGTGGGTGTACTATACACCTCTGCCTACCCTTTCAGAAAATACAAACGTGATGTTTATGTATATATCTAACATACGCCCTGGTTCACAAGTCATGTGAGGAATGATTCATCGTCTATAACACAAGACTTCTCAAAGTATTTTCTCACCTACTTCATATTCATATTCATTTATTTATAAAGTTAATTTACACGTCAGTAGATTCACCACCACCATTTCACTTACATTATCACGAGTATTCCAAAACAATGTTGCTTCATGGTAACTAGTGGGAAAGAAAAATATGAGGGCGGGAAAGAAATCAATTTCAAAGAACTATAACACTCGTATTATGTAAACTAACATTACCTTATACCTACAAATAATGTGGTGTAGAAAGTAATACCTGGTTTTATATTGTAATATCTAAAGGATAATTGATATTACCTGCACTATTCTGCCTACCATTTCATGGTTCGATGGTTTGAATAGCGTTAACAATTTAGAAGTCCATCACGCCTACTGTTCTCAAAGTTCGGAGTAAATTATAGTGTAAGTGTTTCATACGAAGAGGTTATATCATCGCTTTGAAATTGGGCTGTTTTGCCGATATTTTATGCATAGTCTAACAAAGAGGTAAGTATCCAGGATCTCCAGATATAAATAAAGTTTTGTCAGGATATTGTGGATGTTTGCGAGTAGAATATCATTTCACTAACAGACAAAGTTAAACTGTATTTATACGAAACCTTTTCCTGAGAAATCTTCATTTATATCTGGCGACCCTGGATGCCTAGATACTCATCTTTTTGTTAGACTGTACATAACTAAACCATTTGTTTAACTGTAAGAAGTTCACATTCCTCTCACATTCTTTTTTTAACTTACTTCTTATAATAGAAGCTCTATTCTACATATATTCATCATCATCATCATTTCAGCCGATTGACGTCCACTGCTGGACATAGGCCTCCCCAAGCAGTTTGGGGGGATATGCCATAATCACCACGCTTGGCAGGGGGTCGGCGATCGCAGTTGGTTAAATACTCAGAGCTCTATATTATGTGGAATCAATTAATACTTATTTTTGATGTGTGTTCGCTCCTCTGCGACTATTCTTGCAGTATACTCAGCGGACTATCAGTGCCCTGCGGGTCCAATATAATAACGGTTTCAGGATGTTGATGGGGCTGCCCCGTTTCTGCAGTGCATCCGGTATGTTCACGCAGGCACACGTCGATGGCTTCCATGCCATCGTCCGGCAGAAATCGGCCACGATGCTCTGCAGAGTGCGGGCCAGCTCCAACTCCATCCTGAAGACCATTGCAGGGAGGTACGAGTCTCCTTTAATATATTCGGTAATCCAGAAATGCATCACAGGCAACGAACTGGTTACCAAATATTAGTACCTAGTATTAAGCTTTACTAACCATAGTTATAAGGTCTTTTTTACTAACCTACTATGGATAACTTATATGTTTTTTTTTTTTTTTTTTTTAATATCGTATCATTCTCAACGTATTCTCATCAGGGGTCTTATTCCACTGACTGGTTCGATTTCTGAACCAAATCGAGCTAATGTCAATTCCTAGACCTAGAGGAATGCAGTACGATTTGACACTAACTCGAATTCAAATTCGATTGATACAGAACTCGATCTAGTCGGGAGCAAGGCCCCAGGTATATGTCGTTATTACCTTGTGGAAAAAAAACGCATTTTGGGAATACACTAGGAAAACACGATGAAAATCAGGAAACATCACAAACAGTTTTATTACACGAGCTTACACTTAAGGATACTTTTAGGTTAGCTAAATAAAAAACGTGATCGAAAAACATGCAACATTTATTTCCAAACAAATAACAATGACAACAGTAGTTATTAATGTACTCGTGTATTACATTATGTATGTACTAATTACTACCAAGTACCAGCTAAACAATCTCCTAAAGCAATAAATATCTGTGGTTAACGTAATGGCAACTACATGTACAACAAATAACTATATCAGTTCTATAATGCTTATTAAGACATGGCTATAGTTTAGCATACGTATTACGACTAGCCGTATAAACGTTCTTGTAACTCGAGTTGGAATCAGATGGTCCAGTATATTCACTGTTGTTCACAATATCATTTTCCTCCTTTGGAACACTCTGAGATATTGGACTTTGCAGTTTTTCATATTCTGTTGCGGAACCTTGTGGAACGTATTGAACATTATACTTGCTTTGAGTGTTAGACGGGTAGTAACTATAGAAGCTCTGGACAGGGTTCTGATATGGCAAATTATTGTAAGGAGAAGGATTCGGCTGAGCAAACAGCAACATTGTCGAAGGTTGAGTCAAATAAGAACCACCAAGAGAATAAGGCTGATAATTAGGTATATTGAAATGTCCTTGTTGTAAGGAGTTAAGCATTGGACTCTGATGAGGATTTATCTGGCTTGTTGGATTCGGTGAAAACAATTGATGATGATAAGGCATGATTGGCTGAGTCGCATAATTAGACGGCTGTTGCAGGAACGCCAACTGATAATTCCCGCTTGTTTTCGAAGGCACCATTTGATATTTGGACTGGTAACCAGGATTTGGTACGAAGTTCAAAGGTGCGAACTGAGAGGTGGTCGGTGGGGGCAATAGGTTCATTTGAGGTTGCTGCTGTTGAGAACCATAGGAAGACGATGATTCGCTCTGGGAATTTGGTGACGAGTAATAATGGCTGCTTCCTTGACTCGGATAGAATGAATTTGACACTTGTGATTGGTACGACGAAGAGCTAGTCGAGCCACTCTGTGAACTAGGATTCTGCGTGTAAATGCTGTATGTGTAGTCCTGCTTCTGAGCACCCGTAGGAATATCATTTATACTGGTCCCCTTCCCCGCTCCTCGTTTCTTCTGCTCGACATCATCAACCTCGGTACAGCAAACCAGTGTAGCGAAAGCGACGAAAATCTAAAACAAATTACCGTTCAAACAATCAATCATAGTCTATCTTCGAACGCGAAGAAGCCAATCAATCAGCACCCTCGTTATCGTAATACATATTTATTTCGCATCACACAAATAAAACGAGAACGTTTACTTTTGCTTCAACGAGTTGTAAATTACTTTAGAAGAAACAAACGCAACACATATTTATCTGCTCACAATTGAACATTTGTTAGTCTTATTACATAAGATACTAGAAAACTTACCAAAAGCTCCCATTTCGCCATTATGTTGAACGTACTGCATGCAACGGTTAAGTATAAAGATATAATTACATTATATACTTAAAAGGAAAACGCGTATTGCGAAAGGAAAAGTGTTCTATACACGGGGGCTCGTGGAAAAGTGGTAGACGGTATCAAGTTCATGCATTTATATGAGCGGCCGTGGACAACTTTCCTCTGGGTCCAGATTAGACCGAGGGAAGTGACCGTTCTATAGGTCTTTGTCCTGTATTGGAACGTATCCAGTTTACTCCGATAGTGTCAGTTTCCTATCTGCGACGGAAACGCGTTGCATTAGTCCCTTCATATTTATCTTTAAAGCTGTCTAAAGTATTCGCGTTTATGGTAAGATTGGATAGCATTTAGTGGCGTAGGTATTGATTTATTAGATTTATTATTAAGTACATTGCATTGCCAATAATCTTGAATGTGTATCTACTAACTGAGCCTGCAGAAGAGCTCCCAGCAGGCCACCAACTACCATAGCCATCTGGGAATCTCTAAATTGACTCCGAAGCCAGGCGGGTCACTGCATCTCAAATTAAAAAACCACAGAGGATGCCTCGTCTTCTTTCCTGCTCCCTGGGCACAATCAAAGTCCTGTGCGAGAACACTGATAATGCTGTTGATGTCGCTAAATTCTGTTTCACAATAATGTTATAAACTCTGATTATACAAAATAATTATCCACACGGAGAGAATCTAGAATGTGTTTATTATTCGACAGTATATCAATCACAGAAATAGATATAATGCTTGTAATCACAATTTTACTTGCGATTCATGCGTGTCAACTTTCCGAACAAACTACGCCTTATATTTTGACGCCATTATTTAAAAAAAAAAAAAAAAATTTACAGCTCTTGTTTCTGCATTTAGAAACAGCACAATAAGGCATTTTTGCGGGTTTTTGTTACAGTATTTATAGAAACAATTCATAAGGCGTGCTGAGAAAGGCTTTGAAATAACCTACACTATGGTGCATGGTGCTGCCACGTGCGCCCTGCCACAGATTACCAATTAGTTACTACGGCCGTGCCCACATGCCCATTCTATCTATTTCTGTGATATCAATCAAATAATTCGTTTAGGTTTTATTACTACTACACTAAATTCCCTTTCCCGTTATACACAAAGCAAACAATGATAAATCTCCAAAAAAACGAATTAGTAGCAGATTAAATCTAAAAAGCCCATACGCATGACATAACTTTATCTACACTTTACGGCTTGCGGATGCGCATAAGTTATCAAGATCATCTCGAAATTACGTAATCTATCTACATTCTATCAGACCAATCAGAAATCGAACAACATAAAAAAACGTAGTTTTTTTTTTTGTTATTTTTTTATCTTTGTTGTTGTTGCTGCGATTTCTCCTATATCGTGGGTGCATTTACTGAAACAAAAAATAACCCAGACCTGAAAAAACTAGGTATATGTAGATTATAAAAATAGTTTTGTTTAGATAGATAGATAGAATATACTTTATTGTAAGTCATAGAACAGTAAGCCTCTAGACGCCGGTTAGCTAGACACCCCCGGTCACAACGCATATGCTCTACCACTGCATATCATACGTCCCTCCACCAATCGGAACGTCACTCAGTCAGCGAGCGGCACCAATCATAAGGAATCATACCACCGAACTTTTAAGCCGGCCAATCATAACGCGCCGTCCGCCCCCCTGACCCCACCAACGTTTTACGACTGCGTTAGAATACACAACTTTGTTTATGCGGAGTCTTGAAGCTTACTGGTCTGTGTTGTAAGTACACCATGAAAATAGCAGTAAACAGGTACAACGTATAAATTATTGGTACATGGGCGGTCTTATCGCTAAAAGCGATATCTTCCAGACAACCTTTGGATGGACAAAGAAGACTTAAGATCTACGTACGGGAATCGAACCTGCAACCCGTTGCACAGAAGCTGATAGTGACTGCGCCAATCATTTCATCAAACACGTGCAAGTTAAAGGGTTCGCGGTAACTCACGAGCTTTCTAGTGCGCCTGCGCCGCTAATTAACTAACTGTGGGTAGCAGGTGGCTACTAATGAAAATTGCAGCAAACCGCTCCTTTCCACGCACTTAAAGGTTATATAATAAGTAACAAATGTTATATTATTTAGTTTTGTGGGAATGGAGGTAAAAAGTTTCTTCCGGCGTCCTTGTCGTCTGTTTCTTTTTGTCTGTTAGAATAAGTAAGTTTCGGAAAATGTCGAGATTGGAGTTTTGGACTCGGCTCTGCACATTCGTACGATGGCACTGCACTGAAAAAAAATTAGTTTGTTACATGTAGACGAACTTTTGCCACCTGTAACTTTAAAAAAGTGACGATATGATTGTCAGGTAATATGTAACCAAAATTTTTGTTCTTTAAAGATAAACAGTTTTGTTAAATAAACTTAACTTTAGTAACGTTTTACCAAAATTTTGGTTGTCGCTCCAGTTTATTTCATTATCATTTCAGCCAAAAGACGTCCACTGCTGGACATAGGCCTTCCCCAAGCATCACTACAACGGTCCTGCGCTTTCCACGTCCAGCGGATTTCCGCGACCTTCACCAGGTCGTCGATCCAGCTTGTGGGGATCCTACCCACGCTGCGCCTTCCAGTACGCGGTTGCTACTCCAGAACTTTACTGCCGGCCATCCGTTCTGCGAGCAACTGCATATCAATGGTACAAAACCACCATACAACACAGATTCACCTTATACTGGTTATGTGTGAATGCCTCCGTCAGGTAGCGCCACAACACTTTCCCATGTTTCCTTTACATCTATCAAATTATAGAGAGACTGCAAATGATTGATAATTTAATATTCGTACCTACCTATTATATCAAGACTTAAGTCCTATGTAACTTCCGACAGGATATTAACTACATCATAAAATAAGTGGTTCTTATTGGCCCTGAACAACGCAATAGTTTTAAAAATATGTCTATAGCTATGTGCCGGTAGCGCCAACGTAACTATTATCAAGTCATTTTCACCAACATCAATCAATATACGTGGGACACTCAGAAAGTTTTGCGAAACTAAAAAAAATTGTTCTATACGTACATATATTTTTATCAAATCTTTTCAAAGTACTTTCCACCAGCCTCTATACAAAGATTCATGCGCCTAAACCAGTTTTCAAAACACTTTTTCCAGTCCGCCGCAGACACCTCGTTTACAGCCTGCTCGAACGCAGCCAGCGCATCTTCCGGCGACGAAAATTGTATCCCTTTGAGCTGATTTTTTATTTTTGGGAATAAAAAGAAGTCACACGGTGCTAGATCAGGGCTCTAAGGAGGGTGACCCAGGAGTTTGACTGGCGTGCTGTCCAGGAAGTCCCTCGTTTTGAGTGCGGTGTGCGCAGGTGCATTGTCGTGGTGGAGCAGTAGCCCGCGGAGCCCTGTGTTTGGTCGCTTGTTGCTTATAACAGAGAAAACTTCTGGCAAACATTTGGTAGTATACCATTCGGCATTAATGCTTCTTTGATCCCGTAAGGGAATTGATACCAAGTGGCCAGTCAAATTAAAAAAGCTAGCGATCAAAATCTTACCCCCGCTTCTAGATCGCTTCACTTTGGTAGGCGTTGGCTCATTTTGAAACACCCAAACAGTCGACTGGCGCTTGGTTTCTGGGTCGTATTGATAAATCCAGGACTCATCACCTGTAACGATGTCGTAAACACGCCGAGACGAGCCTGCTTCAAATTTGTTAAGCATATCACGGCACCATTCCACCCGGGCCTGCTTCTGAGCATCGGTGAGGTAGTGCGGCACCCAGCGTGATACTATCCTCCTCACGCGAAGATGGCTGTGTAGAATCTCGTGAACGCTTCCCGATCCAATCTTCAATATGTGTTGAATCTCCTGATATGTAATTCGCCTATTGTCTTGGATTAAATTTTTCACTGCTAGCACGTTTTCTTCGGTAACAGCCGTCAAAGGGCGACCGCTTCTTTCGTCATCCCCCAAAGTTGGTCGACCGCGCTTGAATTCGTTATACCAACGATACACGGTTGCCTTGGAAGGGCCTTCATCCATGAATGCCATTTGAAGTCTATCGTACGATTCATCCGGTTTCAGGCGACACTTGAAATCGTATAAAATCATAGCTCTAAAATGTTCCCGGCGCAGATCCATATTTCAGTGAGACACAATACTTTGAATTAACTCGCAAAAAATGTGGAGGGAAATTTTGAAATTGGAACTTACTTATTTTTACTTATAAATAATCATATTTTCGAAAAACATTATAACTGGCCAGTCTCCCATATATAAAAACTTTTTTTCGCAATACTTTCTGAGGGGCCTGGTATACGTCGAAAAGCTATCGATGATTTATTGATTCATGATTGCCACTGAGGTAATATGTAGTAGTACATATTACCTCAATGGTGATTGCTGCGGAAATTTTGATTTCCTACATGTCAGTCCATCTAATATTTATTTATTATTTATTTAATTCTTTATGCACAACAGGGTACAAAGGCGGGCGTTCTCTACCAGACAACCTTAGGGTAATGCAGAGACAAAGAATAAGGTAGATGCACCAGTAAAGTAGTAAAATATGTTTCGTACTACGGACTTATAATTACATATAATAAAAAATTGATAAATACCTAAGTACAAAAAAAAAAAAAAAAAAGTAGTAGTAGTTTTTTTTTTAAATATAATTTTAATATTAAATTATATTAAAAAAAAAAATTAACACCGTTGTATCCTACTAATCTCAGATTACTGAACATACTAATCGACGTTGATGTCGATTTTTTTCGGAAAATCTGCTGATAGAAGTTGGTTCCACAGTTTTGTTGTACTAAGTAAAAAATGGCGTGTGAAACTTACAGTACCGTAAACTGCCCTAACTTGGCCCACAAGCCCTAATTTGCCTAGTTATTTTTTGGGTTTGGTTCAGTTACAAAATGTCAGTACGTGTAAAAATTAAGTTAATGCCTTAGGCAAAGTAGGACTTGTGGGCAAAGTTAGGGCATTTTACGGTAGTTGACCAATGACCACCAACCATCAAGATGGTAAAGATGAAGTTTAGATTTATGGCGGGTGGTACGATGGTGGAAGTCAGCGGCTGTATTGACGGGGTTGAATTGTCGGAGTCGGGTTGTCTCGGGGTCGAGTTGTGATAGATTCGCTGGTATAAGGTCGAACAACTCCTCAGAGCACTCCTCATTGTACAATAAAAATTGCACGCATGATACGTGCATATTTGGCGTGCCGTATTCTTCAGACTAATGCAATGATTGCACCAGATTGCACAATTCTCTTTTCTTCTAATGACTTTAATAGCGATAGTATAAGCACGAATCAAACAATAATTTGGTATAATTACTTTGTTAAGCGCAGAAAAATATAGTTACGTAATGCTGGTATCTAACTAAATATAGGCGTATTGCACACATTAATTTGGAAAACAATTACAGCTTTGTTAACAACCTGATAATAATAGATGAATTCAGAGAACAATGATTTTATTCAATTCATGTAAAAACGTAACACGTCTACGTAACACATACGTTCGATTGTGAATACTAACTTTAAGGTAGCCTGTTTACTACTTTATGACTGCCATACCTAGAAGACTGGCCGCACACGTTTTTTTTACGTGGGTAATCCTCATGGACGCACGCCGCCGCCGGAGTGACTGAGTCAGTGTCGGACTCTTACCGACTAAAACCACCACGATGTTCCTCTGCTAACCTTTGTCCCGGGGCGTGGGATACGATCTGCAATCTCCAGCCACCCCCATGGCAAGCCCCTTCTTCCCGTGCGGCCAAGCATAAGCTGCACCCTCCTTCCAACTGGTGCACGCAAAACACGACGCACTACTCTGCACCGTCACGGGCCTTGACTGGTCAGACAGCGTACTACCCCGTGTCTGTCGCCCTACGCCCTCCTGGGACGCCCATTCCGTCTCCTACGGGATGGGAGACAGGTGTCCGCCTCTCGCTCTTATTTGTTCAAGTACCTATGATATCGTTACTCTTTAAATATTATGTACTAGCCTGAGGCCGCAGCTTCGCTCGCGTATAATTCAGTTTATCCATCGGGAACTGTTTATATTCCCAAGATAAAAATAGCATATATGGTTAATCCGGGTTACGGCCAAATATTATTCAAATCCGTTCAGCCTCAGCGTGATTGAAGGACATAGTTTGACAATCATGAAAAAACCATAAAGGTATTATACTGGTCAGTATAGAAATGTCTTTGGAAAAAACACACCATCACACAATGATTTTTTTACTACGAAAAATCATTGCAATTCAATATTAGAAGAATTTGACAAATAATACATACACGTATAGGCAATGCTTTGTTAAAGCGCCATCTATGGAAAATACGGCAAAATGGTGTAACGTTGTATCAAACCATTCACTTCGCATTGAATGGCTCATACCACTCCTCTACTAAACTCCACAACTTGAGTTCGTATATCAGATACTTTTGATATCATATAGATGGTGTTATTAATAAGATGCATAAAAAATGCTGAATAAGGTAATACCTGAAAAAAAACTTATAAACTAGATTATTATGAAAGAAAAGTCATCTCAAAACTTTCACCAAATACTAATTACGAATTTATTAAGAAATAATCAAAGCGGTTTTATTATATTTTCCTCCTATCATAAAAACAGTTTATTAGTAGACCTAATAGACACTTGATTAGGTTCCCACGTATCTGTTTATGATATTGGTAACATATTAATTATTAATTAATAAGTGTATAAGATTTTACGCCTAAACTTATTGACAAGACAATCTAGAAGCTGATAACGATTTCCTTAAATCTAAGTTTAATGCATTGAGGCATAATCCATTTATTATACTTAGATTATACCTGAATGGTTCAATACGGTTATTCTGTGATGAGGGCCAATTATAGACGATCATAAGATCTGGTAATAGGAAGTAAGAACTAATAACAACAATTAAAGTTATGTGGAAGAGTACCTAATCAAGACAAATCTACATATTTTATTACTGCAAATGAATGAATTGTATGTTTAGTTTTAGATTATACCAGGAACATTTCACGTACCGTAAAATTCCCTAACTTGGCCCACAAGCCCTACTTTGCCTATATAGTAATTTTTTTAAGTAAACTTTAATAGCTATGATTTCCGTACTTGGGGAGCTTCAAAAAGTATGACAACGCTAACATTTGGTTCAGTTATAAAGTGTTAGTGCGTGTAAAAATTAAGTTAATGCCTTAGGCAAAATAGGGCTTATGGGCAAAGTTAGGGCAGTTTACGGTATTTTAGGTATTAGCAATATTAATCCGTGTGTACCAGCCTACTAGGATGGTCCCATAGATTGTTACTAGTGGTGTGAACCGGTTCTCAAAAAACCAAAAAACCGGATAATCACCGGTTAGAGTGAGTACCGGAGACTAATCGGTGATTTAATTTTTTAGCGTGTTTTTTCTTCTTATATATATAGATTTAGAGTATTTTTTTGAATAACCGGAGATCATCCGGTTGATCTCCGGTGATTCAATAAAATCTCCGCATAATCTCCGGAGGCTGAAATTGCCTCCGGTTTACACCACTAATTGTTACATAACCAAGTACTACCGTGTGGCATTTTCGGAATCCAAATTTAAAAAATTGGTAATTATTTAGCTATGCCAATTTTCTATGACTTGGAATTCAAGCAACCAACAGGCTGGTGAACTCAAGGAAATCTAAATAAATATGACATTCAAGTATTTTGGATACGATGTTTTGCTAAAGTTATCCTAGGCATTTTTTGACAAAAATGCATTTGTAAAGTAAGTAAGTAAACTTTATTGTTTCTGATTGACTGGTTACAGTTGTTATACATACATGATAGTGTTAGATACATCAATCAGCCCATTTTGGGCATACAATAATTTCAAGGACTTACCAAAGTCGTTATTTTGATTGCAAATGTACATGATTTGAGTAAAAATTGTTGATACTCCGCAATTAAGAATTTCTTGAACCTGAACTCTTTTCCTAAACAAAATAAAAAAGAGAAACTCCCGGGAGTGCCCGGGAGTCTTAACAATATATTTTCTATTGTGTCTACTTTACTTAAGTAGAACTATGCTCCTTGTGAAAGAGCTCGTCCGGGGAAGCGGGGAAGTACGACCACCGTACCTATTTTTGCCGTCAAACAGTGATGCTTGCGTTGCTGTGTCCCGGAGTGAAGGGTACGGGTGCCGGTAAAATTACAATCACATGAGACTTTCAATCTCGGTCTCAGTATGGCGACCACGATTTGCAATATTATTTAGGGTATAACAGGTATTGCAGTTGTTAGGGGCAAAGGTAACCGCTTAACATCATTTGGACCTTTTGCTCGTTTCGCCTCATACAGGTACTATAAAAGAGTAAATAAGTAGCAATGAAGTGTACATTGCATGTAGGCAGAATATTGGAGTAATAAGAAGTATTTATTGGTGCAATTATCACTGACGTTTAATCAAATTGGTCGTAATACATAGTAGGTAACAGCACGTAAAACGGCTGTTCATCAATCAGAACGCCAATTCTCGTAATTAAAAATCCGGCCAAGTTCGAGTCGGACTCACGCAGTAAGGGTTACGTACCATATATCGACCAGATACCCCATAGAAACTGATTTAGGTAATTTACGAGAGTTCATCAAAAGACATCAACGCACCGTGCGCGAAATATGATTTCTGGCATCTCAATTATTTAATTATTTTTAACGCATTTACGCATGCGAAGCGAAATCTAAAGATTTAAATTCTGGAAAGAAAAAATCGCTCACGAGCAGGATTGCTCACGGTAGCTTAGTGGCTAAAGCACTGGCGTACTGAGCCAGGAGTCACACGTTCGATCCTGCTCGTGAGCAATTTTTTCTTTCCACAATTTAAATCTTTTTGCATCTCTTTCTTCCGCAGATACCACCACATTATTCCAAGTTTGCCCTATTTTTAGTACTGGCTGCTAAACTACATAGTATGCACTATAATCAGACCAAGTTTGACGCTGATATATATTACCGTTTTGAAGATAGAGCAGGAACAATAAAGTTGAAAAGAATGCGTTTTTCGAGGTTTCTTGTATGGGGACTCCTTTTGGTTTTAGACTTTTTTTATTTTTAGTATTTATCGTGAAAGTGGCCATAGCAACACATATGCTGAAAAAATTTCAACCGGCTACCTATTACCGTTCAAAAGATACAGCCCCGTGACAGACGGACAGCGTAGCAAGAGTAATAGGTCCCGTTTGGCACCCTTTTATAGGGAACCCTAAAAACGTTCAAAATATAGTTACAAACTAATCTCAATGAATGTCTAATGTCTTGAGATATACAGCATTGAGGAGATTGATCTCCTGACAGTAGATGGTCCTGTTTGCCATTTATTTGTGACACTTAGGTCATTAATGTCACCATCATCATCCTCCTGCCCTTATCCCAATCTATTTGGGGTCGGCGCGGCATGTCTTTTTCTTCCATACATCTCTATCAGCCGTCCTCTCCGTGTTCACTTTCTTTTTATCCATATCATCTTTCACACAATCCATCCATCTTTTCTTTGGTCACTTTTCTTATAGCCATCCACATTCATACACAAAACTTTTTCGTAACATGTTCCTCACCAATCATTATTGTCACCAATAAACTGTAATCAGAAACATCTACTGTTAGGAGATCGAGATTTAAAGTATTTTAAAGCATCGAAATTAGTTTTGAACTATATTTTGAATAATAACTTCTTAGGTTTTCGCGATCACTACACATTATAATAAAACAAAGTTTAACCGGATTAAATCGCGTATATTATTTAAATTGGTTTCAAATAATCAAGTCCCAAACAGCACGCAACACTGTAAAAGATAATGATATTGTGAGTGATTACTGCGTGCATCGAAACGATTTTAATTAATAATATTGTACGGTAGATTAAAATATTTTTTTAGAAATATTTGTAACGACACTGGTCATCTTAGTCTACCTGCGACCACGAAATGCTGCAAAGTTTTCGAAACGTCAGGGAAACCAATTTAAATAATATACGCGATTTAATCCGGTTAAACTTTGTTTTATTATAATATATTTTGAATGTTTTTAAAAACGAGAATTGGTCTTCAGATTGTATAGTTCCCGGCACGAGACGTGAGCACAAATTGTACCTGCGTGTTAGTCTCTGTCGTCACCGTATTCTAGTATTCTGTTTTCTACGTATGCTCAATTATGCATTATCATATAATTAAACCAATGTAAGTGCCCGTTTCTGGTCTGTTGTACTGTGAACACAGTTTCGACCACTTATGGAATGGAATCTGTGCTCACGACTCGTGCCGGCAACTATCACACGATTATATCAGTGAAGGAGACCTTAAAAATTTGTTAAGTAGTAAGTATGGAACACACATACATAGAGTCAAAGGTTTAATTCCCGTACGGAACAAAAACCTGTGCAACAAGATCTGACTGATCTGATCTGTGACTGTCTTCCAAGGTCTGGAAGTTTGTGTTTAAGAATCTTTATATGTACAACAATAGTAAAAGTTGTTCGATAGCATCCCTTGAATAAGCTCTTCAAATATGATCACGCATCTCTGATACACGTTGTATACACAACTTTTTTCTTACAGATCTTTTTTTAGTCTTTTTTTTGTTCTACACAATCCTTCACAACAATTCTATTTTGAAATCAGAATGTTCTGGCCTGTTAGTTACTTTTTTTTATTAGGAGAATTCCACGATGAAAAGTAAATTTTCACTTTCTTCTTCTTTAGGAATAAAATATCATTTCCACGTATTTAATATTCATTTATGTACAAGATCTTGATTAGATGGCAAGATAATGTTAAAATTAACAGTGCCTACTCTTGTAAAATTACCTTTAGTGGTTTTATTTGCATTTTTTTACGTAAACTCCGCGGTTATGCTTGACGGGTAAACAAATCAACACCAGTTGTGTTTGGTATACAACGTGTAGGTATCAGAAATGCGTGGTCATATTTGAAGAGCTTATTTAGGAGATGCTATCGAACAACTTTTATTATTAGGTCAGTCCTGAAATCGTGAAAAAAATATCTGCTGATTCTTACATTTTGTCTTGTGACATCGGTGATTTAGTAGGGAACAGCCAATGATATTTAAAAGTACAGATATATTATACTTGCACTCGCAACTGAAGGCTCGAAATCGTCCTAATTAGTAAGTAAGGCGCCGAGCGTGACCGGTGACAAAAAAAAACTAAAATGTGTACAGAAAGTTTCCAATTATGACGCGAAAGTAACTTGAAGTAACCAATTTACTTACTTTGTACTTGTGTATGTGTATTGTGCTGCCGCTGCGTACAGAACATTTTTTTCGTTAGTTTTGTTAGGGTATGGCATATCTACACTTTTAAATATCATTGGGAACAGCTGATTTTTTTTTTGCGATTTCAGTGTTGGTCGCATAGTAAAAGTTGTTCTATGCTATGTCCTGAATGAGCTCTTCAAATGTGAACACGCATTTCTGATACACGTTGTATAGTAGCCTTAGGACGTGCAGCAGCGTCACAGGCTCATAGGAGCAGGGTCAGCTCCCCGATCAACCAGTTGTCGATCGATTCGGTTTATCTCTTTTTATCTCGTTGCCTGAATCATAAGACGAAACGAGATAACAAACCGAACCAGTGAACAACTGGTTATCGTGTGGTTCTGAATTGGGAAGCAGGTCGTATTTGCCAACCCGCTTGCCTATTATGGTTATTATGAGCAATGCACTACAAAAGAACCCTAAATAAGTTACACACTTAATTGTGTAATGCATTCATATTGAAATTAGCTTTCATTTTGAAATGACAACAATATTCATTGCGTGGTACATAGTTGCTTTTAAGACGAATTGTCAAAACACACGGAGCAATGAACATTGAAATCTTATTGATTGCGATCGCGATTGAGTTACGCAATTCGGCAGCTGGCCTGGTCCTGACTGAAGTCAGGATGTAACTCTATGAACATCTTATATCAAAACCATTAATTGTTGTATGGGAAGATGTTCATCCTTATTTTTTGAAAGTCATAGACAACCGCTACAAGAGCTTGCCAGTGTTTTCTTGAGGGAACAGAGAGTGCACATGTGTTTGCGCACACACTTGTCTTGTGCACTATAATACCAGGCCCCTCAGAAAGTATTGCGAAAAAAAGTTTTTATATATGGGAGACTGGCCAGTTATAATGTTTTTCGAAAATATGATTATTTATAAGTAAAAATAAGTAAGTTCCAATTTCAAAATTTCCCTCCACATTTTTTGCGAGTTAATTCAAAGTATTGTGTCTCACTGAAATATGGATCTGCGCCGGGAACATTTTAGAGCTATGATTTTATACGATTTCAAGTGTCGCCTGAAACCGGATGAATCGTACGATAGACTTCAAATGGCATTCATGGATGAAGGCCCTTCCAAGGCAACCGTGTATCGTTGGTATAACGAATTCAAGCGCGGTCTACCAACTTTGGGGGATGACGAAAGAAGCGGTCGCCCTTTGACGGCTGTTACCGAAGAAAACGTGCTAGCAGTGAAAAATTTAATCCAAGACAATAGGCGAATTACATATCAGGAGATTCAACACATATTGAAGATTGGATCGGGAAGCGTTCACGAGATTCTACACAGCCATCTTCGCGTGAGGAGGATAGTATCACGCTGGGTGCCGCACAACCTCACCGATGCTCAGAAGCAGGCCCGTGTGGAATGGTGCCGTGATATGCTTAACAAATTTGAAGCAGGCTCGTCTCGGCGTGTTTACGACATCGTTACAGGTGATGAGTCCTGGATTTATCAATACGACCCAGAAACCAAGCGCCAGTCGACTGTTTGGGTGTTTCAAAATGAGCCAACGCCTACCAAAGTGAAGCGATCTAGAAGCGGGAGTAAGATTTTGATCGCTAGCTTTTTTAATTTGACTGGCCACTTGGTATCAATTCCCTTACGGGATCAAAGAAGCATTAATGCCGAATGGTATACTACCAAATGTTTGCCAGAAGTTTTCTCTGTTATAAGCAACAAGCGACCAAACACAGGGCTCCGCGGGCTACTGCTCCACCACGACAATGCACCTGCGCACACCGCACTCAAAACGAGGGACTTCCTGGACAGCACGCCAGTCAAACTCCTGGGTCACCCTCCTTACAGCCCTGATCTAGCACCGTGTGACTTCTTTTTATTCCCAAAAATAAAAAATCAGCTCAAAGGGATACAATTTTCGTCGCCGGAAGATGCGCTGGCTGCGTTCGAGCAGGCTGTAAACGAGGTGTCTGCGGCGGACTGGAAAAAGTGTTTTGAAAACTGGTTTAGGCGCATGAATCTTTGTATAGAGGCTGGTGGAAAGTACTTTGAAAAGATTTGATAAAAATATATGTACGTATAGAACAATTTTTTTTAGTTTCGCAAAACTTTCTGAGTGTCCCACGTATGTCCAGCACAGATGGCTAGTCTCCGTTGAGATTGGCCGCCGTGCCTGAAAATTCGGCCGGGAGGACATTAAAATTAGTGTTTTATAAACTTATGTTTCTAACACAGATTTTATCACACCAGGGTCTAAGGGGCTTTTTAAGGGGCTCGTGGCTAAGTAGCAAGCGCGTGGATTGTACAATCTGCAAGGTTAAGCTGTACTAGCCGCGGTCAGTCTGTGGATGGGTGACCGTTACGTTACACATCGAGACCCCTTCGTGCCTCGGAGAGCACGTAAAGCCGTCGGTCCTGCGCCTGATCTCTCTCCGGTCGTGTCGAATTGCTGTCCCATCGGATTATGACAGTGAGGAAATAGAGAGTGCACCTGTGTTTGCGCACACACTTGTGCACTATAATGTCCCGCGCAGATGGCTAGTCTCCATTGAGATTGGCCGCCGTGACCGAAATTCGGCCGGGAGGACATTATTATTATCACACCAGCTTCGTAATAACGCCTGTAACCACTGATTTGTTAAGTAATGATTAAATAAAAAACACGTAGTTATATTACGATAAATGGATTATCTCTTGTAACAACGCATGCAAGTTATTACGTGTTTACTGTATTTTATTTGTGACCAGCCTACGCCCGCGGCTTTACCCGCGTATACCCGCGTTCGGTTTATCACAGAATGTCCTATTACTCTTTGCTGTCTTCTCCTTCATAAGTGTAAACAAATTGCCTCCCTCTCCTTCTGATTTCTGTCCTGAATTTTTTTTTTGTTCCAAGGCTGTTCAATAATTTCCCCGGGACGCGCCAAGCTTCATTGTTTCGGTGTTTTCCTGGTCACGCGCCATTGTAAATCCTTTCTTACAAGAGTTGCAGTGGCGAGCTTGTCCCAAAAATAAGCAAGTTCCAAAATATCGTGTGTTACCAGCCGTGTCGAGTTGGATCACGATTTACGCAAATTGGTTTGCATTAATTTTTTTCGCAAGCCAGTTAGCCGCTCCGTGCGATCAAATCGTAAAATTGATCTTGATTTATTGTAACGGATAAAATTAACACAATGCGTCATAACTATGCGTTCTTCACATATTAATTATCAGGCTTGGTTAATTAAGTTATTTATTTTTAAGTAGCTTTAAACTAAAGTAGTTATTAAATGTTCTTGATTCCAGTAATTTAGTTTTACCACCTTTGATATAGACAACATTTTGGTTTTTCAGGCGTCAGATGCCTAACAACCAAAATAACCAAAAGACGAATTGAAGATGGAAGCTTGGTTGGACTGGATGGATACAGAGGTCCGACAATTTTAACGCTATGCCATCCAGTCTTAACGCGTTTGTTACCTAAAGCAGTGGACTTCGTACCTAAAGCATTTTTACTTTAAATAAAATCTAAGAACACTACATAAATAAAAATAAAGAATCTGATGGAAAGAAGAAAAAACGCAAACTCTGTCACAAAATATCCCACCTAGTAACCGATCAAGTCAACCACGACAAAATTAAGTCACTCGGTCAGTCGGCCCAGTATTGTTTATTTATAAAACTAATCAAGCAGAACTAGTCACCTTATTATGAGCCAACCACAATTCCAAGCCTATTAATGATCCATGGTTACTCGCAATACTTGTTACCGAATAGGATTCCTGGTTGTCTAGTTATTTTGTTAACTTTACCGAATATGAATAGGATTCCTACCTGTCCAAATAAGTTGCTAACTTTTTGCCGAATACGATTCCTAGTAGTCCAGATATGTTGATAACTTTTTACCAAATAGGATACCTAGTTCTCCAGATAAGTTGATATCTGACATACCTACTTATTTTGTTTTCCTGCCGTTTTGATGATTTGTTTGTCCTAAAAGGAGTAAAAATTCAACCTTACTTCTATGGAAAATCTAGAAAATATCTATTTTTGCTAGATTAATCTGCCAAACAGCGGTACGTGGTGGACACGTATAACCGCTGTGGGGTGGAAAGCACTGCTTTCCCGGGATGTGCCAGTGGCATAGAACGTGAGGGGGACACCGGCGCGGTCCACAGGAGTTCCCGGAGTTCCTCTATTTTGTGCTGAAGTGGGCAACCATGTGGTTTTAGTCGGTAGGAGTCCGACATACCCCTTCGCCTTCCCCAGATGAAGGGTATCCATGAGGATTCCCACTCGTAAACAAAGCAAAAGGGATTGATCCGCCAAAATATTTTTTTATGCTTTTCTTCTCTTCTTAGTATTTAACTTATTTCAAATTATACGTTTGAATTTCATGAAGTTATTCTTGAGCTTTTATACAACAATTAAAGAAAGTTCCTCAAGAGTTGATCACTGTTTAAAACTAGTTTTGAGTTGGGTTTTAATTTTAGAACATGCCTCAAGCAGAGATTTATTAATCACAGTTCAGCTGAGTTTAGCTTTATTTTATACTGTTACCTTTTTCGGTATTTGAGAGGAGATTTGATCTGTAATCACTCCAGTGTGGTTCAAACTACGCTTGAGTAGAGATTTGTATTATATTTCAGGTTTAATTCGTGTGCTGGTGAATTAAAGTTTATAATTACCGTATTGGAATAAGACTGATATTCGAACGATTGTATTTGAAGTTTAAACTGTACTTGAGGAACGTTCTGTAATACGGGCTTAAGTGCGTGATTACTGATTTATATCAAACTAAGTTCCCCTGTTCCATCAAAATGTAAAGTAGGAAACGTCAAACATACTACGTCGTTCAAACTATCCGAACATAATGTTGCTTGTTAGACATGTATAAATTACTATAATATCATTCTGAATAAAGAAATAATTAAATAAACATGGATTATGTAAATCATTTTCTACAAATATGGCTGTCGTTAATATTTGCAAAACTAATTTTAGCTTGCATGATAATGTTCGTAATTCTAAAATGATAAAACGACTATTAGTAGAGTATTAGCACGCTAGCGCAAAATCTTACCAATAAAGTATGGATATTTGTTTGTGTGGTTGTGTGTTTGTCCTTCAATCACGCTGAAACGGCTGAACGGAGTTGGATGAAATTTGGCACACAGATAGACCAAGCCATAAATAATACTTTTTATCGACGCAACACGGGACTCGCGGAAGCGACCCGCGGGCGCCAGCTGGACTACATAAATGTAAACAAAAGCCTTAAATTACACAGATATATTTAATTCTGCGATATATTTTATTTTATATCTAAATAATAATATTTTCTTGTTGCAGGAGTGCAGGCCGCATATCACGGCACGCCAATATTAACGGCATTATTCGTCGTGCTCTTGCCACCGCCGACGTACCAGCCGTACAAGAACCTAATGGCTTGGCACGTGACGATGGGAAGAGACCAGATAGAATGACCTTATTGCCATGGAAGATGAGTAGGCCTCTGGTGTGGGACGCAACCTGTGTCGACACCCTTGCTCCATCCCATCTTCCTAGCTCGGCGGGCTGTGCTTGCGCTGCCACTGCAGCTGCGGAGACCCTCAAGCGGCGCAAATATAGCAACCTCATTGGTTGTTATTATTTTGAGCCGTTTGGGGTTGAAACGCTCGGGCCATGGGGTCCAAGTGCACGGCTCCTTTTCAAGGAAATTTCTAAGAGACTGGCCGACGCTTCGCGTGACCAGAGGGCTGGCTTGTTCTTTGGGCAAAGAATAAGCGTTGCCATTCAACGTGGCAACGCTGCCAGTCTCCTGGGCACGCTTCCAGATGACAGTGATGTGGAGGAGTTCTTCGACGCCTTAGTCCACTTTTTTTTACTTTTTTTGTGTTTTATTTTAATTTGTATTTTGTACATATTTATAGTGTATATAAATTAATACATTATGTAAATTAATTATTAAAGTCCACTGTATTAATTAAAATAAGATTTAAAAAGAAAAAAATCCTATCCTACTAATATCGTAAATTTGAAAGTTTGTGAAGATGTTTGGATATTTGGATATTGGGATTTTCAATACTCAATCACGCTGATACTTACGTTTTCAAATTTTCTGTTCATACTGAAGGCCAATTCTCGTGAAACATAGTTGCGATTTAATCTCAATGTTGTAAATATCAATCTCATGACAGTAGATGTTTTGCCATGTTTGACGTATATTTGTGAAATTTAGGACTTCGGAATTATATTTTGGACATTTTAAATTACGAGAGTTTCTCTAAAAGATAAACATACCTACCACAGAAGCCAAACTATTTCTGAGGCATCTCGTACTACAGCGATCGCACATAAGAATGGCAATATTGTGACAAACATCAATTCTGTACACAATAGAAATCCAGATTGCATCAACGGTACCCAGAATGCATAATACCTAAGTGGCGGCTAAAAACATGAGCGTTGCGTAAGCGTTTAACGTTTAAGAATTCGGAAGTGAACGCAGTTCGCTTCCATTCTGTCAGTACATATTCCCTCGACCGTGAAGTATTAAGTAACTGTTTACACAAACCATACAATAACAACTATCATATCTTATGCATTTAAGTGTCATACGACACGTAATAACAACTATTATGATCTGATTTGTAATTTATTGAACATAATCCATCGCTTGCTCGGATATTTGAAGAATAACGGAAACACGTTCAGTTATTGCATGATATAATGAAAACAAAGAATATGTTATGAGAAAAAAAACTGTCCGAGTGTAGTTATGTGAATTGCTCTACATTTAAGGACATGTCCATTGTTTCGTTGACATAATGTAACAATTTTTTATTACGGACGGAACTAAAATTGGTCTCAATAATGTTTAACATAGGTTATTCACCTAATTCTCTATTGTGGCCATTTAATTAGACGCTAATGTTCTACTTTCACGTCTGCATTCGACGGAGTATCAAATTAAGATCCGGTCTTAAATTAATCGAGATGAAATTATTGCTCAATCAGCTGTTTGTCTAGTTTATTTGCTCTTAATATGGCGTTAGTTTTCTGATCGAGTCCATAACACGGAAGTAAGGGGCGACAACACCGGCGTGAGGTGGTATTAGGCTGATTTCCATTTCCATACTTTAATGAGTGAAACTGGTGAAGCACGCCAAGAGCCGATTACCCAAGCAGCATCAAGTTTCCTGAGGATGTTACGCTCTCTGAATTTTTTTCCCATTTAGTTAGTTAGACACTTGTCTAGGCATCAACACAAATGTAGGACTCAGGAAAATGAAAGTATAACGTTTTTATTAGGATTTTATTGTAACAATAACAACCATAAAACTAAAATTATAAAATAATAAATAGACAACCTTAACTATTTACTATATTTACAGAAATTCACGTCGTAACACACACAAGTTTGCAGCAGCAGTTGTCAAGATTATGCGCATAATGATTCAATATTGTTAATTTTGACGAAACAAGTTTCTAACCATCTGCGAGGTAAGATATCAAGCTACATGATTATACAGATTATACACATGTTACCGAAAAGAAAGCACGCCGACGAGATAACCAAAACACGACACGTACGCGCTGACGCTCACGGTGGGTATCAAAGCGGTACCACTCCCGCGCAGCTAATTAGCGGAACGTACGCAAATAAATAATAATACCAAGAGCAATACTTTCGCTCGGATGCGATCATTCTCACCACACCTACACACCCCTCACACATGACTGTGAACTACTATTTATGTACACGAAACCTATATTTACGATAGTTTAATTTAATGACCTCGTGGCTTCAATTCTTCGCTGTATTTGATTGTATTGTAAGAAGTCTCGCTGGCAGCGCCGTGCGCATCTTTCGGTGAATAATGGGAACTTGAACTTCCAAAGCTATATTTAGGGCCAGATGAGTAAGCGGCACTTAGGGAACTGTGGCTGGAAGCGGGTGCCCTGTACGCTGAGCTACCTTCGCCAAAACTGCTTGGAGAAGCGTGGTGATGTTGCTTCGTGCTGCTAACGTAATACGGCCTGTTAGAGGAAGCTGCGTGAGCATTGTTGGACGAGTATGAAGAGCTGGGGAATCCATAAGCAGTTCCAGGAGGAGCTTGGTGTCCTGAAGAGAAAGCGCTGGCACTCTCTAATCCTTCACTTTTGGCAGATTGGTAAACGGGAGCATTGAATTTAGATGACCCGCCCCCAAAGCCTCCTTGAGATCCTCCGAAACTGGCTCCGTGACCGCCAGAGCTAAGTGACAGGGCTCCATGATTAGCGCCGCGGAAACTTCCAAAGGAAGGAGCACCGTAAGATCCAGATAAGCCGGAGAGACCTTGGCCAGACAGACCCTGGCTAGACAGACCGTGACCAGAGAAACTCTGGCTAGATAGACCGTGGCCAGATAGACCCTGGCTAGATAGACCATGGCCAGAAAGACCCTGGCCAGAAATACCCTGGCTAGAATCTCCCTGAACAGATGAACCTAAGTAAGCAGATGGTTTGAAAGAACTTTTACTGGGAGCAGCATAGCCACTACTTAACTGTTTGTATGAACCACCGAAAGAATGTCCCGCTCCACCAAGGTTAAGTCCAGCTCCACCAAGATTAAGTCCAGCTAATGAGTGACCGGCTCCACCGAGGGAAAAGGAACCTGCATCGCCGAAAGAGTGTCCAGAGGCTCCAGAGCTAGCAGATCCATAAGACGCTGCGGGTGCGTTAGATTGGGACTCGGAAGGAGTAAACAGGACCGGTCCAGTGGAGTAAGAACCTAAGCCTTTAGTGCCAGACGAATAAGCAGGCGCACTAGATAACTGCTGCTGAAATTGTTCAGATAAGACGTATTGCTGCTGTTTCGGAGCTCCGTACGAGAATTGAGGGAAGGCGTATTCTTGACCACTTTGGGCTCCTTGAGCACCTTCACCTCCCTGGTGGAATTCGGCGACAGCGTTTGAAGGCTGCAATGAGAGTCCTCCGGCGCCCAGGCTATGGGAGAGCTGGCTCATGAACTGAGAGAGGTCGCCAGTTGCAAAAGCGCCGTGACTGGGTTGTAAGGTAATAGGAGCCAGTTGAATGGTACCGTGACTGTTAGGAGACAACTGAGATAAGCCTTCTGCGGAATATTGGAGGGCTCCGCTCGATCCTTGGCCACCGAAGCTGTAGCTGGGCTTGGCACCACCGATGCTGTAGCCAGCGCCGACACTGACGGTGCTGGCGTCTCCCTGACCGATAGATGGTGACTGGTAGCTGTGAGCGGAGAAACCAGGCGCGCCGTAGCCCACTGGTGCCTCGCGTTTATCTTTCGGCTCTTCCGCCTTCTTTGCCAGCACGGCCCATGACGGCGATATACACAAGAGTGTGGTGAAAACGATCTGTAACAAATGAAAAATAATTACATACTTTCTTACAGATATTTATCGGCGTAATGGATGAAGTTGAATGGTAACAATAAACATTATATTTCACGCCAAAGTAATTCAGAAACGGGTTTCCAAATACTGCGGCCGTGCAAGTGCAAGTTTAACGACGACCCGCATGGCAATATTAATATTTACGCCCGCATTATAAACATTTCACTTTCCCACTTTTACTTTAAACATAATAAATGTATGTTTTTTTGTTAAAAATAATGCAATCGATTTTCATTTATCACTTTGGATGTTACAGTTTGAATAAGTAGTTAATGATAATAGTAGTCATTGGTGTTTTAATTGCAATAAAGTTATTTATCTGCATTGATCATAAAATCCTATAGATTTTTTAAGTATTTTTGAGTACCTACAATTTTAATGAGCAGCTAATGATTTAATGATAATAACATAACATCACGCCTGTATTTCCCCGAAGGGGTAGGCAGAGGTGTAACAGTACACCCACATTTCGCCAGTTATGTTATCAGTCCCATGTAATAGGGGGCGAGCCTATTGCCATTAACCGGTATTAATGATAATAGTGTTGTACATTGGTGTTTTTGAACATTGGTGTTTTTGAACATTGGTGTTTTGATTGCAATAAAGTCATTTATCTGCATTATACCCCAATATCCTTAAAATCCTATAGATTTCTTAAAAGTTTTTTTGAGTACAATTTGAATGAGCAGCTAATGATTTAATGATATTAGTAGTCATTGGTGTTTTGATTACAAAAAAGTAATTTATCTGCATTATACCCAAGGATCCTTAAAATCCTATGGATTTCTGAAAAGTTTTTCTGACTACAGTTTGAACGAGCAGCTAATGATATAATGATAATAGTAGTCATTAGTGTTTTGATTGCAATTAAATTATTGATGTGCATTAAAAAGATCCTTAAAATCCTGTGGGTTTTTTTTTGTATTTCTGAGTACAGTTTGAATGAGCAGCTAATGATATAATGATAATAGTAGTCATTAGTGTTTTAACTGCAATAAAGTTATTTATCTGCATTAAAAAATCCTTGATATCCTATGGATTTTTTAAAAGTATTTCTGAGTACTTCTTTAATTTATATATTTCCACAAAGCTTTCAATTATCGAACTATATTCGCGAAAATATACAAAGGTAAACTCGTAAAAAATCCACATGGGTCCTCAAAATCCAAAAGAAGCAGCTCTCCATTTTTTCAACGTCTACACCACAATCACTTAATTCTAATGTTGCACTTTTCAATCACAGAACGCGAACTCACCGTGAATTTCATTTTGAATGCTTATTTAGTAAACTCGTCGCGTAGATGAAACTAAATCACTTCACAGTGTTTGGAACACAACACAAACAAATAGGTATCTCTGTGTATCGGTCGGCCTGTCCGTACAGCCGCCGAAATCGTAATGTGATGTTGCTGTGTTTTCACCGAATTTATAAGAGAGCGACCGGTGGCGCGCACCCGGCTGTCGGAAGGGTAAAAGTGTATCGGAGGACCCTTTCACTGAACCGGCTGAAAGAATGGGAGCGAGCCAGTGAGCTTCCGAACCCAACAATGAGGTAATAGAAACCGGAAGTGTTACGTCACACCCGATCACGGTTTGATGCACTTATCGACACAGATGTCATACGAACGTGAGCCCCTAGCATAAGCGACCTCATTGGCTACACAATTGATGTTCGTTTTTTGTAATTTTGAAATCAATTTAAATATTCGTTGAATAGAGTAACTTTTTAATCAATTCAATGATCTTCTGAAAATAAAGAGGATAGATTTGTTTATTTGTTTGTTTGTAATCGATAAACTCTGAAAATACTGAACCGATTTTAATAATTCTTTCACCATTAGAAAGCTACCTTATGCAAAAGTAATACAGGCTATGTCTAGTTTAATTA